>CM018691.1:72769022-73512028 GCA_009363875.1 Mikania micrantha | reverse complement strand
TGTTAGTGCATATTTGAAATTGTTTGCTATTCAAAAGTTGTATTTATTTTGAATTGTAAAGGGTTCGGCTAGGTTTGTCAAGGTTCGTTTGGCCCACGAACCTAGGCAGGTTCGGCGAACCTATTGTGTCTAAAGGTTCGGCGAACCTATAACCTTGATAAGGTTCGTCTGTCAAACCTAAAGTTCGTTTAGCAAACCTTAGGGTTCGGCTCACGAACCTAAGGTTCGCTGGTTTTGTAACTATAAATAGTTTTGTTTGTTATTTCAGTAGACTTTTGCTGAGTGCTTTTAGAGATCTGCTGAATTCTCTGTGTGAGAAGTTTGTTAGTTTTGAGTGATCTTGTAATCATTTGTTGATAATACAAGAAGTTTTTATTGAATTGCTTGTGTTCTTGAGTTTTATACATATCAACTATGGATTCCGCACGTAGTAGATAGTTGTAGAGCTTGTATTTCGATCCTGAACGGTTTCACCAAACCAACAGTGGTATCAGAGCGTTTGGTGAAGTTCTACACTACAAATTCAAGAATTTCAAGCAATTTGAAGATTTGAAGATATGAAGATCATCAATGGCTACTTTCTATTTTCTTTTTGACTGATTTTCTGGTGTTTGAGGTTGTTTATATTGTCAATTGTTGTTGAACTACAACAATTGAAGTTTTGGAAGTGTTTTTGGTAAAGATTTGGAAGATTTCTTGGGATTTTCTTGAAAAGTTTGAAAGTTTCCCGCTCAAAATTTTCAAATCTGCACTACAGTTCGTTCCCGAACCTGTGATTTGCTGAAGACAAAGGTTCGCTGTTATTCTGAGTTTTCAGAGGGTTCGTTTGACAATTTGCTGAAGGTTCGGCAAGGTTCGTCAATATAGTTCGTTTGATAGTTCGGCAGAAGGTTCGCTGTTTACTGTTCATAGTTCGGCTGAGGGTTCGGTTGAACTAAAGGTTCGTTAGTATTGAGAGTTCGTCTGTGCAAAGGTTCGTGAGTTTCAAAGATTCGCTGCTCAAAGTTCGCTGCTCAGAAACAAATTTAGTCCATAGGTTCGGCTGAGGTTCGTCAGAAGGTTCGGCTGCAAAATTTAGTCCATAGGTTCGGTTCGTGAAGGTTCGGCTGAAGCAAAATTTAGTCCATAGGTTCGGCTGAGGTCGTTGAAGTTCGGCTGAACAAAGTTGTCATAGGTTGGCTGAAGCTTGTTGAAGGTTCGGCTAGTTCAAATTCTGAAAAAGGTTCGCTGCTTTCAAATTCAGAAATTATGTCTGACATGTACGCGGCTATGGCAAGTCAGAATACCAAACTTCAAAGCATTTTAATCAGTGAAACTGAAGTTGGCAGTACCAATAAAGTGCCAAAGTTATTGGATTTAGCTGATTATGATAACTGGAAAGGAAGATTTGAGACCATCTTAATGGCACAGATACAAATTTATGGGAAAGGATTTTATCTCCTTATGAGAGACCAAGGGTAGTTGGAACTGATTTGTATCAACTCTTGGAAAGGTTAGATGTAGATGAAAGGAAGAAATATGACTCAGAGAAGAAAGCTTACTGGTTATTAAGTCAAGCTATTCCAAATCAAATTTTGCATCAGTTTGATGAGCACAAGACTGCATATAGTTTGTGGAATGCATTGAAGGCCAGAGTTGAAGGAAATACAAATCTGAAGAAAATGAAAGCTACTGACATCAGAAAGGAGTTTGAAAATTTCAACATCATCGGAAATGAAACTCTAGATGCTTGATTACCAGATACAGACATTTGTTGACTGAAGTAAGGAAATATGGCATTGAGTATACTGAGGATGAGAAGATAGGTTGAGTTTAGCTGATGCATTGCCAGATAAGTGGAATTCTTTGGTGCTGATATTGAGAGAGAATCTACCTGGATTGACTTTGGTAGAATTTATTCAGAAACTGGAGGAACAAGAAATGAAGGACAAACGTAAAGCAAGAAGAGTAAATGTTACTCAAGATCCTTCTTTATATGGTGGTTCAGTTGCTACACCTCCTGCTGCATCTGCAAAGATACAGACTGCTTTTGTGTCCAGAACTTCTGAAACTACTCAGAGTTCTTCTGTATCTTCAAGTTCTAGTTCACATTGTCCGATCAATGAGAAAAAGTCTGAATCAACATCACCACCAGTACAGCTGAATACTTCAAATTTGGGAAAAGTAACAGTTGAAGCAGTAAAAGATCACATGTCTATTTTATCATGTGTAGTGAGTGCATATGATGAGCAAGTAGCTGGAAGAATTGGAAATGCCAATTTGACTTTTGAAGACTATGCTCAGATAGATGAGGATGAGATGGAGCTGATAGATACTCAGTGGGCGCTGGCGAGTGTTATTCGCAGAATTAACAGATATGAGAAGAAAACAGGGAAGAAATTTACTTTTGACCGGAACACAAAGTTTGGATTTAATCCAAAATCAACACAGTGTTATAACTGTGGAGAACATGGTCATTTTGCAAGAGAATGTAAGAATCCCAAGAAGCAGGGAAATTTGAATCCTTTCAAGCCTAAGGAAGAATATCAGAAAAAGAAAGAGAAAACTGAGGAATCAACGTCTAAAGCACTTGTGAGTCAAGCTGATGAAGGTTATGATTGGGGTGTCAAGTATGATGATCTTATGGGTGCGTTCATGGCTTCTTTAGAAGAAGAATCTAGCAAAGGAAAAGAGAAAATTGATGAGATGACTGAGGTACAAAGTGATTTGTATGAGATGATAGATAGACTTAAAGAAATGAATTCTCAGTTAACTTCTGATCTGAGGGAATGCACAGAGGCAAACAAAAAGTTGATTTCTAAAGAAAAGGCATTTGATAAGAAGATAATAGATCTTAGCAAAGAAAATGAAGACTTGAAAATCAAGGTTTTGCAAAACAATTATGCAGTTTCTGTACATTTAGACTCAGTTCAGAAGTTAAAAGTGGAATTGGCAGAAGCAAAAGCTGAAGCTGAATTAAACAAAGCCAAGCTTGAAAACTATCAGAATTCCGCATATGTCATTGATTATTTTGCGGCTTTGCAAAATTCACGTGATAGTTCTGGGATTGGTTTTCATGCTGTTCCACCTCCTTCTAGTTTTGTTCCAAGGCCACAACTTGAGCCTGATTTAGAAGTTGATCCTATTTCATTAAAGAAGAGTGGATCTGATCATGAGAGTGATTTTGTTGACAATGATGCTCCTATCATTGAGGACATCACTGATTTAGAATATTCAGATGATATTCTAAGAATGATTGGTCATCAAAAGGACAAGTCTGTGGATAAGAAGAATCAAGTTTTTCAGAAATCAAAATCTGAATAAAGAATGTTGGGAATTCTGTGACTAAAGCAAGTCTGTTTCAAAATCACACCTAAAAGTCAAGACTACTTCTACTGTTAAGCCAATTGTGTTTGTTGAGTCATTAACAACACAAAAAGGAGAGTCAAGCAAAGTTTTTAAAAAACCAGAGAAATTTGTTAAAAAGATTAACAAAAAGTTTGTCAAAGTTGTTGACAATGTTAATCAAAGTGGGGTTGGAAACAAGGGAACTTCAAAGAATTTTCAAAAGAATGTTAAAACCAAAGTCACTGATTTGAAGAAAAAGATTCAATCTCCATCTGTAGCATCTAAATCTTTGGATTCATCTAAGGGGTGTGATGAAAAGCCAAAGAAGGTGTCATCAAGGAAATGCTACAGATGTGGGAAACTGGGACATGTCATTGCTGAATGTGATATGGATAATTGTAACAGATTTCATACTTTTACTCCACGAGAAACACGACAGTGTTTCACTTGTGGAGGAAAAGGGCATATTTCTGTTAATTGTCCAAATCACAAGGTTAAGAAGAAAATTCTCTTCTAATGACAGTCGGGTAATTCATTCTGATAGAACTCCTAGGAGGGTAAAGCCTAGTGAGGATGAGATGAAAATTCTCAGGAAATTTGATCCTGAGTGTATCTGGGTTAAGGATGAAAAATTTCATAAACAAAGAGTTTTTGATAATCAACAAAAAGGTAAAAAGGTTTTGAACAGGTCATCATCATCTGATGATGAATTTTATGATAACTTTCATCATAAAGATTTTTCAAAACAAAATTCAAATTCAAATTCTTATTGGAAATCCAGATACAGGTCAGGAGATAGATTTGATTTGAGAGATGATGAATACTTGGAAGATGGTTCTTCAAGTAGTTCATCAAGATCGAACGGCAGGTGGCGGTTCGGGGAGACTCAACGCCGAAAAGGCGGGAGTCATCCCTTTTGGTACTAATCAAATTTTGTTTTAATTTATTATGCAGGATGCATTCACGGGCCATATCAACAGTCGATGGATTGTTGATAGTGGATGCTCCAGGCATATGACAGGAGAGTTAGTTTGTTGAGAGATTTCAAGGAGATGAAAGGATGTTACGTTAACTTTGCAGGAGATAAGGGTGGTCAGATTACTGGATGTGGTAGTTTGACTAACGGTAAAGTTTCGTTTGATAATGTCAATTTCTGCAAGGAGTTAACTAACAATCTTTTAAGTGTATCACAGATATGTGATAAAGGTTATCAGGTGTTGTTTGATGACAAGAAATGTTATGTGCTCAAACAAGGTATTCAAATTCCTGATGACTGGATTCTGATGACTGCAGACAGGTATAAGGACTTATATGTGTTGGACATGGCTAAGGCGGAGACGGTAAATCAAGTTGAAACATGTCTAGTGTCGAAGGCCACAGAACAGGATACTTGGTCTTGGCATAGACGAATGGGTCACATACACATCAGAAAAATGAATTATCTTGTACATAATCACTTGGTTGATGGTGTACATGTTAAACATTTTAGATTACCTGATGTGTGTGTTTCTTGTAAAAAAGGAAAACAGAAAAGGAGGTCGCATAAGTCTAAACTGTATTTTCTATTGATAAACCATTAGAACTCCTTCACATGGATCTGTTTGGACCGATTAATGTGAAGAGTATTGGTGGTGAATCTTATTGCTTTGTTGTGACCGATGATTTTTCTCGATTTTCATGGGTTTTATTTTTAAAGACTAAATCAGAAACTTATGAAAATTTTGTGTTGCTTGTGAACAGATTGGAGACTTTGTACAAGTTAAGGGTTAGGCGGGTTCGATCAGACAATGGGACAGAATTCAAGAATCAGAACATGGAAGCTTTTTGTGATTCTAAAGGGATTCAGCAGCAGTTTAGCGCACCGTATGAACCACAAATGAACGGTGTAGCTGAGAGGAAAAATCGTACATTGATAGAGTCTGCTAGAACGATGCTGCTGATTCGAAGTTGCCCATTACATTCTGGAGTGAAGCCGTAGCGACCGCCTGTTTTACCCTTAATAGAGTGCTGATAGTCAAAAGACATAAAAAGACTTGTTATGAACTTCTTCAGAATCGGAAACCAATTTGGAACACCTGGAACCCTTTGGGGCTCCTTGTACAATGCTCAAGAAAGATGCTAAATTCAACTCTAAGGTTGAAGAAGGTTTCTTTCTGGGTTATAGCCTACCAAACAAACGTGTGTTTAACAAACGCACGGGTGTTGTGGAACTCTGGTATAATGTGGATGTTCAACGACATACACCTATACCGGAAGGCAAAGGTCCAAATTGGTTATTCGATTATGATAAACTTTTCGAGTCTTTTAACTTGTCTCCTACTGTTACTGATGATGAAATTTCTTTGCAGATGTTATATGACTTACAAAATTCTGAAGATCAAGAAGTTTCTCATCAAGTTGAAGATAATTCTCCAACTGAGGAAGGCATTACTGAAGCAGTTAATGATGACTGGTCATCGGAGGATGATCAGGAAATTTTTGAAGATGCAATTTCTCAGGATCAAGATGAAGAACAAGATATCACAAATCTTGATCATGGAGTTGGTGTCCGCAAGTGCCAGTGTCTAGAGTCCATGTGAATCACCCTGTGAAGCAGATTATTGGAGATCCGTCTGTTGGAGTACAGACGAGAAGGCAAGTTACAAACGAGGAGAGTTTGTACGTTGAGCTGGAGCGAAATCATGGGACTCAAGAGTTATGGATGCATTCTGCATTCGTTTCTCAGATTGAGCCTAAATCTGTAACTGAAGCCCTGCGTGAGCCTGCCTGGGTGGAGGCCATGCAAGAGGAGCTTAATCAGTTTCAGAAACTTGGAGTATGGCATTTGGTAGATTTACCAAAAGGTGAAAAGAAGATTGGCACCAGGTGGGTGTTGAAGTGTAAGCGAGACGATAGAGGCGTGATTGTTCGAAACAAGGCTCGTTTGGTTGTCCAAGGGTTCAGACAAATCGAAGGAATTGATTATGACGAGGTTTTTGCACCTGTGGCGCGGCTTGAAGCGATTAGATTATTTCTATCTTTTGCTGCCCACAAGAAGTTCAAAGTATACCAGTTGGATGTCAAGTCTGCATTCCTTTATGGATCATTGAAGGAGACAGTGTATGTTTGTCAGCCACCGGGCTTTGAGGATCCTATCCACCGGGATCAGGTCTATATCCTCGACAAAGCACTGTACGGTCTTCATCAAGCTCCTCGAGCTTGGTATGAGACCCTCTCGACTCATCTTATTGAACACGGGTTCAATAGGGGTCAGATAGACAAAACTCTGTTTTATCGGGAAAAGGGCAAGGACATTCTCCTTGTTCAGATCTATGTGGATGACATCATCTTTGGATCTACCGATGAGCAGATGTGTTTAGAATTTAAGCAGGTTATGATTGAGAAGTTTGAGATGAGTGCTATGTCTGACATTAAGTTCTTTTTGGTTTACAAGTTGATCAGTCTGATGATGGTATTTTTATCCATCAGACCAAATACATTCAAGATGTGCTAAAACGATTTAGCATGCTTGATTGTAAACCCATTTCCACGCCCATCCAGCCCAATCACGGGATTGAGCCGGATATTAAGGGGGAGATAATTGATGCTACATTATATCGTGGAATGATTGGGAGCTTAATGTATTTGACTGCATCTCGACCAGATATTGTATTTGCTACAAGTATCTGTGCTCGCTATCAATCAAAACCAAAGGTTTCTCATCTGATTGCAGTCAAGAGGATTTTACGTTATCTGAAGGGTACTCCAGACACCGGTCTGTGGTATCCTAAGGATGATAACTATTCATTTCATGCTTACAGTGATTCAGATTATGGAGGATGCAAGACTGACTCCAAATCAACTACTGGAGGTGCTCAATTTTGGGGGAGAGGTTAGTCTCATGGCAGTGCAAGAAACAAACTTCTGTTGCTACATCTACATGTGAAGCTGAATATGTAGCAGCTGCCAGTTGTTGTTCCCAAGTTTTGTGGATACAACAACAGATGCGAGACTATGGACTTAATTTCCTAACTACCCCGATTCATGTCGACAATGAGGCTGCGATTGCGATTACCAAAAATCCAGTGTATCATTCACGTTCAAAACATATTGATATTCGGTTTCATTTCATACGAGATTGTTATGAAAAGAAACTGATTGATGTTGTGAAGATACACACAAACGAGCAAAGGGCAGACCTTCTCACCAAAGCCTTTGATAAACAACGTTTTGAGTACTTACTCAAATTAAATGGAATCAGGGTTATGGGTGAGGTAATCAAGACTCAAATTCCTTCATAATCAAATTTATTGAAATAACATCAGATTTTTATTCATTTTTTGTGTTTTAGTTTTTAGGGGGAGAATAGTTTTAGAAAATACAAAAACATTAAAAAATCAAAAACACAAAAACAAGAAAAAATTAAAATCTGAGAAATTGATTTGTTTATGTGAGAAATGATAGTACATTATTTACATTTGGAAATATATCTGTTTGTATTATTAAAATTTATAAAATAATTACAAGTACTATAAATGATGTGTTGATAGGTTTATAACTTAGTAAAGATAAGTTTGAATAAATTTTTGATAATGTTTTATAAGAAACAAATGCTTAGAATGCAGTACTTAGTTTTGTCCTAAAAGAGTGGTAATTTTCTGACAAAATGTTTCTTGAACATAAAGTCAAATTTCTAGCTGATCATGTCTTTAATTTTTTAATAAAGAAATTCTGATTTAATTTTTCTTTTATTTTAGTTTAAGGCTGATACATTCTTTGTGTATACTTACGTATCGACCTGATTGTGTTAGCTTTAGACAATTCAAATTTGTTTTTCTTGGTTTTTGTTTAAGATTTGGACAATCTATGTGTATATGTGAATATCGAACTGATTGTTAAATCTTAAACTTAAATTATTGTTTAGTTCATTTTCTGGATCATTTGAGTATACGTAAGTATCAACCTTGATTCCATGATCTTGAACAAATTCAAATTGTTTTTCTATTTGTTATTTTCAAAAGGAAATTCTGCTTTATTTTTGCATGATCAGACTAGGTATAATTGATATTATAAGTTTGAGAACATTTATGTTTGATTAATTATTCACAAATTGGGGATGTGTTCAAGTAATTGGATTATTATAAAATGTTTGATAATTTTGTTTAAACTGATTTCTTTACTAAGTAATTAAATTTAAAAGGAAAAAGTATATTAACAATCATTGTAGACTTGTAATTTATAAATAATTGTTATATAATATAAACAGATATGTTGAAAATTGTAATATAATATGATCTCATGTCTACATCTTTCTCAAACAAAAAGATTTTTGTTAATTGTGTTAGATTGCATTTTAATTGTTCTAAAAATTCAAAAATTCAAAAAGATTTTATTTTTATTCTTTAAAAATCTGATGTTAAATTGATAATGTTTGATTATTTGTTTGACTTTGGAACAATTAAATATGGATTTTGTTTTGAATTTTAAAAGAAAAATCATGTTTTGAGAAGGTTCGTTGATATGGTTCGTGGGTAAGGTTCGCTGAGATAGGTTGATTGATAGGTTCGTGAAGATAGTTCGCTGATAGGGTTCGTAGAGATAGTTCGCAAGATGGTTCGTCAAGAGGGTTCGCTGGAAAGGTTCGTGACATATAAATAAAGGGTTCGTGAAAATAGTTCGTCACTTTCATATTGATCACAGGCGACGAACCCTTGAAGGATTTTTTCGATTTTCGATCTTGGACCTCCCAGAGTTTTTGATTGTTACCAATAGATTCAGAATCATTTCGTGAACATTTCTAGGTAGAAATTTTAAGATTTGACCGAGTAATTTGAGAGATCTGAGAGTTTTTAGATTTTTTATGTTCGAATCTGTAATCTGACTTTAATATGGTTAAAACCTAAAAAATTGGATAAACCATCTTTGTTAAAATTGTTCATCGATAAGTTTCGAACCTAGGTGCATGATTTTTTTTCATCAGATTAACTGTTTTTTGAATTTTTTGATTCAAATGTTGAAATTGGGACGATGAACAGGTTCGCTGAACGAACCTTAGGTTCGCCAAACATTAAAGGTTCATTGAATTTGTATAGGTTCGCCAACGAATCTGTTGGTCAAGGTTCGTTTGACTAACAAGGTTCGTTCAGTTAAAAGGTTCGTTTAGGACAAGGTTCGGTCATTGTAAGGTTCGGTCATTGTAGGGTTCGTCTAGAAGTAGGGTTCGTCTAGAAGTAAGGTTCGTCTAAGAAGAATAGGTTCGCTGTTTTTTACTTAGAAATTTTTCTATTTTTCTTATTTTGTTAATTTTACTTAATTTTTGTTTCTAATTTCTTTTATTTCTATTTGTAGAAATGGCGAACTTAGTTTTCGGAGACAAACACAATATTTGTGCACACTTGGATCCGACAACCAAGAATGGTCAAGAATTTCGACCGATGATCGAGTTTCTCAGAAGATCAAGGGTTTATCATGCTATCTCTAGTTCAGTGCAGATATATAGATCTCATATTCAGAGTTTTGGGGATCAGCTCGGATTATCTCTGTTGATGATGTGTACACTATAGATGCGAATGTGCTTGGACAAGCAATTCGTATAACTGAGGCTGATGTTAGGAGAGTATTACATTTTGGAGGTGAACCAGATGGTGTAACTCTTATTCCTGAGAGTTGCATCAAAGGTTGTTTTCTACGCATCAGATACTTCGGAGATTATAACTCCATATCAATCAAGAAGGGAAAGCTACCACTGCAATATAAGTTTCTAGCACATGTGTTGCTGCATTGCCTTAGCATGAGGAAAGGCACATTTGATGAGTTAAGGGACTTAATGCGATCTGCCATGGTTGCTCTTATATTGAACAAACCGTTCAATTTTTCTGGCATGATCTTTCGGTATATGTGTGACAACATCACAAAGGCTAAGGATAGGTTTTACATGTATCCTAGATTTGTGCAAATGTTGATTGATGAGAGGTTTCCTGAAGGTCAGCTACCCAGGGAAGTTGGAGATTTGTTGAAGCTTAAACAAATGACTGATTCAAGTTTGGGTCAAGTCAGAGTGTATCAAAGAACTGGGGATGCTGTACAAGAAAAGGATTTGATTGCTCATTGTGCCAGGGCAAATTATGTTGCGCCTGAGAATGATGCATGGAGGCTGATAATGAAGATACTAAGGATTTGATTCAGAGTCTGATAATGAAGATGTTGAAGCTGATGATACTCAAGCACCACCTCCACCTCCTCCAAGGCAACAAACAAAGAAGAAGACTACTGGTCAATCTTCTCAATCTACTTCTCAAGTCAAATCATCACAAGAACAATCTTCTCAAGAACCTCTGGAAGTTGATGTATCTGGGATGCAGACAGAGACTGTTGCTGCTGATGATGATAAAAGTGAATCTTCTGACACAGAGTCAGAATATAAGATGGTTCAGGAAGGAAATCAGATGGTGAAGAGAAGGAAGAGAAAATTTGTTGAAAAGGATGCTAAGGAGAAGGAAGAGAAAGAAGATCCTATTTTTGTACCAGATGAACCTGAATCTTCTAAACCAAAGAAGATTAAAAGAATGGCCAAGAGAGGGCCTTATGAGAAGAAAAAGACAAAGACTGATAAGACCATTGTGTCTTCACCTGTGATTGTTTCTTCAGTTCCTGCTTTTGTTTCTCCTGTGGTTTCTTCAGTTTCTGTGACTACTACTCATGTGTCTACTGTACAAACTCCTGAGTTTGTACATGTAGCTTCTTTCACATCATCTTTTGTAGAAGCCACTACTGTATCTTCAGTGCCAGAGACTTCTATTCCTCAGGATTCAATTCCTAGAGATGATTTATTTTCAGGGCTTGATGATTGGGTGATATTAATTTTACTGTGAATTATGATGATACAGATCTTAAAAGAAGATTGTCTATGCTTTCAAAGGAATTTGAAGAATACAAGAAAGAAAAAGAAAAGGTTGTTGCTGATAAACCATCTTCTTCTAGTTCTGGGCTAAATGAGTTAAAAACTCAAATGGATTTGATGATGAAGTGGAAAGAAGAAGAGGTTGCTGAGAAGAAAGTGATGAAAGATAAAATTTCTGAGTTGGAGTTTTTGGTTAAACTACAATTTGAAGATATTATTGATCTGAAGAATGAAAACACTGATTTAAGATTCAAGATCAAAGAGTTGGAATCAAAAGTTACAAAGTCTGAAGCATCCAGTTCAAAAGTTGATAAAGTGTTTGTTGATATTGATGCAGAAGAAGAGAAGAAGGTGGAGAAGATAGAGAAGGTAGAAGAAGAAGAGGATGAAGAAGCAGTTGATTATGGAGATACTGATGTTGATGAACATCCAGATGATTTGGATTACCATGGTGATGATGAGAATGGTGGTGATGGTGCTGGTGGTGTTGAGAGTGGTGTTGTTAGTTTGAATTCTGTGACTGGAGCTATTGTGGTTTATACTCCGTCTATATTGGCTGCTGATGTTGTTCCTTTGACTTCTGTATCTTCTGATAGAGCTAGGGATTGTACTGAAGTTGAATTTGAAGACTTAGATGAAATAGAACATCCCATGGCTATTCTTGATTATTCTCTGCCTACTTTTCTTGATTTATTTAAAATGCATTATGATATAGATTTGCAGAGAAACATTGTTGAGATTCAAGTTTATCAAGAAAGAGAAGAAGGAGAAATTTTGGGCGACTACTCATTTCAAGATTATCAATCTGTTTTTGATGATGATAAGGATGATGATGATGATTTGATGTTTGACTTTGAAGAATATGATGATACTGATTTGTCTGATTTTGATAAAGATGTTATTGATGAAGAATTGCTGAATCTAAATATAATGAAGAAAATATTTGATGTTGGAAGTATGTCAAGTTCAACTTTGAATCCAATTAGAGAAAAGACAAATTTGGATTACTGGAAGGAATTTCAAGATGAAACAAAGTATATTATTGATCATTTGCATTCTTTCAAGATTATGAGAGAAGTGTATGAAGATAAAGATCCAGACAACCTAACTAAACAATCCACAAAGTTCAAGATTGGATCTAAATCCAAGATGATTGGGAGGATTATTAGTTATGGTTATTTTCATTACATTCCTGGAAGTTTGTCTGATAAAGGTTGTTATGTAGTAAAAAGGGTTGATGGATGTCAATATTTTGGAAAAGCTACTGATTTGATGAGTTTACCAGCTTTTGAATGCAAAGTTCTTTCAAGATTAAGAATGATAAAGCCTATTCAGACTCGACATAATGAAATTTTTGAAAATTTGTTAAAGAAAGAAGGTCGTTTTGGATGGAGTTTGTTATCTCCCCAGTTCAGGGAAAAATTTAAAGATTATGTGAAGCCCAAAGTTTATAAAAGACCAAGACTCAGAAAAGTTGAACAAGATTGGAATCCATATTTCAAGTTTTGGTTTTATGATGAAAGAACTTCAGAAGGTATTATTGTGTTGAAGCAGAAAGAAAACTGGAGGGTGATACGAATGCTTGATCCTATATGGATTGTGAATTGTTCGAGAGATGATATTATTTTGTTGAATTCATCTCAGATATATGCTGATGATGGATATCATGATGTGGGAGTAAGTTTTAAAGACATGGCAATTCAATATCAAACCATTGCACAAATGTGTTTTACTTTGGGAATACATTCTGGTTGCAATTGGAATGATGTGAATTATCTTTATACTGAGTTGATGCAAGTGCAAAAGGAGAGAGATGATAGAGATTATAAATGGAAGCAGAAAGACTTACGAAGATACCACGTTCGATGGTGATACGAGCGGTGGATAATGTGATTGCTGAAGTTGGTGAATCGAGTGGATTAAAAGACAAAGTTGAAGAAACCATTGAAGATAAAGTTGAAGAAATAACTGAAGTCAAAGATTGAAGATTTTGATAGCAAACATTTAGGGGGAGTTTGTTAGTGCATATTTGAAATTGTTTGCTATTCAAAAGTTGTATTTATTTTGAATTGTAAAGGGTTCGGCTAGGTTTGTCAAGGTTCGTTTGGCCCATGAACCTAGACAGGTTCGGCGAACCTATTGTGTTTAAAGGTTCGGCGAACCTATAACCTTGATAAGGTTCGTCTGTCAAACCTAAAGGTTCGTTTAGCAAACCTTAGGGTTCGGCTCACGAACCTAAGGTTCGCTGGTTTTGTAACTATAAATAGTTGTTGTGTTTGTTATTTCAGTAGACTTTTGCTGAGTGCTTTTAGAGATCTGCTGAAATTCTCTGTGTGAGAAGTTTGTTAGTTTTGAGTGATCTTGTAATCATTTGTTGATAATACAAGAAGTTTTTATTGAATTGCTTGTGTTCTTGAGTTTTATACATATCAACTATGGATTCCGCACATAGTAGATAGTTTGTAGAGCTTGTATTTCGATCCTGAACGGTTTCACCAAACCAACATTTTGCGTTATCTGAAGGGTAGACCAGACACCGGTCTGTGGTATCCTAAGGATGATAACTTTTCCTTCCATGCTTATAGTGATTCTGACTATGGAGGATGCAAGACTGATTCCAAATCTACTACAGGAGGTGCACAGTTTTTAGGGGAGATGTTAGTCTCTTGGCAGTGCAAAAAGCAGACATCTGTTGCTACATCTACATGTGAAGCTGAATATGTAGCGGCTGCCAGTTGTTGTTCCCAAGTCTTGTGGATACAACAACAGATGAGAGACTACGAGTTGAATTTTTTAACTACCCCGATTCATGTCGACAACGACGCTACTATAGCTATCACCAAGAATCCGGTGTATCATTCACGTTCCAAACACATTGATATTCGGTTTCATTTCATACGTGAATGGTATGAAAAGAAACTGATTGATGTGGTGAAGATACACACCAACGAGCAAAGAGCATACCTTCTCACCAAGGCCTTCGACAAAAACCGTTTTGAGTATTTACTCAAATTAAATGGCATTCGGGTCATGGGTGAGGTAATTAAGAATCAACTTCCTTCGTAATCATTTTTTATTGAATTAACATCAGATATTTTTCTTCTTTTGTATTTTAGTTTTTAGGGGGAGAAAATTTTGAAAAATACAAAAACATTTGAAAAACCAAAAACACAAAAACATTAAAAAATTAAAAATCTGAGAAATTGATTCGATCATGTGAGAAATGATAGCACATTGTTTGCACTTAGAGACATATCTGTATCATTAAAATTTTGAACATAAATAGTAATTACATGTACTAAGTATGATGTGTTAGTAGGTTTATAACTTAGTTAGGATAAGTTTAAACAAAAGTTTGATTATGCTTTATAAGGAACAGATGCTTAGGATGCAGTACTTAGTTTTATCCTGAAAGAGTGGTAATTTTTCTGATAAAGTGTTTCTTGAATAAAAAGTTAAATTACTAGTTTGATCATGTGTTTTCTTTTCAAAAGAAATTCTAATTTTGTTTTTTCTTTTATTTTAGTTTAAAGCTGGAACATTCTTTGCGTATACTTACCTATTATTTCTGCTTTTTATGTTCCTGTGTCTACTACTACAGTCTCTGTATCTGTTCCTACTGTTTCTGTGCCTATTCCTGCTTCTACTTTACAAACTACTGAGTTTGTAAATGTAGCTACATTTATGCCATCTTTCACAGAGTCTACTGTTATCACTTCATTGCCAGAGACTTCTTTTCATCAGACTTCTACTGCTAAAGATGATTTATTTGCAAGTCTTGATGACTTAGGTGATATCAACTTTACTGTTGATTATGATGATAGTGACATCAAAAGGAGACTTTCTTTGCTGACCAATGAATTAGAAAGTTATAAGAAGGAGAAAGAGAAGTCTACTGTTGATCAATCTTCTTCTTCAAACAAAAATGATTTGGATGAGTTGAAAGTTCAGGTAACAAAGTTGATGAAATGGAGAGAAGATGGTGTGGTTGAGAAGAAGAAGTTGAATGAAGAATTACTTATTTAGAATTTTTTGTCAAGCTACAATTTGAAGATATTGTAGAGTTAAAGAATGAAAATACAGATCTCAGACAAAAGATTAAAGAGTTGGAAACTAAAGATGCAAAGACTGTAGCTTCTGGATTTGGTTCTAAAAGGTGGTTGAGATTGATGATGAGGATGAGAAGAAAGAAGCAGAAAATAAAGAGGAGAAAGAAGAAGAAAAGAATGAAGAGAAGGAGGAAGATGAAGAAGAGGAGGAAGAAGAGGAGAAGATAGACTATGGAGAGTCTGATTTTGATGAACATCCGAGCTTCAATGCTCCTGGTGATGTTGATGAGAATGATGATGGTACTGGTGGTGTTAGTGGTGGTTCTGGTGGTCTGAATTTTGTTACTGGTGCTATGATTGTGTATTCTCCTTGATTTCTACTAAAGCTGTTCCAGTTAGTGTTGTGTCTTCTGATAGGGTCAAAGATTGTATGATGTGGAATTTGAAGATTTAGATGCAATAGAATATCCTGAAAGGATTATTGATTACTCCTTGCCTAATTTTCTTGATTTATTCAAATTGCATTTTGATATTAACTTGCAGAGGGAGATAGTTGAGATCTTGGTTAATCAAGATTTAGAAGAAGGAGGGATTGTTGGAGGCTATTCTGCACAAGACTTTAAAGATTTTTTTGAGACTGATGATAATCTTATGTTTGATTTTGAAGAAGATGAAGATCTGAATTTATCTGATTTTGAGAAAGATGATATTATTGATGAAAAATTGTTCAATATGAACACTTTGAAGAAAATCTTTGAACTTGGAAGTTTTTCATAGACTTTATTGGATCGAATTAAAGCAAAGACAAATATGGATTTCTGGATGGATTATCAGGTGGAAACCAAGTACATTATAGATCATTTGCATAATTTCAAGATGATGATTGAGGTTATGGACGACAAAGATCAAGAAAATCAAACTAGACAATTCAAAAAGTTCAAGATTGGATCTAAGTCCAAGATGATTGGACAAATTGTTAGTTATGGTTATTTTCATAACATTCCTAGAAGTCTAGCTGATAAAGGATGTTATATAGTAAAAAGAACAGACGGCTGTCAGTATTTTTGGCAAAGCTTTTGATCTCATGAGCCTACCTTCATTTGAATGCAAGACATTGGCAAGTATGAAGATGATTAAGCCCATTCAGACACAACATAATGAAACTTTTGAGAGACTGTTGAAGAAAGAAGCAAAACTGGATGGAGTTTGTTGTAACCACAATTCAGAGACAGAATTCAGGGATACATCAAGCCTACAATTTTCAAGAGACCAAGATTAAGGAAGATGGAACAGAAGTGGAATTCGTATTTCAAGTTCTGGTTCTATGATTAACAAACTTCTGAAGGGGTGATTCTCTTGAAGCAAGAAGATAAATGGAGGGTGATAAGGATGCTTGATCCTGTGTGGATTGTGAACTGTTCAAAGGAAGACATTGATCTACTTAACACAGCAGAGATCTATGCAGATGATGGTTATCATGACTATGGTGTGAGCTTCAAAGACATGGCAATTCAATATCAAACCATTGCTAGAATGTGTCATACGTTAGGTATACATTCTGGATGCAATTGGGATGATGTGAATTACCTATATGTTGAACTGATGAAAGTGCAAAAAGAAAGAGATGAGAGAGATGCGAAGTTGGAAGTTGAGAGGTTAGCAAAGATACCACGTTTAATTGTTATACGAGCGGTGGATAATGTTGTTTGTGAAGAGTTTGGAGAATCAAGTTGTGTTAAAGAGAAAGATGAAGATAAAGTTGCAGACAAAGAATGAAGATTTTTGATAGAAACTATTAAGGGAGAGTTTGTTAGTGCACATATGTAATAGTTTTCTATTCAAAAACTTGTATTTATTTTGAGTTTGTATAGGTTTGGCTGTTAGGTTTGTCTAAGGTTCGTCTGGCCCATGAACCTAGACAGGTTCGGCGAACCTATTGCTTTGATAGGTTCGGCGAACCTATAACCTGAAGAAGGTTTGGCGAACCTATAGATTTGGCAACCTAGGTTCGCCTAGCGAACCTAAGGGTTCGTCCAGTGAACCTTAGGGTTCGGCTAGCGATCCTAGAGGTTCGGCTACCAGAATAGGTTCGGCTGACAGTGTTGTATATAGGAGGTTTGGCTGAATTCTTCATAATTTTGACAGAACGTCAGCAAACCTGAGAGGATTTTCTCTATGTGAGAAAGTATTTCTGAGTGAACTTCTTGTAATCATTTGTTGATTAATACAAGAATGTTTATGAAATTGCTTGTCTTCTTTTGATTCAATACATATTGATCATGGATTCCACATGTGGTTGATACATAGAGCTTCGTTATCGATCCTGATCTGTATCACCAAACCAACGACCTTGAGATAAACGAACCTCAAGTCAGACGAACCTTTGATGAAAAACAACGAACCTTTGCTTAAAAAACAACGAACCTCAGCTGAAAAGCAACGAACCTCAGCTGAAAAGCAACGAACCTTGCAGAAAACCTTAGACGAACCTTGCAGAAAATCAACGAACCTCTACTGAAAAGGCAACGAACCTTTTCAAAAACCTTCACACGAACCTCAGAAAAATACCAATAACAGCTAACCTATTGTTCCAGCTATCTGCAGGTTCGGCTCACGAACCTGTAATTCCAAATTCGAAATTTTGGAGGGAAAACCGTCCAAAACTTGAAGAAAATCCTTCTAAATCTTCAAATTAACACCACAAATTCGTGAATTTTAGTATTCCACAACAATTGATGATGAATTTGCACACAAAATAGCAATCAATCACAATGAAAAGAAGAATTTTGATCCATTACTTGATCTTCTAATCTTCAAATCTTCAAATACTTGAATTTCTTTGATAAATCTTGTATAGAACTTCACCAAAATCTCTGATACCACTGTTGGTTTGGTGAACTCGATCTGGATCGTATCAAGAAGCTCTATGAACAATTAAACACATGCGGAATCTATGTTTAATCTATAAGAATCAAAGAAGAACAAAATTTCCATAAACATCTTCATCTTATTAATCAATAACAATTGATTACAGCTCTCACACAGAGAATTTCTCACACAGAGAAAACACACACATGTTTTTAAAGTTCTCCAAGAGTTTTCCAAAGTTACGAGAAAATCAGACAAACCTTCTTTATATACATACACTGTCAGCAGAACCTATTTCCTAGCCGAACCCTTAGGTTCGCCAGCCGAACCTTGAGGTTCGCTGGGCAAACCAAGGTTACCAAACCTAATAGGTTCGCCGAACCTTTCCAAATATATAGGTTCGCCAAACGTATCAATGTGATAGGTTCGCCGAACCTGCTAAGGTTCGTGGGCCAGACGAACCTAAGCAAAACCTTTATAAACCTTCTATAATTTACATATTTGATAAGTAACCTATTACAAAAATGCACTAACATATTTTTCACTATTTCCTGCTTGTCTGAAGTGTTTCAAGTACAATCACACCACTGAAAACTGCTGGACAAAAACTCCTTTGGAGAAAGCTAGAGATAGACTGAATGCTGAAAAATTGAAAGCTGAATAGGCTTCTTCATCTAAAGGGAATCTCCCTAATAAGATGAAAAAGTCAAATAAAGCTAATAGACCATCAGCTAACACTGCAAGTAGACCTAGCACCCATTCATCTTTTCACCTGTCTACTCCTCTTCTTGCATCTCCTAGACCATCCATTCATGGTACACCACCTTCTTATCCTATGGTGACTCTTGCTTCCTATTCTCCTGCTGCTGTGAACCCTTCTTCTGTGGATTCACAAATCAACATCTTGCATCAAAATCAGCAACAACTGATACAGATGATGCAAAAGTAGATGAATAACACTCAGCAAAACAAATAAGCATCTAAAATGTTATCTTCTTTCTTCTAAAAATAAATAATGACCCATATCTAACTATTGAATTTGATCCTCATGTGCAGAGACTTTCTTCAAAAAAAATCATCTATGGTATGTGGACAGTGGAGGCTCTAGGCACATGACAGAATGGAGATCTATTTTAAATAACTTCATTCCAAAGAATGGAGGATATGTTTCCTTTGGAAATAATGCAAAAGATTGGATAATATGGTATGGTTCTGTCCTTTGTGGAAAACCGCACTTCAAAGATGTAACCTTAGTTGAAAACCTCAAGTTTAATCTCTTGAGTGTTTCTCAATTAGCTGACAAGAACTTTAGTAAATTTTTCACCAACGACAGTTGTAAAATTCTTTCTCTTGAAATAAATTCAAAAATAAAGATCTTAATTTATCAACATACTCTGCTAACGGCTAAGAGAAGTGGAAATGTCTATGTTGTAGACATGACTACTGATTCTCAAACATCTTATCCTACATGTTTGATAGCCAAAGCATCATCTTCTGAAACTGCTCTTTGGCATAGAAGATTCAGTTACCTTAACCACCAAACTCTTCACAAGATTTCTACCCTTTCTTTAGTAAGAGGGTTGCCCTCCAAATAATCTCACTTAGAAGGTTAGTGTGAATCTTGCTTAAAGGGATAGCAACATAAAACATCACATAAGTCTATTGAGGAATCCAAATCAACTAACTGTCTCAATCTGCTTCATATGGATCTGTTTGGTCTAGTGAAGGTAGCCAGCTTGGCAAGAAAGTGATACTGCTTAGTTGTTGTGGATAGCTTGGCAAGAAAGTGATACTGCTTAGTTGTTGTGGATAAATACTCAAGATTTTGCTGGACCTTCTTCCTATTCAGCAAAAACGAGACTACTGATAAAATAATCTCCCTTATCACTCAACTTGAAACACAATTTGGTCTTCCGGTCAAGACAATTAGGAGTGATAATGGCACAGAATTCAAGAATCATGTTCTTGATAAGTTTTGCATTCTCTAAAGCAATCTTAGACAATATAGTGTTCCTAGAACTCCTGCTCAAAATGGAGTAGTGGAAAGAAAGAATAGGACACTTATTGAAGCTGCAAGAACTTAGCTTGCAGACTCAGGATTACCTTTATCCCTCTGGGCTGAGGCAATAAACACCACTTGCTATGTCTTAAACAGAGTTCATATTGTGAAGAGACATAACAAGACTGCCTATGAAGTCCTTCATAACATAAAGCCTCTCATTTCTTTTTTCAAAGTTTTTAGGTGTCCTTGTTTCGTCTTAAACACAAAAGACTCTTTGTCCTAGTTTGCTGCTAAAGTTGACTCTGGATATTTTTGTGGATACTCTCAAACATCTAACGCTTACCGAGCATTCAATCTCAGGACCAATATTGTTGAGGAAACCATTGATGTTAATTAAATGAATCTGCATCAACTTCCTCTTTCCCATCTGCTCCTGACGACCTCTTTGATCTTGAAAGCTTCACCTACACTTCTCCTACCTCTAAAGATCTATCCTCTCTTGAGGAATGTTCAGTATCTCACTTCTTTATCTCGATTCCTTTTTATCAAATAAATCCTCAAGATCAAGATGAAAAAATATCTACTCCCTTATTCGCAGCTTTGGATAATGTACATGTAGATATTCCTGAACATGTTCATGCTTCCTCACCCGAAAACTATCCTGGTCCCACAGAATATTCATCTTCTTCCGTTGCTTCCTCTACAAATAATTGTTTCGACATCAATCCCTTCAACAGAAATCATCCACTAGAGCGGATCTTAGGTGATTTAGATAAAAGTGTTCAACCTAGGAGTCAGATTTCAAACTTCTGCCTTCATGCAACCTTTTTGTCCTAAATTGAGCCCTCCAAATATCAGGAAGGTTTTATAGATAATAATTGGGTGGAGGCTATGCAAGATGAACTATTACAGTTCAAAAGGCAAAATGTTTGGACTCTCTGCCCCTTGCCAGCAGGAAAATACCCCATAGGACCTAGATGGGTATTTAGAAATAAAACAGATGAAAGAGGCATTGTAATCAAGAATAAAGCCGGATTGAGTACAAGGGTACTACCAAGAGGAAGGCATTGATTATTATGAAACCTTTGCCCATGTGGCCAGACTAGATGCCATCAGACTCTTCCTAGCATTTGCTATATCCCACAACATAAAGGTATTTCACATGGATATAAAAAGTGCATTCATGTATGGAACCATCAAGGAGGAAGTCTATGTCTATCAACCTCCAGGATTTGATTATGTTCATCATCCTGATTGGGTGTACAGACTAGACATAGCACTTTATGGTCTGAAACAAACACCTAAAGCATGATACGACACTCTTTCTCAATTTCTTCTTTCAAATAAATTTTCTCGGGGAATCATTGATAAGACCTTGTTCATCAAGACGGTAGACAATGAACTTTTGTTGGTCTAGATCTATGTCGATAACATCATTTTTGGATCAACAAAACCTTCCTTGTGTGAAAAATTTTCTAAATTAATGTCTTTTAAGTTTGAAATAAGGCATCACTTCATTAGGGACTGTTTTAAAAAGGGACTAATTGTCCCAAAACATGTCTCTACAAGTGACCAAATAGCAGACATATTTACTAAACCTTTGGACTCTTCAACCTTTTCTAAGTTTGTGGCCAATTAGGAATGATAAATATGAGCTAATAAACCATTATGGTTATGAATATGTTTCTTAAACCTTACAATAAATATATAAAAGGATATTTTTCAAGAATTTTCCTAACAACGGATAATTGATAAACCACTGATAAAGCAACCTTGGTTTCTCTCAGTGGTTATGATAGCCACTGTTTCATATCTATCCGTGGTTATAACCATCCGTTGTTACACTTTAAACCTTCCGTGGTTTCTACCCCTTCCAAGATCTCCATTCAGTCCGAGACTTTTAACCTTGTAACTTATCCATGGTTACATTTCTTCTGAGGATAAGGCTCTTCCGAGGTTAAAAATCTCTTTCGTGGTTAAAATCTTCTCTATGTAGGTATCAAATTTTTGATACTTATGCCTGATTTGACCGTCACTAATCACTCTGCAAGATTAGACTCCCCACAATTAATTGAATTGACCCTCATTAATTGTTCTCACGGCTCGATAATATCTTCTCGTTTTACCATTCTACCCTTCTCTTCTCTAATGACCACTGATCTTATTTATATTAGTGGTTATCTTCTTCAGTTCTTCCTTAATCACTTGAAAAATTCAAAATTTCTGAATGCTGCTTATGGAGAAGGACAATCCTTTGTCAGGCATGTCGCCTGGCACGACGCACTAACACTGATTCCGTCTGAGCTTGATGCTCATGATGATGGTGTAACAGCATCGAACCAGGCTTCATTCCTTACAAAGCTTTGTTTGTACATCAGGGTGTGCATGAACGTACTCATCTGTCATTTGTCTTTCTCTCTCTTGCTCACAGGTTTGTTCAACGGGTTAAAACCCTAAGGTAAAACATTTGATAAGTTATTAGTAGTGGAGGTTTTATTTATTGAAACCGCCCTCATGTGCAACGGTTGCACTTCTTTATTTTCTTCTCTCTAAACTTAAGGCAAAATTTTGTAATCACGCTTTGCACTCATAACCATTATTTGTTCATTGTCACACCCCAGGCCGCCGGGAACGGATCGCGTTTTCCCGTCGGGCCGAAGGTTCCCGGGGCGCGATATCTTGAGTGATAATCAATTGATCAGATTTTTTACATAGCACATGATAATATCAATGAGAAATGCTAACACATCCATGATATAGAATTACAAGATTAAATTACAATCTATCATTCATAATTTAATCGAGTAAGTCTATCAAAAGAATCAATATAACTATATCTTGTATATGTACAAGATATACAAAAGATGATTCATTGTTCTTGTCACCAAAATCATGCAACACAAAATAAAGCTAGGTCTTCTAAAAGTCCACTAGCTTAATCCTTGCATGTATGTATCTACACCTGTTCATCACCTGAGAAAACATGTATTTAAACAAATTCAACACTAGGTTGGTGAGTTCATAGGTATGTTAATTGAAAACCTTGATTCATTCACATGCACAATCATAATATGTATTTTGTTACTTGTATGTCGTTTGTTCACTTATTCACCCAATGGCTTCTCAATAGTTATATTTACAAGTAATATTTCATCCTAGTAGTGATGCTTATATATAGGGCATATGTAAGGGAACTAAGCCCTAGCCAACATCCCACCACACCACTACTAGAACTCCACACAACTTTCAATACAACTATTGATTTCCATTCCCAATCCACATATCCATATCATTCTTGAATCACCTGTGATAACTTGTATAGAATAGTATAATGATGTAATTGTAGTTATCGAACCGAAGTTTAGATAATCATTATATGTTAAGGATATTAGATTTATCAAATCTGTTCCTTGTATTATTCTATATTTGTGGAGTTAACTGTTGTTACACTTTTAAATATTAAGAGTGTTAGTTAACCACTTGCAATTTGTTCTTGAACTATAGTGCATAGAGCCTAAAAGGAATCCATTGAAATCCTCACGTAATCGAATTTCAATGCATCTGATTTACCTCTACCACCTTGTATGTCTAGTGTCCTCAACGAAATCTATTACTAGTAGTGTAACATGAGAGAAGATCACTTTCTCAACCTACTAGTCAATAGGATTTCCACTGGATTAATTACTTATCACTGCAGATTAATATCACCATGTGTCGCTTTCCAGAACCTGACTTGAGGTCGCCCTGTCACCGGTCATACGTTACCGGCGAATGAATCAATATGATCAACATACTAGCCCTACAAGCTTGAGGTTTGTCAAACCTATGGTACCACTATGCTATCGTCGGTTTAGTCACGTCAAACTAACTGGTCAGCAAATTAAAAGGGGCTTACATGATCAACTTGTACAATTGGCACATGATTGAAGTGATATAATACAACAGGTCAATAGTAACTAATTGTAATTGTGTTCATCTGTATTGTTGTTCTCATTGTCACATGTTCTCCATGTTATTAACAAAGTTAAATAAGAGCTTGTCTTATTACGTTATGTTAATCATTTGAATGAATGATATTGTTATCATGAAGTTACATTATCATGATTATCATTCTTTGTTCCATGTTCTCTTGTAATATGTATTGAGTTGTAAGGCTAAGTGTTAAGAGGACTTGTCCTATTACACTTACATAACTCTTGTATCGAATGTTAATACAAAGATATGTAATATCTTTATAACATTCATTTGCTTGCTTGAAATTGTTCCAATATCTGTTTATGTAAGAATAACTGAGTGTTATAAGATAACTTCTTATAACTATATTATTCTAATGTGTTGATGAATTTATAAGATATGTTATCTTATTCCTCTGAATATCCCTGTCATGTTTTGATCATACAAGCATGCATACAATGATAAACGATAATAAACAATTAAGTATTATCTAAATCAAAGTATAAATAACATGTTAAGCAAAACTTTTAAATAAATAAAAGTAAACATGTTTCTCAGCCCCGAGAGTTTAAAATCAGTAAAGATTAAAGAAAAGAGGCATATGAACTCACCTTGTAGTAGTAGGGTTGACTTAGCTTAAAAGAATGAAAATACGCGCTCTTTGTTGTTCTTGTAGTAATTTTCACGTTCCTGTATCAATTTCATGTTGTATATAACTTATAAGCATTTGAGTGTAATTGTTTTGTGCGCGCGTATGCGTGTTAGCCTTAGAGTGGCTAACACTCGTGAGTCGTGATCTTGTTCTTCATTCGGCCCCCTTAACTCGATGTAGTTAATGTAAAAGAAACATAATTGTAACACTTTAGTTAATCACGTTATCTATAAGTTTGCAAGTCCACTTAATTATAAACGTGAGTTTATAGTTTAAAGTCTTCCATTTAGATTTTGTTCTTCCTAAAATACTTGTCATGTATATCACCCTTTATTTATAAAACATAAGGTTTTAGACTTCATGGGTTAACTCCCAATCACCTTTGTGTTATTTTAGGAAAATTCTTGCATAGTATGCATGAGTTTAACATATGTTCTTATTTACATCTTAGTGTTAATTGGATCGAATTAATGGATCTTGGGCCGAATGATTAAATATGTTGTGTATGTGGGCCGGACCAATTGTAATTGGGCCATGGAATTGGTTTATTGGGGTTGGGCCGAATCTCACGTGGCCTTGGGCCAAACATTTTCTGTTGGGCCTCATGCAATAGGCTGTCGGGCCGGATATCTGATTATGAATCTCACAAGTTATTGGGCTGAAAAAAGTAATGGGCTGAAACAAATGATATGTGGGCCGTGTTTGTCACCAGGTTGAGAGGAAATAAGTATCGCATGGTTTGGGTTCGGTCACCAGCAGGTTAACGAACCTGTTAGACCTAAATGGCTATCAAAGGTTCGTCTATAAGGATGCATGGTTCGGTTAATGATGGCCGATAATGGTTCGTGACTCCAACAGCAATTTGGTTCGGCTAGTGTTTTGATGCGTCTAGGTTCTTGAAAGATTCTTCCATGTGTAGGGTTCGTGGGTCTGTAAAGGAAGCAGGGTTCGGCCAGCCATTTGGGTTCGTTGATTGTTCGTGTGCATGTGAAGGGTTCGGCTACTGCCCATTGCACAACTTTGTGACCCAGACACAGCCATCAAGGTTCGGCAAATGTCTGCTACTCACAGGTTCGCCTTCATGAAAACAGTACGAAGGTTCGGGAATGGTTAGGTGGACAAAGGTTCGTCCATGATGATGGAAGGTTCGGCTCTCATGATACAGCAAAATCCCGCAACTGCCGCACCTTCATCATCATCATCATCATCTCCTTCGATTATGCTGCTTCTAAGGTCGTGATGCAAGGGGTAAGCGTGATAGGGTGCTAGGCCGGTTTGCCTTTGGGTCGCCCATACATACAGATACAAAACCCTACTTTTCACGCACTTTCTTGACTCATACCTCGATTTCCAGTGGGTAATCTTCCAAATCGGTTGCACTTTCGTGTAGAGGACTTCACAAGCTTCACGTGGGTTCAAGAATCACTCAAAACCGTTGGGAAACGAAGGAGTTATGGGGCTTGGAAGTTTCATCAATGGTGGTGGGTGTGGGTTCTGTATTTGAGAGAGAAAGAGAGGTGTAGGTGATGAAAAATGAGGGAAAACTCTCATTTAGAGTTTTTATACTACGTGTAATGTCAGGGTTCATTTCGGCTGCTCGGTTTGTCACTTCGTCGCGTATCCAGAACACTACGCGTATTTAAGTGAAATTAATAAAAAGAATGTTATTTGATTATTTTGATGAGTTTCAAAAATGTAAAACGTTATTTATTCTATTTTATTAAATTTATTATCGTTCGTGTCGTGTTTCGTTTTCGTTTCGTCAGATCGCGTCACCATCGCGCGTATTCGTTCGAATCGTCATTCGAACGAACACGACCGTAAGTCAATCTTAGAGAAGTAAGTTGCTCCCTGTAATTGATCAAACAAATCATCGATCCTGGGCAGAGGATATCTATTCTTGATTGTCAACTTGTTTAGCTCACGATAATCGATGCACATACGGAATGAACCGTCTTTCTTCTTGACAAAGAGAACCGGAGCTCCCCATGGAGAGAAACTCCGTCTAATGAAACCTTTGTCTAAAAGTTCTTGGAGCTGACTAGATAGTTCTTACGTCTCAGACGGTGCTAATCGATACGGTGACTTCGCCACCGGATTTGCTCCAGGGACGAGATCGATTCTAAACTCCACTTGTCGGACTGGTGGTAGTCCAGGAAAGTCTTCTGGAAATACTTCCGGATAATCTCTGATGACTGGAACGTCTCCAACCGTCTTCTTTTCAGGTTTCTTCTCTACCACATGAGCCAGGAACGCATAGTATCTCTTCCTCAAGTACTTCCTAGCTTTGATGCACGATACAATCTTCAATCTGCTGCCGGGTTTCTCGCCATAGATTATCATCGTTTCGCCGGACGGTAAAGGAATTCGGATAAGTTTCTCTGAGCATACGATTTCGGCATTGTTTTTAGCCAACCAATCCATTCCTATCACAACTTCGAAGCTTCCGAGTGTCATAGGAATAAGATCGATGAGAAAAGAATGGTCGTTTAATCTTAATTCACAACCATGTATTATAGAATCTACGTGTATGGTATTACCATCAGCTACTTCTACGGTATAGGGGCAGTAAGTATCGATGGTTGTATGTTAAGCAAAGAAGCAGTATGAGCAGAGATAAAACTTTTATCAGCACCAGTATCAAATATGATAGAAACGTAATGACCATTAAGGAGAAATGTACCCGTGACAACTGTTGGCTCCTCGCGTGCTTCGGCAGCTCCGATAACAAAGGCACGAGCAGTAGTAGTAGTGTTGTTGAGTTTTGGACACTGATTTCTGAAGTGTCCTTCTGCCCCACAGTTATAACAGGCCCTTCCACTTGTAGTAGTAGTAGTGGTAGCAGTTGTAGCAGCAGCAAGATGAGCAGATCGACATGTAGCTGCTAAGTGTCCCATACGCCCACACTTGAGACACTTCTTGCATGGAGTAGTGGATAGATGATGATATTGGCATTTGGTTCAAAGTGGAAACGGGCCAGTATATGGCTTTCTGACTGAAGCAGATTGTAGCATAGCAGTAATGGGTGTGGCATGAGTAGGTGTAACTGCAGTCAGGGCTGCAAAGTTCTTGATTGTCTTTTGCTTCTTCTTCTTGGGATGTTGTTGTTCAGGCTTCTTGCCTTCATCAATCTGTGCTCTCTTATACCCCTTTCGGGTGAGCACTCCAGATTTAACATACTCTTCAGTAAGAGTAGCACCAAGTTGGATTGCTGCTTCCAAGGTAGTGGGGTTATTCCCCATAACAGTTCCTCTAACCACTAGAGGTAAGCCTTCAATGTATTTCTCTATTCTGCGGGATAGAGGAGTAACCAAATATGGCACCAAAATGCACAACTCATGGAAACGAGTTGTATACTTGGTGTTTTCACCACTGTCTTGCACCAGATTCCACATCTCCACCTCCAGTTTCTTCAGCTCATGACGTGGACAAAACTTTTCCACAAGCAGATTCTTGAAACCGTCCCATGGTAAAGCTAAAGCGACTTCGCGTCCTCTGGTGTTCTTCTCAGAATTCCACCAGGTGAGTGCGCCTTTATGGAAAGCGCTTGAAGCCATTTTGACTTTCAGATTCTCAGGACATCCTGTGAAATCAAGAATATCTTCAATGCTTTCCAGCCACTGCAGTTGACCGGTAGCTCCCTCCGTACCAGAGTACTTAGGAGGCTTAGCATCGTTGAACTGCTTGAAAGTGAAATTAGCAGTTCCTGAGTGGTTAGTGTTTGAGTTGTTTGCTAAGTCACTGGTACTCCCCCAAAGATTCTGGGTGATATCAGTGACCATGCCCGGAATGACATCTCTCAT
This sequence comes from Mikania micrantha, assembly GCA_009363875.1. Lineage (NCBI taxonomy): Eukaryota > Viridiplantae > Streptophyta > Magnoliopsida > Asterales > Asteraceae > Mikania > Mikania micrantha. The sequence goes on along the minus strand of CM018691.1, from coordinate 73,483,494 downwards.
GTGTATAGCGATGGCTCGGGCAATCTTGTTGATCTCATCGTCGTTGCCACTTGTCGAACCCCCTCTGTTAGGATCACGTCGGGGAGGCATTCTACGAATAGAAGCCACAAGTGGGTCAGTAATGAGAAAGGATACAATTGAATTTGCATGATAAAATTTAGTAATATATCCATACTACTAGTATTATCATTCAATTGTAATATGAGCATGTACACGTATAAGCAATCAGCTCATTAGCATACTTCTCACGTGAATGTGTATAACGTTCCATGATCTCACTCCACCAAACCTACACACTGACACTTTCCTGATATACCGAAGATAGCTTATATATAGGGCATACGAAAGGTTCAAGCAAACTGCCAGCCCAGACGCCATCCCACCACCGCTTCGATATACCACGATCATGTCCTTGCTAGCATTTGGCAACATGTTTGTACTGATTTCCAAGTGTGTTCCATTTATTAAGAATCCCATGATCTTTGATCAACTTGAACTATGATTGAATCCATGATTGAATTATGATTGTGTTATGTGTGCACCTACTAACAGTTGTTAACATGTAGAACTGTCATATGTGTGCTCTACAATTTTTCTTGTTAAACTATGTTAGTAAGTACTAATGATGTAATCACTTAAGAGTTTCACTTAAGGTTTACATTGAAAGAATGTTCACAACTTGATTGATTTACCATAATGTTTGGTTCATCCAAGTTTGAATTGCACAATGAATTGATTCACCAATGATTGTATCTCATGTATTTTGACTAATGTTCAATGATCCAGTTGCTCCCGAATCTTCACTTCAAATACGAACGCCGGATTCCCCCTGACATACCGAAATAAGCTTATATATAGGGTAAGCTCTCACCGACCCACCACTTACCTCGGCACGTCAGCGTTAATCCGCCGTTTGTACTTGGAGCTAAGATTCCAACTCTTGATTGATTATGATTGTTTCATGATTGCCTCTTGTACTATGGATATGATTATGATTGTGTAAACCACGGTTCTTAATTTATTTGAAATTAAAACCTTAGGTTTCTGTATATGTGTCCTAGGTTGATTTAACCTAGGTTCCCAATACTTACAGTATTGAGTAATATGATTTCCTGTGAGAACTTCAACAAAAGAATACTGTTACACAGATTCTAAGTTATAAAGTTCCTATGATAATGAACACTTGATAATGATAACATGACAAGGATTTCAAATCAAGATTCTAAATTAATAGATCTTGACCTCTGAATTCCTATGATAAACATGACAAGGATTTTAGATCAAAGATACTAAGAATACAGATCTTTGCCTCTAAATTCCTATAATGAACACTGATTGAGAATTCCAGATCAAGGATACTAAGAATACAGATCCTTGCCTCTGGAATCCTTTAATGATCTCTGTGTGAGAATTTCAGATCAAGGATACTAAGAATACAGATCCTTGCCTCTGAAATCCTTAAATGAATATGCGTGAGAAATTTAATTCGGTCTCTAAAATTATAGAATTCCGATTCAAATTCCTTGACTCGATATCTAATCTTAGAAAAATATCCCTAAGATCTTTCAAGCTTAATGTAGACTTAATGCTCACTTAAGTTACTTAGATCCTAAGTATCCTCAAGCCTATAGCACTTAGTCCTATTGGGTAGCTTAGGTTAGTCTAGGTCATTAAACATTGGGTTTTTCCTAGTTCTCTACAACCTTGGCTCTGATACCAACCTGTCACACCCCTGCGCCGCGTGCGGAATCCACGGCGCGGTGACGTATGAACAGTTGAATCATGCTCAAGTATTGAATAAGAACAACCACAATGGATTACTAAGTTTCATAATGATAGACAATTGTTTAGTTACAGCCAATCTATCTATCAAAAGAAAGAAAACTACAGACCCAAAATATAGTTACAAAATAAGACTTCAAACAAGACAATTAAACAATTAGGATTTAGTGTGTTTCTAATCCATCCTAGCATGTTTCTTCATCTTGTTCTATCTTAGAATGGTCTCCTTAGTTGTCCCTGAGAAAGTCTTAAACCTGATTACCTGAAACACGTGAAAAGTAACTGTCAACTACAGATGTAGTTGGTGAGAACAATAGGTTTAATCATTTGTAAACATGAATGTGTGACATAAGGCATAGGTATGTTAAAGCAATAATGGAATTACATGGATGGGTTGCAACCCAAACTAACATCAGGTATGTCAAACGAGTGTAAACAGTCCAAAGACTGTTTGCACAAAAACCAACATATAATTAAGTCCCAAACTACGTTTGGAGTCAGAAAATTAGTCAGCAACAATGATAACCATACGTAACCGAAATCTGCAGTTAGTTTATAAAACAAATTTAAAATCTAACTGTAGCAATCGGCCTGCCCAAATGTGTCCGCTTTCCCTTGTTGTGATCACCCAGTACTAACGCTAATGAATATGAAACCTGATGTGTTTATAAGTTTGTTCACAACGATGGACACCATGGTTTTGAACATTACTTTAAACTAGCGTGTTAATGCCTTATTTAATAACATGATTGAAAACCTTGTTTAAGTACCATGAAATGAATCCTCTGTTTGAATACCATGAAATGAATCCTTGTTTGAACACCATGAAAACCATTGTTTGAATACCATGCTGTGAATCCTTTGATTAAGTACATAAGATAGCATCCTTGTATAACAACAAGGTTTATAAAAGATTAATTTCGAAAACACGAGTTTAGAGTAAAAGAGTTTATAAATTCCTTTAAAAACAATTGAGAAATCCCTTGGATTTCTAAAGTAAACCTGTAATGTTTGCCAAGTAACAGTAATATGTATCATGAAATATGATTGAAGTAAGAGCATTTGATCACGTGTTCCACCCCAAAACAGTTGTAAAAAAACAGTAAAAAGAGGGGCTAATGTTCTCACCTGTCTGCAGTAGACTCTGAACTATAACAGCATGTAGCAAACAGGACTTCTAACTGGTTCCTATATCATTGTAATCATACATAAGATATAAGATTTATAGTTGTATAGACTTTGATTCATTGATTGACTTAGTGTTAACATGATTTGTGATTAACATCTTGAATAACAGTTATCATGTTTAAAAGTGTTGTATGAATTTGAAAGTCATGATAGAGTTACTGGATTGATCAATAATTCATGAAAAGACTATGTTATGAGCTTTTATGCACAATTCATTATGCATAAACAGTATGTGTTTAAAAGTTTGATAAGTCATTGATTAACATGAGATTTGACATAAATGTTTCCCATGGTTTGAGTCTTTAGGATTGTGACTTGATCTCATAGTCATGTTGGTTATATTTAACCCACTAAGATCAAAACACAATTCCTTTGATTTGTAGACCAATTCATGGGCCTTAAGCCCATGAAATCATGATTGGCTTTAAGCAAAGGTCCATGGCCTCTTAGGTTAATCGTGGGCCAATTGGATGTGGTGTTGGGCCAACCGATATGTTCATGGGCCATATAAGACACCAATGATCATGTTGGGCCAAATGGAATTTAATTGAACCAAATGGGATGTCGTGGGCCACTTATATGAATTATTGGGTCAAGTGTACTATTTATCTTGATATAATGTGGGCCGAATGGAATCAAATTGGGCCAAATAAGATCATAATGGGTCAACCTAATTCCATTAGGCTTGGTTTAAATCTATGGGCCGGTTGCTAATGAATTTGGGCCGCATAGAATTGAATTGGGCCAAGGGTATGCGGGTATGGACTCAAACAAAGTAAGTTAGGCTATGAACTTGGGCCGGTTGTTGACCTGATCATTATTCGAAGAAAAGGGTTCTAGGGCAGCGAACCTATTTAGTTTTTCTATCAAGGTTCGGCCAACAATGATGCCACAGGTTCAGCTACATGCTCAGCGAGGCATGCAAATTTCGGCTGCATCCAAAGGGTTCGGCGCCTCAGGGGGTTCATCGGATGCATGAGGGGTCGGTGCAGTACTAGGGTTCGCCCCATGCACACGTAGGTTCGCAGACAACAATGGTTCGTCCACCTAAGCTATGGCGCATGCAGGTTCGCTACTAGTGAGTGTCTAGGTTCGCCACTTCTAATCAAGGTTCGTGATGGTTCGTGGAATCCCTAAGGCTCGGCTAATGTTCGACGAACCATGTAGGGTTCGTCTGCATGAAGGCTGGCCATTAGTTCTAGGGTTCGTGACTGATACATGGAGGGTTCGTTCTATCATGGATGGTTCGTTCCTAGCCCATGGGTTTGGTGAAGGTTCGTGAGATCCCCTAAGGGTTCGGCTAAGGTTCAACGAACCATACAGGTTCGTGAAGCCCCCTTAGGGTTCGGCCACATGATGATGATGGTTCGGCAGCCCCCTTTTTCCCAGCGAACCTGTAACAACTTCACCTCCCATTTCGAGCTACGACCATCCCTGGTGAAGTCTCCACATCCTCGGTGCACAAGAACCAAGTGTCGAAGGTCTAGGGTTGGTCTACATGGGCTTTCATTACCAGTTATATTGTTTGGGTCGAGCACTAAACGAAAACCCTATTTTTCAGCTCGTTCTTTCGATCTTACCTCGTTTTTGGCCGGTGAAAACCTCCGATCCATTGTACTTTCTTGTAGTACTCGTTGAGAGCTTCGCGTAGACACCAAGAACACCAAAATCCGTTGAGAAACAAGCGAGTTATGAGCGTTTAAAGTTCGGTTTTCTAGAGAGAGGGTAGACGAAAATTCTAGAGAGAGAAGTGGTTGTTGGTGTATTAAATGAGAAAATGGCCATCTTTAGGGATTTTATAGCCAGTGTGGTATTCGGGTCCGTTTCGGTCGCTCGGTTCGCGTTTCCGGAACGTAACTCGTATTTTACGCGATTTAAATAAAAGAGTTGTTAAACTCAATAAAATGATGAGTTTCAAAATTGTAAAAATATAAAATAATTATTTTAATTATTTTTGCTCTTCGTGCATTGACAGATCGTTAAACACATACAATTACAATCGCGTACGTTTTTCGATCGTATTAAATATTTAAAGTCGTTTAATCATAATTATAAGTTCAGCATTCGTATCATTATGGATCGTCACCCATAACTATACTCAGTCTCGCTTACATATTACGATTCTTGTTGAATTAATTAATTGTCATAATATTCGTCTTAACACTACGCACTAACACTATCCTGTTACACCAAACGCAGTATATATATAGGGCTCACTCTCGCTGCCCACCACTGTCTCGATATAACACGATACTGTTCTTGCCTAGTGTAATCGACTGTAAATAATAATACATACTTGTTCTCAAATAATAAGGATTCTAACACACAAGCACATAATGAACATATGAATCACATAGATTAACTGAACATGGACACACACTGTTCTAACACTGTTTACGGCTATCATGACTAAATGTACAAATGTTACACACTTGCAATTTGTTCTTGAACTATAGTGCATAGAGCCTAAAAGGAATCCATTGAAATCCTCACGTAATCAGATTTCAATGCATCCGATTTACCTCTACCACCTTGTATGTCTAGTGTCCTCAACGAAATCTATTACTAGTAGTGTAACATAAGAGAAGATCACTTTCTCAACCTACTAGTCGATAGGATTTCCGCTGGTTTAATTACTTATCACTGCAAATTAATATCACCATGTGTCGCTTTCCAGAACCTGACTTGAGGTCGCCCTGTCATCAGTCATACGTTACCGGCCAATGAATCAATACAATCAACATACTAGCCCTACAAGCTAGAGGTTTGTCAAACCTATGGTACCACTATGCTATCATCGGTTTAGTCACGTCAAACTAACTGGTCAGCGAATTAAAAGGGGCTTACATGAGCAACTTGTACAATTGGCACATGATTGAAATGATATAATACAACAGATCAATAGTAACTAATTGTAATTGTGTTCATCAGTATTGTTGTTCTCATTGTCATATGTTCTCCATGTTATTAACAAAGTTAAATAAGAGCTTGTCTTATTACGTTATGTTAATCATTTGAATGAATGATATTGTTATTATGAAGTTACATTATCATGATTATCATTCTTTGTTCCATGTTCTCTTGTAATATGTATTGAGTTGTAAAGCTAAGTGTTAAGAGGACTTGTCCTATTACACTTAACTCTTGTATCGAATGATAATACAAAGATATGTAATATCTTTATAACATTCATTTGCTTGCTTGAAATTGTTCCAATGTCTGTTTATGTAAGAATAACTGAGTGTTATAAGATAACTTCTTATAATTATATTATTCTAATGTGTTGATGAATTTATAAGATATGTTGTCTTATTCCTCTGAATATCCCTGTCATGTTTTGATCATTCAAGCATGCATACAATGATAAACGATAATAAACAATTAAGTATTATCTAAATCAAAGTATAAATAACATGTTAAGCAAAACTTTTAAATAAATAAAAGTAAACATGTTTCTCAGCCCCGAGAGTTTAAAATCAGTAAAAATTAAAGAAAAGGGGCATATGAACTCACCTTGTAGTAGTAGGGTTGACTTAGCTTAAAAGAATGAAGATACGCGCTTTTTGTTGTTCTTGTAGTAATTTTCACGTTCCTATATCAATTTCATGTTGTATATAACTTATAAGCACTTGAGTGTAATTGTTTTGTGCACGCGTATGCGTGTTAGCCATGATCTTGTTCTTCATTCGGAGCAATAAGTATTTGGGCTGAAAAATGTAATGGGCTGAAACAAATGATATGTGGGCCGTGTTTGTCACCTGGTTGAGAGGAAATAAGTATCGCATGGTTTGGGTTCGGTCACCAGCAGGTTAACGAACCTGTTAGACCTAAATGGCTATCAAAGGTTCGTCTATAAGGATGCATGGTTCGGTTAATGATGGCTGATAATGGTTCGTGACTCCAACAGCAATTTGGTTCGGCTAGTGTTTTGATGCGTGTAGGTTCGTGAAAGATTCTTCCATGTTTAGGGTTCGTGGGTCTGTAAAGGAAGCAGGGTTCAGCCAGCCATATGGGTTCGTTGATGGTTCGTGTGCATGTGAAGGGTTCGGCTACTGCCCATTGCACAAGGTTCGTGACCCAGACACAGCCATCAAGGTTCGGAAAATGTCTGCTACTCACAGGTTCGCCTTCATGAAAACAGCACGAAGGTTCGGGAATGGTTAGGTGGACAAAGGTTCGTCCATGATGATGGAAGGTTTGGCTCTCATGATACAGCAAAATCCCGCAACTGCCGCACCTTCATCATCATCATCTCCTTCGATTATGCTGCTTCTAAGGTCGTGATGCAAGGGGTAAGCATGATAGGGTGCTAGGCCGGTTTGCCTTTGGGTCGCCCATACATACACATACAAAACCCTACTTTTCACGCACTTTCTTGACTCATACCTCGATTTCCAGTGGGTAATCTTCCAGATCGGTTGTACTTTCGTGTAGAGGACTTCACAAGCTTCACGTGGGTTCAAGAATCACTCAAAACCGTTGGGAAACGAAGGAGTTATGGGGCTTGGAAGTTTCATCAATGGTGGTGGGTGTGGGTTCCAAATTTGAGAGAGAAAGAGAGGTGTGGGTGATGAAAAATGAGAGAAAACTCTCATTTAGAGTTTTTATATTACGTGTAATGTCCGGGTTCATTTCGGTTGCTCGGTTTGTAACTTCGTCACGTATCCAGAACGTTACGCGTATTTAAATGAAATTAATAAAAAGAATGTTATTTGATTATTTTGATGAGTTTCAAAATTGTAAAACGTTATTAATTCTATTTTATTAAATTTATTATCGTTCGTGTCGTGTTTCGTTTTCGTTTCGTCAGATCGCGCGTATTCGTTCGAATCGTCATTCGAACGAACACGACGATGGTTTTGCTTTCCGACTTTTGTTTTCTACTTTCCAGTCATCATTTCAGAATGTTAAACTCACAGATATGTTTATGTGAATCGTCACCCACGCAAACACACTGTCAGTTCGTTATTCTGAAACGACACTGCAATTTATGTTTGAATTGAGTTTCCTCACTGTCAGACTCAACTAAACACCTTGATATCACATTGTTTTCACATTGAACTATCGGCCATCTGATTCCTGTCATCTATGGATATCAGATCGCAACCGATTTGTTTTTGTCATTCGCTTGAACATCGTTGTTTCTCATGTTTAGTTGTGTTAATTGTACTTAAGTTTTCACTTAAATACACACAACTAATGTTTCAATTGAGTGTTGTACTTACAGTATTTAAGTTTACACAAAAATACATACAACTGTTTCTTGTAAATCTGAATTCTGTTAATATACATACTGTGTATACACATGTAATCCCACGTAGTTACGGTTGAAATTTCACGCACCGTACGGACTTGCCGGCCGGTCTGGTACTAGTTGTCGCATTCATCATCGTAACATTGGCATCTGAAGCTTTGAAAACAAAGCCGATTCACAATCTCGGAGCATACCTTGTTAAGTCTTTTGAGTACCCTCACTATGACGAAGTAATCGACATTCTGTTAAACTCCTTCGTTCATACTACTCTCATCCTAAATCCTCCTATCTCAGAAGTTGCTCTAAACCAGTTTTGGGCAAACTCGAATTTGGTGTCAAAGGATGACTCTGTTGAAAGCATCGCTTCGGAGGTCGCTGGTCAACATGTCATCCTCACCCCCTCCAAAATAAGTGTTGCCCTAACTCTGAACGACGCCGAGGCACCTACCACTGTTTCTTTAAAACTCTTTCATAATGTTTTTGTTCAGTGTGACAATGTTTTTGTTCAGTGTGATTATCAGGGTCACCTGAAAAAAACCTAAGTACAAGTTTCTGTATCACACCATTTTGCAATGTCTTTCTCAAAAGACGACTAGCTTGGGAGAAATGTCGCATGACATGCAATCTGTCATGTGTGCTGTTCTGTCCAATGAAAAAGTCAACTTGTCACAAATAGTTTTTGACCATTTGCTACATCACTAGAAGAGCCCCAAATTTTTATTGTATCCTAGGTTTGTAATGGCTTGTCTTTTAGCTTAGATTAACAATGCTTGTCATGTTGCTCTCCTCTCTACTTTCAAGAGCGTTGACAAACAAGTGTTCACCAGGTTGAATACTAAAGCAAAACACATGGATGAAACTGAGGATACACCCATAGTTGGTACCAACCAAAAGAAAAATGTCTACCAAAGCCTCTAAACCTAAAAAGCCCAAAATGACTGTTCAGGAAGATGAGATCCCTGAACATGTCTCTGTCCCCACTGGACAATTGGATACATCTGTTCCATTGTGACACCCCGTAAATTCCAGGTCAGCATTTATTTTATTTTAATAATAATGTGTATTATTATTTCATACGTGGCACTAGAATATTTGTATTTAGTGTGACACGTGGCACAACAGACCAAACACACCGAAAATTCGATGAATTATCGCACGAAACTTGCACGTGTCTTGAATGACGAACGTTGGTGAACGGATCAGACCACAGTACACTTTCACTGCACAATTAGGTTCCAGAGAACCTGAGTTAGTAGAACAACGCTTAAGTGTCGAGAAACGATGGTCGTATTCGAGAAATACGAGAAATTCGCTTCAAAACTATGAAGATGGGCTTATTGGGCTCAGCCGGGACCCATCGCGGTACGCGATGGGCACCCAATTGGGCTTTCGCGGTACGCGAAGCCTGGGCGGGAGAATTTGAATTCTCCGAAAAGCGTCGCGGTACGCGACGACCGATCATCTTCCACTTCCGCGGTACGCGACGTGATTCGGGAACCAGATGATTATTTTAATCGCCGCGATACGCGGAGATGATTTTTGGGCGGTGTCGCGGTACGCGACGAGCCCAGTTTCGCAGAATCTTTATTTAACCAAGACTTAATCATTTTTGCCGATCCTTCACACCATCTTGCGACTGAAACACTTCATCTCGACCATTTTTCACTCTGCAAACCATATTCTAACTTCTGGAAGCCATTAGAACTCTCTAAGGAAGCTTGTGTTGAGGAGATTGAAGCATAGGAACACCATTCATCAAACCACACGAGTTGGAGCTGCTGTGAAGGATACTCCAGATCTTCTTGAAGTCTTTCCTCTCTGTTCCAGCTTCATCTCAGTCTTCTTGGGCTATCTTGAGGTAGTTCTAGCCTCACTTCGTGTTTTTGGCACTTGAAATCACACATGCAAGGGGAAATACCCACATGCATAACCATCACACACCTAATCACGAAATGTTGATGTTGTGGATCTGTTTTTGATGATGTTACTTACTGATTTGATGATTTAGCTATGATCTATGATGATTTTGATAAGATTAGATGGTTATGTGTTGATGTTATCACAAAATGAGTACTTTTGGGTACATGCATGTATGATCTAAGTGGATTTACACGATTTTGGATATTGAAATGATGTTATAAGTGTTATTGATGATGATTTGCATGATTAGAATGATTGCTTATGGTCAAGAAATGTCAAAGACATGATAGTTACTATAAATGGTAACTTTAATGTTACAAAAATGTGCATTCTTGATGAAATGACCACATTGGTATGTTTAAATCTATAAGATATGTTTAAAATGATGTTTAAGAGTTAATATGATAGTTATTTGATGCATAGGAATGTTTAGAATTGTCAAAAACATGATTTTCATGAATGTTACTATAAATAGTAACTTTTTATCACAAGTTTGCAAATGGATGATATGTATGATAATGTTATGAGTCTAACATGATTATTGGATGATAATATGATGATATTGATAGATTCGAGTTGTTGAATGATTGTATTTTGTGTATTTTTCACAAGTTACTAAATATAGTAACTTTATCTTGCAAAGTCGGGAATAGGAACATGCTAGCTATGATTTGATGGCTAATTATGACTAAAATTGTAATATTATATGATATTAGTTGTTAACTTGGTGAGATATGCTTATCTGTGCAAGCTTTCTAATTATAGAAACTTTTACGTGCAAACTATGTTAAATCGGCTATGTGTAACGAAGTGCTATTTGATAACATGCTCATTTAGGATAAATATGCATGCTAGAATAATCGGAATGTGATTTAATGCATGACTTGCCTAATGTGGAAACTTTCTTAAAATAGGAACTTACCATAAATAGTAAGTTTCCTCATAGGAATGATTTTGGTGTCCGTACACTTCACACGACACCAAACCACACACTACACGATCACCTGATCCAAACCGTCACCAACGGGTCGTTAGGTCAAACACGGTCAACACGACCAACACGGTCAACCACGGTCAACTCGACCCACATAACAACCAGGAAGTTGTTTAAACATGAATACGGTCCTGTGAGACCCACACAAATATGATCACAAACTTATAACACCTATGTGATATAGGTATCTACTAGCCAGCGAGCTACTCCGTTCTCGAAAGAACGCACTCAAGCAAACTCAGGTGAGTTTACAGCCCCACTTTTACTCATTAAATGTTTTACCAATCTTTTGGGGTGAGAATGCTATGCAACTGCTTTAGATATATGACTGGTATGTTACAAAACTATTTTGAGTGTACTATTATCGCAACAAGTCCTCTCTACCCTTACCGTTAGTTGTGTACAAACGAGTCGTTATTACGTAGTACTACTGGGTTTGACCAACCCCACTCGGCAACAACGTTGACAGGATGTCATAACGAGTGTAATATCGATGTTGATGTCGGGTTCCGCGATGACCCGCAGAGGCAAATGGAAACAGTCGAGTTTCGGTAAGATGACATGACACACTCTACGGATCGTAGATCCAACAAAACTATTTAGCATACCCGGTATATATAACTGTTTTACTGCTTTCAAATACTTAAACCTGTGAACTCACCAACTTTATGTTGACACACTTTAGCATGTATTCTCAGGTAACTGAACAGCACGAGCTAGGATGCACATGGAGATGCACAAGAGAGTCCGCATACATATAGACTCTATCCTAGGCTTATGTTTTGATTTTTTTTCATTTTAAACTATGTTAACAATGTAGTTCTGATTACAAAATTCCGCTGCTTTAATGATGAACTTTTCCGCTGCTAATCTTATGAAGCTAGTTCTTATTTTACAAACTGTATGGTTGAGTTAGCTCATATAGAGTCGTTCTATATGACCATGAGCTGTGATCCTGGCCACGTCACACCCACGTGGACTGACACCACGAGTGGGAATTTGGGGGTGTGACAGACTGGTATCAGAGCTTTGGTTATAGGGAACTAGGTTTGCATGTAGTGAACTTAGACTATAGCCACTGCTCTACATTAGACACTACACTAGTTTCACACAACACATTATGTGCTTAACTTAAACAATATGCTTTGTGACTTGATCTAACTCTTACGAGCATGCATCCGGCACCCTTAGTGGGCGTTAACACTCAACTACACATACGGCCTGTGCAAGGGAATTAGCGAAAAGGCGAACTCTAAACCGAAGAGGAAACTCTTCTATGCTATGAAGAAGACTCCTATAGCACAATCCAACTCAAATCGAACGCCTTTTTCCAACCTCTTTCTTGAGTGTAAACCCAGTCAAATGACGCGTGTTTAAGGATTGTAACCTTAGTATCGACTCTCAGGAAGCAAAACTTCGAACCCGAGATTGTTAAGTAGCTTGAGATTGAATGAACTAGAATGACTGTGTAAGATAAATTGACGATTATGGTGGCCAACGTAATCGTGAATTTATAGGTACATACGAATTCTGGCAAGATCAATTGATAAGCTACAACCAGCTGGGAAACTGTATAGTACACCTCTGGAAGTGGAGATTCGAGCTTCGCTGTTTCCACCGAGTAGTTTATTTCTTTATTATATATAGTATTGTACTATTGTTAGAACCGAGATGAGCCAGTTGTGCTCATACAAATCATTTTGGTAGCAGTAATCTCGTCAAACCTATGATCCTACTTTTGAAATGATATCTTAAGCTTATGATATGTTTCCTCCCTACACATGCTAACACGCAATAACTCTAACAATGAGTAATACAAAACCTATTGTAGATACATACTTACCAATGGCTGGACAAGGAACGTACGTGCGTACTAGCGATCAATCAATCAATCCCGCTACTATCGAGGCTATGATGGAACAACGGGTTAACATGGCTATAATGGATTACAAGACTACACGCGTAAACAATGAAACGAATAACGAGGCTCACAACAACTTGAGAGGATGCCTATTCAAGACCTTCCTTAGTTATCACCCTCTAACATTCAAGGGGTCGGAAGGAGCAGGGGGACTCCTCCGATGGATTAGGAAGACTGAGACAATCTTCTGTATGTGCGAGTGCTCTGAGGAGAACAAAGTGAAATTCGCTACCGGAACTCTAGAGGGACAGGCCCTCACTTGGTGGAATTCGCATGTCCAGACACTGAGTCTGGAGACTGCTAACTCCATTCCCTGGGAAAATTTCGTCAAAATGTTGAAGGAAGAATATTGTCCACAGAACGAAATCAAGAAACTGGAGGGGTTCTGGAATCACAAAATGGAAGGATCTGAAATCGAACAGTACACCACTCGATTTCACGAATGGTGTAAACAACACCCAGAAATGGTGACCCCGGAATACAAAAAGATTGAGCCGTACGTCAGTGGATTACCCGAACAGATCCAAAGCTTGGTTAACATGATAGACCCCACTCTCCTTCAACCCACCATTTGCCTGGCTCACCATTTGACTGACCAAGCGGTAGCACAGGGTAAGCTACCCAAGAAGGGTGGACACCTGAAGCCTCAAGATCGCAAGCGCAAGTGGGAGCCTAGTCAGAACCAAACTCCCTCTTCCCAACAAATGCAACTCCATAACCAGTCAGCAACAACTAGCGACTCTACTGCTACACCATCCAGTACCAAGGGCAAGAATGTCTACCAAGGGAAATACCCTAAGTGCAAAAGATGCCCATATCATCACAACGGCCAGTGTGAACGCTATCGATGTCGGAAATGCGGAAGAAACGGTCACATGGCCAAGGAGTGTAGAAGCAAGCCAGTTGGTTGCAAAGACAACCAGAAGGTCGTTAAAGGGTGTTATAAGTGTGGCAAGCCTGGGCATTGGCGTAGGGATTGCCCACAGCTGAAGAAAGTGGAAGGAAGCGCGACGATGGGCAATGCATTTGCAATTGACTCCAAAGATGCTAAAGATGATTCTATCATCTTGACTGGTACGTTTCTTTTACATAATGCCTATGCTAGTATGTAATGTGATATCGGTGCTAATAGTAGCCTGATACCTAGCGAATTTAGTAAAATGCTTAACATTTCCCCGACACCACTAGACTATAAGTATACCGTAGAGTTAGCAACTGTAAGCTGATTGAAGACGCAACACATTCTCAAAGGATGCGTCTTGATATTGACGAGTCACGAATTTAAGATCGACCTAATTCTAGTAACTCTCGGGAACTTTGATGCAGTGGTGGGGACACACTAGTACCTACAAACCAAGCAGAACTTGTGTACAATGTAAATATAGATCAATGTTACGTTGCCAAATGGAAACCAGGTCCCAATTCAAGGAGAACGACAGAGAATAACGCTAAACATCACGTTATGTATGAAGGCTAGCAAGTACCTACAAGAAAGGATACACAGCTATCCTGGCACTTATCACTGAACAACCAAAGAAGGAACGAAAGATCAAAGACATCGCTGTCGTTCGCGATTTTTCCAGAAGTCTTTCTAGACGATCTATCGGGACTACCACCAACACGGCAAGTGGAGTTTCAAATAGATCCAATCCAGGAGCAGCACCAATAGCCAAGGTGCCATACCAAATGTCTCCTACAAAAATGCAAGAACTGTCTAGTCAACTGCAAGAGTTGTTAGACAAAGAATTAACCAGACCAAGATTATCGACATGAGGAGCACCAGTCCTGCTTGTGAGGAAGAAAGACGGGTCTTTCTAAATGTATATCGACTACCGGGAGTTAAGAAAGGTGACAAACAGGAATTGATACCATTATCACGAATGAACGATTTGTTAGACTAGTTGTAAGGGTCAACCTATTACCCGAAGATCGTTTTGAGATCCGATTACCATCCAACGAGGATACAAGAAAAGGACATTCCTAAGACAACCTTTAGGACACAAGATTGACATTACGAACGTTTGGTCATGCCCTTCGGACTGACCAATGCACCAGCCGTATTCATGGACCTTATGAATCAAGTGTGCAAACCGTGACTTGATAAATTCGTGATAGTACTTATTGTCGATATCCTGATTTACTCCAAGAACCAGGAGAAATAACTGAACAATCGAGACTTGTCTTGGAGCCACCGAAGACCGAACAACTATACGCGAAATTCTCTAAATGCGATTTCTGGATTCGCGAAGTCAACCTTCTTGGACACGTGGTTAACAAGAAAGGAATACATGTAGACCTAGCCAAGACGGAAATCATTAAGAACGGAGAAACACTCAAGACTCCAACCGAATTGTAGCCATTTTTACGACAGGCGGTTTATCGAAGGACTTTCGAAGATCGCACAATCACTAACTTCTTGACGCATAAGGACAAGAAATTTGAATGAAAAGGGAAACAAAGATCTGCCTTCGACCCTTTTAAAGCAAAAGTTGCGTAGTGCACCAATCTTACCCCTACCAAAAGGATGCGATGACTTCATGGAGTATTTTGGCGCTCCCGAACAAGGACTCGGCTGCATGATTGATACGACACAAAAAGATTTTAGCTAACATGCCACGACAATTAAAGGTGCTTAAGAAGAATTATACAACCCCTGATTTGGTAAGTGAGCCAAGGCATTCGCACAGAAGATTTAGTGATACTACCTATCCGACACGAAATGCACGATATTCGCAAATCACAAGAGACTGCGACACACCTTCGACCAGAAGGGACTGAACATGAGACAGCTCAGATGGGACTAACGGACAGGCAATTATGATTGTACTAGCAAGTACCACGTTAGTAAAACTAACGTAGTAGCTGACACGATGAGCCGAAAAGAAATAACCAAGAGCGTACGTGCACTACAACATACGATTCACTCGGGACTACCCAATCGGAATCCAAACTGCACAACAGGAACCTCTAAAGGTCGAGGACCTCACTCATTTATCCCTGCGTGGCACGGATAAACAGACGGAAAGGCCGATGTAACCTACTATCTTATGGACCGGAACTGGATTCCACACTACGGAGGACTGAGAGTCGTAGTGATGAATGAAGCCAAAGGAGCCGACATTCTCTACATCCGGTCCCTGAGGAATGTACCATGACCTAAAGACGATCCATCGGTGGCCGAACGAGAAGGCAAAATTAGCAACTTACGCGGGTAAATGTTTAAACGTGCTTAAAGGCCAAGATTGAATACCAAAAGCCATCAGGGCTATTTCAACAACCCAAGAATCCAATATGGAAATAGGAGTAGATTCCTATGGACCTACTAACTAAACTGCCAAGGATGGCAAGTGGTTGCGATACTGTTTGAGTAATTGTTGATCGACTAACACTTTCTACCCATCAGGGAGGCTGAAAGGAAATGGTCACTCGACGTGTAGTATCAATCTTGATCATCCCTAACTATGACAACTGATTTACGTCACGTTTCTAGAAATCCTAGCATCAGACATTGGGCACAGGATTTGGATATGAGAACCGTTACCGTCCGCAAACTGATGGGCGGAGCAAACGAACTATACAGACATTGGAAAAACGCACTTCGAGCATGTGTCAATGACTTCGACAACAGCGGGGAGACTCGCTTATCGTTAGCTAAGTTCCCGTACAACAAGTATACAAGCTGCAACATTCGAAGCACCCTAGGGACGTAAGTGTCAATCATTCATCTGTTAGACGGAAGTTGTGGAAGTCAACTAACAAGTCCCGAACTTGTGCACAAAATGACCAAGAAAATCGTGCAAATACGTAAACGAATGGCAACAGCTCGGGACAGACAGAAAAGCTATGCCGACAAGAGGCGTGAAACCTTGGGATTTCAGGTGGGAAACAGAGTGTTACTCGAGGTCTCGCCTTGGAAAGGGGTCATACAATATGGCAAACAAGGGAAGCTGAATCCCCGTTACATCACACCTTTTGAGAACACCAAACGGATAGGCCCCGTGACCTACAAATAGAACTTGTCACATGAGCTAAGTAACGTACACAAAAGTCCTTCATGTATCTAACCTCTAGAAGAACTTATGCGACGAAACAATAGGAAATCAGAGTCGATGAGCAACCGCACTTCGTTGAGGAATCAATAGGGGTTATGGAGCAAAAAGTCAAGAAGCTCAAACTTAGTCATATACCGAAAGACAAGGTATGATGGAGCTCGAGACGTGAATCGAAATTCTTCATTGAATCGAGAGGACCAAATGAAGGGGAAATAACTTCACCTGTTCACACACTACCCAAACACCGACAACACGAACTGAATTTCGGGACGAAATTCCTATTAACTGGGGGATGATGTGACACCCCGTAAATTCCAGGTCAGCATTTATTTTATTTTAATAATAATGTGTATTATTATTTCATACGTGGCACTAGAATATTTGTATTTAGTGTGACACGTGGCACAACAGACCAAACACACCGAAAATTCGATGAATTATCGCACGAAACTTGCACGTGTCTTGAATGACGAACGTTGGTGAACGGATCAGACCACAGTACACTTTCACTGCACAATTAGGTTCCAGAGAACCTGAGTTAGTAGAACAACGCTTAAGTGTCGAGAAACGATGGTCGTATTCGAGAAATACGAGAAATTCGCTTCAAAACTATGAAGATGGGCTTATTGGGCTCAGCCGGGACCCATCGCGGTACGCGATGGGCACCCAATTGGGCTTTCGCGGTACGCGAAGCCTGGGCGGGAGAATTTGAATTCTCCGAAAAGCGTCGCGGTACGCGACGACCGATCATCTTCCACTTCCGCGGTACGCGACGTGATTCGGGAACCAGATGATTATTTTAATCGCCGCGATACGCGGAGATGATTTTTGGGCGGTGTCGCGGTACGCGACGAGCCCAGTTTCGCAGAATCTTTATTTAACCAAGACTTAATCATTTTTGCCGATCCTTCACACCATCTTGCGACTGAAACACTTCATCTCGACCATTTTTCACTCTGCAAACCATATTCTAACTTCTGGAAGCCATTAGAACTCTCTAAGGAAGCTTGTGTTGAGGAGATTGAAGCATAGGAACACCATTCATCAAACCACACGAGTTGGAGCTGCTGTGAAGGATACTCCAGATCTTCTTGAAGTCTTTCCTCTCTGTTCCAGCTTCATCTCAGTCTTCTTGGGCTATCTTGAGGTAGTTCTAGCCTCACTTCGTGTTTTTGGCACTTGAAATCACACATGCAAGGGGAAATACCCACATGCATAACCATCACACACCTAATCACGAAATGTTGATGTTGTGGATCTGTTTTTGATGATGTTACTTACTGATTTGATGATTTAGCTATGATCTATGATGATTTTGATAAGATTAGATGGTTATGTGTTGATGTTATCACAAAATGAGTACTTTTGGGTACATGCATGTATGATCTAAGTGGATTTACACGATTTTGGATATTGAAATGATGTTATAAGTGTTATTGATGATGATTTGCATGATTAGAATGATTGCTTATGGTCAAGAAATGTCAAAGACATGATAGTTACTATAAATGGTAACTTTAATGTTACAAAAATGTGCATTCTTGATGAAATGACCACATTGGTATGTTTAAATCTATAAGATATGTTTAAAATGATGTTTAAGAGTTAATATGATAGTTATTTGATGCATAGGAATGTTTAGAATTGTCAAAAACATGATTTTCATGAATGTTACTATAAATAGTAACTTTTTATCACAAGTTTGCAAATGGATGATATGTATGATAATGTTATGAGTCTAACATGATTATTGGATGATAATATGATGATATTGATAGATTCGAGTTGTTGAATGATTGTATTTTGTGTATTTTTCACAAGTTACTAAATATAGTAACTTTATCTTGCAAAGTCGGGAATAGGAACATGCTAGCTATGATTTGATGGCTAATTATGACTAAAATTGTAATATTATATGATATTAGTTGTTAACTTGGTGAGATATGCTTATCTGTGCAAGCTTTCTAATTATAGAAACTTTTACGTGCAAACTATGTTAAATCGGCTATGTGTAACGAAGTGCTATTTGATAACATGCTCATTTAGGATAAATATGCATGCTAGAATAATCGGAATGTGATTTAATGCATGACTTGCCTAATGTGGAAACTTTCTTAAAATAGGAACTTACCATAAATAGTAAGTTTCCTCATAGGAATGATTTTGGTGTCCGTACACTTCACACGACACCAAACCACACACTACACGATCACCTGATCCAAACCGTCACCAACGGGTCGTTAGGTCAAACACGGTCAACACGACCAACACGGTCAACCACGGTCAACTCGACCCACATAACAACCAGGAAGTTGTTTAAACATGAATACGGTCCTGTGAGACCCACACAAATATGATCACAAACTTATAACACCTATGTGATATAGGTATCTACTAGCCAGCGAGCTACTCCGTTCTCGAAAGAACGCACTCAAGCAAACTCAGGTGAGTTTACAGCCCCACTTTTACTCATTAAATGTTTTACCAATCTTTTGGGGTGAGAATGCTATGCAACTGCTTTAGATATATGACTGGTATGTTACAAAACTATTTTGAGTGTACTATTATCGCAACAAGTCCTCTCTACCCTTACCGTTAGTTGTGTACAAACGAGTCGTTATTACGTAGTACTACTGGGTTTGACCAACCCCACTCGGCAACAACGTTGACAGGATGTCATAACGAGTGTAATATCGATGTTGATGTCGGGTTCCGCGATGACCCGCAGAGGCAAATGGAAACAGTCGAGTTTCGGTAAGATGACATGACACACTCTACGGATCGTAGATCCAACAAAACTATTTAGCATACCCGGTATATATAACTGTTTTACTGCTTTCAAATACTTAAACCTGTGAACTCACCAACTTTATGTTGACACACTTTAGCATGTATTCTCAGGTAACTGAACAGCACGAGCTAGGATGCACATGGAGATGCACAAGAGAGTCCGCATACATATAGACTCTATCCTAGGCTTATGTTTTGATTTTTTTTTCATTTTAAACTATGTTAACAATGTAGTTCTGATTACAAAATTCCGCTGCTTTAATGATGAACTTTTCCGCTGCTAATCTTATGAAGCTAGTTCTTATTTTACAAACTGTATGGTTGAGTTAGCTCATATAGAGTCGTTCTATATGACCATGAGCTGTGATCCTGGCCACGTCACACCCACGTGGACTGACACCACGAGTGGGAATTTGGGGGTGTGACATCCATCCTCACAGATGTATCAAGAATCTCTACCCCATCCAGCTCCTCATCCATCCTCTCAACAGGATGATGTTGTAATCCAAAGGGAACCCTCTCTAACCATTGAAGTGTCACTAGACACTCAGATGGCAGTCCAATCTCCCAAGGACACCTCTGCTTCTTCTCCAAAAAAGCCCTCACTCTACAACCCATGTTATCCATGAGACTGATTCTATCTTTGAGCAACTTGGTTCTCCTCCCCCTTCACCAATATAGGATCAGCCACATCAAACCTTAGCTCAAACTCATCAATCTCCTACCCATGGAGAAGAGGATGAGATTAGAATGTCCAGTCCATCTAGACATCATGATCATATATCTGGAGCATCCATCTCACATAAGAGCCCAATGGGATCTCATCTGAATGGATCAGGTAATAAGACTCCCAGTATGGCAATAGCCCTTGAAGTTCTTGAAACTGAGGGTGGAAATCCCCGGAACCAAGAAAAAGGGGGATGGACTCAGGTCATGATAAAACTGACTCACAAGTCAGGGATTCAGATACGAATCAGATCTTAAATTAAAGGAATTGACAGATTATGTCGCTCATATTCAGGATGATGAGGCTAAACTCACTAAGTTAGTAACAACAGTTTTGAATAACTAAGTCTTGCAACCCAAATCCATCCCAATGCAGACACCTTCACTTGAAAGTACCCCACACATTCCACCTACTTCCACTGCCCTACCTTCTCAAGCCAAGCTTTTCAAGATGTGTTGAACCCACTTCTTAATGCCCATCTCACCACACTGTTTACAAACGTTACCAAAGATTTCCTCACCTCTCAAAAGATACAACTAGATCTACTGAAAATTTCAGTAGCTTCCAAAGTCTCCTATTTACAACATGAAGTATCTAACCATACTCATTTTCTAGAATCTCTTACAGGGATTGCTCCTCCGTCTCCCTAGTTCAAGGAACAGGCTGATGAAGCCAAAAAGAGGGAGAATGAAAGGCTCTTGTCTGCAGCCGAAGCTACCAAGAGGGTAGAAGATAAAACTGACCAAACGAGGATGAAGGAAATAAGATTGAAAAATCAGGAGGCACTCCTCAAAGCAGCACTGGATCAGCAATTTCAGACTGCGGCTGCTAAGGCTAGCTCTGAGCAGAAACAAAGGGAAGCTGAAGCTCAAGTGAACACTGGAACATCTGGGGTATTCAGGAAACCCAAACCCTCAAAATCAGCTCCTACCAAGCCAACAAAACCCCCAACAGCTGTCCCTTCTTCTTTTGCCTCAACTACTCAGGACATACCAATTTAAACTGGATCTGTCCAATCTGAACATAACCCCATCTTCCCTAAACAGATCTCTCCCACCATATCTATCCCTTCTTAACCCATACACACAAATAAAGAAAACCCACCTACCCTTTCTCCAAATTATGATTCTCAAACCCTCCTAGAACTATTCTCACATACATACCTTCCTACTACTCTCAATGCCTCCAAAATTGGCCAAAAACCAGTTCCCATAATCACTCAGTATTTCTCCCGAAGAAAAAAGATTGTGGCCAAAAAATCCAAAACCCCCAATAACAAACCTCAGAAACCTCTAACCCCTATTCAAGAACCAAGTTCAGACTTAAATGATGATCAGCCCATTGCCTGTCTTATTTCAAGAAAGAAAAGGCTCATATTGGCTAATGATGATGAGTCTGACCTGCTCAAAACCACCACAGCTCCCTTACCAATAAAGTCAGCAGATGCTAAAAAATCACAAACTTCTCCGCTGAAGGAATCCTATTCTCCTATAAGGACATTCCATTCCGATGAAGACTTTTCAAGAGACAAAGCATAAAGAAAATTAAAAGGAAAATGAGATCATAGCTGATCTAGAAGCCACTGGTCTCTCAGGAGATGATCTGGCCAAGACCTATTAGGAACAAATATCCTTGATGGATCAGCAGCAAAGTAAATCTTATCCGGCTGAGAGGGAGCAACTCATCAAGTTTCTACTGAATGAAAGTAAGTACAATGTTGAAACCTTCAGTAACTGGGATATCACTAGCCTCGGGAATGAAGCTGAGGTTCTTTCCAAAAGAATAAAGACAGACATCAAGAAGAAAAAAACCACTAAGCAGAGACAAAGAATAAAATAGATCCTCGTCCAAAATCAATGTGGACCAAAGAACACTATAACATGATGGAGAGATGATGTTCTGTTTGATGAATGGTTAAAGTTCAAAAGAGAGAATTGTGATAATACTGAGCTTTGGAAAGATGCCACTTCACCCTCCCCCACTATAGTGTCTCAGCTCAAGGATGCTAATCCAAGCACAATGTTTGATCACCTGCTCAATGCACCTATGGGAAGCCTATGTGTTGGGTCTGCAGAATCTCCATCTGATGTCAACTTCAGACGTTTGGTTGAAGTTGAAAAGGAAATTCTTCCTGATCTTCTGAGGCACTACGAGCCTCATCAGCATGTTGTAGTAAAGAAGGTACTTCACTCAAATGATCAAGTAAAAAGAAGAGAAATAATTCACTGGCCTGCTGGTGCTCCTCTCCCTTTGGGTTCATCTTCTAAGTCCCAACCTCCTTAGATCAAAAATTCCAGAACTAGAATAAAAAGATGGTTCTAGGAATCTGTCTCCAAAAGCATGATCATTGGGAGATACAATGGTTCAATATCCTTCTTCTCAGATTGGGATGAAATTCTCAATCTACCAAATAATGATCTGAAAGCAATGCAGCATATGAATCTTGATAATGCTAATACAGAGTATGAAGTCCTGACCTATGAGCGGACTCTTAGAAATAAAATTGGTCTGGCTCTTAAACAAAAATAAATGGTTTTGGCTTCATCAGTCCAGAGGGAGATTGTTGGAAAATAAGGACTGATGAGCAAAACCACTAAAGCTAGACAAATTGAATAAAACCGCGGATTGACCAACTGTGGATACTTCTCTTCTGTAAACACTCTCTTCCGACTGAAGAACTGCTTCAGCATCGGAACATCAACAGCGGAAGATTCGCCAAAACAGAACTACCGCTAAACCTCTCTACATCGGAAGACATTTCCTGAACATGATCCCTTCAGAAGACAACCAGTGATTTAGAAGACATCAAATGATTTGGAAGACAATCTCCGATTCCGAAATAACTGATTGTTCAATCAGCTTCCGATGAACACCTTCCGAAAGAATAATCACTGAGCCTCAGCACAACTATCTCAACCGCGATAGACCTGAAGACTTCTGAAGACTCCTGAAGACTCCAGAAGACTCTTGTTTCTGTTGTTTACTTTGTATTAGTTGTACTATTCTAATGATTCAGTGTCTGTAACAGTGTCAGCTATTTGTCTTATTATTTCTTTTCTTGTAACTCTGAATGTTGGGTATTTAGGTCCCAACATTCACTGAGTAAATTGAATTACTTCCCCAAAATTCCTTGTGCTTTTATTCTATTCTTCTCTCTTTCTAGCAAAAACTAAACAACGAAAATAACTTTGTGCAAAAATTTAGAGGGAGCTAATACCAAAGCTTTAACCAAGTGTCTAAAGTCTTTGTTCCTGGTTAAACACCCTCTCCGAATTTTTTAACAATTTTGATTCAGCCCGATTTTCTTCTCTTGTAGAAGGACTTGGAATGATGAATTTTCATTGAAAAATTTTTGAAAAATTACACTTGAAAGTTTATTTCTCTTTTATTTTAATTTTTGTTTTTATCTTTCAAGTTTGATTTTTAGAAGTTTTAAAATCAGGAAATCTCTGAAAATTTAATTCGGACTTTATGAAAAATGATAGGAATTTGACTTATTTTTAATTCAGATTTACTAAATTTTAAGCAACAAATTAAATAAATGTCATGGTTTAGTGAGATTCACATCTTAAATTAGACTTGCACTAACTAATATCAACAAAAATGCCATCAATGATCTTTCAAAACATTCATTAATTTATATGCATAGTGACTCTTTGTTGTGTGTTCGCACAGACCTGTTCTCACTAGCGAATTCCATTAATTTATTGATCTGAAAAGATTAATCAAAATGAAAAATTCTCATTTTATTATTTTATTACATATGTAAAAAGATCAATGATACTATATATTTTATGCTCAATAAATTATGAAGTTCTATAGGTTTATATATATTTAAGTGTGGGATCCACTGAATTTCATGATTAACTAAAAGTACCTGATTGAGCATTGCTTAGTTTTTGCTAAAATGACGAGTATTTTAAGTTATATCTGAATAATCAAAATGTAAATTGTTCGTATTTAATTATATTGCCTATTTGTTAGATACATATGTTAATATGATTCCATGTTTATGCATATTTATTTGATAAATTTATAATTTTTAAATTCTTAGAAATCTTGATAAATATAAGTTGAATATAATTTCGTATGGATCTTTTCAATGATTTTTTCAAAGAGACAATGTTTTTTATTTTTTAAGAAGATTTTATTAAACAAAAATTCAAAATTATTTCACATTTCACCTTTCAAGTGTGTTTTTCTTAAATTTCCACAAAAAGTGTTTTTGATGTTTATTTTGAAAATTTGAAGTAAAACTGTTTTTTGAAAAACTCAGAATCATCGATAATTATAATATCGACACATATGTTCAATGAAGTGTCATCGATACTAACAGTATCGATGCTTGATTAATGACTAGAAAGTATGTCGATATTATCAGTATCGACAGAAATATATCAACGGTAACTGTGTGTTTTCAGAGTGTTCATCATCAATTTTATTGGATTGTTATATTGTTGATCTATGTGATTTATCAGTGATTTATCATTGATTTATGAGTGATTTATACGTCGTTTTGTGATGACAATGGCTAGTAATCATCATAGTTTTAACCGTAAAATCTTTTGTTTAAATAGATCGAAATAGCTGAACTTTCAAACTAAAAATGAACAAATTACATGGAAATTGAAAGGCTTTTTGTTCAAATTCTTTGATCGGTGATGTCTGTTGATTGTGTGATTGATTTTACACATTAATTTCATCAAAGTTAAAATTTTAAGCAAGTTCACATAAAATCACTTTTTATTTATTCTAACATTCTTTGATTAGCCTACATGATCATGTTATCACATAGCATTTAGTCACACATAGTCATATAATCACATTTCTAGTTTAAAAGTTACTATTTATAAAAATCTTACATATCTCATTATTCTAATCATCAATAATCGTTTCAAACATGGTCATAAGACTCTCAACATTATCATTATAACTCAAACTTGACCAAATCGACATTTATGAACAAGTTCACTAGCCAAAGTTTCTATTTTATAGAAACTTGTACCAAATATCCATATTTTAATCATCCTATTAAATCAAAACACCTAATATTATCATATTAGATTCAAATAGTCATTTAAGCATTAAAATCATATCAAACTAATTATTCCTAAACCATTTATAACTTAAAAGTTACTATATTTAGCAATATGTGTGTAAGTCACATTTTATATCAATCTTAACTTAACAACACCACAAAAATCATCATTTAGATAATAAATCATCATTCTAGATACATGCAGGTTTCTATTTCATCATACAACAACATCTTGTAACATAAAAGTTACTAAATATAACAATATTCTCAAATATGCATTTCTTGACTAAAATAACAATAATGAATCTTGTAAAACAACCTAAATATCGTTAATAAACACCTATCTATACTCAAGATCATATAAAATACATTATATCATGCATGCATGTTACTAGAAAGTCCCATTTAATAGTATAATAAACAAATGACCATTACAACTCCTCATTATCATCATGGATGATCCCCATAACATCAAATCAGTAGGAAGAACATAAAATCACATATTCAAGTAGTTTAAAATTCGTGCATGTGTCATCCAAGTGTTTGCACGGTGGTGTTTTGTTTTGCATGTGTGCATATGTGTTAAAAGAGTGTTTTGACATGTAAAACTATCTCACAAGCTTCCTAAGGATGTGATGATGTTGTAGCAGATCTCCATTAGCTCCAAAAGTGGCTGAGATTGCTTCCACAACAAATGCAAGAGGTTGAATGATGCTAGAAAACTCTTGCTAAGCTTCTTGGGTCTTCAAGGCTTCAATGGTCGTTTGCAAGAGACCTTCCACGAGCTTCAATGGAGTCAAGCAGAGGGATTTGTCGACCAGATAGCGTATTGGTTTTGGGAAAACGAGTGTAGCCTTGTAATGATTTAGGCTTGGAATTATAAAGATTTTGCGTGTAGGGTGGCTTCGCGTACCACCAATAGTTCAAAAGCAAAGTCTTGGCATATCGCGATGATTGTTTTAATAGGATTCCTTTCTAAAACACACTGCGTATCGCCGAGTAGGTGTTGACTCTCCGTCGCGTACCGAGAAGAAATTAGGGGATTTGAATTCTCCCGCTCACCAGTCACGTACCCCCAAGACCCAATCCGGGGTCCTTAGCGTACCGCGAGGACTTCCGGACTTCACTTATTATCCCAATTTCATTGTTCAAGTTCGTTTTTCGGTTGTTTCACGATTACTATCATCGTTTCTTGACTTATTGTCGTTGTTTAACTTATTGTCTTTGTTTAACTTATTATAAGTTACCATAGGTCTTAATTGTAGTGTAATTGAATTGCTGATCGTTTATTTCACCAACGTTCGTTAGACAAGACACGTGTGTGCGGTTTTCCGATAATTCGTCAAATTATCGCTTTTTTGTTCATGTTTTGACTGTTGTGTCATGTGTCACACTAAATTAACTAATTCTAGTGCCACGTAAGTAATAATAATACCAATTATTATTAACATTAATAAAATACTGACCTGGAAAATACGCGGTGTCACATCATCCCCCTGTTAGCAGGAATTTCGTCCCGAAATTCAGTTTGTGTTGTCAGTGTTTGTCGAGTTAGTAAGCAGGTTAGGATATTTCTTTTTCATTTGGTCCTCTCGTTCCCAGGTAAATTCCAGTCCACGTCTTGAGTTCCATCGGACCTTGACTATCGGTATCCGACTAAGTTTAAGTTTCTTGATTTCTCGGTCCATAATCTCAACCGGTTCCTCAACAAAGTGTAGTTGCTCATCAATTTGGATTTCCCCTAGGGGAATAGCAAGTGTTTCGTCAGATAAGCACTTGAGGTTAGATACATGGAAGACGTTGTGTAGGCTGCTCAGATCTTGTGGTAAGTTCACCTCATAGGCAACGAGACCTATGAGTTTCATGGTCTCAAATGGTCCGATATAGCGGGGATTCAGTTTCCCTCGTTTTCCGAATCGGATCACTCCTTTCCATGGTGGTACTTTAAGTAGTACTCGATCTCCTACCTGGAAGTCCAAGGGCTTGCGCCTTTTGCCGGCATAACTCTTCTGTTGGTCCTGAACTGCTGCCATTCTGTTTTGTATATGCACGATCTATTATGTCGTTTCGTGCACTAGTTCAGGTCTAGTCAGTTGGCTTTCACCAAATTCTGCCCAACAGATAGGCGATAGGCACTTTCGTCAGTATAGTGCTTTGAACTGTGCAGCTTTAATACTGGTGTGCTAGTTGTTGTTGTAAGAGAACTCAACCAATGGTAAGTGAGTCTCCCAACTACTGGTGAAATCGATCACACATGGCAAAAGCATGTCTTCAACTATCTGGATCGTTCGTTCAGTCAACCCATCCGTTTGACGGTGATAGGCTGTGCTCGTGTCCAGTCTGGTTCTTAGTGCCTTATGCATGGACTTCCTTCAGATAAATTGTGTTGTAAAACGGCGTTCCCGGTCCGATATTATCGAAACTGGAACTCCGTGTCGAGTGACCACTTCCTTCAGATAAATCTGATTCAATTTATCCAATTTGTCAGTTTCTTTGACAGGAAGGAAGTACACACACTTTGTAAGTTAGTCTATGATTACCCAAATGGGATCGCAACCACTTGCCTTCTTGGGTAGTTTCGTGATGAAATCCATGGAAATCTGCTCCCATTTCAATACATGGATTTTGGGTTGTTGAAGTAGTCCCGATAGTTTTTGATACTCGATCTTTACCTTTGAACAAGTTAGGCACTTGCTCCCGTAAGTTGCAATCTCCGACTTCATATTAGGCCACAAATATGTTGTCTTCACGTCGTGGTACATCTTGTTAGAGCCCGGATGTACCGAAAATTGGCTTTTGTGAGCTTCGTCCATCACTACGCTTCTCAGTCCTTCGTAGTGAGGAATCCAAATCCGGTCCATGAAATAGTATGCTCCGTCAGGCTTTACCTATAGTTGTTTATCCATTTCACACCAGGATTCATGAGAGAGGTTCTCGGCTTTCATAGCATCCTGTTGTGCGTTCCCAATCTGATTATGTAGTTCTGAGTGAATCGTAAGCTGCAGTGCATGTACGTGCTTTGTTTTCTCTATCCAGCTCAACGCGTCGGCTACTATGTTAGCTTTTCCAAGGTGGTACTTGATAGCACAATCATAATCGCCTATAAGTTCCACCCATCTTCGTTGTCTCATGTTCCGTTCCTTCTAGTCGAAGATGTGTTGTAGCCTCTTATGGTCGGTAAATATCATGGATTTCGTGCCGTATAGGTAATGTTGCCAGATCTTCAGAAAGCGAACACCACGGCTCCCAATTTTGAGTCATGGGTTGTATAGTTTTCTTGTGCACCTTTAGTTGTCGTGAAGGCATCACATAGTGGCCGACGCATTGCATTAACACGCAACCGAGTCCTTTTTTGAAGGCATCACAATACACTACGAAGTCGTCGCATCCCTCTGGTAGCGATAAGATTGGCGCACTACACAATTTCAGCCTCAACAGGTTGAAGTCAGTTTCTTTTTTTCTCCCCATTTGAATTTTTTGTCTTTGTGCGTAAGCGAGGTTAGTGATTGTCGCACCTCGGTTGGAGTCTTGGGTGCTTCCATGTTCTTAATGGCATCAACCTTGGCTGGGTCTACATGTATTCCTTTCTCATTGACTATGTCTCTAAGAAACTGGACTTCGCGAATCCAAAAGTCGCATTTGGAAAATTTCGCGCATAGTTGCTCAGTCTTTAGTAGCTTCAAGACAAGCCCCAAATGTTCAGCATGCTCTTCCTGACTCTTGGAGTAAATCAGGATATCATCAATGAACACGATTACGAATTTGTCAAGGTAAGGTTTGCACGCGCGATTCCTGAGGTCCATGAATACAATTGGTGCATTGATCATTCCGAATGGCATGAACAAGAATTCGTAATGTCCATATCATGTCCTAAAGGCTGTATTGGGAATATCTTCTTCTTGTATCCTTAATTGATGGTAAACCGATCTCAAATCGATCTTCGAATAGTAGCTTGACCCTTGCAGTTGGTCAAACAAGTCGTCTATTTGGGGTAGCGGGTATTGATTCTTGATTGTTATCCTGTTCAGTTCCCGGTAGTCGATGTAAATTCTGAAAGATCCGTCTATTCTTCTTTACGTACAGAACCGATGCTCCCCATGGTGAGAAGCTCGGTCTGATGAATCCCTTGTCTAGCAATTCTTGTAGTTGATTAGACAATTCATGCTTCTCGGTTGGAGCTAATCGGTATGGTGCTTTAGCAATTGGTGCAACTCCTGGTGTGAGGTCTATCTGGAACTCGACTTGTTGTTTAGGCTGTAATCCCGGTAGATCCTCGGGAAAGACATCGAGGAAATCACGGACAACGTCGATGTGCTTATATATTGTTCTTATTTTGATTAGTTTTGAAAATTTGGTCTAAGGTTTTGTTTCACCGATACTAACAGTTTTCATAGAAATTATCAACACTTAGCCATTTTGGCCTCCTCTTTGGGCGAATGGCCTATCCGTGCGAATGACCTTCATTCTCACGAATGGAATGATGAGAATGTCTACTTCCATTCTGGTGATCCATTCGTGCGAATAAGTCTTCATTCGTGTGGTTGTCTCATGCGAATGAGTCCATTTCATTCCTGTAGTTGCTCATTCTCTCAGAGGTTCATTCTGATGAGTTTCTTAGGCGAATGGAGTATTCCATTCGTACGAATGAGCCCTTCGTTCAGCTCATTCGGTTGCAGATTCACCAAGAACGCCATTTTTGAAATTGTGGGTTGTTTATGGTGTTTTTACGGCCAAAAATGATGGTAAAACGTTTTGGAGTGTTTCGGTGCAAAGGATCGGTGCTAACACTCACTGTGTAGATCGTATTTGACCGGAATAGCTTGGAAATATTTGAAATCTTCAAATGGAGGTGTTGGAGATGAAATACACGCGATTTGGAAGCTAGAATGGTCTAATTTCGTGTGGAAATGGTCGAAAATCCGAATGGGGTATGGAGAGGGTGTTCTTGGGTGAAAGGGGTAAAAAATGGGAAAGAAATCGTATGTGTTGCTTTTATGCTTGTGCTGTCACACGAATAAGTCATTCGTACGGATGACTCCCATTCGTCCTAATGGCTCTGTGGTTGTAAAGCTTCACCGATTGTGTCTATTCGTACGAATGAATGCCCATTCATACGAATAGTTGTGTGTGTTAAAATTTTGATTGTTTATTAAATATATTCTTGCAAAATGATATATTTTATATCAGTGTTGTAAGACTCACATTTGCATTTATATGAATCCTCACCCACACAAAAGTAGTGCCTAACCTGCTGACATTATTTTGTATTGTAAAGATATCGTTTAGTGTAACAAGTCGAACAACATATTCATATGGATCGTCACCCATCAGAATGTCTCGTCAGAATGATACTCCAAATGTTATCCTTTCTGCTTTGATTCATTATTTTCTCTCACAATGCGTTTGTATTCTTCTTTTTCTTCATGTTTGTGTGATTCAACGAATTTCCATTTCTGTCTTATGAATTATCCGTGTACTTGTTTAGGTGTTTGTTATTTATTACCGTCACTCTCACGTAACAGTCTTCTCCGTTTTTGTTGTGTACACCCTTGGATTTCAGAACTAATTGTTGCACGTATACTAGTTGTCACTATTGATTATAGGGTTCAGTTTATGATTAGCGTTCAAAATTCGGCTTGTTTTAACATTCACTACAAGCATCGTTTGCCAATTCTGCATACACTCATTTTTATCATTGTTTTTTCATCTTTTTAAACTAATGTTATTAAACTTTAAATATGTTTCATGGAAAATGTGATCATGTGTAACATCAGTGCACGAACCGGCACCGGAACAGTGATCTCTACAGTAAAACGAACAGTAATCAGGTACGAACTATATGTGTTTCATTTCTTATAATATTCATATCATGTTTCATTGTCATTTCATGTCATCAACGAACAAATTCAGAAATCAATTCTGAAAACAAAGTTCAGAACAATGGTTCGTAAGTCAGATAATAATCTTGCTACACAGAACCATCAGGTGTTTATTTGTTAGGCTTTTATTATGTATAAACGTATGTGAGGCTTTACAGAATAAAACAACGGATGTCGTTACGTGAATGCTAAACTGACGGATTATTCGTATAGGTGACGATCTGTATGAATACATCTGAAAGTTTAATGTTCTAAATGATGTCTAATAATTAGAAAACCATATTGAAAAGCATCGTTATTGTCGTGCTTGTACGGGTGACGATCTGAACGAACGCACGCAACAACTATGCGATTCAATTTAAACAGTAAGTTAATTATTTATGAAAATTTTAAATAAATAAAAGATATTAGTTAATTTATTAGGAATCACAACCTAAAATAATATTTCAAATTCTTGTTTTAAAACCGAGTCGTTTCGTTACGAAAACGACGAAAAACCTATGCTTTTACGCGAAACCACGCGAAACCGAACGAACCCGAACGAAACCGGATATCTTCACCTCATTTAATGAGGTATTCAAAGCCTCATCTACCACTACCAACCAGCCCTCTCTCTCTAAAAATTCGGAGCTCTCTCTCTAGAAACCTCACACTCTCTCTCTAAGACTTCTTCCACAAACCTTCATGAAATCTTGAGTTCTTGGTGTCAAAACGACCACCATCACTCGTAGATCGTAGAAGTACAACAGATCGGGGCTTCCATCCAACAGATTTGAGGTAAATCGATGATTCTTGCTCGATTTAGGGTCTTGAAAACCCTAATCTCGAACCCACCTTCTAAGCCGGTTTTATGCTATTCCAAGCCATAGGAACCACACCAAAATGCTTTAGGTTGATATAGGAACAAGACCCACTTTACCCGCGAGCTACTCGCTCAAAATCTAGAGTTGCTCTCAATGGGATTCGGCATGGCCGAATGTGACATCACAGGTCACCGAATGAGGGTATTTCCTTCGGCCGAATGACTTCCAATGAATCACTTTCCATTCGGTGAATGTCTCCAGGGCAAATGACAATTATTCTGTCGGCCTCAATACTCATTTGGTCGGCCCATGGTTGCTTCGGTCGGCGCAACATACTTATTCGGCCCAATGGTCATTCGAGCTCCCTCATTCGATCGGCCGAACACTCACAGTCTGCCTTCTCCCTCATTCGAGTATAGTTTCATTCGGTTAACCACCTTCGGCCAAGAAAGATTCGGAGGATTCCTCCAGGCAAGACCCTGGTTCGGCCTAAACTCATTCGATGGCCCAAGGTCTAGATTCGGCCAACCATATTGCCAGCCGGTTAAAATGTTGTGAGTGCATGGAACCCCACGTATTGCATGCGTGAATGATGGTGTGTGTGTGCATGGGGTTAACACTAGGGTTTATTCATGGAAGTCAAAAGTTTGAGTTCCTTTGAATGACTAGGAGGTTAATTCATGTGAGATGATCAATGATACAAATTATTTTCAATAAGATAACGAATAAAGGTTTCAACAAATGAAAGTTTTACATAAAGTCGTGCATCATCAAAAACCAAGATGGCCAAACTCTACTTTGGGAATCAAAAGTTAAAGGTTATGGGATTAATAGGAATATTAACACCTAAACCTTCGGGAAATCTATAAAGACAAGTGACTAACCAAGATGGTTTATTTAAACTATCAAGGCTTAGTTAGCCAAAGAACTAATGTTGGGTCCAAAGTTGGCCCAATGAGCTTAACTTAAGCCCGTCACGGTAAATTATACGCTTTTATTAACTAAATGATGCTTTCTTTAATAAAAGAAATGATTTATAAACTTTATTAAAGTACATTAAATTGATGTTTTTTTTCTAAATGGATGTTCATTTAAAATGGATTAACTTAAAAGATATTATAAATAAATTCTTGTAATGATGAATTATGGGAATAGGATTTGCTACCGGGTAATGTATTAGACTAGATAGAAGGAGTTAGAGAAGCACATTAGTAAACTAGGACTCTTAGTTGCACACCGAGACCAAAGCCTTTGATACAACGTCTATTATAAACACTTATGTTGGTGCATATTTTGGATGTCCGCTGTTGTTCGAATAGATTAGATTTGTATTTGATTATTTGTAATCACTTGTATGTATTTGTATGTTCCAATCTGGAAACTGAGTGGTTCGCAGGAGCATCTATGAATGGATATTATGTAAAGGGGTTCGTTTGGCGAATGAGTGGCCGAATGGCTCCATTCGGCCGAATGGGTCACAGCCCCTATAAATACCAGTTTTCCAGATTTTAGGGTTTAAGGTTTTGTGTGTGTTCTTGGGTTTGAGCACGAGAGGGGAAGAGATCATGCTCGATCTCTCCTCGGCAACACTACGTTCTCTTATGATGTGGATTCAATCATGTAATCATTCGATTCTATCAATATATCATATGATTTTGTTCATCATCTTCATGTTCATCGTGTGTCAAAACCCTAACCTTCCGTCCAAAGTGAAATCGCCGGTCCTATCACGTCTTTACAACTTATCGTATTCGGATCTTTTAAAACAACTCAGGTGTTAAATATACATAAGCAACAGTCAAAGAGCGCGCATTATCTTTTGTGATTCATTTGCACAGCGACGCAGGTGAGTTCATAGCCCCTTTCTAACATTTTTGTTTTAAAACGCGGGGCTGAGAAGCATGCGTAAACTGTTTAATTTAAATCGTTTACTTAAATGTTTTTAAATTGTATATGTTTTACATGTATAACTGTTTATTCTAGACTTCTGTCTAGGTAAACTGTTTATTGGACTTAAAATGAGTTATGCATTCGTCTTGAGTAAATACCTCTTCAAATCAAAGAACTCTTTTCAAAGAACTATTTCCAAAGAACTAAAGATCTAAAACAAAGTACTATTTTCAAAGATCCATTTTCGAAGAGCTAACGGTCTATTTTCAAAGAACTAACGATCTAATTTCAAAGAACTATTTCAAGTGGGTGTTGTCAAAGAACTAACGATCTATTTACGAAGAACTATTTCAAGGGTCTAACTGGGAAATATCAAAGATAGCATGTGCCATTCTCAGGTTTGAAAGATGTCCTAGCTAGATTGATCGAATATGAGACACATGTTTGATGATATTTACAGTATTCCCAAACTGTTTTGAGGAAAATCTGGGAGATATTCAAAGATAGCATGTGAACGGTCAATAACGGTCATGAAAGGTCAAGAGCTTGATGATGTTTACTGATCTCCTTTACTACTAAGTACCTGATTGCTAGACTAGTCTACTCGAGTATGACCAAGGCCCAATCATTAGGACTTAGATTTTATCAAATGTTTATTTATTATTTAATTAAGCATTTATTTCACTGTTTGTACAAATTGTTGTGGTTGATCATATTTTGTGATGAACTTAAGGAATCAATAGAGATTTTAAATCGTTGTATTTACAGGAACAAAGAACTGAAGAACAAATGGGTTAATGGTAGGGGTAAAATGCTTAATTATCATTAACAAGAATGTCCTATGTGGATTAGTATGTGGTGGGATGGCGTCTGGGCGGGTTGTAGGCTCGACTCAGGGGTATGCCCTATATATAAGCATACCGATCTGGATGATACATGTGATGTTAATGAGATTAAGGTTGTTACCCGAGGGTTTAATAAATGTTTTGAGAGTACAATAGAACTATAGTGGAATGGAAGTGTAAGGTAGGTAAAAATGCTTAATTATCATTAACAACAGTGTCATATGCGCATTAGTAAGTGATGGGACGGCGTCTGGGCGGGTTGTAGGCTCGACTCAGGGTTATGCCCTATATATAAGCAAACCGATGCGGATATTACATGTGGCGTTAATGAGGTTAGGGTCTTTACCAGAGAAGGTTTTCAAATCATTTTCAATTAATAAACTATATGAACTCACCAACCATGTTTTGACTTGGTCTTTTTGCATGACTTCTCAGGTGACGAACAGG
This sequence comes from Mikania micrantha, assembly GCA_009363875.1. NCBI lineage: Eukaryota > Viridiplantae > Streptophyta > Magnoliopsida > Asterales > Asteraceae > Mikania > Mikania micrantha. The sequence continues at coordinate 73,447,964 of CM018691.1, read as the reverse complement.
TAAACTAAGAAGCTTATGCTTTTGGACTAGGACTTCAGATAGAAGACTTAGCATTTTTGGACCTGCATACTTTTGGGAACATCATTATACAATTATTTTGTACATCTTGTATAGTTTCAAGATAGAAACTTTACGATGTTTATGGTAGATTTACATTGTTAAATTATAAATGATACTGATGTAATTTAACTTTGTAATTCTATTCTATTTAGCATTTTCTCATTTATATCATGTGCAATGTAAACAATCTGATTATCACGATTATCATGATTATCACTCACGATATCGCGCCCCGGGAACCTTCTGCCCGACGGGGAATCCGATCCAACCCCGCCAGCTCGGGATGTGACAGATTGGTATCAGAGCCATGGTTATAGAGAAATATATGTCACTTATTTAAACGTTTTGGCCTAGACTATAACCTATAGAGAACACAGGACTTAAGACTTTACTTGCATACTGTCTTCTGTATTCGGTCATTGCACTAACCAATAACTTTATTGGTTATGATCAGAATGCCGCCGAGAAGACAGACTCCCTCGTTACCTCCACCACCACAAGATTTGGCTCCACATTCGTCTATACCATAACCGTCTGACTCACCTCCTGTAATGCCTCCATTGCCTCCACCTTTTCCTCCATTTATTCCTCCTCCACTCAACCTACCAGCAGGCCTGAGCACAACGCCGATTCTGGATCCTACTACTATCGCTTTGGTGACTCTACTGTGTAGTCAGATGACCAATCAGATGAAAGAAGCGCTACCTGAAATGTTCAGCCGTTTCCGTAACGAGATCAACAATACTGGCAACTCATCAGGAGAAGCCAGTGGGAACATGGGTCGTGCTTCAAACCACTCCTACAAGTCCTTTATGGGATGTAAGCCACCCAGTTTTAGTGGGTCTGAAGGAGCCGTTGGATTAATCCAATGGATAGAAAAGGTTAAAGCCACTCTGGACCTCTGAAGTTGTCCAGAGCATCACAAGGTTCGCTACTCCGCTGGAACATTCAACAAGCGAGCCTTGACTTGGTGGAATGGCCAAGTTAATGCAAGAGGAAGAGATGAAGCTATGGCTATGCCATGGGAGGACTTCAAGACTCTACTAAGGACTGAGTTTTTCCCCAAGAACGAGTTACAAAGATTGGAAGTGGAATTGTCTAACCATGTGATGAAAGGGGCAGACCACATGGGATATACTACTCGTTACCACGAGTTGGTTGCTTTGGTGGTGGATATGGTACCGACTCTAGAGAAGCGGATTGACAGGTATGTATGTGGGTTACCAGTCTGCATACAAGGATTAGTGGTTGCTGCAAATCCTGGCACCTTGGAGTCTGCGGTGAGTTTGTCTGGGAAACTCACGGATATGATGGTAGCCTCAGGAATTTTAAAGAAAGAGGCTTACTCCGGCAAGAACAAAGCAGATCCATCAAAGAAACCTCACCACCATCAGAAGAAGAAACAATAGGTCATCAAGAACTACACGATGGGCACACCTCTCCAGCAAATAGCAGCTGTACCATAGAACCCCAACAAAAGACCCTACACTGGTACATATCCTTTGTGTGCCAAGTGTCAATACCATCATGCTGCTAACACCCCTTGAAAGCAATGCATTGGGTGTGCAAGAATGGGCCATTGGGTCCAACATTGCCGGATGACACCAAATCAAGCAGTCAACAATGCTGCTTTAGCTCTCCCTCCACCAGCTAAACAGAACAATGGTGGATGCTATAACTGTGGCGAACAGGGCCACTTTGCGAAGAACTGCCCAAAGAAGTCACAACAAGCAGTTCAAGCACCCCGTGGAAGAGCTTTTGTCATAGGAGCTCCAGCTGCACGCCAAGACCCGAACGTGGTCACTGGTACATTTCTCTTACATGACTTTTATGCATACGTTCTATTTGACACTGGTGCGGATCAGAGTTTTATCTCTGCCGATTTTGCATGCCAACTAGATTCTATAGAGGAACAGTTAGACTCCCCTTATATCATAGAAGTAGCTAACGGGAAACAAATCACAGTTAGTACAGTATACAGGAACTGCCCATTGACACTTAATGGTCATACATTCACCATTGATTCGATACCGATGGAGTTGGGTAGTTTTGACATCATTGTTGGAATGGATTGGCTTTCTTCTAACTGAGTGGAAGTCATCTGTTCTGAAAAGCTGCTTCGAGTTTCATTGCCGGATAATCGAGTATTGGAAGTTAAAGGGGATCAAGCAAAACGAAGTGTTAAAATCATTTCTTGCATAAAGGCGCGTAAGTGTTTACAGAATTAGTGCGTAGCTTTGCTGGCTCATGTAGTGGAGAAGGAGAAAGACAAGAAAAAGATTCAAGACAAGCCGGTAGTGAAAGAGTATCTGGAAGTATTTCCTTAAGATCTACCAGGTTTGCCACCTGTGCGACCAGTAGAGTTCCGAATTGATTTAGTTCCTGGGGCAATTCCTGTTGTTAAATCTCCTTACAGGCTAGCACCTTCGCAGATGCAGGAATTGTCAAACCTGTTACAGGAGCTACTTGACAAGGTATTCATCAGACCGAGCTACTCACCTTGGGGAGCTCCGGTCTTGTTCGTGAAGAAGAAATACAGATCGTTCCGAATGTGCATAGATTATCGAGAGCTAAACCAACTAACCATCAAGAATCGGTATCCATTACCAAGGATTGATGATTTGTTTGACCAACTACAGGGAGCACAGTACTTCTCGAAGATTGATCTACGGTCTGGATATCATCAACTTAGAGTTCAAGACGAAGAGATACCGAAGACGGCATTCCGAACCAGGTACGGGCATTACGAATTCATGGTGATGCCTTTTGGATTGACAAATGCACCAGCGGTTTTCATGGACCTCATGAACCAAGTGTGCAAGCCGTATTTGGATCAGTTTGTCATTGTCTTTATCGATGACATCTTGATTTATTCGAAGAGTAAAGATGAACACGAAGAACACCTCAGGAAAATCTTGGAGCTGTTTAAGGAGCAGGAACTTTATGCCAAATTTTCTAAGTGTGAATTCTGGTTAAGAAAAGTTCAATTTTTTGGGCCATCTAGTCAACAGCGAGGGAATACACGTAGATCCCGCCAACATTGAAGCGATAAAGAACTGGGACATTCCGAAGACACCGACGGAGATACGGTTTTTTCTGGGATTGGCAGGTTATTATAGAAGGTTTATCTCAAACTTTTATAAGATAGCTTTGCCTCTCACTAAATTAACTCAGAAGAGTGAACCGTTTGTCTGGGAGCAGAAACAAGAAGATGCTTTTCAGACTTTGAAACAGAAGTTGTGTGATGCTCCAATCCTATCCCTCCCAGAAGGCTGTGATGACTTTGTTGTTTATTGTGATGCCTCCCATCAGGGACTTGGTTGCGTACTAATGCAACGGGACAAAGTTATCGCTTATGCATCAAGACAGTTAAAGGTTCATGAGAAGAACTACACCACTATGATCTTCAACTGGGAGCTGTAATCTTCGCACTGAAGATTTGGAGACATTACTTATATGGCACTAAGTGTACAATATTCACTGACCACAAGAGTCTACAACACATCTTTGATCAGAAGGAACTCAACATGCGATAACGCCGTTGGGTTGAACTTCTGAATGCTTACGATTGTGTGATCAAATACCATCCGGGAAAGGCTAACATAGTAGCTGATGCCTTGAGCCGAAAGGAACGGGTCAAACCTTGCGTGTTAGAGCAATGGGAATGATTGTACAGACTAGCTTACGTGACAAGATCATTCAGGCACAACAGGAATCAGTTGATCGGGGAAATCTGAAGAAAGAGCTTGATTGCGGAGCGGAGAAACAATTTGAGACTAAGCCTGATGAAGTGATCTACAACCAGAATCGTATATGGATTCTGGCGGTAGACGAATTGAGGAAACTTATCTTCGATGAAGCACACAAGACTAGATACTCTGTTCATCGTGGCGCTGATAAAATGTACCAAGACTTGCGTGGATTTTATTGGTGGCCTGGAATGAAGAAAGACATAGCCGAGTACATCGGTCAATGTCTTACGTGTGCGAAGGTAAAGGCGGAACACCAGAGACCGTCTGGTTTACTGGAACAGCCTGAGATTCCTCTCTAGAAGTGGGAACAAATAGCTATGGACTTCATCACCAAGCTACCCTGCACTTCCAGTGGTCATGATACAATTTGGTGATCATAGATCGTTTGACAAAATCTGCTCACTTCTTGCCGATGCGTGAGACTTTCACGATGGATAAACTGGCGAGATTGTACATCAATGAGATAGTGGTACGCCATGGCGTGCCATTGTCATTATTTCGGATGGAGATAGCAGATTCACATCAAGGTTCTGGCAATCGTTACATAAATCTCTAGGGACACAGTTAAATCTGAGTACAGCTTATCATCCTCAAGCGGACGGTCAAAGTGAACGTACTATTCAGACCCTAGAAGATATGTTAAGAACCTGCATTTTGGATTTTGGTGGAAATTGGGATTCTCATTTGCCACTGATCGAATTCTCCTACAACAATAGTTACCACAGCAGTATTGGATGTGCCCCATTTGAAGCTCTTTATGGTCGAAAATGTCGGTCACCGATCTGTTGGAATGAAGTGGGAGACAATCGAATAACTGGGCCAGAACTTATTCAGGTAACCTCTGACAAGATTGCCCAGATTCAACGAAGACTACAAACTACAAGAAGCAGACAGAAAAGCTATGCCGACAAACGGCGCAAACCGTTGGAATTCCAAGTGGGAGATCGTGTGATTTTGAAGGTATCCCCATGGAAAGGCGTAGTACGTTTTGGAAAGAAAGGCAATTTAGCACCACGATACGTGGGACCGTTTGAGATCATCTAGCGGATTGGTCTTGTAGCATATAGACTGAGATTACCCGATGAACTCAGTGGTGTGCATGACGTGTTTTACGTCTCAAACTTAAAGAAATGCCTTGCTGACGAATCACTAGTCATCCCAATTGAAGAAATTCAAGTTGACGAACAATTACATTTTATCGAGGAACCTTTAGAGATTATGGATCGCAAGGTTAAACAACTGAGGCAAAGCCGTATTCCGATTGTAAAGGTTCGATGGAATTCAAAGCGCGGACCTGATTTTACTTGGGAACATGAAGATCACATGAAGTCGAAGTATCCCCAACTGTTTGAAGAAGAAGCTGTACCCGATAACAACTTTTCAATTTCGGGACGAAATTTCTCTAACAAGGGGAGACTGTAACATCAGTACCGGCACTGGCACCGGAACAGTGATCTCTACAGTAAAACGAACAGTAATCAGGTACGAACTATATGTGTTTCATTTCTTATAATATTCATATCATGTTTCATTGTCATTTCATGTCATCAACGAACAAATTCAGAAATCAATTCTGAAAACAAAGTTCAGAACAATGGTTCATAAGTTAGATAATAATCTGGCGACACAGAACCATTAGGTGTTTATTTGTTAGGCTTTTATTATATATAAACGTATGTGAGGCTTTACATAATAAAACAACAACGGATGTCGTTACGTGAATGCTAAACTGACGGATTATTCGTATAGGTGACGATCTGTACGAATACATCTGAAAGTTTAACGTTTTGAATGATGTCTAATAATTAGAAAACCATATTGAAAAGCATAGTTATTGTCATGTTTGTACGAGTGACGATCTGAACGAACGCGCGCAACAACTACGCGATTCAATTTAAACAGTAAGTTAATTATTTCTGAAAATTTTAAATAAATAAAAGATATTAGTTAATTTATTAGGAATCACAACCTAAAATAATATTTCAAATTCTTGTTTTAAAACTGAGTCGTTTCGTTACGAAAACGACGAAAAACCTATGCTTTTACGCGAAACCACGCGAAACCGAACGAACCCGAACGAAACCGGGTATTTTCACCTCATTTAATGAGGTATTCAAAGCCTCATCTACCACTACCAACTAGCCCTCTCTCTCTAAAAATTCGGAGCTCTCTCTCTCTAGAAACCTCACTCTCTCTCTCTAAGACTTCTTCCTCAAACCTTCATGAAATCTTGAGTTCTTGGTGTCAAAACGACCACCATCACTCGTAGATCGTAAAAGTACAACAGATCGAGGCTTCCATCCAACATATTTGAGTAAATCGATGATTGTTGCTCGATTTAGGGTCTTGAAAACCCTAATCTCGAACCCACCTTCTAAGCCGGTTTTATGTTATTCCAAGCCATAGGAACCACACCAAAATGCTTTAGGTTGATATAGGAACAAGACCCACTTCACCCACGAGCTACTCGTTTGAAATCTAGAGTTGCTCTCAATGGGATTCGGCATGGCCGAATGTGACATCACAGGTCATCGAATGAGGGTATTTCCTTCAGCCGAATGACTTCCAACGAATCACTTTCCTTTCGGCGAATGTCTCCAGGGCGAATGACAATTATTCTGTCGTCCTCAATACTCATTCGGTCGGCCCATGGTTGCTTCGGTCGGCCCAACATACTTATTCGGCCCAATGGTCATTCGAGCTCCCTCAATCGATCGGCCAAACACTCACAGTCAGCCTTCTCCCTCATTCGAGTATAGTTTCATTTGGTTAACCACCTTCGGCCAAGGAAGATTCGGAGGATTCCTTCGGCCAAGACCCTGGTTCGGCCTAAACTCATTCGATCGGCCCAAGGTCTAGATTCGGCCAACCATATTGCCAGCCGGTTAAAATGTTGTGAGTGCATGGAATCCCACGTACTGCATGCATTAATGATGGTGTGTGTGTGCATGGGGTTAACACTAGGGTTTATTCATGGAAGTCAAAAGTTTGAGTTCCTTTGAATGAGTAGGAGGTTAATTCATGTGAGATGATCAATGATACAAATTATTTTCAATCAGATAACGAATAAAGGTTTCAACTAATGAAAGTTTTACATAAAGTCGTGCATCATCAAAAACCAAGATGGCCAAACTCTACTTTGGGAATCAAAAACAATAGTTAAAGGTTATGGGATTAATAGGAATATTAACACCTAAACCTTCGGGAAATCTATAAAGACAAGTGACTAACCTAGATCGTTTATTTAAACTATCCAGGCTTAGTTAGCCAAAGAACTAATGTTGGGTCCAAAGTTGGCCCAATGGACTTAAGTTAAGCCCGTCACGGTAAATTTTACGCTTTTATTAACTAAATGATGCTTTCTTAAATAAAAGAAATGATTTATAAACTTTATTAAAGTACATTAAATTGATGTTTTTTTTCTAAATGGATGTTCAATTAAAATGGATTAACTTAAAAGATATTATAAATAAATTCTTGTAATGATGAATTATGGGAATAGGATTTGCTACCAGGTAATGTATTAGACTAGATACAAGGAGTTAGAGAAGCACATTAATAAACTAGGACACTTAGTTGCACACTGAGACCAAAGCCTTAGATACAACGTCTATTATAAACACTTATCGTATTCGGATCTTTTAAAACAACTCAGGTGTTAAAGATACATAAGCAACAGTCAAAGAGCGCGCATTATCTTTTGTGATTCATTTGCACAGCGACACAGGTGAGTTCATAGCCCCTTTTCTAACATTTTTGTTTTAAAACGCGGGGCTGAGAAGCATGCGTAAACTGTTTTATTTAAATCGTTTACTTAAATGCTTTTAAATTGTATATGTTTTACATGTATAACTGTTTATTCTAAACTTCTATCTAGGTAAACTGTTTATTGGACTTAAAATGAGTTATCCATTCGTCTTGAGTAAATAACTCTTCAAATCAAAGAACTCTTTTCAAAGAACTATTTCCAAAGAACTAAAGATCTAAAACAAAGTACTATTTTCAAAGATCCATTTTCAAAGAGCTAATGGTCTATTTTCAAAGAACTAACGATCTAATTTCAAAGAACTACTTCAAGAGGTGTTGTCAAAGAACTAACGATCTAACGATCTATTTACAAAGAACTATTTCAAGGGTCTAACTGGGAAATATCAAAGATAGCATGTGCCATTCTCAGGTTTGAAAGATGTCCTAGCTAGACTGATCGAATATGAGACACATGTTTGATGATATTTACAGTATTCCCTAACTGTTTAGAGGAAAATCTGGGATATATTCAAAGATAGCATGTGAACGGGTCAATAACGGTCAAGAAAGGTCAAGAGCGGTCAATAAAATCCTATATTTCAAAAGATGTCCTTGCTAGACTGATTGATTATAGGTCGCATGCTTGATGATGTTTACAGATCTCCTTTACTACTAAGTACCTGATTGCTAGACTAGTCTACTCGAGTATGACCAAGGCCCAATCATTAGGACTTAGATTTTATCAAATGTTTATTTATTATTTAATTAAGCATTTATTTCACTGTTTGTACAAATTGTTGTGGTTGATCATATTTTTTGATGAACTTAAGAACTGAAGAACAAATGGGTTAATGGTAGGGGAAAAATGCTTAATTATCATTAACGACAATGTCCTATGTGGATTAGTATGTGGTGGGACGGTGTTTGGGCGGGTTGTAGGCTCGACTCAGGGGTATGCCCTATATATAAGCATACTGATCTGGATGATACATGTGATGTTAATGAGATTAAGGTTGTTACCCGAGGGTTTAACAAATGTTTTGAGAGTACTATAGAACTATAGTGGAATGGAAGTGTAAGGTAGCTAAAAATGCTTAATTATCATTAACAACAGTGTCATATGCGCATTAGTATGTGGTGGGACGGCGTTTGGGCGGGTTGTAGGCTCGACTCAGGGGTATGCCTAATATATAAGCATACCGATGTGGATATTCCATGTGGCGTTAATGAGGTTAGGGTCCTTACCGGAGAAGGTTTTCAAATCATTTTCAATTAATAAACTATATGAACTCACCAACCATGTGTTGACTTGGTCTTTTTGCATGACTTCTCAGGTGACGAACAGGTCAACTAAGAAGCTTATGCTTTTGGACTAGGACTTCATATAGAAGACTTAAGCATTTTTGGACCTGCATACTTTTGGGAACATCATTATACAATTATTTTGTATATCTTGTATAGTTACAAGATAGAAACTTTATGATGTTTATGGTAGATTTACATTGTTAAATTATAAACGATACTGATGTAATTTAACTTTGTAATTCTATTCTATTTAGCATTTTCTCATTTATATCATGTGCAATCTAAACAATCTGATCATCACGATTATCACTCACGATATCGCGCCCCGGGAACCTTCTGCCGGACGGGGAATCCAATCCAACCCCTCTGGCTCGGGGTGTGACATCATGGCTTAAATCTTAGTTTCCTTATTATGGAATTATTACGTAACTATCATAACTATCATTGTCGTATAATCATCTTAACAAAATAGTGGAATACTTTCATTATCATCGTTAATTACAAAGGATCATAGCATAGAAATTTTAGGTGTTACAAATCTAGCCATGTTAATCAGGTTTCGTTCCCGAAACCTGTTACATAGAAAACAATAGAGGATAATGCTTCCTCATTTCATCTTCTTTTTCCTATGTAGTTTCTGATCCTTTTCGATGCATCAATTGTATTTTAACTAACTGTACCATCTTATTTCTTAATCTCTTTTCTTTCCAATCTAAGATTGAGATTGGTTCTTCCACATAATTGAGTTGATCGTCAATTTCTAGATCTTGTAACGGCACATATGTGGTCTCATCCGCTAAGCACTTCCGTTAGTGTGAAACATGAAACGTCTGATGAATCCCACTTAATTCTTCTTGAAGTTCCAATCTATATGCAACATTTCCAGCACGTGCTAAAATTTTGAACGATTCGATATACCTCGGAATCAACTTTCCTCGTTTTTGAAATCGTATTACTCCTTTCCACGACGATACCTTCAGTTAAACAAAATCACCAACTTGAAATTTAATTTGCTTACTCTATTTGCCTACGTATGATTTTTGACGATCTTGTGCTACTTTCATGTGTGCCTTGATGCGTTTCAAATCATCAGACACAGATCGAACAACATCCAAATTTCCTATCTCCCTTTTGTTGACATCACCCAGCATACTGGTGCACGTCATCGTCTCCCGTACAATGCTTCATAAGGCGGCATGCCAATACTTGCATGGTAGCTATTATTATAGGAGAACTCTGCCATTGCTAGGTGATCATCCAACAACCACCATAATTAATTATGTAAGCACGCAACATATCCTCAAGAGTTTAAATCATTCGTTCCCTTTGGCCATCTGTTTGAGGATGAGATTCATTGCTGGTCAATACCTTTGTTTCCATTTGATCGTGAAACTTTTTCTAGAATCAAGATGTGAATCTTGTATCTCGATCAAAAACAATTGATACTGGAACACCATGCTTTGTCACAATTTCATTTATGAATATCTCTTCCAATCGTTTAGAAGTATAACTTTCATTTATCGAAAGAAAGTGGGCAATCTTTGTTAGTTGATCAACTATCACCCAGATGGAATCATGCTTTTAAGCTATTCTTGGTAGCTTCATTATGAAATCCATCGTAATATGTTCCCACTTCCGCTGAGGAATATCCAAAGGTTACATCCTACCATATGGTCATTGGTTCTATGTTTTATCATGGGCACAAGTGAGACATCGTTCACGTATTGCATCACATTAAATTTCATTCCCGGCCACTAGTGCTGTTTACGAATATCTTGATACATCTTTCTGGTGCCTGGGTGAATATAATAATTTGACTTGTGTGCTTCATATGATATCCTAGATCGTATGTTACTAAGTCATGGCATCCACATACGACAATTTCTGGTTTTTATACCGAAATCATTCTCTTAAGGTAACTTTACTTGGCCATATACCCTTTATTCTTTCACATTATCCTCCTTAAGTGCTTCAACCTGTGTATTCTTAAGTTGGGTTAAGAAATCATGCGTTATAATAAGTTGACAAGACTTCAACCTAATTGGGGGATGCTCATTCATTACTTAGAGCATCAGCTACAATGTTGGCTTTCCCAGGGTGATAAAAGATTTCGCAATCAGAGTTCTTTATCAACTCAAGTCGTCTTCATTAGCACATATTTAAAAAAATTTTCTCGAAGAAGTATTTAAGACTTTTGTGGTCGAAATATATTGTGCATTTCACCCCATATAAGTAGTGTCACCAGATCTTCAGAGCAAATAGTACTACCGCCTATTCTAAGTCATGTGTGGGATAATTTGCCTCATGACGTTTTAAATTCTTTGAAGCATAAGCGACAAATTTACCTCTTTGCATTAGTACACATCCCAAACCAAGATATGAAGCATCTGAATATACTATCAAATCTTCATTTCCTTCTGGTAGTTCTAAAACTGGAGCTTGTATCATTCGATTAATTCATCGAAGGCACTTTGTTGCTCTACTCCCCACACAATTTTGGCATCTTTCTTAGTGAGCTTGGTTAATGATTTTTCTATCTTTGAGAAATTTTGAATGAAACGTATGTAATATCCCTTTAAACCCTAGAAACTACGGACCAAAGTTGGAGTTTTAGACGGGTTCCATTTCATCACTGTCTCCACTTTCGAAGGATCAACAAGAATTCCTTTGGCATTTATAACATGACCTAGGAATTTCACTTCCATGATCCAAAATGCACACTTAGAAAATTTTGCATTTAGTTTACACATTTGTAGAGTTTCAAGAACTTCCCTTAGATGGAATGCAAGATCACTTTTCTCGAATAAATGAGAATATCATTAATAAAGACAATCACATAAAAATCCAAGATCGGTCGACATACCCGGTTCATACGATGCATGAACGTAGCCGGGGAGTTATAATGCCCATATCTCGTTCGAAATGATGTCTTTGGAATGTCTTCTTCTCAAACTTTTAATAGATATTGGATATTTTAAATGGATTGATGCTATGTCCAAAATTTGTTTTAATATAAAATCAAAATAAGTTTAAGGTTTATCAAATCATTTATTCTTAAGTACTGACATATTTATAATCTTATGAAAGTACAGGTGAACATATTGCACTGATAACTCATGTTAACATTATCTACAGATGATAATGTTCTTCACAGGTGAACATTTGCGAATATTCAACTTGTGCACACTCTGATCATTTGCGAATGAATAAGGGTTACACAGTTAGAACATTTACGAATGTTCAACTTGTGCACACTCAGATCATTTGCGAATGAATAAGTGTTGCACAGTTAGAACATTTCCGAATGTTCAACTTGTGCACACTCTGATCATTTGCGAATGAATAAGTGTTGCACAGTTATAACATTTACGAGTGTTCAACTTGTGCACACTCAGATCATTTGCGAATGAATAAGTGTTGCACAGTTAGAACATTTACGAATGTTCAACTTGTGCACACTCAGATCATTTGCGAATGAATATGTGTTGCACATTTAGAACATCTACGAATGTTCAACTTGTGTACACTCAGATCAATGGCGAACTTTCTAACTCTCACTTGCTGTGATAGCAGATTTGTAGATCAGTTCTCTATGGATGATGTTGCTGCGAAAGAAGGCTTAGTCAACTAATCCAATGAATTTTGCGAATAAGTAAACTATTATTCGCAAATGTTCATAGTACTTTCAAGACTTGGTACTTTTATTTCTTCAATATGCTGATGCTAACAAGGAAGCTGCTAATGCTGATAAAGAGTGCTGCTGTTTCTGAAAATGAATGACACCTAATATGCTGAAAAGATAATTTTGATAGCTTAGCCCTTTTGTTTATTACATTGTATTCTAGGCCCTGATTGGAATGTTTTCATGGGCCCAAAATGTCTATATATAGAAAGTGATGTAATATAATTAGGTTAACAATAATTCTTTAAACAACACATAGACACACACCATCAGCTAGAGAGAGAAAGTTTTAGAAAGAGAAACAAAAACCCTAGTGAGGCTATGTCATCGGAAATCTATTTCCTGATCCTATCTCCTTTGTAATTATAAATTAATGATCAATGAATGATGAATTTAATGTATGTTTGTTTGCTCGTTTGATCTATGTTCTTACATTTGTTTAAATTATCCGAATCTGTTTGTTTCCGCCACTCAGACTTCGGTAAAAACCCTCAACAATTATTGTTATTTCAATCCCGATCCTGACAATTGGTATTAGAGCCTTGTGCTCTTGATCATTTTAAGTGATCGCTGAGGTTTTTCTGCTAATTTTGTTGCAAATTTCTGAACAGATCATCAAGTGTGTGTTCTTGGTGTTTGTGTGTTTTTCTTCAGATCTGAGGAATTATCAAAGATCTAAATAGAATCTTAGTTTAGATCATCACAACTATTGATCGATCATAAGTTTCTTAGTGATTTTGATAAATTCAAGACACTTTTCTTTCCTAATTTGAAAACCCTGTTTTGCACTCTTCCATCAAAAACCCTGAAATCAATCATGGATTCAAATGCTGATGCAAGTAATCAAGAGATTGGATCTAGAATTAGACCCCCTGTTCTTAAGAATGCTGCTGATTTCAAACATTGGAAGTTAAGATTTAAGAATTTCTTATGTTACAGTGAGCCAGAGCTTTGGAATTCAATTGTCAAAGGACCATTTGAGCCTGTTAACTTATGAGTTGATGATTATCACAGCAGACCAATTGATTTGAATTTTGTAACTGATGAGGAAGATAGGAGAAAAATCAGATTGGATATTAAAGCTTATAGTTCTCTCACTATGGGTCTCCCTATTGAAATTTTGATGTGTGTCCAAGAATTTGAGACTGCTAAATCTTGTTGGGATGCACTTGGTGTGATGTTTGAAGGAAGCACATAATTGAAAGAAATGAGTAAAGATAAGCTGAAATACCAATTTGAAACATTCTGTCATATTTCTGGTGAAATTATAACACAACAGTTACATCGTTTTGTCCAATTGGTGAATGAACTTAAGTCAAGTGAAATCAAATATGATAACCATGATTTGAAAAAAAAGCTTTTGCATACTCTTCTTGAAGAATGGAAAAATAATGTGACTATGCTCAAAAACACAAAGAATATCAGAAATATGAAAGTTGATGAACTGATAGCTCATATTGAAGCAATGGCTATTGATGAGAGCTCTAGGAACAACTCGAAACTTAAAATTGATCCATATAAATTCACAAAAGTTCCTCCTGGTTTAAGTGTTGTTATAAGTGAGGAGATTGAACAAAAATTTGAAGCAACAGAAAGTCAGGAATTTTGGTTGATTGCTCCTCCTCCAGCTCCATCAAATTCCAAAACATCAACTACTTCAAACAAATCAAAAGGAAGTAGTCAAAAGAAAATTCTTGATGATTCAGAAAGTGATGAAATAACTTTGAAAGTTAAGTCTGCAGATCAAAAGGCATTTTGTGTAGCATTTCTGTCTACATATCAAAATTATATGAGTGGAAATTTTTTTGAAGTGGATCTTAGTCTAGATGAGCTTGATGAACTTGATCCTAAAGACCTTGATGAGATGGATCTTAAATGGCAAACTGATTGGGTTGCAATCAGAAAGAAAAGATTTTTCAAGAACCGTGGTCATATGTCCTTTCAAAGGAATGTAACTCTCCTAGATCATCAAGTCAATATTCAAATAATCAAAGATTCTCTACTTCAAACAATCAAAATTCAAAATCAACAATGCAAAGTTTTCAGAGAAATGACAACTCAAATGATAGGAGACAACAACATCAGAATCGATCAGCAAATCAGAATCAATCAGCAAATCAGAATCAATCAGCTTTAGTGTCACAACAGGATAAATATTTTGATTGGAGTTCTTATGCAGAGGATGTTCTGCATACAAAATTTTCTTTGCTGGCTGATTTGACAGAAATTCCAAAAGAGGTACTTGAAAATGTGTGTTCTGATAAATGCAAAGAAATCATTCAAGGTTATAGGGGTCATAATAAAGATTTAATTGATAAAGTAAAGGAGGTGGAAGCTAAAAATGTCCAATTGATAAAAGATTATCAAGTCAGTGATAAAAAGGTCAAGTCACAAAACGTAGATATTGAAAAACTTAAGGTATAAAAACATTAAATTACAAGCTCAAGTAGATGATCTTCTTTCCAAGCTCACACAAGCTAAGAATGATCTTTCCCTGAATGAATTTAAAATTCAGAAATTTGAGTCTTCATCTAAAGTTCTTCAAAAAATTTTAGATTCTCAAATACAAAACAAAGTTACAACTGACTTAGGATATAAAGTTGTTCATCCTCCTTTCAATCATAATTACTGTGTTATGCCCAAACCTTTTCAAGAAGTGATATGTGATAAAACAACTGAAAAAGAAAATAATAAAATTAAAGAATCTAATTCAATTTTTGTCAAACCTAAAAGGATTGAAACCTTTGTTGAAACAGACTCTTTAAAACTTGCATCAGGACATTCTATAGAAATTTCATCTTACGATATGTCTCATGAAATCAATGGAAATCTCGTAATTCCTTTACCAATTTCTGTAAATGGAAGATGTTTAAAAGAATAAAATCCACATAAGATGGTTTCAATTATTAAAAAGAAAACTCATGTATCTACATCAAAAATTGAATCTTCTATTTCACAAACTGCATTTCCTCTCATTACAAACATTGGTAATACTTCAGCATCTCATATAGATGAAAATGAAAAGAAGAAGAAGAAAAAGACATGGACAGGTAAGAAAAAGAAAGCTATTTAAATTGAGAATTTTGATATTGATCAAGATGATCTTTTATATGATTTCTTTTAGTCAAAAATCATCAATCATTCTCCAAAACAAAATTTTCAAAGAATTCATTGTAAAATATGTGGTAGATCAAATCATTCTACTATAAATTGTTACTACAATCCACAAACTCAACAACCAAGTTTTCAATCTGCAAAACAAACTGTGAGATCTGATCGAAGCGTTAGTCCAAACATTTGATATTCAAGAAGCTCCAGTCAACAAAGAAAATTTTCAAATCAAATGTTTAATCCAGATTTTAAGGATTATTATAGTGATTACATTAAAGACACATGATTTGACAAGGATGGTCAATCATATTTTAAAGAAAGCTCTTGGAGTTCCCCATCTCTTCATCATCAAAAATCAAAAATTTATCAAGCACCAGTTTTTCAAAAATAAATCAAAACTGTTGCAATGTCAACAAATTCAAAATATCCAATGCAAAGTGATGATGAATTTTATGATGATTTCTATCCTAGAAAGAATCAGAATTTGGTGAGAAATTCCAATATGAGCTTCTTTAAACAACCTGAATCACCCCATGTTTCACCAAAAAGAGTAACATTTGTTGATGAACAACCAGTTTTTAGTATCAAAGGAAAGTAAAAAATGCCACAGGTATCACAACCTGCAAGTGTCTCATCTGAGCCCTCCACAAAGAAAAATTGTGGTAACCTGTTACTGAGAATGATAAAACTGGTGGATCTTCAACACCTGCAAATTTTGACACCAATGGTCTATCATATCAAAAGATTTCTATTATTGATGCTTCTAGACAACCCAAGACCATCATGGCTTGGGTTCCTAATGCTAACTGAGTTTCTTTGATGTGCAGGAACAATAAAAAATTTCAAGAAATATCTGGCATGTTGATAGTGGTTGTTCCAGACATATGACAGGAAACTGTTCTAAGTTGTCATATTTCAATAGCATCAATGGTCCAAATGTTGCATTCGGTGGTGATCACAAAGGTGGAAAAGTAACGGGAATAGGAACTGTGACAAATGGAAAACTTAGTTTTGAAAATGTGAATTATGTTCCTGAGTTGAAATACAATCTTTTGAGTGTATCACAAATATGTGACAACAAGTTCTCAACTCATTTCACTGACACTGAATGTATTATTGTTAAGCCAGGATTTGTTATTCCTGATAAATGGATAATTCTTAGAACCCCAAGAAAACATCATGTATATTTGATGGATATGAGTTGTCTGTAGACCCCTCTGAAGTCACATGTTTAGTTTCAAAGGCTTCTATGGATGAGTCACAGTTATGGCATCGCACACTTGGTCACACAAATTTCTAAAATATGAACAAGTTGGTAAAAAAAATCATGTTGCTGGTATTCCTCGGAAGGAATTCTTTTGTCAAGACCACTGCAGTGCTTGTTTAAAAGGAAAGCAACACAAAGTTTCATACAAATCAAAGAAAATATCTTCCATTTCTGAACCTCTTCAGCTGATTCACATGGATCTTTTTGGTTCCACAAATCTTCTAAGCATCAGAAAGAAATAATATTGTCTGGTTATTGTAGATGAATTTTCAAGATTTTCTTGGGTTTTCTTTCTTGCAAAGAAGAGTGATACAACAGAAATTCTCATTGAAAATATCACTTTAATTGAAAACCAACTGAATTTCAAGGTTAAGACTATCAAAAGTGATAATGACACAGAGTTCATAAATGAATTTTTGATTCTTTTTGCACTAACAAGGGGATTGGTAACAATTTTCTGAAGTTTGTTCTCCTCAACAGAATGGAGTTGCTGAGCACGGGAACAGATCCTTGATTGAAGTAGCTCGATCTATATTAGTTGATTCAAAGCTACCCATTACATTTTGGGTTGAAGCTATGAACACTGCATTTTATGCGCAAAATTGAACAAGAATTGTAAAGGAGCACACAAGACATCATATGAGCTTATTTTCAAGAGGAAACTGTTTATTGGATTCTTTAAATCCTTTGGGTGTCGTTGTTCCATATTGAACACCAAGGATCGGTTATCCAAATTTGCAGAACATGTGGCACAATATAGGGAAAGAATGGAGACCAACCCTATACCCTTACATTTGAAGGAAG
Organism: Mikania micrantha; assembly: GCA_009363875.1. Lineage (NCBI taxonomy): Eukaryota > Viridiplantae > Streptophyta > Magnoliopsida > Asterales > Asteraceae > Mikania > Mikania micrantha. The sequence goes on along the minus strand of CM018691.1, from coordinate 73,430,236 downwards.
CATGCCTATGCAAAGGATTTGGTTCAACATTGACAGGGGCAGCCCTGAAATGGCTGCTTAATGTTCCTCCTTATTCAATTACTTCATTTGCTCATCTAATTAATCTGTTTAACAATAAATTTTCTTGTAGCAGAACATTTGAGAGGCTAACTAGTGATCTATACCGGATAACCCAGGGATCCGACGAATCCCTCACGAGCTATTTCAACAAATTTGGCAGAGAATCCCTGGATATCACTACGGCTGTTCAAGCATTTAAGATGGGATTACAAAGAAACTCACCTTTTTATGATGACTTAGTCATGAATCCTTGCAGGAATATGGACGAAGTTCGAAACCGTGCATTAAGGTTTATTAGATTGGAGGATGACAAAGAAATCCAGAAGAGGATCACTATAACACCTCCCAATGATCAAGGCAAAAGAAAATTGGATTCACCAACAAGCAAGTCTTTCAAATCCAAACCATACTACAAGGCTGATAACCATAACATCAATTCTGTAGATGAAGATGAGGATGATTAAGAATATCCTAGGATATCTGACTATTGTTTTTCTGTTGATATTTCTGAATTAATGTATGCTATGCAGGACTTAGGTGAAAAAGCTAGATGGCCACCAAAAGAAAAGAAATTTGCTACAGGGGACAAATCTAAGTGGTGTGCCTTTCATGAAGACTTCGGCCACATAAACCGACGATTGCATTGCACTAAGGAAAGAAATAAACTATCTACTAAGCAAAGGCCATCTCAAGGAACTACTGGGGAAAAAGAAAGAAAGAAGACAGGATTCCAACGGATTCTCAAAAAGAGCCGCATCCCCACCAAAGGATGCCAAGATAATCAACTTTATTTCTGGTCAAAATGTCAAACCAGACAGATCTTCATAACAATACTCTTTTTATGGTCAAAATGTCAAAATTTGAAAATGAGTTGTGTTTTGGGTGCTGATCTTCTTTCGCCCGAATGAGTCTTGAGTATGACTCAACCGAGCAAATGAACTTATTCATACGAATGAGTCATTCGTCTGATCATGTCATGCGAGTAGGACCATTCGGTTCTTTTGGCCTCATGAGTTCTCCTATTTAAGAAATGCCTTTCAGCCGAATGAATCATTCACATCATTTCTTTCATTCGGCCACAATGTGTATACTTTTTTTGCCCGAATCAAACACCGAGCATCTTCTTCATTTTTTAACCATAAAACTGCCATATACTGATCATATTTCATCTCGTGATTGTTATAGGTATTGTTGGGATCAAGATTGTTCGATTTTGACCGTAGAATGATCCCTAACCGTTCGAATTTTTGGGGTTTTAGGGTTTGAATCTGTGCAAGTCCAATAACAGGTCAAAATGAACATTAATCAACTTGAAACAAGTTCTAAAACCTTAATCGGACCCCTCTGAGTTAAATGTTACCATTTTTAGGGTCTGATTAGAGATTTTAAGAGATTGGGTGTTCAAAGTTCATCGGTAGTCCGAATGAGACTCATTCGCACCACAGGGTCGAGCGAATGATTGGGTTTACTCGAAAGAGAGTCTTTCGGCCAAAGGGTGGACCGAATGAGGTCATTCTGGCCATCTGGACATCCGAATGAGTGGGTTCAACCGAATGGCTCCGTTCGTGTGTCTTTCAGAAGACACCATTCATTTGGCCATCATTCTCATTCGCCTGAGTCTCATTCGTGTGGTTTTCATTCATTCGCACCACTTGAACTGAACTGATATGTTGTCTTTCCTGCTTTTTTAGTATGGCAGGCTACAAGGCTGTTCCCAATAACAACATCTGTGCACATCTTGGTGTTACCACGGCGAATGCCAGACATTTTACATAGATTATCACATGCTTGAGATGATCCAGGATATTTACAGCCATCTCTACTGTTCATGTGCCATACTTATCTCCTCAGAGAGATTTCTGGAGCTCGGATGATATTGATTGTGAGGAAGAGCCTCCTGTTATCAGAGGGAGGGTCAGAGGACAGGATGTTGTAGTATCTTTGAGCATCTCAGATGGGTTTGTGGATTTCAGGACTCACCAGATCATCCATTCACACTTGACAGATATCTGGTTTGTGGATGTTTCATGAGGTGCATGTACGATGGTGATTTGGAGGCTGGAGTGCTGAACAAGGCTTTTCTCTGCCCACAGTTCAAGTATATATGCCATGTTCTTATTCATTGTCTGGGATCAAGGCGAGTAGGATTCGAAGATCTTAGAGAGACACTTCAGTGTGCCTTTGTGGCTTTCATTCTAAACCATTACTGAAGCATTGAAAGAAGAATCTGGGGTAGATGAGATGCAAGAGGAGTTGCTGCAGTTTAAGAAGCTTGGAGTTTGGCAGCTTGTTGATAGACCCAAGGGTACAAAAGTTATTGGCAAAAGATGGGTTTTACGCTGCAAACGAGATGATCATGATATTGTGGTACGAAACAAGGCACGTCTGGTGGTGCATGGTTTTAGACAGATTGAAGGGATTAACTACAATGAAGTATTTGCACCGGTTGCTCGCCTTGAAGCAATCCTAATTTTTCTTGGTTATGCATCTTTCAAAAAGTTCAAAGTTTATCAGATGGATGTTAAGAGTGCATTTCTTTATGGTGTGATTAATGAAGTTGTGTATGTCAATCAACCTTCCAGGTTTGAAGATCCATTGCATCGTGACCAAGTCTACAAGCTAGACAAGGCCTAATATGGATCGCAGCAAGCTCCGCGAGTGTGGTACGAGACACTGTCTACTCAACTTCTGAACAACGTGTTCAGAAGAGGTGTCATTGACTGCACTTTATTCATTGGAGTGATGGAAGGGGATTTGCTCTTGGTGCAAGTTTATGTGGATGATATCATCTTTGGATCAACAAATGATGTTCTGTGTAAAGAATTTGAGAACGTTATGAAAGATAAGTTCGAGATGAGTTCCATGGGAGAGATGAAATTTTTTCTGGGATTGCAGGTGGATCAGTCTAAGGCAGGGGTCTTTATTCATCAAACCAAATATGTTGGTGGCATTCTGAGCTAGTTCAATATGTTTGATGCAAAACCTGCAGGTACCCCACGGGCTGTTAATCATGAGATTACTCCAGATGAAAAGAGGGGAGTTAATCGATACCACTCTGTACAGAGGAATGATCAGATCTCTTATGTATCTCACAGCTTCTCATCGATACATCATGTTTGCTACTTGTTTGTGTGCTCGTTATCAGTCAAATCCAAGAGTTTCTCATCTTATTGTTGTGAAGAGGATTTGAATTATATGAAGGGTACTCCTGATCTGGGCTTATGGTACTCTAATGATGATAACTTTCACCTAACGGCTTATAGTGATTCAAATTATGGTGGATGCAAAAGAGACTTCAAGTCAACATCTGCGGGGTGTCAGTTCTTTGGGAAACGCCTAGTAACATGGCAGTGCAAGAAGTAGACGTCTATGTCTACTTCAACATGTGAAGCAGAATGCATTGCAGCTGCTAGTTGTTGCTTTCAAATTATCTGGATTCAGCAACAACTTAGGGACTATGGGTTACAGTTTTCTAACACGCCTATATTTGTTGATAACACTGCTGCCATAGTTGTCACTAAAAATCCTGTCTAACACTCTAAAACAAAACACATCGACATTAAATATCACTTCATACGTGATTGTTTTGAAAAGAAATTAATCGATGTTGTTAAGATTCACACTGATGAAGATGAAGTCATTCCTTCATCTGAATCAAACAAATGATCATTGTTTTTGTTAGTTAGTTTTTTTTTTGTTTTTTTTAACTTCTTAGTATTTCTGTTATTCTTCTTTCACTTATTTCAAAACTCAAAAAGATTTTCATTTTTAGGGTTTTAGGGGGAGAAAAACTAATTTAATATAAAAACCAAAAACATTTGAAAAATTAAAAATTGAGAAAGTTTTGCGTGAGAAAGTGATGTGTTAATCAGTCATGTGTTAAATGCAAAATTGAACGCATAAACTGAAAACACATGGGTTTTAAGATCTGATGCACTTATAGGCCGGACTTTACAAAGTTTATAGACTGTTGGAGATTGCTTAGAATGTCTGATTTGTGGAATCCTGTTTAGAAAACTAGTTAAGGGATACACAGTTTTTAACTCAAATCATGCATACACCAGTTATCATAGGACCTTATGAGGTTTCCAATGATTCATGAATTCAAGTTTGTACACGCGCCATATTACTTTGTAAAGACCTAGTTGAAGCCGTCCATTTAGATAAGAATGATTGACTCACAACAAAATAAAAGTGAATCCGACTCTGTATACGTGCCATATTGCTGGGTTGCAGCGTAGTTGAAGCCGTCCATTCAGATAGGATAAGCTAAGAAAAACACAAAAATAAAATAAGTTCGATTCCATACATGTGCCATATTACTGGGTTGCAGCCTAGTTGAAGCCATCCATTTGGATAGAACAAGTTGATCTTGTCAACACAGTTCTGTATACGTGCCATACTGCTTTGTAAAGACCTAGCTGAAGTCGTCCATAAGAATGTGTTGATCTTGAGAAACAAATCAAAAAGATAAATACAAAAAGAAAATAAATTGGAACCTTATACAAATTATGACAATAGGTATTAAGTTATGCAGAGATGAGTTGTAAACTGGTTTTGAGCTATATTGGTTGACTATAATGGGTAACTCAGTCAGAAAACATGGGTGATCATTGATTAGGTTAGAAATGAAGTATTGTCAGGTTTAAAGTGGACAATTATATCAGTAATTGCTTCATAATTCAAATGTGTCAGAAGTATAAACATTCATGAATGCTGATTTGATATGATTTGGTGTAGGTGACATTTTCTTGAAAGGCTAATCACAAAAATATGTGTGTTTTGATTGTTTTAGTTTTAATTGTACAGTGTTTGATTATCAGAAAAATACAAAAATATTTTCATTCGAATTTGTTTTAAATGATCATTTGTTTGTTCGGATATTAAATCTCATCTTAACTGATCACCAAACCAGACAGATCTTCATAACAATACTCTTTTTATGGTCAAAATGTCAAAATTTGAAAATGAGTTGTGTTTTGGGTGCTGATCTTCTTTCGCCCGAATGAGTCTTGAGTATGACTCAACCGAGCGAATGAACTTATTCATACGAATGAGTCATTCGTCTGATCATGTCATGCAAGTAGGACCTTTCGGTTCTTTTGGCCTAATGAGTTCTCCTATTTAAGAAATGCCTTTCAGCCGAATGAATCATTCACATCATTTCTTTCATTCGGCCACAATGTGTATACTTTTTTTTGCCCGAAGCAAACAGCGAGCATCTTCTTCATTTTTTCACAATAAAACTGCCATATACTGATCAGATTTCATCTCGTGATTGTTACAGGTACTGTTGGGATCAAGATTGTTCGATTTTGACCGTAGAATGATCCCTAACCGTTCGAATTTTTGGGGTTTTAGGGTTCGAATCTGTGCAAGTCCAATAACGGGTCAAAATGAACATTAATCAACTTGAAACAAGTTCTAAAACCTTAATCGGATCCCTTTGAGTTAAATGTTACCATTTTTAGGGTATGATTGGAGATTTTAGGAGATTGGGTGTTCAAAGTTCATCGGTAGTCCGAATGAGACTCATTCGCACCACAGGGTCGACCGAATGATTGGGTTTACTCAAATGAGAGTCTTTCGGCCAAAGGGTGGACCGAATGAGGTCATTCTGGCCATCTGGACATCCGAATGAGTGGGTTCAACCGAATGGCTCCGTTCGTGTGTCTTTCAGAAGACACCATTCATTCGGCCATCATTCTCATTCGCCTAAGTCTCATTCGTGTGGTTTTCATTCATTCACACCACTTGAACTGAAATGATATGTTGTCTTTCCTGCTTTTTTAGTATGGCAGGCTACAAGGCTGTTCCCACGAACAACATCTGTGCACATCTTGGTGTTATCACAGCGAATGCCAGACATTTTACATAGATTATCACATGCTTGAGATGATCCAGGATATTTACAGCCATCTATACTATTCATGTGCTATACTTATCTCATCAGAGAGATTTCTGGAGCTCAGCTGATATTGATTGTGAGGAAGAGCCTCCTGTTATCAGAGTGAGGGTCAGAGGACAGGAGGTTGTAGTATCTGTTGAGCATCTCAGATGGGTTTGTGGATTTCAGGACTCACCAGATCATCCATTCACACTTGACAGATATCTGGTTTGTGGATGTTTCATGAGGTGCATGTACGATGGTGATTTGGAGGCTGGAGTGCTGAACAAAGCTTTTCTCTGCCCACAGTTCAAGTATTTATGCCATGTTCTTATTCATTGTTTGGGATCAAGGCGAGTAGGATTCGACGATCTTAGAGAGACACTTCAGTGTGCCCTTGTGGCTTTCGTGCTAAACATCACGTTCAACTTCTATGAGATGGTCCTTACACACATGAAGGAACGTGTACCTGTGTAACATCAATGCCGGAATCATATCTGGAACAGTAACTTGCACAATAATTCAGGTACGAACTATGCGTATTACATGTTTACTATTATCATCTGATGTTTGACACAAAACTATTGCACATTCATTTCAAAAACCTGATTCAAAACCATGGTTTAACAGTTAGAAATGCATCTGACAACACTGAACTATCAAGTGCTTGTTAGTTAGGACTTTATAACGTATAGACGTATGTGAGGTTGTACAGAACAAAACCATAACGGATGTCGTCACGTGAATGCTAAACTGACGGATTATTCGTAAAGATGACAATCTGTTCGAATATATTTGAAAATTTAACGTTCTGGATGATGTCTAATAATTAGAAAATCATATGGAAAAGTGTAGTTATCGTCGTGTTCGTACGGGTGACGATCCGAACGAATACGCGTGACGGCTGTACGTTTCGATTTAAACAGATAAATTTAATGTTTTCATAAATTTAAAATAAACGGAAGATATTTAATTAATTTACTAGGAATTACCACCTAAAAGAAATTAATAAGCTCTATTTTAGAAATCGTAACGAATCGTTACGAAAACGAACGAAAACCGACGCTTCTACGCAAAACCGAGCGAGACGGAACGAACCTGAATGATTAAAACCATGTAAAGGCATTAAATGCCATTCATTTCACTCACCTACCATTCTCTCTCTCTACAGACCGTCACTCTCTCTCTCTCTAAACTTTCTCTCTCTAGAAACCAAGCCCTAGAATTCTCAAATCTTCACCAAATCAAACCATTTTGGTGTCAAAACGACCACAACAACTTGTAGATCGTGAAAGTACTAGAAATCTGAGCTTCAAATCAACAAAAATGAGGTAAATTCGAGATCCAAGTCACGATTTTAGGGTTTTTCAACCCTTGGTTCGAACACTCACTTGAACCTGTTGAAACCACCATAAAACCCTTAGGAACTAAACAAAAATTGCGTAGGATGAGTTAGGAACTTGGGAAACACCTTGTGTTAGTCTAAAACTTGACATTGGTAGCATGGAAGTGCACGGTCTGCACATGGCGAATGAGCCTTCTTCAGCGCAACCGAATGAGTCTTGGGACGAAGGAATTGGTGCGACTGACCCTTGAGCCGAATGGCCTCTCATTTGTCCTCCCCTTTCGCATGACATTCCTCATTCGGGCAATCAACATCATTCGCATGACCAGCCTACATTCGGCCAACACCCTTTACATGCCTTAATTCATTCGTACTCCCTGTATCACTTCGCATGGAAGATATTCGCATGGCATCCACTTTTGTGAGTATGTCATTCACATGGATATCATTCATATTCTGTGTTAAATGAATGAAACCAATTGTGGACTTCACTCGTGGCTTTTCATTCGTAGGACCATGCATGGGAATCATTAGGGTTTCTAGGGGGAAAGTCTATTTAGTATTATTCAATAATAAGGGTTTCAAACACAAGCTTGCCTAAATCATTCTAACACTCAAATTTATGTTTAGGTTAGCTAATACTTGTAAATGTTTAAGAGAAGCATTAGAGAGTGATGGTGACAAAACAGAATGGTCACGATGGTTATAAGTATGTCTAACAACTTGGTGTCCAAGAACAACAAGTTTTATAACATTAAAACCCTTACGAACTTGCAAGCATATGTATTGAGACAAGTGTTAAAGTTTTATCGAAGAACAAAAAGGGAAACAAGTGAAGATTTATGGAACATCAAGAAACAAGCCAAGTATGTACGAGTTGACTACATGTTAACACCCCACACTTAGTAAATCTATGCAAATATATAACTAAATTAGATAGTTCAATTGAACTTTCAAAGATAAGTTATACACAAGAGCGATCAAAGAACCATGGGAAACAAAGACCTAGCAAAAGGACTTAGAGTTAATCAAATAAGGTTGACCTAAGTCTCACATGTTAACTTATAATTTCTTAAAATATCTTATGTTTTAATGAAACAAAATGGCTTATAAAGTACGTTATTTAAAATAATTTTATAATAAATCAATTAATTTCTAACTTAAAGATTTCAACTTAAAATGAGTTTTATTAAAGATATTTTACCTAAAAGGCCATGAATGTGATAAACTTGGACCTTATATAATTAAGGTTTTAAATGGGAATACCTATGGGGTAATGGTTCATAAGGGGTAATTAGCATAGACTAGCTAGAGAGACTTAGAAACACATTAGTAATGTTAGGACACGTAGTTGCACACCGAGGCCTAAACCCTATATATGTTATCTCTCGACGCTTATCGTATTCAATGTATAATAAATAAACCAGGTACTAAAGATACTTAAGCTACAAATAACAAGGGCGCATATCTGTTGTGATTCATTACATAGCAACACAGGTGAGTTGTCGCACCCCGAGAAATCCCGTCCCTTCCGGGGCGCGAGCAACAGACGGTCAGGATCGCAGTCTCCAGTCACACAGTTGCGAGACCTACATGTCTGGTTGCATACGTACAATCAATTACATGGATAGAACAGTTTTGTAAAATCAGAGTTGCAGAAGTTTAATAATATCAAAACAGATATAGTTCATAAGTTGCTGAAGCGTTAATTAAATAGTTTTCAAAATAACATAAGTTTAAAGTTTGCGGAAGCGATTAAAGATGTTTAACAACACATGAAATAATAAAATGATAATGTTAAATGTTCTCAATATCCTAAGACACTTAAGCAGATGCATGCGACTTCTGCCTAGCATCCTAATTCTTGTGCGCGTGCCTTAGTTACCTGAGAAAATATGCGAGAAAAAGGTGAACACAATGGTTGGTGAGAGCACAGGTTTTTCATAAGCAGTAAACACCCAATGTTTAAAGTAAGAGTTGTGATTTACATATCATTACAATGCAGTATTGATTGATAACTAGTCAATACAGTTATATTATATGCGGGTTCGTAACGAAGCTGACAGTTGTGCCTCCCGCCATGTCCATCACAAGACAATGGCAAAGTGTTGGTCAATATTACACCCATTCCGACTTGCAGTCGGGTTGGCCTCCCAGGCATGATGGGTGGGGCTTGTCAGGCCCAAATAGTACTATTCAAGATTATCATGGTAGGCTCTCCGCGATACTAACGGTCCGTGGAGTATTGCGAGGACTTTGAGTTGTGATGTGTGCCACACACACACATATATATATAGTGATAAAGCATGTCCATACGTAAATAAAATGAGTTGTTGTTCAAAACAGTTGTGTTGCAATTTTTTCTCCCCCAAAGGTAGAAAATGTAAAAAGGGACCGTGAACTCACCTGGTAAAGCAGTTTCGGTTTATGTGTGTTCGCTACCTGCGAGTACTAGCAATCCTGCCTGTAAGCACCTATAACCATACAGGTGTGACTACGTGTTTTGTGGTGTGTTGTATCCTATACAACTCCAAGTGTCGGTGTGCTCAACCGAGTGTGTGCGTGTTGACTTGTGTTGACTCGACGAATCATTGGTGACACTTTTGTTTTGTTAAGTCCGTTTAATGTGTCTTACTGCAAGTAAGACACCAACATGCATCCTATGACTCTAATCATGAAGTTTTCGCATAGGTCATGTTTCGAAATTCATAACGTTTCCATTTTGGAAAAAGTTTCCATATTTGGAAAGTTTCTACCTTTGGAAAGTATAGTTATGAAATCTCATTTCATAAAACTAAACACATATCGTTTAAATACTTAAACACATATCGTTTACACATTAATCATCGTTTATGGCGTTTTGCCAAAATAAATTTCCTTATTTGGAAAGTATTCGTTTATAAACTCGTTTTCACAAATCCAAGTTTCCAATATGCTTAGAAATCATTTTTAAACATATTTCAATAATCCAAGTTCACCAAAACATCTAAAAACATCAAAACTCGTCTTTCGATATAGAAAACTTTCCATAAATAGCAAGTTTATCGAAAAATCGTATTTTCACAAAATCAAATACCCAAATGTGTTTCTAAACACTTCAATATGCATGTGACAACATCTAGACATGTCTAACACGTCTAGATCATCATCACAAATCTACAACATGCAACATAAAAGTTTCCTTTTATGGCAAGTTCTAAAAAATCATCAAAATAACTTATCAAAACTCAATCCCATCAATCCTACATGCTAAAATCAGTAGATCTATATCGAAATCACACAAAATCACCAACAAATTTGTGCTCAATAGCCACATGGAGTTGCATGTGGGAGGATGTTCATGCATGTGGATTTTTACCCATTGCATGTTAGATCTATCACTAGATAAGCATATAAAACTGCCTTAGATGCTCTAAAACACTGAGATGAAGCTCTTTAATCCTTGAGAACTCCTGGAATAGTGATCTCTAGTAGAAACAAGTGATGGTGATGAAGAGAACAAGCTTCCCTAGCTTCCTTCTTGCTGCAATGGCTTCCTATGAGCTTTAAAGCTTCAACAATGGAGTTTTCTGGTGAAATGATGAAGAAACATGTTGTTTTGCTCGAGATTGAGGTGGTTTGGTCGAGAAAATTGGACAGAAATGATTACCAATGAGATAGGTTGAGTGTTAAAGTGGTTTTGGCATCTGCAGCTTCCACGCGCATCGACTAGCGTGCGTTCGCGAGGCTAGGCATAGTGCCTGGATTAAACAAATCAGATTGGTGTTTGGTTCATCCACGAACATAGCCTGGCGTCGTTGCGTCTCCCCGGGCATAGTGCCTAGAGCCAAACCTTGTCCTAGGCGTAGCGCCTCGCTTGCAGAATGAGCCCAATTGGCCCATTTTAATCATTTCGACTCGTTTTTCGATTATTTCACGCTTATAACTCATCGTTTATCATCATTTGAACTTTTATTATTGTTCAATGGTTTGTTCACCAACGTTCGTGAGACTCGTGTGTGTGTTTCGATAATTCCTCGAATTATTGGTGATAGTGTGTTCGTGTTTTACGAAATTTTTGCATGCTTGATTAATAATAATCAACATGTAATGCACAATCCAATAATTCCCTGAATTATTGTTTTGTGTTTTTGTTTGCGACACTTGGTCTCCACAACCAATGTGCAATATACGATTCGTTAGTTCCTCGAATTATCGTTTCGCAGTTGCTTGTGTTTAACTCATCTAATTAAACAAAATGAAATGTAACAAGTATGAATGTGAAATACATAGAGTGCAAGAGTTGCAATTTACCTGAAATTGTCGGGTGTCACATCATCCCCTTGTTGAAAGAAATTTCATCCCGAAATTTGGTTGTTGTTGTAATGTTTGAGAAGAAAAATTTTCTGGTTGTCACATCATCTCCTTGTTGAAAGGAAATTTTGTCCCGAAATTTATTCGTTGTTGTCAGCGTTCGACGTTGTCTGTTTGAAATGATGGGGATATTTGTGCATCATCTGATATTCACGCTCCCAAGTGAATTCAGGTCCACGTTTTGAGTTCCATCGGACTCTGACAATCAGAATCTGACTCTGTTTGAGTTGTTTGACCTCACGGTCCATGATCTCCACCGGTTCCTCCACGAACCGTAGTTGTTCATCTACTAGGATCTCATCCAGTGGAATCACAAGTGTCTCATCATACAAGCATTTCTTCAGGTTCGAGACACGAAATACGTTGTGAACTCCATCGAGTTCGGCGGGTAAGTTGATTTGGTATGCCACTGGACCAATCCTCTTCAGGATCTCAAACGGTCCGATATACAGTGGGTTCAATTTTCCTCTTTTCCCAAAATGAATAATGCCTTTCCACGGCGAAACTTTCAGAAGGACTTTATCTCCTACCTGAAATTCTGGAGGCTTTCGGCGTTTGTTGGCATAGCTCTTTTGACGATCTCGAGCTGTTGCCAAACGGTTTATGATCTGTACAATCTTCTCGGTTGTTTCATGTACGAGTTCCGGGCCAGGGAGCTAGCTGTCACCCACTTCCGCCCAACAGATAGGTGATCGGCATTTCCTGCCATAGAGTGCCTCAAAAGGCGCCGCCTTGATGCTCGTATGATAGCTGTTGTTGTAGGAGAACTCCACCAGTCGCAGGTGAGTTTCCCAGCTATTACCGAAGTCTACTACGTACGCTCGTAGCATGTTTTCGAGAGTTTGTATTGTGCGTTCCCTCTGGCCATCAGTTTGTGGGTGGTATGCTGTACTCATATCCAACCGCGTACCAAGCGACTTTTGTAGTGATTTCCAGAAGTTACAAGTGAATCTAGCATCTCGATCCAAGATGATGTAGATTGACACTCCATGTCGCGAGACTACTTCCTTGACATAGATTCTTGCTAGCTTTTCCATTTTATCGTTTTACTTTGATCGCAAGGAAATGTGCTGACTTGGTCAGTTGGTCCACAATTACCCAGATAGTGTCACATCCAATGGGAGTACGGGGTAATTTGGTAATGAAGTCCATGGATATTTGTTCCCACTTCCACATGGGAATCTCAGGTTGTGTGAGTAATCCAAATGGCTTCTAGTACTCAACCTTGACTTTGGCGCAAGTCAAGCATTTGCTCACGTATGTGGCAATATCGACTTTCATGTTTGGCCACCAATAGAGGATTTTTAGATCATGATACATCTTATAAGATCCAGGGTGAATGGAATACCGAGACTTATGAGGCTCGTCCATCACAAGGTATCATAAGTTTCCGTGATATGGAACCCATACGCGTTCCATGAAATAATGTAATCCATTGACTTTTACCTCAAGTTGTTTCTCCATTCCCCTTAGTGATTCAGCCGCCAGGTTTTCTGCTTTAAGTGCCTCCACTTGGGCAATACGTATCTGTTCAGGGAGATTGGGATGGATGGTGAGTTCTAAAACTTGTACCCTCTTGGGTTTCGAGGTGTTTTTCCGGCTTTAGGCATCGGCCACTACATTGGCCTTCCCCGGGTGATACTTGATAGCACACTCGTAGTCGTTCAGGAGCTCGAGCCAGCGACGTTGTCACATGTTTAGTTCCTTCTGCTCGAATATGTGTTGGAGACTCTTGTGATCAGTGTATATCATACACTTTGTACCATACATGTAGTGTCTCCAAATCTTGAGTGCAAATACCACGGCTCCAAGTTCCAAGTCGTGGGTGGTGTAGTTTTTCTCGTGGACTTTCAATTGTCGGGAAGCATATGCGATCACCTTCTCTCGCTGCGTCAGCACACAGTCGAGTCCTTGTATTGAGGCATCGCACTATACTACGAAGCCATCCGTTCCATCAGGAAGAGATAAGATAGGTGAACTACAGAGCTTCTGTTTGAGAAGTTGGAATACAGCTTCTTGTTTTCAGTCTAGAGATACTTCTTGTCCTTATGGGTTAAAGCTGTGAGTGGTTGGGCTATCTTCGAAAGTCCTTCAATAATCGTCGATAATAGCTGCTAAGCCTAGGAATTGTCGCACCTCAGTTGGGATCTTTGGCACTTTCCAGTTCTTAATCGCCTCTATCTTAGATTTATCCACATGAATCCCTAGTTCATTAACAACGTGACCCAAGAATTGGACTTCTCGAATCCAGATGCCGCACTTTCAGAGCTTAGCGTACAACTTCTCTTTCCGTAGTAGTTCAAGAGCCAATTGAAGATGCTCTTTGTGTTCCTCCTGGGTTTTGGAGTAGATGAGAATATCATCTATAAAGACAATGATAAACTTATCCAAGTAAGGTTTGCACACTCTATTCATGAGGTCCATAAATACTGCAAGGGCATTAGTTAGCTCAAATGGCATGACCAAAAACTCGTAATGACCATACCGAGTGCGGAAAGCTGTCTTGGGGATATCCTCCTCTTGAATTCTCAACTGATGGTATCCAGATCGCAGATCGATCTTGGAGTAGTAACTCGATCATTGCAGTTGATTGAACAGATCGTCGATGCGAGGTAAGGGGTAACGGATCTTGATTGACACTTTGTTTAGCTCACGGTAATCGATGCACATTCGAAACATGCCATCCTTCTTTTTCACGAATAAGACCGGGGCACCACAAGGTGAGAAGCTTGGTCTAATGAAACCCTTGTCCAGCACTCTTGCAGTTGATTGGACAGTTCCTGCATCTCCGTAGGTGCAAGTCGATAAGGTGCTCATGCGATAGGTGCTGCTCCCGGCGCGAGGTCTATGCGAAACTCCACCTGTCGAGGTGGTGGTAGTCCTGGTAAATCCTCAGGGAATACGTCAGGATAGTCGCATACGACTGGGATGTCTTCTATTTTCTTCTCTTCTTTGGTCTTGTCAGTGATAAGCGCCAGTATTGCTGTGTATCCCTTTCGTAGGCATTTGTGAGATTTCATGCACGAAATGATGTTCAGAAGAGTGTCGCTCCTTTCACCGTTGATGTCTAGGGTTTCTCCACTAGGGAGAGGTATGCGCACAACCTTGTCCTGGCAAATGATCTCAGCTTGGTTTTTAGACAACCAATCCATGCCCACTACGACATCAAAACTGCCTGGTGTAACCGGCATGAGGTCAATCTAAAATTTGTGATTTGCTAGCTCTAGGGTGCATTCTTTCAGAATGTGTTTAGTTACAATTAATTTGCCATCAGCTAGCTCTACTGTGTACTCAACCTCTAAGGGTGTTGGGGTTATGGCAAGTATCTCACTAAAATCCATAGATATAAAGCTTTTCTCATCTCTAGTATCAAACAATACAGAAGCATAACAATCGTTCAAGAAATGCGTACCAGTTGCAAGGTTGGGATCCTTTCTGGCCTCCTTTGCCCCGATCTCGAAGGGTCATCCCTTCGAACCATTGTTGTTCCCATTGTTGTTCTTCAGGTGTGGGCAGTCCTTCTTGAAGTGCCCAGGTTTTCCACATTCGAAGCTGCCCTTTGGTGCTTCATGTTGTTGCTGTTGTTGTTGTGGGGTCTTTGCCAGCAATTCATCCCTGTAGTCCTTGGCGAGGTGTCCTACTTTGCCACACCGCTGGCATTAGATAGAACCACATTGTCCCAAGGCATGATGTAAGTTGCATTTATTGCACTTGGGGTGTTTTCCTGCATAGGCTCCTGAGTTTTGGTTGGTTGGGATAGGTGGTGCGTAAGCTTGAGGCGACCCAAACTTACGTTGTTGTGGTGGTGGTTGGAGAGTGGAAGTTTTGCTCATGGTGTTATCCCATTTGTGTTTTTTATCAGTGGTTGTGGTTACAACACCACGGGGTGATAGCAGTCCTGGTGTGACAGTTGAATCAGTGAGCTTGTGGGCCAGTCGCACAGCTTGTTTTAGAGTAATGGGGTCAGCCAAAAGTACCATTCCATGAATTTGAGGTGGCAGTCCCTCAATATACTTATCAATGTGTTTGTAGGGTGGTGTTACCATTTCCGGGCATAGGTGTGCCAGCTCATACGATCGGGCGGTGTATGCCTAGATCTCGGAACCGACCATTTTATGGTTCCAGAATTCTGTTTCCAGCTTCTGCACTTCACCACGAGGGCAGTATTCGCGGTTCATCATTCGCTTAAATTCCTTCCAAGGTAGGGCATTGGCTGCATCAAGCCCTAAATTTTGGATATTTGCATTCCACCAAGTGAGGGCAGCTCCCTCAAGGGTTCCAGCAGTGAACTTGACCCTGTCTTCGTTCCTGCAGTTGCTCATGGCAAAGGCCAACTCCGCCTTTTCCATCCAGCGTAATAGCCCGACGGAAACCTTCGTGACGTTGAATGAGTGGGGTTTGTAGTCCAGAAACATTTTGAACGTGCATGGTGGTGGATTGATGTTTGCTCCTGAGATACGCAAATAATAGTATTGGGTTCAATATCGGGAAAACGTGTTGAAATAGAAACAGGTGATTACTGTGCAAGGTGAATGTGAAATAAGATTCATCACCTTCGTTCAGTGGGTTTTTATTGCGAGTAGCTTCCCGTGCAGCAAGCGCCTCTTCAACTCGCTCGTTGATGAGTGTGTTCAATTCAACAGGTTTCAGACTGATGTTTCCACGTCCACCCGCATTCCTGCATCCTCCGCGTCTTCCGGCCATGATCTTCGTAGCGAGAATAAGTGTTAGTGTTTGTCTAATGACTAATTTATTGTGTGCGATAGGTACCGAAAGAAAACATGTAGAGCTATCGGCTCCTCCCCGTCATGTGTAATCACACGTGGTGACGATGGTGACGTCATATCTATTATGTGCGTAGTGAGTGTGCGTACCATCATGTATGCAAATAATAAATGATTACGTAGGTTAGTACTATTGCTACTAACACTCTATGTGCGTGGAGACTAGTGGTTATAGACTAAGTTCACTAAATGCAAACCTAATTTGCAATAACCGGAGTCTCTGACACCAATCTGTCGCACCCCGAGAAATCCCATCCTTTTTGGGGCGCGAGCAACAGACGGTCAGGATCGCAGTCTCCTGTCACACAGTTGCGAGACCTACATGTCTGGTTGCATACGTACATCCAATTAGTTGGATAGAACTGTTTTGTAAAATCAGAGTTGCGGAAGGTTAATAATATCAAAACATATATAGTTCATAAGTTGCGGAAGCGTTAATTAAATAGTTTTCAAAATAACATAAGTTTAAAGTTTGCGGAAGCGATTAAAGATGTTTAACAACACATTACATAATAAAATTATAATCTTAAATGTTCTCAATATCCTAAGACACTTAAGCAGATGCATGCGACTCCAGCCTACCATCCTAATTCTTGTGCGCATGCCTTAGTTACCTGAGAAAATATGCGAGAAAAAGGTCAACACAATGGTTGGTGAGAGCACAGGTTTTTCATAAGCAGTAAACACCCAATGTTTAAAGTAAGAGTTGTGATTTACATATCATTACAATGCAGTATCGATTGATAGCTAGTCAATACAGTTATATTATATGCGGGTTCGTACCGAAGCTGATAGTTGTGCCTCCCGCCATGTCCATCACAAGACAATGGCAAAGTGTTGGTCAATATTTCACCCATTCCGACCTCCAGTCGGGTTGGCCTCCCAGGAGCAATAGGTGGGGCTTCTCAGGCCCAAAAGTACTATTCAAGATTACCACACTAGGTGCTTCGCAGTACTAACGATCCGTGGAATATCGCGATGAATTTGAGTTGTGATGTGTGCCACACATATACATATAGTGAAAAAGCATGTCCATACGTAAATAAAATGAGTTTTTGTTCAGAACAGTTGTATTGCAATGTTTTCTCCCCCAAAGGTATATAATGTAAAAAGGGGTCGTGAACTCACCTGGTAAAGCAGTTCCTGCTTATGTGTGTTCGCTACCTGCGAGTGCTAGAAATTCTTCTAGTAAGCACCTATAACCATATAGGTGTGAGTATGTGTTTTGTGGTGTGTTGTATCCCATACAACTCCAAGTGTCGGTGTGCTCAACCGAGTGTGTGCGTGTTGACTTGTGTTGACTCGACGAATCATTGGTGACACGTTTGTTTTGTTAAGTCCGTTTAATGTGTCTTACTGCAAGTAAGACACCAACATGCATCCTATGACTCTAATCATGATGTTTTCACATAGGTCATGTTTCGAAAATCATAACGTTTCCGTTTTGGAAAAATTTTCCGTATTTGGAAAGTTTCTATTTTTGGAAAGCATATTTATGAGATCCGATTTCATAAAACTAATAACTCTAGTATGTTTGTAAAAACACGTTTAAATACTTAAAACATATCGTTTACACATAAATCACCGTTTATGCCATTTTGCCCGAATAAAGTTTCCTTATTTTGAAAGTATCCGTTTAAAACCTCGTTTTCGCAAATCCAAGTGTCCAATATGCTTAGAATTCATTTATAAACATATTTCAATAATCCAAGTTCACCAAAACATCTAAAAACATCAAAACCCATCTTTCGAATTACAAAAGTTTCTATATATAGCAAGTTTATCGAAAAATCGTATTTTCATGAAAGCAAATACCCAAATGGGTTTCTAAACACTTCAATATGCATTTGACAACATCTATACATGTCTAACATGTCTATATCATCACAAATCTACAACATGCAACATAAAACTTTCCTTTTATGGCAAGTTCTACAAAAAGATCAAAATAACTTATCAAAATTCAAGCCCATCAATCCTACATTCTAAAATCAGTAGATCTATATTGAAATCACACAAAATCACCAACAAATTCGTGCTCAATTGCCACATGGAGTTGCATGTGGGTGGATATTCATGCATGTGGGTTTTTAGCCATTGCATGTTAGATCTATCACTAGATACGCATATAAAAATTCATTAGATGCTCTAAAACACTGAGATAAAGCTCTTTAATCCTTGAGAACTACTGGAATAGTGATCTCTAGTAGAAACAAGTGATGGTGATGAAGAGAACAAGCTTCAAAACTTCAACAATGGAGTTTTCTGGGGAAATGATGAAGAAATGGGTTGTTTTGCTCGAGATATAGGTGGGTTGGTCGCGAAAATAGGATAGATTTGATTACCAATGAGATAGGTTGAGTGTTAAAGTGTTTTTGGCATCTACAGCTTCCGGATGCATAGCCTCGCGTGCATGCGTGAGGCTACACACAGTGCCTACATTAAAAAAATTAGATTGATGTTTGGTTCATCCGTGTGGATAGTGTGGTGTCGTCGCGGCTCCCCGGGCGTAGTGCCTAGTGCTAGGCGTATGGCCTAGGGCCAAACCTTGGTCCTAGGCGTTGCGCCTAGCTTGTAGAATGAGCCCAATTGTCCCATTTTAATCGTTTCGTCTCGTTTTTCGATTATTTCACGCTTATAACTCATCGTTTATCATCATTTGAACTTTTATTATTGTTCAATGGTTTGTTCACCAACGTTCGTGAGACTCGTGTGTGTGTTTCGATAATTCCTCGAATTATCGGTGATAGTGTGTGTTCGTGTTTTACAAAATGTTTGCATGCTTGATTAGTCATAATCAACATGTAATGCGCAAACCAATAATTCCCCGAATTATTGTTTTGTGTTTTTGTTTGCCACACTTGGTCTCCACAACCAATGTGCAATGTACGATTCGATAGCTCCTCGAACTATCGTTTCGCAGTTGCTTGTGTTAAACTCATCTAATTAAACAATCTGAAATGTAACAAGTATGAATGTGAAATACATAGAGTGTAAGAATTGCAATTTACCTGAAATTGTCGGGTGTCACATGAGTTCATTGCCCCTTTTCTAAACATTTTTGTTTTATAAACGCGGGGTTGAGAAGCATGCATAAATTATTTTATTTGGATTATATTTACTTAAATGCATTCACTTAACATATGTTTTACATGTATGGCTGTTTTCCTAGATTTCTGTCTAGGTAAACTATTTGCAGGACTTCAAAATGAGTGATTTATTCATCACGAGTGGATAACTATTTCAAATCAAAGAACTATTTTCAATGGTTCATTATCAAAGAACAAAAGATCTAAAACAACGAACCATGTTCAAAGATCTATATTCAAAGAACTAATGGTCTAATCAAAGAACTAATTCCAGTGGTGTGTTTCAAATAACTAATGAGCGAAATAAAGAACAATTCTAGGTGGCTGTCAGTAGTATGCCGATCAAGACCACGTGTAAAACAATTGAAAGTCCCGACACATATAGTAGAATTTTATAGTCATGCTAACATGGGCACAAATCAAACAATCAAACGAAAAACAAGAGAACAGAGGTGAACAATGATCTATGGACATCCTAAAGTCCCGACATATACAGTAGACCTGGAACGTCATACTGATTTGGTCACATCATAAAGACCCGACACATACAGCTAGACTCCTTTGGGTCAAGCTTGATATCGGCCACGTGTGAGATGATACTGATTGGACACCACCAATAAACTAAGAACAGTTGACTGAGTTAACTAAGGCCCAATCATTATGTCGTAGACTTTATTAAATGTTTATTTATTCCATTATCTAAGCATTTAATATTACGTTTCTACAAATACTATGGTTGATCATGAATGTGTGATGAACTCAAGAAATCAACAAAATTTCAAATTTGTGGAACTCAAGAACTATTGTGTCGATGGTATAGAATGAAACGCTTGATTATCATTAACAACAATATTTTATGCAGTTGGGTACGTGGTGGGCTGGCGGTAAGCTTGACCCTACATATGCCCTATATATAAGCATATTTGATTGGATAACATAGGTGGTTGTTGATGACGTCAAGGTTGTCATTTCGGGTGATTAGTGTTAACAAATTTTCAGGTTATACAAATGTTGTGAATCAAAGGTATGGGATGAAAAGGTTAATTATCACCAGGAACAATATATCATGTGGTTTGGTATGTTATGGGCTGGTGGCTAGGTTGGCGGTAAGCTTGACCCTACATATGCCCTATATATAAGCATACTGAATTAGATGGTATAGGTGGTTAATGGTGAGGTTAAGGTTGTCATTCGGACATGTTTATTCAAATTAATTTTCAAATAAAACAATATGAACTTGCTAACCATGTGTTGACTTGATCTTTTTGCATGACTTCTCAGGTGACGAACATGTCTGACTAAGAAGTTTATGCTTTTGACTAGGATGCTCAGATAGAGGACCTAGTATTTTGGACGTGCATATTTTTGAACATCATTATACTGAATAATTTTGTATATCTTGTGCATATACAAGATAGAAGAATTATGGTGTTAATAGTATATTTACATTGTTAAATTATGAACAAAACTGATGTAATTTAACTTTGTAATTCTATTTTACTTAGCATTTTCTCATTATATATCATGTGCAGTGTAAACAATCTGATCATCACGATTATCATTCTCGATATCGCGCCCCGAGACCTTTCCGCCCGACGGAACATACGATCCGGCCCACCGGCACGGGGTGTGACAACCTCAAGTGCGACAAGAAGTTCTTGATGTACCCGAGATTTCTCCAAATGATCTTCTATGCTCAAGGGCCTAATCTTCCCAAAGGCAACTCAGATATCATCGAACTAGAGCACATGACTGATATTACCCTCAACAGGGTTCTTTATTATCAGGGATAGGAGAGGAAGCCTCTTACTCGTCGTCTGCTTGGCCACCTCCTCAATCCTGACTATGTTGCACCTATCGAGATGAGGTGGAGACACAAGGACTCTGATTCTGATCTGGAGGATATTATTGTTCCAGGAGGAGATGATGGTGATGATGGTGATGCAGGAGGTGGTGGTAGTGCTAGTGGTGTTGGTGATATAGATGTGCGTTTTGGTGCAGGTGTGAGTGTTGGTGTTGATGTTGGTGCAGATGCTGCTGCTGGTGATGTTAGTATGGGAGGTGGTACGACCTCTGCTGATGAGGGGGAGAATGTGGAGATGGAGGATCTAGAAGGTGATGATGATGCTGACTCTAATGACAATGATACCGAGGACACAGAGCCTGCTGTTATTACTACATGTTTCAGATCTCAAGTAGTCTTTCTTTAGACCAGGTCTAGGGAGCAGGCCTGTGTAGTTGAGGAGGAGATCTGGGATCCATCTTTTGTCACACCCCCTGCGCCGCGTGCGGAATCCACGGCGCGGTGACGATCGATGGTTGAATCATGCACAAGTATTGAATAAGAACAACCACAATGCATTACTAGGTTTCAAAATGTTTAGACCATTGTTTAGTTATATACATTCTATCTATCTATCAAAAGAATAACAACTACATATCCAAAATATAGTTTACAAAATAAGACTTCAAACAAGACAATTAAACAATCAGGATTTTTATATGTTTCTAAATCCATCCTAGCATGTTTAGTTGTCCTTTAGAATGTCTTAAACCTGATTACCTGAAACACGTGAAAAGTAACTGTCAACTACAAAAGTAGTTGGTGAGAACAATAGGTTTAACAGTTGTAAATATGAACTTGCATTGTAAGGCATATGAATAAACAAGGATTGGAAATACATGGATGGTTGCAACCCAAACTAACATCAAGTCTGTAAAACGTGTCCAAACAGTCATCAGACTGTTTGCTAGAGAACCAACATATAATCAAGTCCCAAACTACGTTTTGAGTTAGAAAATTTGTCAGCAACATTGATAAAACCATTCGTAACCAAATCCTGCAGTTGGCTTTTAAAACAAATTTAAAAGCTAACTCCAGAATTAGGTCTGCCCAACTGTGTTCGCTTTCCCTTGTTGTGATCACCCAGTACTAACGCTAAATGAATATGTAACTTGATGTGTGTATAAGTTTGTTCACAATGATGAACGCCATGCTTTTGAAAACTTGAATTGAAACCCTTTGATTTAATGCCTTGTTTGAATACCATGATTTGAAAACCTTGCTTGAATACCATGAATTGAAATCCTTTGATTGAATACCACTATGAAAACCATTTGTTGAAAACCTTGTATTGAAACCATTGATATAATACCAAAGATAGCGTCCTTGTGTAATAACAAGGTTTATAAAGTATCATTTTATTGAAAACACAAGATTCTAGTAAAAGAGTTTATAAAACTTATTCTTTAAAAGAGTTGAACATTTATAAAACTATTTGTGACAAAACAGGTATAAAACAGTTTAGAGAACCTTTTATAAAACCTTTTAGTAAAATATGTTTAACAGTATATAAAATCCTTTAAGACAGTTGATAAATCCCTTAAAACAGTTGATGAATCCATTGAATTTGTACAATGAACCTGTAATGTTTGTAAAGTAACATAAATCCTGTATAATGAAATATGTTTGTAATAAGAGTGTTTGATCACGTGTTCCACCCCAAAACAGTTGTAAAACAGTAAAAGAGGGGCTAATGTTCTCACCTGTCTGCAGTAGACTCTAAACTATAACAAGTAGCAAGTAGCAAACAAGACCTCTAACTGGCTCCTATATCATTGTAATCATACATAAGATATAAGATTTATGATTGTATAGACCTTAACTTATTGATTGACTTATGTTATCATGATCTTGATTAACTCTTGAATACTTGTTCTCATGATTAAGAGTGTTGTGTGAATTTGAATATCATGATTTGAGTCACTTGATCGATAACTTATTCTTGAAACAAAATGAATCATGTTCTTTTGTTAGTGCACTTTCTGTGTGAAATCTGCATTTAATGTGAACCTAGCTTGTTGTATATGAAATTGTAGTTTGTTGTATATGATTAGAAGATCAAAAGACAAAAGGTTCGGCTAAGGTTTGGTTAAGGTTCGACGAACCTATGTTTATGTTGTTGTATAGGTTTGTCTAACGAACCAATTGGTTCGGCTGGCGAACCTTGTCTGGCGAACCTAATGGTTCATAGGTTCGGCTATGGAGGTTCGTGAGAGGTTCGATGCTTACATGTTTTATAGGTTTGGGAGGCGAACCTATAGATTTGGGAGGCGAACCTATAGGTTTGGGAGGCAAACCTATAGGTTTGGGAGGCAAACCTTTTGGCAAACCTTTTGAAACATATATATAGAGGAAAGGTGGTGGACTTGGAAAAAGTAGAGAGAGCTCATAATTCACACACACAAAGTCAAATTCTCTCTCAAGTTCAAGACTTCTCTCTCAAGATCAAGTTCAAGATTTCTCTTCATCTTAGCTTTCTTTGTAGATTCAAGTGTTTTGTATTTCACGTTTGTATTGTAAACACTTGAATGTTAATGAAGAATTCAGATTTGTGACATATATTACATTGTCGTTGATTGATCCAAATCTAGTTATAAACGGATTCCGCACGTTTATGATTGAATCGTAGAATTTCGTGTTCGATTCTTCAAATCTACAGTGGTATCAGAGCGTTAGGCTCGATTCTACGACTATTTGGACATCAATCTCAAGTAATTTGATCAGAAAGTTCATCATCTTGAAGGTGTTCTTGAAGTTCTTCACGTTTTTGTCAACAAAAAGCTAGATCTACGAAAAATTATCAAGTTTTTGCAAGTTTTGATCTGATAGAAAGATACGCCTCGAAAAAACGAATATTTTGACTACTCATAGGCCTTCTAACTCCAAAAAATGAAGATTTTAGAGCCATTTTTGTGAAGTTCAGATCTGTTCGTTCGATCAGACGAACCTTTGACGAATCTGATAGCCGAACCTGTCCAGGTTCGTCTATAGGTTCGTGAAACGTCCAAGTTCGTTCATAGGTTCGTGGGAGTGTCCAGATTCATCCATAGGTTCGTGGGAGTGTCCAGATTCATCGATAGGTTCGTGGGAGTGTCCAGGTTCATTCATAGGTTCGTGGAACGTCCAGGTTCGTCCATAGGTTCGTGAGAACGTCCAGGTTCGCGAGAAATTGACTATTTCACGAGAAATTGCGAGAAATTGACCAAATATCACGATATTTTGACCAAGATTCGCGAGATTTTGCTTAGGGTTCGTAATTCTATCCGGAAAAGGTTTGTGGATCTGAAATCTCATAAGGTTCGTGAAAATCTCGCAAGGTTTGCAAGATTTTGAAAGATTCGCGAGAAATTGACCTAGATTCACGAGATTTTGGTTGGGGTTCGCGAGATTTTGATCCTTATACATTATAAAGGGTTCGTGAGCTTTCAAGACTGATAAGGTTCGTGAAAAGGGTTCGTGGCCTATTTTTAAAGGTTAAAAAGCTTCATTTGAGCCAAAAAGACACATTATTAAAAGTTCAAGTAAACCTTGTTTACCTAATTTGGGCCTTCCGGATCATTTGGGATAGGTTTCAAGACCTAATTCGGACGTTTAGACGAAGTTTGAGCTGTTTTATTTTTGAGAGGTTAAACTTTCAAGTTCTGAACATAAAAGTTAAATATGACATACAAGAACCGGAACGTGGAATGGTTGGCTAACAATGGACTTGTGTTGGACAATTTGGAAAATTATCCGAACTGGAGATCTACATTCGAAACGTTTATTGCTGAAGCGGATGATAATTATCAGAAGTTATTGTACCAACAATACAAGAAACCATGTTTGAAACTGAATGAAGATCAAATGTCTGAATTTAATCAAGAAAGAGAATTGTGTGAATTGTTTTCAGTGATCATTTCTGAAGATATTAAGAAAACTGATTTTGAACAAATGTCACATTCATGTGCAAAGTGGAGTTTGTTACAACTTGCATATAACAATCATGTTGCATAGAAGATCAATGATGCTTATGATCGTCTTTTACCACTTATGCAAGAATTGAAATATTTTAAGTTTGATATCACTGATGGGCAAATCGTTGAGAAGTTTACTCAATTCTTACCTTGTCGATGGAGAGGTTTTGTTGAAAGAATGAAGGAAACCGAAATCATTCATCATGTCAAATTAATGAATTTCAAAGATGTGGTTGATAAAATGGAATCGGAGATAAGGAGAACAGGAAAATGGATTGTGAAAATTATTGATTTCTCGTGGATTGATGAACAAAGAAACATGTTAAAGGCTACTTTGAGTGTTGAAAAAGATAAAGAAGATGTTGATGGAAAAACGGAAGATGATCTGAAAACTGAAGATTGTATTGAGACAAGTGTGAATTTGAATATGGAAAGTAGTGATGAAGAAAAGAGTGAGGATTCTTCATTGTCAGAATCTGATAAAGCAATTGAACCTGAAATGCCTGAAGATAGCAAACAGGTGAAGGAAGTTGTAGATAAGAGATGTAATGTAACTGAAGATACACACATTCTTAATGATTCTGATATCAAAAGTGAGATGAAGAAGTCTGAAGATGATGTTTTGAAGTCAAAGGACGAAACTTCAAGTGATGATGTGGTGTCAACAGAGGATGAGAGTGTTTATGAGGATGCCTTTGATGATTTGTCTGAAACAACTACTATCATTAGTGAAGATCATTGTCATACTATTTCAGATAAAGAGGTAAGTTCAGGTATTTTTTCTAAACTCTCATGCTCTAAATGTTTAAATATTAAGGGAAAGTCTCCAATTTGTGCTGATAACAACATTCCTCCGATCATTGAAGATTGTACTTTTGAGGAATATGATGAGGAGACATTGTACAAATGTGGGTTGATGGATGTTCATAAGGATTATGATGATTCTCACAATAATATTTTTGATGATGTGTAACCATGTGTTTCAAATTCTGCATCATCATCCAAAAAGAAAGTTTCTTTCAAAACCCCATTGGTTGAAATTAAAAAGTTTTCAAAGAATGAAAATAAGAATTTTTCAAAGCAAAATGGTTTTTCAAGTTCAAAACCTAAAAGTCAATTTCAATCAAAATGGGTTGTGAAATCATCATGTGCATCAAACAGAGTGGAATCAAAATGTGATACTTCAAAGTCTTGGAACAAAGACAAGATTTCACTCAGTCCCACAAGATGTGAAAAGTTGAACTTTGAGTCTCCGATGTCAAGTGATAAGAAGTCACATTTGACTCATATGGGTTCAACAAGTAATCAAAGATTGGTTTATGGTTCACCAGTGGTAAATCACCAAAACCATAGGTTTGTGCAAAACTATTCTCCTAGGTATGTGGAGAGGAGAATATGTTTTGAGTGTGGAACAAGAGGGCATATCATTGCTAATTGTTCTTATCTGTGTGAGTTACAAGGACAAGTTAGTAATGCCAAGTCTTGTGTCACAGAGGTTTCAAAGTTCATTCCTAAAAAACATAAAATGCCAAATCAAAACAAGGAAGAACTTGTGAAAGCCTCAGATGAAGAAAAGTTGAAACTTTCAAAACCTTTAATGACTAATTTGGTGTTTAACAATAATGTGGTGATTCAAGATAAGTATTATCTTAAGAATGCACTTGAACGGGAACAGTTGTGGATACCAAAAACAAACAAAGTTTCAAAGGAAACTTCCTTAGTTTCAACTGGAAAATGGATTAAATTTCGGTATATGGATTTTCATGGAAAACTCAAGACCTCAAAGGCTTGGGTGACTAAAGATATCTAATGGTTTGTGAGCGTGTGCAGGAGGATTTCAAGAGGACCTATCAATTGGAGGAGAGCTCATTGATAGTGAAACTTCCTGGCGTGTATTTGGTAAAATCGTTCTAATTCTTTAACTGTCATATTATTATGGAGAACTTGACATGTTTGGAATTACATTGTCATATTTTCTTGATGTTTTCAAGTCACATGGATCATAATGTTTTACAAAGATGGTAAATCATATCGGTTGTCAATTTTTCGGGAATTTTGATTTTTCTATGTATTGATAAAATTCTAAAAAAATCAAAAAGATTTTCATTTTTTAGCATTTTAGGGGGAGAAAATTTAAAAAATCAAAAACAATATAAAATTAGAAAATTGAGAAATTGATCCGACCTTTGAGAAATGATTGTACATTGTAATATTCTGAAGTTTACTTGGTTCATACAAGATCAAATACAAAGCGATCACAATGCACTAAGTATGATATGTTGGTAGGTCTTTCAATTTGTTGTGATTTCTGTAGACTAATGCCATAATCATTCTTTGTGGGACACATTACTTAGAACACAGTGTTCGATCTTTGTCCTGAGTGCGTGGCCATTTGCCTCAGTGATTGCTAATTGTATTAGTACATATACTAGTTTGATCATGTGTTTTATTTTCAAAAGAAATTCTGAGTTCATTTTTCCTTTTATTTTCGTTCAAAACATGGACATTCTCTGCGTATACTTACGTATCGACCTGATTGTTATGTTTTGGACATTCTGCTTTTATTTTCTTGGTTTGTTTAAAACTTGGGCATTCTATGTGTATACGGAAGTATCAGTCTGATTGCTAGGTTTTAAACTTAACTTATTTTTTTTTGGTTCAATATTCTGGTTTCATCTGTGCATACGGAAGTATCAATCTTGTTACCGGATTTTGAACATTCTGTTTTATTTTACACTTTGTTATTTCACAAAAGATATTCTGCTTTATTTTTGCATGATCAAACTAAGCAAGAATTTGAATTTAGAATTTATAATGGCATCGCTGTTGGTTGATGTTTCACAAAGCGGGGATGTGTTCAAGTGAGTGGGAAACGCAAAGTCTTGTGATTGGTTTTCATTAATCCAAATTCACAACAAGTAGTAAGATTTAAAGTGGACCCATATGCTGGCAATCGTCCTAGGCTTGTGCATCGAATAAATAAATATCATTAATAATCAACAAGTAACGCTGAGGTATGATTACAATATGATCTCATGTTTGGATCTTTCTCATCAAAAACATATTTATTTTTTAGTTAGAATACAAATTTTGTAGGATTCTAGGATATACAATTTTGCAATTCATAGCTTTAGGGGGAGTTTATTCAAATCATGAAAAAAATTCATAAAAATTTTCTTCTATTTTCTTTTAGACTATCCGATGTGATTTACTAATTCTTTGTAAAAATTTTAATTGATTTACTGTTAATAAGTGACAAAGAGAAATTGGAATTGTGATGAGGCATCTAGTTTTGATTGCGTGTCAACTGATGCAGGTGATAAGGGTGATGAAGATCTGTGTGTTGAAGATGTCACTGCAGTCCTCAGCAGGTGAATCTTGGAAAAAGAAAGGCATAAGATGGAGAGAGAGAGAGAGAGAGAGAATGAAATTAAGATTGAGAGTGTGAAGTGGAAACAAAGAGACTGATGTATTTTCTGTGTGAAAATACGATAGCTACAATTGAAGGGAAGTATGTTGATAGCAAGGTTGTAGGGGAGTATGTTGATGCATATACGTTTCCCGATGCACATAAAGTTTGAGCATATACAACAGCAAGGTTCAAGGGGGAGTATGTTAGTGCACTTTCTGTGTGAAATCTGCATTTAATGTGAACCTAGCTTGTTGTATATGAAATTGTAGTTTGTTGTATATGATTAGAAGATCAAAAGACAAAAGGTTCGGCTAAGGTTTGGTTAAGGTTCGACGAACCTATGTTTATGTTGTTGTATAGGTTTGTCTAACGAACCAATTGGTTCGGCTGGCGAACCTTGTCTGGCGAACCTAATGGTTCATAGGTTCGGCTATGGAGGTTCGTGAGAGGTTCGATGCTTACATGTTTTATAGGTTTGGGAGGCGAACCTATAGATTTGGGAGGCGAACCTATAGATTTGGGAGGCGAACCTATAGGTTTGGGAGGCAAAACCTATAGGTTTGGGAGGCAAACCTTTTGGCAAACCTTTTGAAACATATATATAGAGGAAAGGTGGTGGACTTGGAAAAAGTAGAGAGAGCTCATAATTCACACACACAAAGTCAAATTCTCTCTCAAGTTCAAGACTTCTCTCTCAAGATCAAGTTCAAGATTTCTCTTCATCTTAGCTTTCTTTGTAGATTCAAGTGTTTTGTATTTCACGTTTGTATTCTAAACACTTGAATGTTAATGAAGAATTCAGATTTGTGACATATATTACATTGTCGTTGATTGATCCAAATCTAGTTATAAACGGATTCCGCACGTTTATGATTGAATCGTAGAATTTCGTGTTCGATTCTTCAAATCTACATCTTTTATGCACAACTTGTGCACATAAAATAACAAGTGTTGATGATCTTGATAACCGTTGTTTAGCATGTAAATTGAAAAGATGTTCGAATTGTTTTAAGTCTTTGGGGATTATGAATTGATCTCTTAATTATGTTAAGTTTTTAAACTTAAGCCGAATAAGATCAATTCACAATTAATAAGTTAAAAGGCCAAGATTGGGCCGGGATATAATCCCATGGGCCAATCTCTTCCTTTTAAGCCTAGCATTGGTTATTGGGCCTTGGACATACTTAAAAGCCAAATTGAAGTCCTATGGGCCAATTTAACTTAAAGTTGGGCTAGATTTAGGACGCGTGGGCCATTTAGGTTGAGAGTCCAATTGGATTTGATAGAATCATGTGGGCTGCATGTAACTGAATTGGGCCAGTGGTTTTGGTGTTTGCCCGATACAAATAAATGGTAGTGTATTGCTAACCGAACTACACGAACGGCAGCCGCATAACCCATCTCCGGCCACCCAGGGCAGCGAACCTTATGAAGGTTCGGCCTAAGTTTCGACTATGGCTCCAAGGTTCGGCCAGCAGTGCCAGTAAGTTCGTCTTCCTAGGGTTCGGGGTTGAAAGGTAATGGTTCGTGGTTCATGAGGGATAGCAGGGTTCGGCGAGCTGATCAACGAACCATGCAAGGTTCGGCTACATCCCAAGGGTTCGGCAAGCTGATCAACGAACCATGCAAGGTTCGGCTACATCCGAAGGGTTCGGCAAGCTGATCAACGAACCATGCAAGGTTCGGCTACATCCCAAGGGTTCGCCTCAAAAGAGAAGGTTCGTTGCATGGAAAGGTTCGGCAGAGGGGTTCGCCACCCTGGGGTTCGTCCCTGCTCATGGTTCGCCCGAACCTGCAACTTCACCCTCATCTTCATCAAACTGATCGTGGTTGAGAAGCTAACATAGTGTTGATATTATGCGTATGTTGGTTCCTATTGGGTGTCGAATGTGTGTATAGCATGGTCCTTAAGCCGTGAGGGTTCGGATCGCAAGAAAGATGGGAAAACCCTAATTCCCGTAATATTCTTTTGTTCATACCTCCGATTTGGCCTGTGAAAACTTCAGATGCGTTGTACTTCTATGTAGGGAATGTCGAGAGCTTCGCGTAGGTTCAAGAATCACCCATTTTCGTGAAGTAATGAAGAAGATATGGAGCTTTTAGTGATGTTTTCTAGTGAGAGAGTGGGATTTCCAAAAATCTAGAGAGAGAGAGGGTTTGGCTGGAAATAAATGAGGAGGTTGAAGGAAATTAAGGGCTTTTATGCCCCGAATGGTTCCCCGCGTGTTCGGTCTCGCTCGGTGCCAGTTTCGCGTATTTTTACGTACGCGTCATCACGATTAAGAAAATAATATTTTGAATTGTTTTTGATGGGTTTCAAAATTGTAAAAATGTAAAAGATAAATTATTTCACTTATTTTTACTCTTCGTGCGTTGCCAGATCGTTAAACAAATACAATTACGTGTATACCCGCAATCGCGTACGTTTTTCGATCGTAATAATTATTTATTGACGTTTAATCATAATTATAAGTTCAACATTCGTATCGTTATGGATCGTCACCCATAATTATACTCAGTCTCGCTTACGTATTACGATTTTTGTTTAATTAATTCATTTGTCATACTATTCATCTAAACACTACGCACTAACACTATCCCATTACACCGAACGTAGTATATGTATAGGGCATACCCCAGAGTCCAGCTACCTGCCTTATCTGACGCCGTCCCACCACTGTTTCGATATAATACGATACTGTTCTTGCCTAGTGAAATTGACTGTAAATAAATAATACATACTTGTTCCTAATTAAAGAATTCCTGTAACACACAAACACAATCATGAACATATGAATCACATTGACTGATTGGACATGAATACACATTGTTCTAACACTGTTTACGACTACCGTGACTAAATGTACAGATGTTACATCTTTTATTCCAGAGTTTGATTTTGACCCTATTCCTCGCACTTTTGCTGCATCTACTGTTGTTGAGACTTACTCCCCTCCAGCCAAAAGACAGAAGAGGGCCAGATTCATGTTATAGAGACAGTCAGAGTCGGTTTCTATTGCAGCAACCACTGCTACATCCGCTGCAACAATCGCGACTTCTTCACTAACCAGGTCAAGGGCAACTCCTGCACGTGTTTCTATTGCCCCTCTGACCTCATCTGTCTTTACTACTGCTTCCTTTGGTCCTTCTATCACACGCTCTGATCCGTACACTATGACTGCGTCAGTTGCTGATCAGCTTAGCACACTGAACAGTCTAGTTCTTTGGTTGATAGAGAAGAACCATGAGTAGGATCATACTATTGCTCAGCTTACACAGAGGGTTTGTGAGCAGGATGCTTTGCTACTACAGGCCGTTGAACAGAGGGCTGATTTGAGAGCCCGATCTACTGATTTGGAGGAGCAATTACTCAAGTCTATGGATGAGTAGAATCAGCTGGCCCTGATGGATGTTGGCTTCAATGACTGGATTTCAGCTCTTGAAGCTGAAAACTTGCGTCTAGCTGAGCAAGTGGAAAGCCTCAACGAGTCCGCACCTATGATTGAGGGATCTGAGCTTGTCTCCGATGATTCAGACAAGGAAGAAGAAGAAGAAGACGAAGAAGAAGAAGAAGAAGAAGAAGAAGAAGAAGAAGAGGAAGGAGAGTCTGATGAGGAGAAGCTGGATTGTGATAGTACAGATGATGACGACTCTAGTGATGATGATGATGGTGCTGGGAGTGGCTCTTCGAGTTCCTCCAGTGCAGGAGAGCCAAGCCCACCAACGAGATCAGAACCAAGACCAGGCATGATAAAGCTGCCAAGCCACCACAGAGTCAAGTAGAAGAGCCTAAGGCTACTAAAGAGGTTGATGCTATGCCTGTGAGACGTATTCTGGATGAGAAGTTGACTATGATTTTAGACGCTTAGGGCATCATTCAACACTTTGTCAGCTACGACAAAGAGGAAAGAGAGATCATCCACTGCCTCTCGAAAGAGCAGATTGCAGAGTTACTCAGGCTGAATCCGGATGAAATTGTTTTGGATTAGGATGTTGTTCCCATTTCTGATCTTCTTACTCCATAGGTTTTGATGATGTTGATGAGGTAATCCTGGAGGATCTTACATAGGAGGAAAGCACAAAGTATACTTCAGCTAAAGAGGAGCTGCCTACTTTTGCTGATCTTTTCGGTCTATATACTGAGGGGGAACTGAGCAGAAAGATAGACAAAAAGGTCAGCGGCACCGAGTCTTCAGCAGAAGATATTTAGAAGAGGAAAGAGGAATGGGCAGCCTATTGGGAGGTACTGTAGAAAGACAGTGTTCCACCGATGCCAACTCCACACACCAAAGTCTACACGACCAAAGGATATACATCTGGTGGTCATATATTGATTTGGGCATATTTTCATGATCTGCGTTGTTATGTAGTGAAGAGAGAGAAGGGGATCCAGTACTTCCGTTTTCCCCATGACTTCAAGACGTTGCCGAGATTTGAGGTTAAACAGCTTGCACATCTGAAGTTGCTATATTGTGAGGATTCGGGGATGTCGTCCTGGTTTGCGAGGCAAATCCAGTTCGAGTACAGAAAGAGATGGGTTAACTTCAAGCCACAGCAACCGGAAAGGTATTACCAGCCGGAGATTGATGCCAACACCCGCTGACATAAAGTGATCCTGAAGTGGCTGCCTCCGAACGTCATGAAGAAGATTCCGTTACGGAAGATGCGTCAAGACTTCTCGGACAGCTTCTGATGATGGTATTATGATGGGACGACTGCTGAGGCTATGATTGTGCTATGCAAGGATAACACATGGGATACCGTTCGTATCTTTGATCCTATGTGGCTGACTAATCTGTCGCTAGAAGATGTGAAGACTTTGTACAGATGTCAGATATTCTAAGATGTTGTGGATATGGAGCAGGCACTGCAGTATATGAGTATATGAGAGTCATCCGGCTACGCTTCGCGTTTGATATACATGCCAGCTCTGACTGGAAGGCACTTTCAGAAAAGTTTTGAAGACTGGAGCTGACAAGTACGAACTAGGTCCAAGGAGGAGTTTGTTGATGCATGTGATGTCCCTAGTTCAGTATTTTGTATGTCTTTAATTGTGTAAAGTTCATATTAGTAATGAACTTGACTATTCTGTATTGTTCGTATATGTTTAATTGAGTTTAATATGTTTAACTATGTTTAACTTTGACTTTGACTATGTTACATACCCATTCGTGCGGATGGTTCCTACGAATGAGTCCTTTCGCACGAATGAACGCCTAGCGAATGGCTGAGGCGAACGAATGAGTCACTTGCATGACTCATTTGGTTAGCCATCCCATTCGGTTGAGCCTTTCGCCAGAATGAAGTGCTTCGCACCACTCATTCGGCCGAATGAGCTCAATCTATATGTAGGACTACAAACAGAATGTTTCAGAAACTTTTCAATCATTTCTCTGACCCCTGAGCGCTCCAAGTCATTCCCCTATGGTTTTGAGCTGCCTCTTCCCGTCCAAGCTCGTTTCTCACCCCGTGGTGCTTCGATTTCGATCAAAATGTTGATTCTACATCATCGGATTGCCACGGGGCCTGGCGATTTCGATTGGAAGACCCTTGAATAGGATTCCGCACTATTCAAGGTCCTGCCGACCAGATTCCTCAAGAAAACGAGTTGTTTCCGAGGGTTTATTAGTTCCTACAATTTGTGAAACAAATACAATTTTGTTCTTGCTTTACATATGTTCAGCATATAGCACATCTGAGTTGACTTTTATATGATGCTTTACTAAACTTTATCTTTGATAGTGCTAATATATCTAATTATATAATTGCATATGAACTCTAAAATATTCATGTTCTCTAAAATTGATATACTCAATGTGTTGTAAATGTTCTTTGTAACTTTGGTTGCGAATGAACTTGTTCACAAATGTAATATATAATTAATTGTGTGACCATTTGCGAACAATTGAATAACTTGAAAGATTGACGGAAATCATTTTTTGGTTAATTGAAATATAATACGGGAAAGAAATGCCCTTTAAATCTGTTCCAATTAAAGCCCATTTAATGATTGTGGGCCCAAGTCCTTCTAATAACAAATTTTTGTGGGCCCAATCTTACAAAATCTTTCATTATAAATCCTTAAAATCACACACTCTCTCTCTTACCCTGCCTTTGCTGATTCAAATCTCTCTGGTGCGAACGTTAATAAGCGAACCTCTGTTTATGTTCATTGAGTGTGCAATTGCTCTTAAATCCTTCTTACTTCAACTTAATCCCTGTTTGTATGTAGAATTTTATAGCATCACCAACTTTATAGAACTTTACATGAATTCATCCTTTACAGTTCGTAAAACCCTAAACCTTAATTTTAAATTCTAAAACTTTTTTAATAATAATCTCAATCTACACTAATCAACAGCAATAATCTTTACATCATTTAAACTTCACATAATCTAATTTGTATTGTGCTAACTTCAGGAAAATGGATGCTTTGGTGTTCGTAAAAGATCACAATGTTTGCGCATTTCTGGATGCTAACGCATCTGATGGTAGAGATTTTGCTGATGTGATAGAGTTTCTACGTAGATCGAAATATCATCATGCTTTAACTGCTAATCCTGCTGTCTACAAGGAAATGATTGAAGACTTTTGGAACTCTACAACTATAATGGATACAGATGATGTGCCCCAAATCTATGCTACTATTGGCACGCATTCAATGCTGGTCTATAAGGAGTCTATTTTACAAGGACACTATTCTCAGTATTCAATCAAGGGTTTCAAAACAAGGTATTCAATCAATAGTTTTCATGGTGGTATTCAATCAAAGGATTTCAAATCATGGTATTCAAGCAAGGTTTTCAAATCATGGTAATCAAATAAGGCATTTCAACCAAAGGTTTCAAATCAAAGTATTCAAAAGCATGGTGTTCATCGTTGTGAACAAACTTATACACACATCAAGACACATATTCTTATTCTTATAGCGTTAATACTAGGTGATCACAACAAGGGAAAGCGGGACACATTTGAACATACCAAAGCTGGAGTTAGCTTTTAAATTTGTTTTAAAAGTTAACTGCAGAATTGGTTACATTACGGTAATATGAAATTGCTGCTAATTTAGTTTACCAGCATAAGTCATATTGACCGGGTTACGTCAACACGGAGTTGTCTTCTGAGTGAAATCGTTAGTACAGCTCGTGTTGAATGCGTATGCTAAAAAATTTTCTGACTTCAAACGTAGTTTGGGACTTGATTATATGTTGGTTTCTCTAGTAAACAGTCTTTGGA
Source organism: Mikania micrantha (assembly GCA_009363875.1). Lineage (NCBI taxonomy): Eukaryota > Viridiplantae > Streptophyta > Magnoliopsida > Asterales > Asteraceae > Mikania > Mikania micrantha. Next base: position 73,394,274 of record CM018691.1, on the reverse strand, counting down.
CTGTTTGCACACGTTATTCTTACTTGATGTTAGTTTGGGTTGCAAGCATCCATGTATTTTCATTCATTGCTTTATACATATGCCTTACAATGCAGATTCATATTTACAAATGCTAAACCTATTGTTCTCACCAACTACTTATGTAGTTGACAGTTACTTTTCACGTGTTTCAGGTAATCAGGTTTAAGACATTCTAAAGGACAACTAAGGAGACCATTTTAAGATAGAATAAGATGAAGAAACAAGCTAGGATGGATTAGAAACTCATTTAATCCTGATTGTTTAATTGTCTTGTCTTAGTCTTATTTTGTAAACAATATCTTTGGGTCTGTAGTTGTCATTCTTTTGGGAAGATAGATAGATTGTCTGTAACCAAACAATGGTCTAATATCTATGAAATTTAGTAATGCATTGTGGTTGTTCTTATTCAATACTTGTGCATGATTCAACCATCGATTGTCACCGCGCCGTGGATTCCGCACGCGGCGCAGGGGGTGTGACAGTTATTCCTATAGAGTCCTGCTTTAAATTTAAGTATATTTTCGTATCTTACTTCTCTTAAACCAAGGGCTCTGATACCAACTTGTGGCACCTGGACTCCCAATGCCACCACTCATCAGTTAATCAAAACATATGAATGATTAAATGTGTTATTAACATAAGAAGCGGAATTATATTAATCATTCATAATAACAGAAGTACAATTCAGTCAAAACTTTTGACAGAAAGGACATAACTAAATTTTACAATTCCAATAGTTACTTCTTGTACAACAGAATATAGCCATTCAAAGGCAATAATAGTGGAGATTATTCATCAACATGGTTTTTTGACGAGTTGTCTTGCCCACCTCCACCATTATCCTACATCTTTGCTTTTCCCTTATTCCCCTTTCCAGAAGGTCCACCTGACACATAACACAAAATAGTTCAGTATAAACTGATGAGTTCAACGTTTAATATATTTAGAACATATTCATATGTGATATTGTATCATCATTACTTTGATAATTCCAAAGTTCTTATTTAAGAATCCCAACAATCATTTTTAATTATCTTTGTATCACATATAATTAAATTGTGAATATATGTATATATTTAAGCAACATTTCAAATTAGTCACTTTCTTAGACTCACGTTCACCCTCTGCCAGGCCAGTCGTCACCAGCCACTTTCAGTCAATTGATCAACTAACCCCCATCTAAATGTCACCATTGTCAGGGCTATTCCTCCCCGGGCGAATAGGTTAAATCTCAACAGTATGAGACCGACAGTATTCGACTTTATAAGTTAGATGCATAACATATAATACAAAATTCCAATACAGAGTTTACATAATTATAATATCGTATTTCATTATGTGTCAGCTCAAAATATTTAGTGAAATAGAGCATCATAGAACTCACCTGGTTGTTTTCTTGATTTATCCTTCTTTAATCCGCCAACAAAGTATTGAGGACCTATAATATCATTCGCAAAGATTCTTTACTTATAGATTTGTTCATTCGCAAAGTTATGTTTGTGCATAAACATTGTTAACTACTCATTCGTAGTCATACTAAGTATGATATACAGTAGTTCGCAAATGTTAACATTTATTCAATTACTCGTGCGCAAATATTATGAGTATCATATACTTGTTCGCAATTGCTTTATCATATTCGTAAGTCTTCCAAGTATAGTTTTACTCGCAAAGGTTTCTGATCATTGGCAATTGTTCCAAGTATCAAATACTTGTTCACAAACATTTCCGAATTAGTCATCCGTGTAGGACCAGATAGGATCTCGGAAACAATCCGGTTCCAATGTATATACCCAACAGCCTCTGGAATAGTGCGGAATCCTATTCCAGGGTTTTCCAATCGAAACCAACAGCAACCATGGTGATATGAAGGTGTTGAATGGACGTTTGATCAAGAATCGAACACCACGGGTTGAGAATCGAATTTGGACTTGCAATGGCCGCTCTAATCTCCTAGGGTTTTGACTCTGGGTTCTCAGGGAAGAAGGAGGGCTCAAAAAGTTAAGCTTGAAATGATTTGGACATGTATTTAATGACTGTTGTCATTCGGCCGAATGAGAAGCCGAAGCAACTCATTTGGCGAATGACCCCATCGAATGGACAAGTTAATCGAATGAGTCATTCGGCGAATGACTCATTCGCTCACCTATGTCATTCGCTACTTCGTTCATTCGGCGAATGGCTTCATACTTAGAGTCATTCGCCCGAATGGGTCTGTTATCATATTTGAACATTTAAAATCCTAATCAAACATAAATAATTAATGATAAACATTAAGAAACAATATCGAAAGACAACTTCCATTAATATCATAAACTTTATACATAGTAGATAGTACAAACTCGAACTAGGGACATTTAATGCATCTACAAACTCCCCCTTGGACCTAGTTCAATCCTTGGAAGTGTCTTTCTTGAAGAGCTTGTCTGAGATATCTTTCCGGTCTGCTCCTGCATGAATCTTCAATACCATACAGATACGAATGACTCTCATGAACTGCATGGCTTGCTCTATGTCAGCAACATCGAAAAACATCTGATGAAAGTACAAAGTCTTGACATCATTGCGAGACAGATTGGTCAACCACATTGGCTCAAAAATACGTTCGGTCTCCCACTTCTTCTCTTTGCACATCACTATCACAGCTTCTCTAGTTCGCCCGTCGTAGTACCACCATCGGAAGCCCTCGATAAAGTCTTGTCGCATCTTCCTTAATTGAATCTTCTTCATGACTTTAGGAGGAAGCCACTTTAGAATAACCTTATGCTTCCTGGTATCTCCATCTATTTCTGGCAAGTAGTATCGTTCAGGTTGCTGAGGCCTGAAGTTCTACCACCTCTTTCTGTACTCATACTGAATTTGTCTAGAGAACCAAGCTGACATCCCTGAGCCATCGCTGTATAACATCTTCAAGCACGCAATCTGATTGACTTCAAATCCTGGCAGCGTCTTGAAGTCATGTGGATGTTTGAAGTAATCAATTCCTCTTTCTCTCTTTACTGCATAGCATCCTAAGTCATGAAAGTATGCCCAGCAGAGAATCTGACCTCTAGCTTTGTAGCCTTTGCTCCTATACAACTTGGTGTGCGTAGCTGGCATCTTCACATTGCTTTCCTTCTTTAGGATCTCCCGGTATGCTTTCCATTCTTCTTTTCTCTGTTTGATGTCATCAGCTGCAGCCTTACTACTCTCAACTTGTTCTTCTAAGTATCTACTCAGCATTTCTTCAGTAGCTTGATCAAACAGATCAGTGAAAGTTGGCAGTTTGTCTTCAGCTGATGTATACTTGGGATATTCCTCTTCAGTTATGTCTTCCAGAATGACTTCATCAACATCATCAAAAGTTTCTGGAGACGGCTCATCAAAAACTGGTGCTGAGGTGTCCTCGATCACTACCTCGTCAGGATTCAACCTGAAAAGCTCTGCTATCTGCTCCTTAGATAAACAATGAATGATTTCCCCCTCTTCTTTGTCGTAGCTTACTGATTGTTGTATGATGCCATGAGCGTCTAATATCATCGTCAAAGTCTCATCTAAACGACGTCTCAATGGCACACCTTCGACTTCCTCAACAGCTGTGGGTTCTTCTGTCTGAGCAGGAGGAGGAGAAGGAGCTTTAGCATTTTTGTCGTGCTTTGTCTTTATTCGAATCTCATGAGGAGGAGGGGCTTGATCATCATCATCATCAGAACTTGAAGACCCAGAGGACCCACTCCCTGATTCATCCTGATCACCATCATCAGAGTCATCATCTTTCTCTGACTCCTCGTAATCAACTTTTTCCTCCTCAGACTCTTCATCATCATCTTCTTTTTCCTCTTTCTCTTCCTCGTCTGATTCATCAGAAATTGCTGCAGAACCCTCAATTCTTGGAGTGCCTTCCTTGGAACTTTCAACCAGTTCATCAAGTCTGGCGTTCTCAGCTTCTAAGAGCAGGATTCTCTCATTGAAACCAGTGGCAGTCAGGGCCAACTAATTATTCTCATCAATATATTTCAGCAGCTGCTCCTCTTGTTGAGCAGAACGAGCTCTCAGATTAGCTCGTTGATCAGCAGCCTGTAGTAATGATGATTACTCATGTTTTCTGACTGAGTTACCTATTTTATTTATTCAGCTAATATCAAAAGCATTTTGTAACTCATCCCTGCACATCTTAATACCCATCATCATAAATTCTATAAGGTAACTTATTTTCTTTTTGTATTTTTCTTTTGTCTCTCATAATCAACACATTCTCATGGACGGCTTCAGCTAGGTCTTTACAAAGCAGTATGGCAAGTATACAGACCTGTGTTGACATGATTGACTTGTTCTATCCAAATGGACGGCTTCAGCTAGGTCTTTACAAAGCAATATGGCACGTGTATGGAATCGAACTTATTTTATTTTTGTATTTTTACAAGCTTAATACCAGCTTGATTTTTATTTTATTGTGATTCAATCATTCTTATCTGAATGGACGGCATCAACTAGGTTCATCCCAGCAATTTGGCTCGTATACAGATTTGAATTCATGAATCATTGGAAACCTTATTAGATCCTATGATATCAGGTGTATGACTGATTTGAGTCATAAACTATTTCTCACTTAGCTGATTTTCTAAAACAGATCCCACAAATCAGATTTTTTAAGTTATCACAAACGGTCTATGCATTTTGTAAAGTCAGCCTATCAGTACATATATTCACAATTCTCATGTGTTTTCAGCTTACATATTCAACTTAGCTTTTAAGACATAATAGGTTAACACATCACTTTCTCAAAGAAGTCTTTCTCATTTTTATGATTTTTAATTGTTTTTGTATTTTTAAAAATGTTTTAAATGTTTATGGTTTTTCAATTAACATACTTTCTCTCCCCCTAAAAACCTAAAACATAAAATCTTTTTGAGTTTTTGATTAAAGAAATAAAATAACAGACAAACTTAACAATGAAAAATAATAAAAAAAATAAAACAAAATGAAACTAATTAAGAAAATCGATGATCATTTGGTAGTTTCAGATGACGGAAGGACTTCATCCTTTTGAAAAACACCATTAGCTGATAACAGATATAAAAATCTGGGTTTATCAAAAGCTTTGGTAAAAAGATCGGCTTTCTGGTGATCGGTGTGTATTTTAACAACGTCGATAATTTCTTTCAAAACAATCACGTATGAAGTGATATTTAATGTCGATGTGTTTTGTTTTAGAGTGCTGGACTGGATTTTTAGTGACAGCTATGGCAACAATATTATCAACATAGATAGGAGTGTTAGAAAAATGTAACCCATAGTCCCTGAGTTGCTGTTGTATCTAGATGATCTAAGAACAGCAACTAGCAGCAGCAATATATTCAGCTTCACAGGTTGAAGTAGACACCGACGTAACCAATCGGGTTCCAAAGAACTGACATCCCGCAGATGTTGATTTGTAGTCTCTCTTGCATCCACCATAATCTGAATCACTATATGCAGTAAGCTCAAAGTTATCATCATTAGGGTACCATAAGCCAAGATCAGGAGTACCCTTCAGATAACGCATAATCCTCTTCACATCAATGAGATGTGATACTCTTGGTTTTGATTGATAACGAGCACACAAGCATGTGGCGAACATGATGTCTGGCCGAGAAGCAGTGAGATACATCAGAGATCCAATCATTCCTCGGTACAGAGTGGCATCGATTAACTCTCCCTTTTCATCTGGTGTAATCCCGTGATTGATAGCCAGTGGGGTACCAGCAGGTTTCGCATCCAACATACTGAACCGATTCAGTATGTCACCAACATATTTTGTCGGATAAATGAAGATCCCTGCCTCAGACTGATCCACCTGTAAATCCAGAAAAAATTTCATCTCTCCTATTGAGCTCATCTCAAACTTCTCCTGCATAACCATCTCAAATTCCTTGCACAGACTATCATTCGTTGAACCAAAGATGATGTCGTCCACATAAACTTGCACCAAGAGTAGATCACCATCCTTTTCTCAAATAAACAGTGTACAGTCAATGACACCTCTTCCGAACCCGTTGTTCAGAAGGTGAGTGAATAGTGTCCCATACCATGCTCTCAGTGCTTGATGCAATCAATATAAAGCCTTGTCTAGCTTGTATACTTTGTTACGATGCAATGGATCCTCAAATCCGGGAGGTTGACTGACATACACTGTTTCACTAATCACAACGTGAAGGAATGCACTCTTGACATCCATTTGATAGACTTTAAACTTCTTAAAGGATGCATATGCCAAGAAAATATGAATTGCTTCAAGTCGAGCAACCGGTGCAAACACTTCATTATAATCCAATCCTTCAATCTGTCTGAATCCTTGAACCACCAGACGTGCCTTGTTTTGCACAATGTTCCCATGATCATCCTTTTGGCAACGAAGAACCCATCTGGTGCCTATAACTTTTGCACCTTTTGGTCTGTCAACAAGTTGCCAGACAGCTAATTTCTTGAATTGCAGGAGTTCTTCTTGCATGGCATCAACCCATGATTCTTCCTTTAAGGCTTCAGTGATAGTTCGCAGTTCAACTTGGGAGATGAAGCAGGAATGGGCACATCTGCAAAATCAAGAATGTCTGCAAGTCCTCCTGAAGAGAGCTGGTTTATTGTCTTAACCCCATCCAATGGACTTCCAATGATGTTTTCTTGTGGACGAATACGATTAATTTTTCCGACAGGATGAGGAGGAACTTCAACCTGTGGATCTAGATTGTTCATATTCAAATCCTCAAGATCTGGTACAAGATTATCAACATCTTCATCGGAATAGTCAAACATCCAGTCTGGACCCATTCCAGGTGGAGGCATAGTGTGTCTCTGAACATCAACATGGTACCACTCCTCCACGTTCTGAGTTGATCTGTTATAGATCCTTTTTATTAGGAGTGTTGTACCCAAGAAAATACCCTTCTTCCACCTTCTCATTAAACTTGCCCTGCTCATGTTTCTTAAGCATCGTGCACGGTGCACCAAAAGGTTCAAGATACTTAAGATTTGGTTTTCTGTTGTGAAGCAGTTCAAAGCAAGTCTTCCCATGTCTCTTCACTATCAAAACCCGGTTCAGTGTGTAGCAAGCGTTTGCTACAGCTTCATTCCAGAACTGAACTGGAAGTGATGAATCAGCAAGCATCGTCCTCGCAGCCTCAATCAAAGTTCTGTTCTTCCTCTCAGCAACACCATTAATTTGAGGGACATACGGAGCACTAAATTGTTGAATAATGCCCAGTGCATTACAAAAGTTCTACATGTTATGGTTCTTGAACACGCCATTGTCGGTTCTGAGCATACGAATCTTGAGCTTATAGATAGATTCAAGTTTATTAACCAACACTTGAATGCTGTCAAACGTTTCAGATTTCGCCTTTAGAAAGAAAACCCAAGAGTATCTGGAATATTCATCAGTTATGACGAGACAGTACTGATCTCCAGCTATACTCTTGCGGTTAACAGGACCAAATAGATCCATGTGGTTCTCAAGAGGAACAATGATTGAATGATACTTCTTTGGCTTGTGAGACTGCTTGGTCTGCTTTCCCTTCTTGCAGGATACACAGACATCAGACAGCTTGAAGTTCTTCAGACTGACCCATTCAACCAAATTGTTGTGTACCAGGTGATTTATCTTGCGTAGACTCAAATGACCCATCCTCTTATGCCAAAGAAATGAATCTTTCTCAGTTGTCTTTGACATAAAACATAAATGTGACAATCCGGGATTTCCGGTTAACACTGTTAGCCGGAAACTAACGGAAATGAGATTAAATTATATGAAATCAAATTATCTGGGTTAAATTTACACAAAATAAGTTATAAAACATTTAAATAAGAAGAATATATGTTAAAATTATAAAGAATGGTCAATTTTGACTATTCAAGTCAAAATTCTAATTGTTTAGCAATTGAAACTCAAATTTCATGTTAAAAAGCAATTGTGAAACAAGTTAATCAGTCAGATAACTTATACTGATGATTATCAACCGTTTTTATCAGTTATTAACCAATTCATGTTAGAATTAAACGAATTAATGAACCACAAAGTGAAACCGTCAATAGTGGCTATCAAACTCACAAAATTTGATCACAATTCACGAAATTAAACACCCAGACACTCTAGTCGGCTCCTTTAGGGTTGTTTTCATACAACAATTCGATTCCAAGAGCTCCAGACAGAAGAATCCGATCGTGGGGCAGCCGCATTCAAGCTTAAAGTTGATTTTCATCAATCGGACATCAAATCAGGTAACCATCGATCTATACACGAACTAAACACGCCGACCAAGAGTAATCCTATCTCAATTTCCGCTTTAAACATCGAATGATAGGAGTTCAAGTTCTAGGGTTTGTTGATTAAACCGAATTGGGAGTTTTAATGTAAACGAACTCAAAAATCAAATTGATTCACACTAACAGTTTCGTGATAACATGTTGAACGAAAACCCTATATCAATTTCATATCACAATTTCGAATAAATCGATTTCAAATTTTAGGGTTCTAACTAGACAACGTTTTGGGGATTTTGATAGAGATGGGTTCTAAAATCAAATTAAAGGGTACCTTTAGCTTCAGATGATTCCGACTAAGCATAACCACATCTAAATTTAAAGTTCTAATATCAAATCACAAGTGTTTGGTTATTAGGGTTCTTTAACATAAACGGTTTAAAGGTTTTTGGTTCAAACGAGTTTAAAAATAAAATTTGATCATACAGAAAGTTTCGAAATTCCTTTTTTAAGGAAAACCCTTTATCAATTTCTTAAAATGTTAACGAATTGAGTGATTTTAAATTCTAGGGTTTATGGGTTTAAAAGATTTGGGGATTTTTAGTTGAAGGAGTATAAAAACCAAATTGATTGTTACAGAAGGACTCGAAAACCCTGTTAAACGAAGAACCTAAGATTTTTACAGTTCAATTTTGATTAATTCGACCCAAGCGAATGTTGAATATTGTTAACTATGTTCGAGTTTATGTGGGTCACGAATTGGGACATGGTTTTGATCACTGATCAGATTAAATGAAAGGTTGAACCTGTTTGAAAACCAGGAACAAAACCCATATGATAAGGGATCAAACTCGGTCGAATTGTGGGGCAATTGGGGTTCATCTAGTTCGGTTTGGGTTAACATAGGGGAACCCGATCAAGTAAGGTTAAAACAATTAATTGGGAGTTTCTAGTTCAAATGTGTTGTTGGCTGAGATGGTAAGTGGGTTGTATGGTGAAAGAGAGGTCGCGGGTTCGAACCTGTGGCATTACAGTTTTTGAACAAAAATGATATTTTGGTGTTTTGGTCATAACTAACTCATTTCAAATCTGTTTCAGTCCGTTCCAGTTGCGTTAGAACCGAAATGAAAATATGAACAACATGAAACGATAAAATTCATATTTTTACCCGGAACCATTATCGCTTATAGTTACGCATATCTTAAGAAAATCGTATATATACTTATACGGTTTAATTAAACGATTTCAAAGACACACGTACATACGTATTCACGTTTCTAACAAATCTAACATACGTGTGTTAACAGGTATGTGATTTCACACATTAAAGGATATCCCGAATAACACAACGTTATTGTTAAAACACAGATTCTTCGTAGAGGTTTATCTACGCGATTTCACGTGTGTTTGATTATTCTACTGCATTCAAAGGTGCTTACACGGCCCCTTTTCTTATTTTAACTGTTTTGGGGGAGAAAACATGTGCAAACAAACATTTTATATACATATCACTTGCATGACTTAGCTATTTACGATAAGTGTGAACATAGCATTACAAGTACTTACATATCGAACCGTTTAGTTTGCCGTAGTGCAAAGCGTGGTAGTTGGAAATAGATCTATTGGTTTTGACAAACCTCACTTGGTAGATTGTAGGTCTACACAAGTGTTTAACTGGCTAATTCAAACATTACTATTGTTTGTGCTAGACAATAGTGGAAAGGCAAATTAAATTCTAACAGTCAGCTTCGGTGTCGACCGCTTATGTAAATAGTACAAATGACTAGCTATCATGACTATGCATGTGTGATCATGTTATCTGCAAACATTTCGTTTCAAACAGGTGTTTCAAGCATTTGTGATTAAACAAACCTGTGTATGCACCAACCTTTGTGTTGACTTGATTTACGTGTTTTCTCAGGACACTAAAAGCACAAGTAAGGACAAGCATGGACTAGAATGTGGAGTCGCATGCATATATTTTAAAGTCTTGTGTTTTGAATTCGGATATTTAAGATTTTGACTTGTAATTTACATTTTACGAGCCGTTACATTTGTTATTGTTTTAAAACGCTACCGCAAACTTTGAAAACTTTGATATTACAGTTTAGACCAAAACTATGTTTGAAAATCACATACAGGTCTTTCGCTGTGTCTAATGCTTGAGATCCTGGTTTGTCACACCCTAAACGATATGATTTCGTTAGTTGAAATTTGGGGGTGTGACAGATTAGTATCAGAGCCATTGGTTATAGCAAACTAGGTTTGCATTAGTAGACTTAGACTATAACTATTAGACATTAGACACTTGTTTACACATCTGAGTTTTGCATAGTATTTACATATGGTATTATCTAACAGATATGGTAGCATGATCACCACCACACGTGATCGTACTTGATGATGAGGAGCCGATAGCTCCAGCAGTGCAGGATTATGAGGAGGATCCGGAGGAGGACCCAGAGGAGGATCCCGAGGAGGACGACCCACAGGAGGACCCACAGGAGGATCCGGAGGAGGACCCACAGGAGGATCCTGAGGAGGATCCTGATGAGGAGTCTTCTGATCGGATGCCACCTACATTGTGTGCCCCTAAGAGGCCGCGATTTGAGTCTAATGATATAGCCCGACTGACCTGGGAGTCAAAGTGGGCTGATGATTGGATCGAGCAGCTCGCGCAGGAGCTTAGGGATGTGAACGCTTGATACGCAGAGCTTTGTAACGTAGTCCATGGGATGGAGACTGACATCACTCATCTGACTACACGAGTGCAGGAGGAGGAGCATCGAGTGGAGATAGCGGAGGGGAGACTTATAGAGTTGGAGGAGTTGGTTGCATCAGAGTCTGAGGAGGAAGAGGAGTTAGAGGAGATACCAGCACAGGATGTTGATTCTGATGCTGATTCTACTATTGAGGATGCCTGATTATTTATTTTAAACGTAGAAGGGGCGGGTTGTGTCCCTGTATTAGATGTTTGAAAACTTATGTTTTGATATCAAAAAGTATTGTAATCAATTCAGATTATTATCTATAGAAAAACTATTATCTATTGCCAACAGTTGTGTTCAATCATACAGTTACATATTTGTTTGTTGTATCGTTTACACGTTTCACATTGCATTTTGATAACACTCTAACATTTATTCTAACTAGGAAGATAATGGCCGGGGAGAACATAAGTATGTCAGTTGCTGAACTCAATGAGCTGATCAACAGTAGGATCGCGGAGGCTTTCGCGAACTACACTCAAACACACACGACAGGACCACATGGTCCAACAGGGGGATTAGTAAACCAGCAGGTGTGCACTTTCAAAATGTTTTTGGATTGCAAACTTCATAATTTCAAAGGATCGGAAGGGGCCATTGGACTCCTACGATGGATTTAAAAGGCGGAATCAATGTTTGAGATGTGCAACTGTCCTGAAGAAAACAAAGTCAAATATGCTACGGGTACGTTGGAGGGTCCAGCGTTGACCTGGTGGAACTCCAATGTTCAAACATTGCGATTGGGTGAGGCCAATGCCCTAACCTGGAATGGGTTCAAGACATTACTGCAAGAGGAGTATTGTCCTCGCAGTGAAATATAAAAGCTGGAAGATGAGTATTGGCATCTGAAGATGGAGGGGTCTAATATCGAGAAGTACACTACTCGATCACATGAACTAGCCAGACTCCTACCTCACATGGCTACTCCACCAAGCAAGTGGATTGAGAGGTACATTGGAGGATTAGTGCCTCAGATCTGGGGGTTTAATCATTTCTGCAAATCCCACAACGATTCAACAAGCTGTTCGGTTGGCACACCAACTGACTGATCAAGCAGTACAACAAGGAACTTTGCCCAAGAGAACAACATCTACTAAAGTGGGAGACCACAAAAGGAAGTGGGAGAGCAAAAATTTCAAAAACTCTACTCAACAATCGTTTCAGCAGAACCGCAAGCATGATTCAAACAAGACTTATCACAATTCGAACAGTGGTCAGTAGTCATCTAGGGGGTATATTGGTAAATACCCAAAGTGCAACAAATGTGGATTCCATCATGTTGGGAATCAGTGTGATAAGTATCGATGCCAACGGTGTGGTAAAGCAGGGCATGCAGCTAAAGACTGTCGTGGGGAGCTGCAAACAAACTCCACCAACCAGAACAACACTCAAAAGGGGTGCTATGAGTGTGGCAAGCCGGGGCATTTCAAAAAGGATTGCCCACAACTCAAGAAGGGCGGGGCTAATGATACAAACGGCAACGGCACCAATAAAAACAATAATAACAACAACAATGGTGCTAGGGGCAGGGCGTTTGTGATTGGAGGACGTCAAGCACGGGAGGATCCCAACATTGTTACGGGTACATTCCTCTTGAATAATCACTATGCCTCTATGCTATTTGACACTGGTGCAGACCGGAGTTTTGTATCTAGTACATTTTCTAACTTGCTAAATGTTAGTCCTACTACCCTAGAAGACCCTTACACTGTAGAACTAGCTGATGGCAAGTTAATTGTAGTTGAACAAATCCTTAAAGGATGTATCCTTGACTAGATGGGTCAAACACTTGAAATTGACCTTATGCCTATCACTTTAGGCAGTTTTGATGTAGTCATTGGCATGGACTGGTTGTCCAAACACCAGGCTGAAATACTATGCCATGAAAAGATCGTCCGTATACTTCTTTCACATGGAGAGACACTGTATGTACAAGGTGAGAAGAGCAGTACGCCACTGCGTCTCATATCTTGTATGAAAGCGCACAAATGTATGCGTAAAGGTCATACAATAGTTATAGCACTTATAACTGAGAAGCTGGTAGCTGAGAAGAAGATCGAAGACATCCCAGTAGTTTTTGAATTTCCTGAAGTGTTTCCAGAAGACTTACCGGGATTACAACCTATAAGGCAAGTGGAATTTCGAATCGACCTTACACCAGACGCAGCACCAATTGCTAGAGCGCCTTATCAACTTGCACCGTCTGAAATGCAAGCGTTATCTACACAACTACAAGAGTTGTTGGATAAGGGCTTTATACGACCTAGTTTTTCACCTTGGGGAGCTCCAGGCTTATTTGTTAAGAAAAAGGACGGGACTTTCCGTATGTGTATCGATTACTGGGAACTTAACAAAGTTACCATCAAAAACCGGTATCCGTTACCTCGAATTGATGATGTGTTCGATCAATTGCAAGGTTCGAGTTACTACTCGAAGATTGATCTCAGATCTGGTTATCATCAACTCAGAGTACAGGAGGAAGATATTCCTAAAACAGCATTCAGAACGCGTTATGACCATTACGAATTTTTGGTCATGCCATTTGGATTGACAAACGCTCCAGCAGTATTCATGGATCTCATGAATCGAGTCTGCAAACCTTATCTTGATAAGTTTGTCATTGTTTTCATTGATGACATCCTCATCTATTCTCAGACTGAGGAGGAGCATGCTGAACATCTTCGGTTTCTATTAGAATTACTGAAACAAAAACAATAGTACGCTAAGTTCTCGAAATGTGACTTCTGGATGCGAGAAGTTCAATTCTTGGGTCATATAGTCAATGAAAAGGGCATACATGTTGACCCAGCGAAAATTGAAGCGATTAAAAATTGGGAAGCGCCAAAGACCCCTACCGAGGTACGACAATTCCTAGGTTTAGCGGGTTACTACCGACGATTCATTGAGGGTTTCTCAAAGATCGCTCAACCACTTACAGCTCTCACTCACAAAGGGACGAAGTATGATTGGACAGATAAACAGGAAGCTGCATTCCAGCTACTGAAACAAAAACTCTGCAGTGCACCGATTCTGTCCTTACCGGAAGGAACAGAAGATTTTGTGGTGTATTGTGATGCATCTGCTTAGGATTTGGGATGTGTGTTGATGCAACGTGATAAAGTGATTGCTTACGCTTCAAGGCAACTGCGACCGCACGAAAAGAATTACACTACTCATGACTTGGAGTTAGGAGCATTGGTATTTGCCTTAAAGATTTGGAGGCACTATTTATATGGAACCAGGTGTACCATTTACACTGATCATAAGAGTTTGCAACATATCTTTGATCAGAAGGAGCTTAATATGAGACAGCGATGGTAGGTCGAGTTGTTGAATGACTACGAATGCGCGATCAAGTATCATCCGGGAACAGCTAATGTGGTAGCTGATGCGCTAAGTAGAAAAGACACAACATCCATAAGACGGGTTCGCGCACTTATGATGACGATACATACTGACTTACCTGACAAGGTATACAATGCTCAGCTTAAAGCCTTAGAAAAGGATAACTTGGAACAGGAATCTTTATGAAGGAAGGAAAAACAATTGAATGTCATGTCTGATGGAACTCATTGTTTCATGAATCGACTTTGGATACCTTTGCATGGTGGTTTAAGGTAACTCGTGATGGATGAAGCGCACAAATCCAGATATTCAGTCCATCCGGGATCAGACAAAATGTATCATGACTTGAACGCACTGTATTGGTGGCCTCACATGAAGGCCGACATTGCTAAGTACGTTAGCAAATGTTTGACTTGCCCTAAATTCAAAGTTGAATATCAAAAACCATCTGGTTTACTGCAACAACCAGAAATACCGATGTGGAAATAGGAACAAATTTTGATGGATTTCATTACTAAATTACCCCGTACATCAAGTGGTTGTGATACGATATGGGTAATTGTCGACCGATTAACGAAATCTGCACATTTCCTAACAATTAAGGAAACTGACAAAATGGAGAAGTTGACTCGTATTTACATCAAGGAAGTGGTATCGCGACATGGCGTACCAATTTCCATCATATTAGATGGGGATGCTCGATTTACTTCGAACTTTTGGAAATCTCTCCATAAGTCATTGGGAACTCGTTTAGATATGAGTACTGTCTGTCATCCACAAACCGATGGTCAGAGTGAACGTACGATTCAAATACTCGAGGATATGTTACGAGCTTGTGTCATTGATTTTGGTGACAGCTGGGAAAACCACTTACCGTTAGTGGAATTCTCTTACAACAACAGTTATCATACAAGCATTCAAGCGGCACCATTTGAAGCTTTATACGGTCGTAAATGTCGTTCACCGGTTTGTTGGGTTGAAATTGGTGACAGTCAAATAACAGGACCTGAACTAGTACATGAAACGACTAAGAAGATTGTACAAATCCGGAACCGTATGGCACCGGCCTGGGATCGACAAAAGAGTTACGCTGACAAACGTCGCAAGCCGTTGGAATTTCAAGTAGGAGACCGATTTCTTCTAAAAGTATCACCTTAGAAAGGTATGATACGATTCAGCAAGCGCGGGAAGCTTAGCCCACGCTACGTAGGCACTTTTTGAGATCCTGAAAACGATTGGTCCGGTAGCATATCAACTCCAATTACCGGACGAACTCAGTGGAGTTCATGATGTCTTTCATGTTTCGAACTTGAAGAAATGTCTTTCTGATGAGACATTGATTGTACCACTTGAAGAAATACAAGTGGACGAACAGTTACGGTTCATTGAAGAACCAGTTGAAATCATGGACTGAGAGGTCAAACAACTCAAACAAAGCAAGATTCCGATAGTCAAAGTCCGGTGGAATTCAGGACGTGGACCTGAATTCACATGGGAAAGGGAAGATCAAATGATGAAGAAGTATCCTCATCTGTTCAAAACGACAACTGCAAACACTTCGAAGACACGTTAAATTTCGAGACGAAATTTCCTTCAACAAGGGGATGACGTGATGATTCACACTTCAACACTTCCGAATTTCAAACGGTAAGCACAGATTCTTTTATACAATTGGTTTTGTTACAAAAAATTGTGCTACATTACATTTTATGTGCTACATTTCATATGTTACATGGTATGGTAGTGCAGACATGATTAGTTTCAAACATTTGCTATGTGCGAGGTTACATAGTACAAACAGTTGCGAACACTCACTATGTGCAAGAGTACATAGCACAGTATGATCAAACACGAACATTCACGGTTAGGTGCACTAACTGGTGTGCACGCAAACATTGAACTTAAAACGATCACACTTAACTGTGATGTTACAAACATTGGGTTTTCTGTGTGAGTACACACAAGTACGCAGAATGATCAAATATTGCACTAACACGTACAAACTGAACTCGCAAGTAGTTTCCTAACTACTTCTAATATCTAGCAATTTTCGGGACAAAAATTCCTTCAACAAGGGGATATGTGACAATCCGACATTTCCGTTTAACACCGTTAGCCGGAAACTAACGGAAATGAGATGAAATTATACGAAATCAAATTATAAGGGTTAAATTGACACAAAATAAGTTAGAAAACATTTAAATTAGAAGAATAGATGTTAAAATTATAAAGAATTGTCAATTTTGACTATTAAAGTCAAAATTCGAATTGTTTAGCAATTGAAACTCGAATTTCATGTTAAAAAGCAATTGTGAAACGAGTTAATCACTCATATAACTTATACTGATGATTATCAACCGTTTTTATCAGTTATTAACCTATTATTGTTGGAATTAAACGAATTAATTAAGCACGAAGTGAAACCGTCACTAGTGGCTATCAAACTCACAAAATTTGATCACAATTCACGAAATTAAACACCCAGAAACTCTAGTCGGCTCCTTTAGGGTCGTTTTCATACAACAATTCGATTCCAAGAGCTCCAGACAGAAGAATCCGATCGTGGGATAGCCGCATTTAAGCCTAAAGTTGATTTTCATCAATCGGACATCAAATCAGGTAACCATCGATCTATACACGAACTAAACATGCCGACTAAGAGTAATCCTATCTCAATTTCGAATTTAAACATCGAATGATAGGAGTTCAAGTTCTATGGTTTGTTGATTAAACCGAATTGGGGGTTTTAATGTAAAGGAACTCAAAAATCAAATTGATTCACACTAACAGTTTCGTGATAACATGTTGAACGAAAACCCTATATCAATTTCATATCACAATTTCGAATTAATCGATTTCAAATTTTAGGGTTCTAACTAGAAAACGTTTTGGGGATTTTGATAGAGATGGGTTCTAAAATCAAATTAAAGGGTACCTTTAGCTTCAGATGATTCCGACTAAGCATAACCACATCTAAATTCGAAGTTCTAATATCAAATCACAAGTGTTTGGTTATTAGGGTTCTTTAACATAAACGGTTTAAAGGTTTTTGGTTCAAACGAGTTTAAAAATAAAATTTGATCATACATAAAGTTTCGAAATTCCTTGTTTAAGGGAAACCCTTTATGAATTTCTGAAAATGTTAACGAATTGAGTGATTTTAAATTCTAGGGTTTATGGGTTTAAAAGATTTGGGGATTTTGAGTTGAAGGAGTATAAAAATCAAATTGATTGTTACAGAAGGACTCGAAATACTTGTTAAACGTAGAACCTAAGATTTTTACAGTTAAATTTTGATTAATTCGACCCAAGCGAATGTTGAATTTTGTTAACTATGTTCAAGTTTATGTGGGTCACGAATTGGGACATGGTTTTGATAACTGATCATATTAAATGAAAGATTGAACTTGTTTGAAAACCAGGAACAAAACCCATATGATATGGGGATCGAACTCGGTCAAATTGTGGGGCAATTGGGGTTCATCTAGTTCGGTTTGGGTTAACATAGGGGAACCCGATCAAGTAAGGTTAAAACAATTAATTGGGAGTTTCTAGTTCAAATTTGTAGTTGGCTGATATTTTGGTGTTTTGGTCATAACTAACTCATTTCAAATCTGTTTCAGTCCGTTCCAGTTGCGTTAGAACCGAAATGAAAATACGAACAACACGAAATGATAAGATTCATATTTTTACTTTGAACCATAATCGCGTATAATTACACATATTTTAATAAAATCGTATATATACTTATACGGTTTAATTAAACGATTTCAAAGACAAACGTACATACGTATACATGTTTCTATCAAATCTAACACACGTGTGTTAACACGTATGTGATTTCACACATTAAACGACATCCTGAATAACACAACGTTATTGTTAAAACACAGATTCTTCGTAGAGGTTTATCTACACGATTTCACGTGTGTTTGATTACTCTACTGCATTCAATGGTGCGTACACGACCCCTTTTCTTATTTTAACTGTTTTGGGGGAGAAAACATGTGCAGACAAACATTTTAGTTACATATCACTTGCATGAGTTAGCTATTTACGATAAGTGCGAACATAGCATTACAAGTCCTTACATATGGAACCGTTTAGTTTGCCGTAGTGCAAAGCGTGGTAGTTGGAAATAGATCTATTGGGTTTGACAAACTTCACTTGGTAGATTGTAGGTCTACGCAAGTGTTTAACTGGCCAATTTAAACATTACTATTGTTTGTGCTAGACAATAGTGGAAAGGCAAATTACGAGCCGTTACGTTTGTTATTGTTTTAAAACGTTTCCACAAACTTTGAAAACTTTGATATTATAGTTTAGACCAAAACTATGTTTGAAAATCATATAGAGGTCTTTCGCTGTGTCTAATGCCTGAGATCCTGGTTTGTCACGCCCTAAACGGTATGATTCCGTTAGTTGAAATTTGGGGGTGTGACAATGAAGCTGTGGAGGATGTAGTTGAAGCTGTGGCCATGTTGAGTACATACAAGTCTTGCTTTCTGGGAGCTGACATCAAAATCCAATCTTCAGGAATAGTCACACCTTGCTTGAGGATGTAGCATTTGGAGTCATCAAAAAGAACTTTATACTGCTTGTCACAGATATGTGACACTGAAAGCAGATTATTCTCCAACTGCTTGACATATCTGACTTTGTCGAAAGAAACTTGGCCATTTGACAGAATACCCTCTCCTGTTATGAACCCGCCATTGTCACCAGCAAACGCTACATAACCACCTCAAACAGAATTAACAATGGTGAGCAGCGAAATGTCACCAGTCATGTGCCTAGAAGCCACTATCAATGATCCAAGAGCTGTTAAGAGCAGCTGTTGGGGCAACCTACACAAACACAAACGATTAGTTCATTTTGGGAACCCAAGCCTTTACAGTCTTGCGCTGACCCAATGAGTCTCGGATCCAAACATCGATCCATTTACCATCAGGGATAGCCTTGGGTGAAACTGAAGTCTTAGAAGACTATACCTTCCAGACTAAGTTTTTACTGAAAGAGTTTTTCAGATAAATGGATGATGACTTTGCTTGATTAACGTTGATCAATTTGGGAACATCCAAGTTCTCCAGTTTCCCTTTACCCTTGTCCAAAGATTTAACCTGATTTGGTTGCTTGGGTTTTACTTGAGTTGACTTAGATTCAGATTTGACAGCTTTGATAAAAATCTGATTTTGTTTTCTGGGTGGTGCAACCTTTGGTCTGATCAACTGTGGACAACATCTAACTATGTGTCTAGGTGCACCACACTCAAAACAAACTTTGTCACCCTTTGTATGAAAATATTTTAATTCAGAAAAGGATTGTCTTTGTGGTTTAAAAACATTTGTTTTAGGCTTGTTCTGATTAAAACCCAAACCCTTTTTTTCATTAGGAACAAGATTTTCAATCTTGTTAGATACACAAGCTTCATTTTCTTTTGAAGCTTTCACAAAGCCTAAAGCTTGATAAATTTTTGAAGATGAGATTGGGTCGCCTTTCATGACAACTGGTGGCTGATTCTGAACAGTAACACAATCTGATGAATCATCGGATTCATCCTCAGAATCTGAGACCCAATCTTCAACAATTCCCTCCACAAAAGATTCCTCTGACAAGGAGGAACCCTCATCAGTAATCATCCCAATTGGATCAATTACTAATGGAGTTTTTAACTTGGAAATCTTTAACATCTTTTTCATCTGGAGAATTGACAAAGGTGTTCAAGATTGGTGGAGGACATTATCGATAGTTCACTTTTCCTTTACCCTTCTGATCAGTACTCTTACTGATCATGGGCTCAATGATATATGAAGAGCTTTCATAGCTCTTGAGCTTTTGACCTAAGGTCTCATAGTCACACTCGACTATGGCTAATTTCTTCTTTATCTCATTGATGGTATTGAGATAAGAAGTGATAGCATCTTGCTTGTTCAGAACAGCAATCTCAGCCTCATGAAGTTGTTTGTTTAAGAGTTCAATTTTAGCTTGAAAATCTTTGTCATTAGATTTTAAAACTTTGTTTGCCTCAATACATTGGTTGAGATCACTGATCAAGTCAGCATTGTGTTTCTGATAAGCAAGGACTTTGCTGTCAAGATCAACACAATTAAACATCTAGAATTAGAAGAAGAACATTCATCAGATACCTGATCAGACTGTGACGATGTATAGGAGTAGCAGGTTCATCATCAAAGCATACTGAGTAACTGAATCTTCAATATCAGCATCAGAATCAACTTGAGTGTCTGAGTCTGATATGCTTTCTAACTCTGAACTTGATGTGTCTTCCATATTGATCTGTGCTTCTCCTGAAATGCTCTCTTCACTTGAATCATCCAACTTCTGAATCTCAGCAATACATGCTTTATCCTGTTCCCCCTGATCAGAATTGAATCTGAAATCCCAATTCTCGCCTTCATCCTATTGCACCATCAAAGCTTTGATTGTACTTGAAGAACTAGCCTTAGCAGGAGAATCAATAGGAACAAGTCTCCTCTCTGAATTTGCAGCAAAAGATTTCTGATGCTGAAAGGGATTCTTGTTTCCAGCTTTCCTTGGTTGCTTGCACTGCCTGGCAAAATGGCCTTTCTCACCACAATTGTAGCAGGTGATAGATGCCATATCAAATCCAAACTTAGAGTCCTTGTTTAGATTAATGTCCTTTCCTGTTCTTTTCACAAACTCCTTAGCTCTTCTGACAGCACTGGCCAGAGCCCACATGATATCTATTCTTTCCATATTATCTGGGTCTATCTGAGAATAATCATCATTGAAACCATCACAGGAGCTGACAAGAGTAGACAAAAAACCCATATGCTCCTTGGCCATCTCTACAGTCACTTTATCAAAATTATCTGTCTTCAGACTAGTAACTGGTTGATGATGTTCTTTCTGATAGCTTGATGAGGAAGATGACTGACTGAAATGAATATGATTGGAAGATGGAGCTTCAGTAGTCTGAGAAACAAAAGCAGCCTTCAGTGGAGCATGAGAAGATGCTTTCTCTAAAGTCGGAGTAGAATAGTACAAAGAGGGATCCTGGACTTGAGCAACTCTCTTAGCCTTCCACTTGTTCTCTATTTCTTGCTCCTTAAGCTTCTGGATGAAATCATTGATGTCCATGTTGGCCATCATCTCATTCTGCTTAAGAACCATCAAGAATGACTCCCACTTAGGAGGTAAAGCATACGCCAGGCATTGGATCTTCTCCTGAGTTGTAGTCTTAACTTGCTAATTGAACAACTCACTCAAAAGATGGTAAAATCTGCCAATCAAATCATCCAATGATTCATTTCCAACATACATGAAGCTTTTGAATTCCTTCCTCAAGGCCTTTGACTTGATATTCTTCAAAGCATCATTGCCCTCATATCTCTGCTGCAAAGCATCCCACAAATACTTAAAGGATGTAAACTGTCTGAACTGATGGAAGATATCAGTAGCAATGGACTGAGACAGAATAGCATTAGCTTTCTTCTCATAATCATAAAGCTTCCTCTGAGGTTCAGTCACCTGTGTGACTAGCATAGGAGTTCCATCTTCATTCAGAGGCCTCAAATAACCTCCTTCAATCATCATCCATAAGTTAGTATCCACTCCATTGATGTGAATCTCAAATCTGTATTTCCAGTGCGGATAATCATCTTAGGATAGCAACTTGGGAGCTTATTGGAGTTCCCTGTCTCAGTTTCAGTCAGCAGCAACATCTGAATACGATGGTTCTGATTCGCCATCAGTGCCAAGTCTTCCATAGAGTCAAGAACAAAAATGTCCAACACTTAGAAAAATTTCAAATCACAGGGCCGAATGAGTATGCTAATCCCGAATGTCGGGGACCGAATGTGATAAACCAGGCGAATAAACAAAGTCTGGCAAATGAGAATGAGTATGACAGTTTGTGCGAATGAGCAGGGCGATTGAACCTATTCGGCGAATGAAAGGATCGAATGAGGCTATTCGCCGAATGAGAGATCGAATGAAGGCTATTCGCCGAATGAATGTGTCGAATGGAGCTATTCGGCGAATGAGAGTGATTCGGCCAAACTTATTCGGCCGCCATGCTCATTCGGGCTATCTGAGATTTTCAGCAACTAAAATCGCAATAACTTTGGATTTTGACCAAATCTATGCACCAAATTTGGTACAGAACACCATAACAAGATTACCAAATAATTGGGATGAATGTTTTGACAAAAACACCACAAAAATCAACTGATTTTGAATGAAACAGTGACTTGGAGACCAAGGAATTCAGGGTTTTTGCAAGTTACGAAAATCCAATTTGAGATATGATGATTTTGAATGGAAATCGAGTAGAATCAAGAGCCAAGGCTCTTATACCACTTTGTAGGACTAGATAGGAGCTCGGAAACAATCCGGTTCCAATGTATATCTACCCGATAGCCAAATAGTGCGAATCCTATTCCAGGGTTTTCCAATGGAAACCAACAGCAACTGTGGTGATCCGAAGGTGTAGGATGGACGTTTGATCAAGAATCGAACACCACGGGTTGAGAATCGAACTTGGACGTGCAATGGCCGCTCTAATCTCCTAGGGTTTTGACTCTGGGTTCTCAGGGAAGAAGGATGGCTCAAAAAGTTAAGTTTGAAATGATTTGGACTTGTATTTATAGACTGTTGTCATTTGGCCGAATGAGAAGCCAAAGCAACTCATTCGGCAAATGACCCCATCGAATGGACAAGTTAATCGAATGAGTCATTCGGCGAATGACTCATTCGCTCACCTATGTCATTCGCTACTTCGTTCATTCGGCGAATGGCTTCATAGTTAGAGCCATTCACCCGAATGGCTCTGTTATCATATTTGAACATTTAAAATCCTAATCAAACATAAATATTTAATGATAAACATTAAGAAACAATATCGAAAGACAACTTCCATTAATATCATAAACTTTATACATAATGGATAGTACAAACTCGAACTAGGGACATTTAATGCATCTACAATCCGCAAATGTTCCAAGTATCCAACACTTTTTCGTAAACACTCCCAGATTGGTCGTCCGCAAATGTTCCAAGTACTAAACACTTGTTCATTAACATTCCAGGATTGGTCATCCGCAAATGTTCTAAGTATCAATACTTGTTGATTGCATCCTGAATTTCCTTTGCGAATATTCTTCTGTGATGATACAAAGTATGCCCTTTTTGTTCGCACTTATCCCTTACCACTTATTTATCCTTGTCTTATTTTCTTAATTCATTTAATAAATTATTCTTTATTTTTATTTTTCTTTTCTCCATAAATTAATTCATTATTTAATTCTCCCTATTATAAACGTCCCAATTTCTTGATAAAATTTCTAGACCTCCGTTTTACAATATATATACATTTTCAGAATTTCACAAGTTTTACAGAAATTACATATATATTTAAAGAACTTATACATTTCCTAAAATTATACATTTTTCCCACATAATTAATAATTGTTACAATCTCCCCCAATTTTGTAAAATAACCTTTCTGGCTTTCTCTTCCAAAATTTTTCTTTTCCAAATACAGTACACCAGTTTACTAGTTCGGTTAACTAATCAAGAATCGAATTCTTCGGTCCAATTTAGGCAAATCTTAAACCGGTATCTTGGTATCATTTCTTTCAAGCCCTGTCACTAGCTCCTCTTTCGAGCTAGGGCTCTTCCGTTAAACTTCAAGTTCCCTAAATAGCCGTTATCTTCTCCTGTTGAGAGAAGTGAAACTTGAAAGGAGATGTAACATGCAATAAGAATTCCTCAACCTTGATTGCAAGGGATGGATGCAAAAATAAGGTTAAGGAATGAGCCCACAGTTTCCTGCGATGTCAAAATTGCTAGAGTGCCGGAGTTCCTGACATGCAATAACAATTCCCCCTCCCCGTCGCCATGAACAGAAATTCTGCCCCTATGCGGGTTCCAGTTTGGGTCTCTACTGCCCAGAAGTGAGTTCTTGGGAGTCCAGGTAGAGACCTTGACATGCGATAAGAATTCTTCTTGATCGGAACCATCGGAAACTCTGTCGCAACTTCCGTTCTTGAAGAAAACAGGGGTTTCTCTGTTTTAATCTACCGGAGATAGAGAGATTATCGATCTATGTGTATTTCTTAATTTTGGTTTGATGTGAATGAAGGAGAAGGGTGGTGGCTCCCCTCTGTTTACTAATTTTAGAAATCATCCAAATCCACTAAGGGTCCGCGTGATTTCTTTAATTACCCGAATTGACATATCATTTTATTTACACTTTTGCCACCAAATCTTATCTTTTTACTATATTGTTTGATTTGGTTTTTAATTACTTGTATGCTACCTTCCCTTATGTGCCCATTTCCTTTTACAGTGATTTCACATGTTTTGGAATCTTTCCTATATTTTGAAGAACAGCCATAGTGATACATTTCATCACTTTGACTCAAACTTTCTACTTTTGCATTTACCCTCTGACTTACCCCTATCGAATATGGGCAAAATACATTATTACCTTTAAATAATAAATGAAAATCATTATTTTAGTACTAACATTTATTATTTCATTTTTATGTATTTATTAAATTTACGGATGTTACAAAAACCCTAGTGATGCTCTGTGATCGGAAATCTGTTTTTTGATCCTAGCTCATTTGTAATTATCAATTAATGATC
Organism: Mikania micrantha; assembly: GCA_009363875.1. NCBI lineage: Eukaryota > Viridiplantae > Streptophyta > Magnoliopsida > Asterales > Asteraceae > Mikania > Mikania micrantha. The sequence continues at coordinate 73,369,291 of CM018691.1, read as the reverse complement.
AATGAATGATGAATTAATGTATGTTTGTTTGCTCATTTAATCTCTGTTCTAACATTTGCGAAAATTAGCCCAATCAGTTTGTTTCCGCCACTCAGAGTTTGGTAAAAACCCTCAACAGTTATTCTTGTTTCAATCCCGATCCTGACAATTGATGATATCCAGAGCGTAAATCGATTTTAGAGAACCAACTAGCTCCTTGAAGTTGATAGACCAAATCATCTATTCTTGTCAATGGGGACTTGTTCTTTACAGTTCGCATGTTTAGTTCCCTATAATCGATGCACATGTGCATACCACTGTATTTCTTCTTTACCAACAATACCGGTGCACCCCAAGGTGGGATACTTGGTATTATAAAAGCTTTATCAAGTAGATCTTCCGGTTGTGTCATTAGCTACTTCATTCAGACAGGACAAGTCTAACGCGTCTTGGCAATTGGCTTTGCTCCTGGTACCAAATCAGTTCTGAATTCAACTTCTCTATCAGGTGGAATACCTGATAGGTTTTCTAGAAAGACATCTGGAAACTGAGAAACAACTGGAGCATCCTTAATCGTATTTGGTTTGATCTATGTATCCAATACATGTGCAAGGTAAGCCACAAAAGCATGATTAATCAACTTTCTACTCTTATCATCGAAATAATCTTCATTGTTGTCACACCCCGAGCCGGCGGGCTGGATCCACTTTCCCGCCGGGCGGAAAGTTCTCTGGGTGCGATATCTTTGAGATTATCGACATGATCAGATTGTTTGCAATGCACATGATATATAATGAGAAATGCTAAATGACATAGATATAGAATTACAAAGTTAAATTACATTCTCATGTTCATAATCTAAGTAAATCAACCCAAAGAAATCATTGAGTTTTCTATCTTGTGACTGCACAAGATTCACAAAAGTGATTCACCAAAATATGTCATCAAAAGTTATGCACACAAAATGTAGCTAGGTCCATTATAAAAGTCCACTATCTAATACATCTTGAGTCTGTTGACTATACCTGTTCGTCACCTGAGAATTGAAAACAATTGCTTTATGGTCATTCACAATCACAACGTTACACACAAGTCTAATTGATAATTGTCTCATTTGTCTCACACAATGTCCTCTCCATAGTTATACTTACAAATAGTGTTTCACCCAAATCAAACATGCTTATATATAGGGCTTACGTAGGGGAACATGCCCCAGCCGACATCCCACCACATGCTTAACCGATTCAACACTACTTGTAATAAAACTATGGATACCCATTTCTATCTCATATGTGTTCACCCCATTTGATATTCACCCGTAAATTGTGTTCATCACCCGTAGTATTATATGTAAAGAATAACAGAGTATGAGGGAAGTAAGTTATCAAAACCTAAGTGATGATAAACTCTCAGTGTTGTAAGGAAAATAGATTTATTAATCTTATCCTTATTATTATTCTCTCAAGTGAAGGTTAACTATAATTTACTTATAATTAAAGGAGTAATAGTTAACTCGTCAGTAAAGTAATTGGCCTAAATGTATAGAGCATATATGGGACCCATTATGGTCCTCACGTAATCAGACTACAATGCCTCCCATTTACCTCTATCCCATTTTTGTTCTCATAGTTTCATTGCCTTCAACGAGGCTATTACCAGTATGATGACATGAGAGAAAATCAATTCCTCAGTCTACTAGTTAATAGAATCGAAGGAATAATTACAATTTGTTTCTGTAGACTAATATCACCATGTGTCGTTTACCAAACCTGGCTGATGTCGCCCTATTACCTGTCATTCGATACCGGCCAATGATAACAATACGATCAATGTACCGACCTCACTCGCAGGCGGCTTGTCAAACCTATGGTACCACTACGCTATCATCGGTTTAGTCGCACTAAATTAAATGGTAAACGATTCATTTTAAGGGACTTACAATTGGACATGAATACATGAACACATGATTGTTGTGATATAATGCTAGCAGTCTTAATATTAATTAATTGTTGTCATATGTTCACCCGTTGTCATCATCTCTGTGTTATGTGTTCTCATAGTCTTTAACAAAGTGTTATAAGAACTAGTCTTATTACACGATGTTAGTAAATGTGGTGAATTATATTATCATCATGAAATTATGTTATCATGATTATCATTCTTGTTATCACTAGTAGTTGTCTCATGTTATAATGTTGTTATCTCATTGTAAATAACGAAGTGTTATAAGATCAAATCTTATTACACTTATGTTATTTCAGTGATTGGATGATATCAGGAAATTATGTTATCGTGACATCATCCTTGATATGTTGTATTGGTATAATCAAAATAAAATGAACACAATGCTATGATATGTAGTCTTTAAGATTGTTGCATAAGATCTCATCTTATCATACAATGTTAGCATATGTGAGGGATGCCATCTTGAAACAATGTTATCATGATTTCAACCTTGATATCCCACGTGATTGTCTCAATGTTAAGTATTCTGAATGATTTTAATAACGTGTTATAAGAGTTCGTCTTAATACACATTGTTAATAAATGTCGTGAATGACGTCATCATGAAATCATGTTATCATGAGTATCACTCTTGTTGTCTCAGTGTTATAAGCCGGTTGTTATGAGATCTAGCCTTGATGCATTGCGTCATTTATTGTGATGGGATGGTATCATGAAGTTATGTCATCATGATATCATACCTTTTATGTTTTACATGTTATTTCAGACACAAGCACACGTAATGATAATGATAAGATAAGAATATGATAATTAAGATAAAATCAATATTATCTATATCACATGATAAATGAAATAAAATACTAAAGCTTTTAAATAAATAAAATAGTTAGCATGTTTCTCAGCCCCGAAGTTGAAATCAAAAGATTAGAAAAAAGGCATATGAACTCACCTTGTTGTTGTAGTGGTTGTAAGACTCAAGAGTGCACGCGCTCACTGTTGTCGTACTGATATTGTATTCACAGTCCTGTGTTTGATTAAATGTTATTTGAGTTATGATCCCTTATTTGATTGTTCTTTTCGAAATCTCAGTTGTTAATTGAGTTGGTGTTGTGAAAATGACTTATTCTTATGATTTTCGTAAGAATGACTCATCCTAATGAGAGTGTTCACCCGAATGAGTCATGCTAATGAGTGTTCACTCAGATGAGTCATGCTAATGAGTGTTCACCCGAATGGGCCCACCCGAAGGAATTACCCGAATGGCTAATTCTCCCGACTCATTCTTCCGACTCATTCTCTCGGCTCATTCTCCCGGCCATTCGCCCGAATGGGTTTTCAGCCATGGGAGAAGACGACTTCGAGTTATAGTCGTATATATAGTCGTTTTGAGTCGGTTTATGTGAGTAAAGTCATTTAGAAGGTGTATGGGTCGAAAAAGAGATGTTTTATAAACTTCGATTTTTCTCTAGTTTGTAGAAAACCCTAAAATCCGAACCTTCTCTCTAAGATTTTGAGAGTTTGAGATGGAGATAGGGCTGATCCTTTATACCTTCATGTGGGGAATGTCTAGTGCTTCGATTTGATACCAAGATTGCACGATTTGGTGAAGGTTTGAGGGGGTAGCTTGTTGATTCTGTGATGAAAAGTTAAAGAGAGAGAGCTCTTGGACGGTTCTAGAGAGAGAGACTAAATTGGCTGGAAAAATGGAAAGGAGAGGAAGAAAAATGGGTTTTTATACACCGGGTGTTTATCCGCGTGTTCGGTCTCGCTCGGTGTCATTTTCGCGTATTTTTACGCGCGTGTTATTACGGTTACGTAACTAAATAATTGAACACGTAATTTAGGTTTCTTGGATTGTTTTGATGAGTTTCAAAATTGTAAAACGTAAAATATTCTATTTTACTTATTTTTACTGTTTTGTTCGCGATCAGACTGTTAAACCTCGTTATTTCGTTACGTAACATTAATTACTTGCAATTTTACTAAAACAGTTTTATTAAATTCTTTTTAGGTGGTAATTTCTAATAAATATTATATTTATTTTATTTTTATTATTTTAACGTTCATAATCGTTTGTTTTCGCCGTTTCGTCAGAAAGCATCACTTACGCACGTTTTCGTACAGAGCGCTAACTGTACGCATACGATCGTACGTTTCACTTTCTGAGTTGGTTTTCTATTTTTTAGATGTCATTCAGTGTAGGACCAAGAATGATATCGAAAACAACAAGAAATCAATAGAAATCTGCTCAACAGCCACTAGAATAGTGTGGAATCCTATTCTAGGGTTTTCCAATCGAAACCGACAGCAACCGTGGTGATACGAAGGTAAGAGAAGAACGTTTGAGTGAAGATCGAACACCACGTGCATAGAATCGAAGTTGGACAGCGAGAAATGCTCAAATCTCCATGGGTTTGACACTTGAGTGCTTTAGGACGAATGAGGTTTCTCAGAAGTTAGGGTTGAAATGATTTTGAACTTGTATTTATAGGCAGTTGACATTCAGCAGAATGAGAGGCCGAAATAACTCATTCGGCGAATGACTCCTGTCGAATAGGTAATTCAGTCGAATGAGTCATTCGGCGAATGACTCATTCGCCGAATATAGACATACTCTATTCTCATTCGCCGAATGACTTCATACTCTAGAGTCATTCGGCCGAATGAGAAATACTCATACTCAATTAAACAGTAAACCAAATCACCCAATCAGATAATCAAATAATTAAAACATAAACATTAAGAACAATATAAAAAGACAACTTCCATTAATAACTTGAATTTTACAAGATGAATATTACAAAATAGAACTAGGGACAATAAATGCATCTACAAACTCCCCCTTGGACCTAGTTCAGCTTGTGGAAGTGTCTTTCTTGAAATACTTTGCCGAGATAGCTTTCGAGTCAGCTCCAGCATGGATCTTGAAAATGCTGCAGAGACGGATCACTCTCATAAACTGCAATGCTTGCACCATGTCTTGAACATCAAAGAAAATCTGGTGCCTAAACAGAGCTTGGACATCTTTGTGAGATAGATTGGTCAACCACATAGGCTCAAATATCCTCACAGTCTCCCACTGCTTGTCCTTGCATAAAACAATCACAGCCTCGCCAGTACGCCCATCATAATACCACCATCGGAATCCATCCATAAAGTCTTGTCGCATTTTCCGTAAAGGAATCTTCTTCAAAACTTTAGGAGGAAGCCACTTCAGGATAACCTTATGCTTCCGGGTGTCTCCATCAATCTCTGGCAAATAATAACGTTCAGGCTGTTGGGGCTGAAAGTTCACCCATCTCTTTCTGTACTCATACTGGATTTGCCTAGAAAACCAGGCAGACAATCCTGAATCTTCACTGTATAGCAACTTCAGACGAGCTAATTGATTTACTTCGAATCATGGCAACGTCTTAAAGTCATGAGGATGTTTGAAGTAATCTATCCCTCTTTCTCTTTTCACTGCATAGCATCCGAGGTCGTGAAAGTATGCCCAGCTCAAGATTTGACCTCTAGCCTTGTAGCCTTTGGTTCTGTAGACTTTCTTGTGTGTTGCTGGCATCTTCTCGGTGCTCTGTTTCTTTAAGGCCCCCCAGTAAGCCTCCCACTCTTCTTTTCTTTTTCTCTGTTCATCGGCTTCGGACTTGCTGGCTTCAACTTGTTCTTCCAAATATCTGACCAGAAGATCCTCTGTTTCTTGATCAAATGGTTTAGTAAATGTAGGCAACTCATCCTCAGCTGATGTGTACTTAGGATATTCCTCGTCCGTGATATCTTCCAAAATAACTTCATCAATATCATCAAAGAGTTCTGGCTCTGGCTCATCAACAATAGGAACAGAGGTATCATCAGTGATCACCTTATCAGGATTTAACCTGAAAAGCTCAGCAATTTGTTCCTTTGTTAAGCAGTGAATGATTTCTCCCTCCTCATTGTCATAGCTGAGTGAGTGCTGTATGATGCCTTGAGCGTCCAAAATCATGGTAAGAGTCTCGACTAACTGACGTCTCAACGGCACAGCTTCTACTTCCTCAGTTGCTTCAGGATCAGTTGTCTTTGAAGGAGACGAAGGAGGAGGAGCCTGAGCCTTCTTGTCATTTGCCTTCTTGGATCGGATCTCAGATGAGGGAGGGGCTTGATCATGATCGTCATCATCATCATCAGTACTAGATGAACCAGAAGACCCACTCCCAGATCCGTCCTTATCTTCATCATCAGATTCATCATCCTTATCTGAGTCCTCATAATCCACCTGTTCCTCCTCAGACTCTTCTTCATCTTCTTCATCCTCTTCCTTGTCTGTATATGACATCACCCTGTTGAGGGTGAGGTCATTCATGTGTTCCAGCTTGATGACATCAGCATTAATCTTCGGTAGATCAGGCAACTGGGCATCGATCAACTGTTGCAGAAATCTTGGATACATCAAGAACTTCTTGTCTCCCTTCAGAGTCACATTCTCCTTCATATGAGAGAAAACCATCTCAGAGAAGTTGAATGGTCTGTTCAGTACCAGGGCGACAAATGCACACTGAATAGTCTCCCGCATGTCATCGAATCCTCCTCTCCTGGATCCAAGACAGTGAATCAGTACGTGCGCGAGATACTTGAACTGTGGAGACATGTAGGCCTTGTTGAGAATCCCTGCTCCGAGATCTCCTTTATACTTGCACCGCATAAAGCATCCACGGACCAAGTAGCGGTCTAGCAAGTATGGCTGATCAGGGGAATCCTGGAAACCACAAACCCTCCTGATGTGCTCAGCAGATATGACAACATCATGCCCGAGAACCTTTCCCTTGATAACAGTAGGTTCAGCCTCACAATCTATATCAGCAGAGGCCCAGAAATCCTGCTGATGTGACCGATAAGGCACATGCATAGTGGAGATGGCTGTAAATATCCTCGAACGCCTGAGAAAGGTAATGATCTCAGTATAATGTTTGGCGTTCGGAGTGTCAAGGTCTAAGTGTGCACATACGTTGTTCTTCGTCACAGATTTGTATCCAGCCATTCTGAAAATCAAAGAAATACACATGTCAGAACCATTCAGATAACTTGAAAATTTGAATTCAGATAAAAATCAGAACTTAGAAACATTTCAGACTGATTTGCCGAATGACATATAAACTGGCGAATGAACACATTCGCCGAATGAGTCATTCGTCGAATGAAATACATGGGACGAATGGAACACATTCACCGAATGACATTGAAGGAATGAGTCATTCGCCGAATGAGTTTCATTCGCCGAATGAGTTTCATTCGCCGAATGAGACATTCGCCGAATGGCGTCATTCGGCTGGATTTGAAATTTCAAAGCCTTATCAATACGATGATCAAATTAGTCCATAAAACATGCAAATACACACTCAGAAAGCTCCGACTAACAAGTTTAAAACATGGCAAAGTTCAGTTTAAGTCCGTTTTGACCATTTATTTCAAAGGCGATCCAAGAAACCCTAAAACACGAGACTATGATCTGAATCAGATGATTTCATGGTTGGAAATCAATGATTTTTGTTCCCCAAGTACCTGAAATGTAATAGAATATGAATATCAGGAGCAGGGTGAAGATCAAACACTAGACAAAAATCGAATGAGCAAGATTGGGGTTCGGGCGAAAGACACACAGTTAAGGCGAAAGAGGATTTTGGTCGAATGAGTTTCATTCGCCCGATTGACTCTTTATATAGTCTTGTTCATTCTCCGAACGAGATAGGCGAAAGGTCGGATGAAATTCAAACCCATTCGCCGAATGAAATTGACGAATGAGACATTCGTCACTACACATTCGCCGAATGTGAATGTCGAATGAGACATTCGACACAACTCATTCGCCAAATGAGAGATACTTGGTCTGATTGATTCGGTCGAATGACTCATTCGCAGAATGAGGTCATTCGGCCGAATGAATGAAATTCACACCTCATTCGGGCGAATGGGATCTTTTAACACCCCAAAACACAAACTTTTTCAATATTTAACATTTTGAACATCAACTTGTGACAATTATGAAGATATGTCTGGTTGGTTCAGGATTCAGATGTGACAGACATCTGAATCTACAAATGATCATCTTAAAACAAAATTGGAAATAGAAAATCTTTTTGTATTTTTCTGAAACAACAATTACGACTGTACAAATAGTAACTAAAAACAAATAAACACATATTTTTGTGAGAGATCCACTGATAAAATAACACATATCTCTAATCACATCACATCATTTTCATTGAATGCTTCCTTTCAAAGACAAGTTTATTATGATACAATTATTGATATATTTGTCCAATTTTAAACCAAACAATACTCAACTACTAAACAAACTTTATGATCACTCATATTTTTAGATCGAGTTCCCCATTTCATTTCACCATTAAAGATCAAAATCAGCTTAAAACTCATTTCTGCATATCTTAATACCAGTCATCATAAATTCAATAAAATTTCAACATTATTATCTTTTTGAATTTTTCTTGTTCTATCCAAATGGACGGCTTCAGCTAGGTTCGTCCCAGCAATATGGCACGTGTATGGAATCAAACTTAATTTGTTCAAGTATTTCTCAAGCTTAATAACAGCTTGCATTAGGTTTTCTTCAAGCTTAATACCAGCTTGTTTTTCTTTTTCTTCAAGCTTAATACCAGCTTGTTTTTATTTTTCTTCAAGCTTAATCCCAGCTTGCTTTTATTTTTGTTTTTTTTTGAAACCTCATTTGATTCCATGGTGACCGGTGTATGCCTGATTTGAGTCAAAAACTATTTCTCACTTAAATTGTTTAACAAAACAGATCCCATTGATCAGACTGTCTAAGATATCACAAAGTGTTTATTCATTATGTAGAGTTGGCCTATCAATACATCACATCATAATTCTCTTGTGTTTTCAGCTAACACATTCACCTCTGCTTCTGTGACATAATAGATTAATGTATTACTTTATAAAGAAAACCATCTCAATTTTTAATTTTTCTATTGTTTTTGTATTTTCAATTTTTCAAATGTTTTTGGTTTTTCAATTTACATATATCTCCCCCTAAAAACCTAAAAACATAAAATCTTTTTGAGTTTTTGATGAATAGAAGAAACTAGACAAGAAAATTAAAATAAAATTTAAATAGACAAAACAAAAACTATCTAAGAAAGGCGATGATCATTTGTTAGATTCAGAAGAAGATAGGACTTCATCCTTTTGGAAAACCCCATTAGCCGATAACAGATATAGAAATCTGGGTTTATCAAAAGCTTTTGTGAAAAGATCGGCTTTCTGGTGTTCGGTGTGAATTTTAACTACATCGATTAATTTCTTTTCAAAACAATCACGTATGAAGTGATATTTAATGTCGATGTGTTTTGTTTTGGAGTGTTGAACAGGATTCTTAGTGACATCTATGGCAGCAGTATTATCAACATATATAGGAGTGTAAGAAAAATGTAACCCATAGTCCCTGAGTTGCTGTTGTATCCAGATGATTTGAGAACAACAACTAGCAGCAGCAATGTATTCAGCTTCACAGGTTGAAGTAGACACCGACGTCTGCTTCTTGCACTGCCAGGTAACTAATCGGGTTCCAAAGAACTGACATCCCGCAGATGTTGACTTGAAGTCTCTTTTGCATCCACCATAATCAGAGTCACTGTATGCAGTAAGCGCAAGGTTATCATCATTAGGGTACCATAATCCAAGATCCGGTGTACCCTTCAGATAACGCAAAATCCTCTTGACAGCAATGAGATGGGAGACTCTTGGTTTTGATTGATACCGTGCACACAAGCATGTGGCGAACACGATGTCTGGTCGAGAAGCAGTAAGATACATAAGAGACCCAATCATTCCTTGGTACAAAGTAGCATCAATTAACTCCCCCCTTTCATCTGGAGTAATCCCGTGATTGACAGCCAGTGGGGTACCAGCAGGCTTTGCATCAGACATACTGAACCGACTCAGTATATCCCCAACATATCTGGTTTGATGAATGAAGATTCCTGCCTCAGACTGATCTACTTGTAATCCCAGAAAAAATTTCATCTCTCCCATTGAGCTCATTTCGAACTTTTCTTTCATAACCTTTTCAAAATCTTTGCACAAATTATCATTTGTTGAACCGAAGATGATGTCGTCCACATATACTTGCACCAAGAGTAAGTCACCATCCTTTTCTCGAATGAACAGTGTACAGTCAATGACACCTCTTCTGAACCCGTTGTTCAGAAGGTGAGTAGACAATGTTTCATACCAGGCTCGCGGCGCTTGATGCAATCCATATAAGGCCTTGTCTAGCTTGTAAACTTGGTCTCTATGCAATGGATCCTCGAACCCGGGAGGTTGACTTACATACACTGTTTCATTTATCACACCATGAAGAAATTCACTTTTTACATTCATCTGATAGACTTTGAACTTTTTGAAGGATGCATAAGCCAAGAAGATACGAATGGCTTCAAGTCGAACAACGGGTGCAAATACTTCATTATAGTCCAAACTTTCGATCTGTCTGAATCCCTGAACAACCAGACGTGCTTTGTTTCGCACTATGATCCCGTGATCATCTTTCTTACACCGAAGAACCCATCTAGTACCAATCACTTTTGCACCTTTGGGTTTGTCTATCAATTGCCAAACACCTAACTTTTTGAATTGCAAGAGTTCTTCTTGCATGGAATCCACCCAAGATTCTTCTTTTAAAGCTTCAGTGGCTGTACGTGGCTCAACTTGGGAGATAAAGCAGGAATGAGCACAAAAGCTTACATCTGCAAAGTCCAGTATGTCTGCAAGTCCTCGTGACGAAAGCTGATTTCTTGTCTCGACCCCATCCAAAGGACTTCCAATATTATTTTCTTGAGGATGAATCCGATTAATTCGTCTAACAGGATGAGCGGGAACTTCAACCTGTGGATCAAGATTATTCAGATTCAAATCCTCAAGTCCTGGTACAAGATGGTCAACAGCAGGATCAGGGGCAACTGGAGAAACTGAGTTGTCGTCTGTGTCTGAGCTATCATCATGTGTCTGTGTTGTAGGAGTTGAAATAGATGAAGGTTGCTTTGGTTCTTCAGGTGCATTTTGTACATCATATAGCATCTGAACTGCAACATCTTCATCTGAATACATGGGAGGCATGTTGAAAGAATCAAAAAGACCAGAATAATCAAACATCCAATCTGGGCCTTTTCCAGGTGGGGGCATAGAATATTTCTGAACATCAACATGGTACCATTCCTCCACATTATGAGTTGATGTGTTGTAAACTCTTTTATTTGGAGTGTTGTACCCAAGAAAGTACCCGTCTTCCACCTTTTCATTAAACTTGCCCTGCTCGTGTTTCTTAAGCATCGTGCATGGAGCACCAAATGGTTCAAGATACTTAAGATTTGGTTTTCTGTTATGGAGCAGTTCAAAGCAAGTCTTCCCATGTCTTTTCACAATGAGGACCCGGTTCAATGTATAGCAAGCGTTTGCTACAGCTTCATTCCAGAACTGAACCGGAAGTGATGAATCAGCAAGCATGGTCCTAGCAGCCTCAATCAATGTCCTGTTTTTACGATCAGCAACACCGTTCATTTGAGGAACATATGGAGCACTAAAACGTTGCACAATCCCCCGTGCATTACAAAAATTCTCCATGTTGTGATTTTTGAACTCCGTTCCATTATCTGTTCGAAGCTGACGAATCTTGAGCTTATAAAGTGATTCAAGTTTGGTAACCAACACTTGAATGCATTCAAACATTTCAGATTTCTCCTTCAAAAAGAAAGCCCAAGAATATCTGGAATACTTATCATTAATTACAAGACAGTATTGATCTCCAGCTATACTCTTCCGATTAACAGGACCAAACAAATCCATATGGAGAAGCTCAAGAGGAACATTGATTGAAGGAAACTTTTTCAGCTTGTGAGACTGCTTGGTTTGCTTTCCTTTCTTGCACGATACACATATATCAGACAACTTGAAATTCTTCAGGCTAACTCCCTCAACCACCAGATGATTATGTACCAAGTGATTCATCTTGTGTAGACTCAAATGACCCATCCTCTTATGCCAAAGAATTGAATCTTTTTCTGTTGCTTTTGACATAAAACATGAAGCTGTGGAGGATGTAGTTGAAGCTGTGGCCATATTGAGTACGTACAAGTCTTGTTTTCTGGGAGCTGACATCAAAATCCAGTCTTCAGGAATCTTAACACCTTGCTTTAGAATGTAGCATTTGGAATCATCAAATAGCACTTTGTACTCTTTGTCACAGATTTGTGACACTGAGAGAAGATTGTTTTCCAACTGCTTAACATATCCGACTTTATCAAATGAAACTTGCCCATTTGTCAGAATTCCCTCTCCCGTAATGAATCCGCCTTTGTCACCGGCAAAAGCTATATATCCACCACGAACTGTATTCACATTGGTGAGTAAAGAGATATCACCAGCCATGTGCCTGGAATCCCCACTATCAACGATCCAATTGCTGTTAACTCCAGCTTTTGGGGCAACCTGCACAAAGATGTGACAGTCAGTTCACTTTGGGAACCCAAACCTTTACAGTCTTGGGTTGACCCAGTGAGTCTCGGATCCATACATCAATCCATTTACCATCTGGAAGCGCTTTGTCTGAGATAGGTGGAACTGAACTCTCAGATGATTTAACTTTCCAGGTTGAATTTTTATCAAAAGAGTTTTTCAGATAAATGGATGATGATTTTGCTTGGTTAACATTAAGCACAATTGGAACATCCAAATTTTCCAATTTCCCTTTACCCTTGTTTGAAGATTTAATCTGAACTTGTTGTTTGGGTTTTGTTTGAACAGGCCTTGTTACAGATTTTATAGGATTAGTTAAAACTGAATTCAGTTTTCTGAATGGCACGACCTTTGGCCTGATCAAATAAGGGCAAAATCTAACAATGTGCCCAGGTTCACCACACTCAAAACAAACTTTTTCACCTTTTTTATGAAAATGTTTTAAATCAGAGAAAGATTGTTTATGTGATTTAAAAACATTTGTTTTTGGCTTTTCTTGATTAAAACCCAACCCTTTTGTCCCTTTGTTACCAACAAAAGCAGACTTGGTAACACATTTTGCTTCAAACTCTTGAGAAGCTTTAACAAAGCCTAATTCTTTTTAAATCTTTTAATTTGAGATTGGGTCACCTTTCATGACAGCAGGAACTAGATTCTGAGAAGTAACATACTTAGATGAATCATCTGATTCATTCTCAGAATCTGAGACCCAATCCTCAACAAGTCCATCCACACGAGATTCCTCAGACTTTGAGGAATCCTCATTAGTAAATAGTCAAGTTGGATCTATTACTAATGGAGTAGTGACTTGAAAGTCCTTAACATCTTTGTCATTTGGTGTATTAACAAAGGTGTTGAGGATAGGTGGAGGATAATTTTTATAGTTACCTTTTCCCTTACCCTGTTGATCAGTACCCCTACTGATCATGTGCTCAATAATATAAGATGAGCTCTCATAGCTCTTGAGCTTCTGTCCTAAGGTCTCATAGTCACACTCGACTATAGCTAACTTCTTTTTAATCTCATTGATAGTATTGAGATAAGAAGTGATAGCATCTTGCTTATTCAGCACTGCAATCTCGGCCTCATGCAATTGTCTATTTAAAATATCAATTTTAGCTTGAAAATCTTTTTCATTATATTTTAAAACTTTGTTAGCCTCAATGCACAAGTCGAGATCGTTCATCAAATCACTATTATGCTTTTGATAAGCAAGGACCTTACTTCTAAGGTCAACACAGTTAAAACACTCAGAATGTGAAGATGAACAATCAGTGTATACCTGCTCGGACTCTGATGAAGCAGAAGAGTTTACCATCAAAGCAAACTGAGTAGCAGAGTCATCAATTTCAGTATCAGATTCTTGAATGTCTGAATCAGTCATGCTATCCGACTCTGAACTTGATACTTCAGTATCCTTTATCTCTGTTTCTCCCAAAGTGCTTTCCTCACTGTGATCTTCAACCTGTTGAATCTCAGCAACACAGGCTTTGTCTTGTTCTCCTTGATCTGTATTGAATCTGAAATCCCAGTTCACCCCTTCATCTTGTTGCACCATTAAAGCTTTGCTTGCAGAAGTAGAAGATCCAACCTGAGTAGGAGAATCAATGGGAACCAATCTCCTTTCTGGATTTGCAGTAGAAGACTTCTGATGCTGAAATGGGTTCTTGTTTCCGGCTTTCTTCGGTTGCTTGCACTGTCTAGCAAAATGACCTTTCTCTCCACAGTTGTAGCATGTCACCGATGCCATATCAAATCCAAACTTAGACTCCTTGTTTAAATTTATGTCTTTGCCAGTTCTCTTCAAGAACTCCTTAGCTCTCCTCACAGCACTTGCCAAAGCCCACATAATGTCAATCCTTTCCATGTCATCAGGATCTATCTAAGAATAGTCATCATTGGTCAAATAAGGATTGCCAATTTGACCAGCCACTAAACCATCATATGAGCTGACAAGGGTAGATAAAAGACCCATGTGTTCCTTAGCAATCTCCACAGTAACCTTATCAAAGTTGTCTGTTTTCAGACTTGCAGCAGGTTGATGATGATCCTTTTGAGAGCTGGTTGAAGCAGATGACTGACCAAAATGAATCTGAGCAGAAGATGGAGCTTCAGATGTCTGAGAGACAAAAGCTATCTTCAAAGGGGCATGAGCAGTTGATTTCTCAACTGTGGGAGTAGAATAGTACAAAGAAGGATCTTGAACTTGAGCAACTCTTTTCGCTTTCCACTTGTTCTCTATCTCTTGTTCTTTCAGCTTTTGAATGAAATCATTGATATCCATATGTGTCAGCATCTGATTCTGCTTTCGTACCATCAAAAATGACTCCCACTTTGGAGGTAGAGCATCTGCCAAACACTGGATCTTTTCTTGAGTAGTTGTCTTGACTTCATGATTGAATAACTCACTCAAAAGATGATAAAATCTTGCAATCAACTCATCCAGTGACTCATTTCCCACATACATGAAGCTATTGAATTCCTTTCTCAGTGCCTTTGACTTGATACTCTTCAAAGCATCATTACCCTCATATCTTTGTTGCAGTGTATCCCACAGTAGCTTTGCAGAGGTAAACTGTCTAAACTGATGGAAAATATCAGTGGCAATGGACTGGGAGAGAATAGCATAGGCTTTCTTCTCATAATCATACAGCTTCCTCTGAGGCTCAGTCATCCGTGTGACTAGCATTGGAGTTCCATCTTCATTAAGAGGTCTAAGATATCCACCTTCAATCATCATCCATAGATTGGTGTCCACCCCATTGATGTGGATTTCAAACCGATACTTCCAGTGCGGATAATCATCTAAAGATAACAACTTGGGAGCCTTGTTGGAGTTTCCAGTCTCAGTCTCTGTCAATAACAATGTCTGAATACGATGATTATGGTTCGCCATCAGTGCTAAATCTTCCATTTAATCAGAAACAACAAAGATCAACACTTAAAAAAATTTCAGAATCAGGGCCGAATGAGTATCCTTTGGGCGAATGTCGTGGCCCGAATGAGAGCTATTCGGCGAATGAAGTCTTGAGTATGACAAATTAGGGCAAATGAACCTATTCGGCGAATGAGATGTCGAATGATGCTATTCGCCGAATGAGACTTGAGAATGAAGCTATTCGCCGAATGAGACGGCGAATAAGACTATTCGGCGAATGAGACTTATTCGGCTGAACTTATTCGGCCGCAATGCACATTCGGCCAATCTGAGGGTTTTTGCAACAAAAATCACAATAACTTGAGATTTAGACCAGATCTAAGTACCAAATTTGGTACAGAACATCATGAGATGATAATGAACAAATTGGGATAAACTTTTTGACAAAAACACCACAAAAATCCACGGATTTGCAATAAAACAGTAACTTTTAGGGCAAAAAGATCAGGGTTTTTGTAGATTTCGAACTATCAATCACAGATCTGATGTTTTGGATTGGAAATCGAGCAGAATCAAGAGCCAAAGCTCTGATACCACTTTGTAGGACCAAGAATGATCTCAAAAACAACAAGAAATCAATAGAAATCTGCTCAACAGCCACTAGAATAGTGCGGAATCCTATTCTAGGGTTTTCCAATCGAAACCGACAGCAACCGTGGTGATACGAAGGTAAGAGAAGAACGTTTGAGTGAAGATCGAACACCACGTGCAAAGAATCGAAGTTGGACAGAGAGAAACGCTCAAATCTCCAAGGGTTTGACACTTGAGTGCTTTAGGACGAATGAGGTTTCTCAGAAGTTAAGGTTGAAATGATTTTGAACTTGTATTTATAGGCAGTTGACATTCGGCCGAATGAGAGGCCGAAACAACTCATTCGGCGAATGACTCCTGTCGAATAGGTAATTCAGTCGAATGAGTCATTCGGCGAATGACTCATTCGCCGAATATAGCCATACTCTATTCTCATTCGCCGAATGACTTCATACTCTAGAGTCATTCGGCCGAATGAGCAATACTCATACTCAATTAAACTAGTAAACCAAATCACCCAATCAGATAATCAAATAATTAAAACATAAACATTAAGAACAATATAAAAAGACAACTTCCATTAATAACTTGAATTTTACAAGATGAATATTACAAAATAGAACTAGGGACAATAAGTGCATCTACATTCAGAACATTAAACCCACAAATATGTTTGTGTGAATCGTCACCCACGCAAACACACTGTCAGTTTATTATTCCGAAATGATACTGAATCTCTGTTTTGCATTGAATTTCCTCACGGGCGGACTCAACTAAGCACACCTAATTGCACATAATCCCCACTTGTTTCACCTTGTTTACTCATAGAATTATCGGCCATCGGATTTCTGTTATTTGTGAAGATCAGATCGTAACCGATATGTTTTCATTACTTGTTCTCACACTATTGTTTCACATGAATTGTTGTATTTAGTGTATTTAAATTTACACTCAAACACATACTATTGTTATTCACATTGTATTGTTGTATATTTATATTTCAATTCTCATCGAAATATATACAGCTGTTAATTGTTTCCACTGAATTGTTATCACATACGGTTCATCACATAACGTTCACACATAGTTTAAGTTTAAGTACACACACACCGTACGGTTTTGCCGGACGGTCAAGTACTAGTTGTCACAGTCTCCCCTTATTAAAGAAATTTCGTCCGGAAATTTAAGCATCACTGTCGGGTACTACTTTTTCTATGTACATGTGGAGATGTTTTGACTTAATGTGTTCCTCACATCTCCAAGTTAACTCAGAGTTGCGTTTGTAGTTTCATTTAACCCTTTCGTTGGAATACGACTTCGTTTCAATCTCTCGACTGTACGACCAGTATCATTCGAGGTTCCTCAATGGGGTGTAGCTTCTCGGGTACTTAATTCTCCTCACTAGTCATGGATTTTATGCATATATATGAGAATTGAGCAGACCTGATTCAACTGTTCGTGGTGGCCCAATAAACATCAGATCTGCTGGAAGTGGGAGGTAGCTTGGCATTTAAAATCCATATCTATTTGTGTACACCTCCGTTGAGCAATCTTGAGTTGTTCCAACAACATTAGAGGTTCTAGTGTTCTCTATAAGCATGCAATGTTCTGATGCGAATACTCTGTTAGTGCTATCACGATAGCCAGAGTATTATGAATGTGAGATAATAGTTTCGATTCCGTTTTTAAAGATAATGATAGAATCAGCTTACTTCACATTCATTTAGGATTTATGTTTCTTAATTGTCTGGACCATCCCTCTTTAAATAACGGTTGACTTTGCCGTTCCCGTAAATCCCGAAGGATTTCTGCAGTTACTGCAAAGTTTACGAATTTACCGACTATTTTAGTTAGAAGATCGAGGTCTTCCGGTAACTCATACCATGGTTTTAATTATATATGATCTAGTTGATTGGTCCCTATCACAATTCTTTTATGTCATGGGAATTGTGAGCGGACTTGATCATACAGGTATTATATACTCGCATGTTTTAGTATCTATTAGGAGCATAGGATGAAAGCTTGGTGATTTAATCATAGCTATTTGGTAATACTCCCTTAGAAGTGTCTCATGTTGTTCTCGCATCTCTAGATATCGATTGTTCGATCTCGACCTTTAGGTCATCTATATCCTATCCTAGATCATGCATGCATGACCTTATACCCGACACATCACCTATATATATGTTTCCAGAATCTCGGTGTGTGTTTTAATTGTTTGAGGAAACTACCTAAAAGTAAGGTAGCTTTGTCATGATTAGGGTAAAGATTCACCTATGAGGTAAACCTATGCACCTCTCCGAAAGCGGTGCACAATAACCCGTTTCCAACCCGATTGTCATTTGGCTTATGATCTCATTGTAATCCTTGTTCCACGTGTCATCACTCATTGTCTTTGCTACACAGGTATATGTTTCACATTATATGTTTCAAGATCTCTGCTGTTTTGCCCTAAATGTCTTAGGGAATTACCAAAGAACATGATAATTTACCCTATGACAAGTGTACATATTTACTTTGATAGCGAATCTAAGTACATCTTTAAGAATGAATATGTCATTATTCATCATCTTTATTACTTTGGTCGGAAGGTGTTGGAGTGTAACTCCATTATCTCAGGGAATCTTGGGGTTTAAACACCCCAAATTCAATGTTACAACACAGAGGAATAAAACGACAAACAGCTGAAAATGTTATAGAAACTGAATCATCAAAAGAGTACGACCAATAAAATGTCAACAACCACGAAATCATGAGTCTTCGAAAGTCTTCAGTTCTTCCGAGGTTGAGATAGTGATATAGAATTTCAGTGGTTATTCTTTCAGAAGGTGTTCGTCGGAAGCTGATTAAACAGCGGTTATTATTTAATCAGAGGTTATCTGCCGAAACATTGGTTGTCTTCCGAAACCTTGGATGGCTTCCGCAACCTCCGTGTCTTCCCAAACCTGGGTTGTCTTCCGAAGAGATCAGGCCCAGCTATTATCTTCCGAAGTCAAGAGGGTTTGCGGTAGTTCTTTTTCGAATCTTAAGCTGTTGAGCTTCCGAGGCTGAAGTTCAGTATTTACGGATTTGAAGTTATGTCTCCTCGATTGTTAATGTAAGTAAATAACTCTCTCATCATAGTTATTCGTGTTGATTCTCATTCCTTGTTTGTAATAATTGAAACTTATTGATCTAATGATAAAGCTGATTATGACCTCCATGATGCCCTATGATCCCCTCTTTCTTAGTATAAAGAGAACCAGGGTCCTATGAAGTAGCAAGCTCTGGTTCGGTTGGGTCTAGACTTGGCTTTACTGCCTACATGCTTGGTTTGGTATTCTCTACAACTTGGAAAATGATAATCTGTTTAAATATCTACAGCGGATATTATAACAGACATACACTTGCTATGGAACTCCATCTGGTGTGTAAAGGACATCAGTAGCTTCCTAGATAATTAAAACTAAGTCATTTAAGACTAACCAAATCTCAATTGGTTTAAATATTTCCTAATATGTCCTTGATTCTATTTCTCATTGATTGTTCACATGTTTTTTTTTTGTGTTCTATTTCTATAAAGTTTCCTCCTTAACTACGGTGACGATTATCTTGCGACGCATGGGAAATGATTATTCTAACTCCTATTATCTAATTATCTATGGTATTCTAAACTTATTGATCCTAAAATTACAACATAATATATATTTTTAAACATTATACTAATACATAACTTAACACGCAAAATTAAAATGTCATACCTACGAGTCATCTGACTCCGAGCGTACATCTGGAGCTGGTAGAGCGAGTAGTTCGTCGGTAGCTGTTGGTGCGGTTGGAACTGTTGGAGCTGTTGGAGGCTTCCTCCTAGGGCAGTCTCTTGCGAAATGTCCAAGTATTCCGCAGGTGTCGCAGTGGTGGTTGTGTTGAGAGGAAACAGATGCATTAGCTCTTTTCCTCATTTTCTGTTTTGGAGCAATACGACACTTCTGAGTCCAGTGTACTTTTCTCCCACAGTTTAGACAGTGTCTACATGACTTGTCTTCCTTGTGGAGAAAACCACACTTAGTGCATAGGGGAAAGGTACCAGCATACTGATGGGGAATTGGAGCTATTGGTGTTCTGCACTGCTGCATCCAATGGCCTGCCTCCCACAGCGGGTACATTTGTACACATGGAAGTTCAGCTCTGTGATAATAGTTACAAGCTGGACAAAGAGAGGCCTTTCCCTTGTAGTGACCACTAACTCCGGTCAGGTCTGGCATGACTTAACTAATAGGGGTAGCTTCCGTGAAGTTCACGGGTCCCTTTAGCTTTTTAGTAGGACGATGCTTGGATTTCTTGCTGGTTTCTCCTTTCTCTGTTTCCTCCTGTTTTGCACTGACGGGCGGACAACTCGTAGCATTCTCCTCACTGTTCCTGATCCGATTGATGAAATCCGGAATCACTGCAACCAACTGTTCGGTAATCAGGGTTGCCAATGCAACAGTTGCTGGGTCCACTTCAAGTGGAGGAGGATGAGGTGGTGATGGTTGTTGTTCCTGTGACATTTTGATCTTAACCGAAAAGTTATCGGTTAGTATTTATGATAAAATGATGTAACATATGCAAATAATTCCTGAGTCCTATGTTCTCTACATGAGGGTCCCTAGGTTATAGTCTATGCCAAACTGTTTGAAACAAGATGTCCTATATTTCTCTATAACCATGGCTCTGATACCAATCTGTCACACCTCGAGCCGGCGGGCTGGATCGACTTTCCCGCCGGGCGGAATGTTCTCGGGGCGCGATATCATTGTGATAATCGACATGATTAGATTGTTTGCAACACACGTGATATATAATGAGAAATGCTAAATGACATAGATATAGAATTACAAATTTAAATTACATTGTCATGTTAATAATTTAACTAGGTAAATCTACCCAAAGAAATCATTGAGTTTTCTATCTTGTGACTACACAAGATTCACAAAAGTGATTCACCAAAATATGTCATTAAAAGTTATGCACACAAAATGTCGCTAGGTCCACTATAAAAGTCAACTAACTAATACATCTTGAGTCTGGTGACTATACTTGTTCGTCACCTGAGAAAACTTGCATTTAAACAAGCCAACACTAGGTTGGTGAGTTCATAAGTTTAGTAATTGAAAACAATTGATTTATTGTCATTCACAATTACAATGTTACACACAAGTCTCATTAATAATTGTCTCATTTGTCTTACACAATGTCCTCTCCATAGTTATACATACAAATAGTGTTTCACCCAAATCGAACATGCTTATATATAGGGCTTACGTAGGGGAACAAGCCCCAGCCGACATCCCACCACATGCTTAACCGAATTCAACACCACTTGTAATACAACTATGGATACCCATTTCTATCTCACATGTGTTCACCCCATTTGATATTCACCCGTAAATTGTGTTCATCACCCGTAGTATTATATGTATTAAATAAAAGAGTATTAGGAAAGTAAGTTATCAAAACCTAAGTGATGATAAAGCCTCAGTCTTGTAAGGAAAATAGATTTTCTCTCAAGTGAAGGTTAACTATAATTTACTTCTAATTAAAGGAGTAATAGTTAACTCATCAGTAATGTAATTGGCCTAAATGTATAGAGCATATATGGAACACATTGTGGTCCTCACGTAATCAGACCACAATGCCTCCCATTTACCTCTATCCCATTTGTGTTCTCATAGTTTCATTGCCTTCAACGCGACTATTACCAGTATGATGACATGAGAGAAAATCAATTCCACAGTCTACTAGTTAATAAAATCGAAGGAATAATTAAAATTAGTTTCTGCAAATTAATATCACCATGTTTCGTTTACCAAACTTGACTGATGTCGCCCTATTACCGGTCATATGATACCGGCCAATGATAACAATACGATCAACGTACTGACCTTACTCGCCGGTGGTTTGTCAAACCTATGGTACCACTACGCTATTGTCGGTTTAGTCGCACTAAATTAAATGGCAAACGATTCATTTTAAAGGACTTACAATTGGACTTGAATACATGAACACATGATAGTTGTGATCTAATGCTAGCAGTCTTAATAGTAATTAATTGTTGTCATATGTTCACCCATTGTCATCATCTCTGTGTTATCCGTTCTCAATGTTATGTGTTCTCATAGTCTTTAACAAAGTGTTATAAGAACTAGTCATATTACACGATGTTAGTAAATGTGTTGAATTATATTATCATCATGAAATTATGTTATCATGATTATCATTCTTGTTATCACTTGTAGTTGTCTCATGTTATCACGTTGTTATCTCATTGTAAATAACGAAATGTTATAAGATCAAATCTTAATTCACTTATGTTATTTCAGTGACTAAATGATACTAGGAAATTATGTTATCGTGAAATTATCCTTGATATGTTGTATTGGTATAATCAAAATAAAATAAACACAATGCTATGATCTCTAGTCTTTAACATTGTTGCATAAGATCTCATCTTATCATACAATGTTAACATATGTGAGGGATGACATCTTGAAACAATGTTATCATGATGTCAACCTTGATATCCCAAGTGATTTTCTCAGTGTTGTCTAAGTGATTTTAAGTATTCTCAATGATTTTAACAACGTGTTATAAGAGTTCGTCTTATTACACAGTGTTAATAAATGTGGTGAATGATGTCATCATGAAATCATGTTAAAATGAGCATCACTCTTGTTGTCTCAGTGTTATAAGCCCATTGTTATGAGATCTAGCCTTGATGCATTGTGTCATTTATTTTGATGGGATGGTATCAAGAAGTTATGTCATCATGATATCATACCTGTTATGTTTTACATGTTCTTTCACACACAAGCACACGTAATGATAATGATAAGATAAGAATATGATAATTAAGATAAAATCAATATTATCTATATCACATGATAAATGAAATAAAATACTAAAGCTTTTAAATAAATAAAAGAGTTAGCATGTTTCTTAGCCCCGAAGTTGAAATCAAAAGATTAGAAAAGGGGCATATGAACTCACCTTGTTGTTGTAGTGGTTGACTAAGACTCAAGAATGCACGCGCTCACTGTTGTCGTACTGATGTTGTATTCACAGTCCTGTGTTTGACTAAATTTTATTTGAGTTATGATCCCTTATTTGATTGTTCTTTTTGAAATCTGAGTTGTTAACTGAGTTGGTCTAGTGAAAATGACCTATTCTTATGATTTTCGTAAGAATGAGTCATGCTAATGAGGGTTCACCCGAATGAGTCATGCTACTGAGTGTTCACCCGAATGAGTCCACCCGAATGACTCACCCGAATGGCTCATTCTCCCTGCTCATTCTCCCGCCTCATTCTCCCGGCTCATTCTCCCCGCTCATTCTCCAGACTCATTCTCCCGGCCATTCGCCCGAACGGGTTTTCAGCGATGGGAGAAGACGACTTCGAGTTATAGTGGTATATATAGTCGTTTTGAGTGGGTTTATGTGAGTAAAGTCATTATAGAAGGTGTATGGGTCGAAAAAGAGATGTTTTAAACCGGTTAAACTTCAATTTTTGTCGGGTTTGTAGAAAACCCTAAAATCCGAACCTTCTTTCTAAGATTTCGAGAGTTAGAGATGGAGATAGGGCCGATCCTTTATACCTTCATGTGCGGAATGTCTAGAGCTTCGATATGATACCAAGACTGTACGATTTGGTGAAGGTTTGAGGGGGTAGCTTGTTGATTTTGTGATGAAATGTTAGAGAGAGAGAGCTTGGACGGTTCTACAGAGAGAGACGAAATTGGATGGAAAAATGGAAAGAAGACGAGGAAAAATGGAAAGGAGACGAAGAAAAATGGGGTTTTTATACCCCGGGTGTTTACCCGCGTGTTCGGTCTCGCTCGGTGTCGTTTTCGCGTAATTTTACGCACGCGTTATTACGGTTACGTAACTAAATAATTGAACATGTAATTTAGGTTTCTTGGATTGTTTGATGAGTTTCAAAATTGTTGTGACATTTCGTTCTTTACTGTGAGGCAATTTCCGAAATTCATGAATTAATATTTTAATTAATTAAATCATGATGTAATATGTATATACATGTGAATCTGTGTATATATGCAAGAAAATTACAAGATGAAACAAATCACAAATGACGTTGCGTATAATTGCCGAATTACGTGAAATTTCTATAATAATAACCAAAAACCAAATTCATGGGTCCAAAACAAAATTAATGTCAATTATATGATGAATTGAAGTGAAATAAGTGATAACATAACAAGATCAAAGAAACCCTAAGTTCGATAAGTCAAATTGCGAAAATCTGCGAAGAGGCAATTCGGCATGCGTAATTGGCAAATTCATGACAACTCGACCTTCCTAATCACATTATAATCATAATGGGATGTAACTGGGAGCATCAAAAGGATAGTTTATCATTATTAGCAATTCCTAAAGTTTTACGCGAAAAGCCGAACAAACTATTGCGGAAATGGGAAAAATCAAGCAAATCCTTGATTTAATTTCATTCCTATCCTAATGTCCCGTGTCTGTCCTATCCTATCTGATTAAAATCAAACATTTATGAAGCAAATAAGATATTTAAACATGGAGAACAAGTCATGGCATATAAAAACAAAAATTTTGAGTTTTGTCAAAGTTTCTACACTTTTCTTCTTCCCCAACCTCTCAAATCCGACCAGGCCTCTTCCCCTCACTTCTGGAACCTTAAACACACTTCAAACATCAGTTCTAAGCAGATCCAAGAGGTATAAGTCCAAGATCAAGTGGAACAAAGAATCAAGCTTTAAAACTTGGGTTTTTGGTGATTTTTCAAGCAAATCCTTCACCAAGTAAGCTTGAAACTCAATTATTGGTTCTAATAGCTTCATATGACTTAAATAAACATGTTTGAATGATTTGTGACATTTGAAAATCATCAGAATTCAAAAACCCATTAAAAAGGTGATTTCGTTCAAAACCCGAATTTTTTAAAATTGTCGAAATTGAGTTTTTTCTTCACAAAACACTAGATATATGTTAAAAACTAGGATCTGGAGATTTTGGCCCTGTAAAAGTACAACAAAATCGATTTTGGCTCACAAAAACTTGTCATGGCACATTGGTTGGCACAGCGGCCCGGGCGTGGCCCCAATGCGGCCCATGCGTGGCCTTTTGTAACATCAGTGCCGGAAATGTTACCGGAACAGTGATCTCAACAGTAACTTGCACAGTAACTCAGGTACAAACTATGTGAACTATTTTTATGTTATTATCATGTAATGCTTGATACAAAACTATTACGCAATTGTTTCCTCAATCTGATTAAATCTCAAGGTTTAACAGTCGGAAACATATCAGACAACAATGAGTTGACACACGAATGCTTGTTAATATTCTATTTTGTATAAACGTATGCGAGGTTGAAAATAACAAAGCAATAACGGACGTTGTTACAAGAATGCTAAATGGACGGATTATTCGTGTAGGTGATGATCTGTACGAATATATCTAAAAGTTTAACGTTCTGAATGATGTCCAATAATTAGAAAACTATATTGAAAAGTGTAGTTATCGTCTTATTCGTACGGATGACGATTTGAACGAATACGCGCGACGACTATACGATTCGATTTAAACTGTAATTTAAACGTTTTAAGAAAAGTTAAAATAAACAAAAGATATTTAGTTAATTTATTAGGAATCACAACCTAATTTGATTTTATAAATCCTATTTTAAATCCGTAACTAATCGGTCACGAAAACGAACGAGAACCGACGGTTTTACGCGAAACCGAACGAGACCGAACACGTGGGTAGCTGGAAGCCTTTAATGGGGAATTTATTTCCCCACTTCCTTTCCACCTACCAGCCATTAACACACCCAATTCGTCACTTTCTCTCTCTAACTTTCTCTCTCTAGAAACCCTCACCTTTTCTTCTTCATTTTTCAGCGAAATCGACTCATTTTGGTGTCTAAACGACCATTACATCATGTAGATCACGAAAGTATGACAGATCCATGCTTTGAACCGTCTGATTCGAGGTAAAATCAAGCTTTTTGTTGCGGTTTTAGGGTTTCCTAAACCCATGTGATCGAACCCTTGTTTAGCCGGTTCTAAGCACCACAAACTTTAGGCAAATCACACCAAATACACATGGGATGGTGTAGGAACAAAGGAGACACCATAATCTAGTGATAAACCTTGGTTTTAGGAGTTGAACCCCTGGAAAATGACGGCGGTCGAAGCACCACCATCAGGTGGCCGAATGACAACCAGGCCGAATGGCCAGCTCCTGGCCGAAAGGAGCCATTCGATCGGCACTTTCCCATACGGCCCAAGCTCTTTCCGGTGAGGCTCATTCGATCGGCCCTTCATGCTGGTTCCGTCGGCCCAGGGTTTCATTCGGTCGGCCAAGCCTCCTTCGGCAAAGATCATTCGGCCCAACTCATTTGTAATATCAGTGCCGGAATCGTACCGGAACAGTGATCTCAACAGTGCCATGAACAGTAATCAGGTACGAACTTTATGCATTTCATTGTATGTCGTGTTCATATCATGTATTGTTATCATTTCGTGTTATCAAAGAGCAAACTTCAAAATCAATTCATAAACATGGTTCATCAGTCAGATAAATACCTGGCGTTACAGAACCATCATGTGACTATATGTTAGGATTCTATTATGTATAAACGTATGTGAGGCTTTTGTAACATCAGTGCTGGAAACGTCACCGGAACAGTGATCTGAACAGTAATGTGAACAGTGAATCAGGTACATTACAGTTATCATTCATATATCATTATCATTTTATGCTATCATAACGCGATTTCAGAATCAGTTCAGAAAAGCAAGTTCAGGACTATGATTCATCAGACAGATAATTATCTGGGGACCACAGAACCATCATGGTATTAGGTGTTAGGATTTTATTATGTGTACACGTATGTGAGGCTTTACAGAACAAAAGAACATGGATGTCGTTACCTGAATGCTAAACCGACAGATTGTTCGTATAGGTGACGATCTGTACGAATAACTCTGAAAGTTTAACGTTCTGAACGAGGTCCAATAATTAGAAAACCATATTGAAAAGTGTAGTTATCGTCGTATTTGACCGGGTGACGATTCGAACAAATACGCGCGATGACCGCGCGATTCGATTTAAAACTTAAATAAATAGTTTTAAAATTTAAAATAAATAGAAGATATTTAGTAAATTTATTAGGAATCACAACCTAAAATAATTTTATCAACTTTATGTTAAAAACCGGATCGTTCGTTACAACAAACGAAACGAAACCGACGTTTTGCGCGAAACCGAGCAACCGAAACGAACCCGAACTCACCCGGGGTATAAATACCCCAAATGAGTCTTCTTTCTCATTTAATCTCTCCACTTTCTCTCTCTAAACCCTCATTCCCGTTTTTCACTCTCTCTCAAAAAATCAAACTTCAATCCTCTAGATCTTACCCATTTCTTGATGAAATCTTGCGTTCTTGGTGTCTAAACGACCACAACAACTTGTAGAACACGAAAGTACAGTTGATCGGAGCTGGGATCCATCAGATTCGAGGTAAAATCGAGTTATATATCACGGTTTTTAGGGTTTTCAAACCCTAGCTCGAACCCTACTTAGAAACCGGTTTTAGACCACATCAACACTTAGAATTCACACTAAATTCACCTAGAATGATGTAGGAACTAGCCTTGTTTCGATGTCTAGCTAGATAGTTCGAAAACCATGTGATGCCACCCACTAGATCGCTACGGCCGAATGGCCAGAAGCAGCCCATCGAATGTCTAGGCTCCACCTTCGGCCGAATGGCCAAGGTCTTCATTCGGTCGGACCCCAATCGGCCGAGCCTCATTCGGCAGTCCTCATTCGACCATCACCGAGAATGAGACTCATACGGCTCACCTTTCTTCTGTCGGCCCAAGGTCCCATTCGGCCATGGCTTCATTCGACCTGTCACTTCATTCGACCAAACCCTATTCGGCTTAAGCCATTCGCCCCAAACCATTCGGTCACTCCCTGGTTCGGCCATAGTTCCATTCGCTCGGCAAGGTTCAGTCGACCACCCTCCATTATTCGGTGTTCATACTCGGTTGATTACACAACCCATTCGACCACCTTCCTCATACGGATCCCATTCGACCAGCCCGTTTCATTCAGCCAGATTGTAGTCATTCGCCCTAGATCACACATTCGGCCAAGACTCACTCGGATCAACCCCCATTCGCCCATACCCTCATTCGGACAAGGGCCGTCCGATCGGGTGTTGTCTTTCGGTTGAACCACAAACCAGCATGGTCACCTTCATTCGGCAACCCTCTTATTCGCATAGATTCATTCGCACACTAAGACTCATTCTCATGACCGTCCTAATGAGACCTGTTCGGTTAAGTGCACGGCAATCGTGGGGGTGTATATGCATGAAAATCGGATGTGGACAAGTGAAGCAAGTGTGTGTAGGTATGAGCAAGCATGGAAGACATGTGTGTGCATGCACGATTTTAGAAATCTAACAAATGAATGTGCATTAGAAATATATCACCTTTAACACTAGAGTAATTCTAAGGATCATAGTAGTTAATCATGAATAATTTTATGTGGGGTTAGTCTGATAAATAAGTAAACCCTAGATTAGGGTTTTCACTAATAGGGGTTTCATAAATCACATCATAATCTAAACGTGTGTGTTGAAATCAATAGAGTTAAAACACTTGGGAATCTATTACTAGATCAGAGGATCAAAACAAGAATCACATGAGAATTGGGTGTTGATTAAATTAGTGTTAACACTTAACTCTTAAGAAAATCTACATAATGTCATAACTAACCTAGATGATTTACATGAATTATCTAGGCCTAGTTAATAAATATGTTGACCAAGTATCATTGAACACACGAAGTCTTACAATGGGCCGGGGTTGGCCCGATGGGCTTATTCTAAGCCCATCACATGCTAAATATTCTCAAATTAAATTGATTATGCTTTAATAAAAGAAATTTAAATTGTAAACTTTATTAAATAAAATTAAAAGATTTTAACTAAATGTTTAATTTAAATTGAATGAATTTAAAAACATTTTAAGTAAAGACTGCAATGTAATTAATATAAACCCTACTCATCTAGGGTTTAGAAATGAATAATGATTATTGTTGGGATTAGGATTATTATTGGGTAATGGGTTTAGATTAGTTAGATGAAATTCTAGAAACACATTAGTAATGTAGGACACTTAGTTGCACACCGAGACCAAATCCTAGATACGACTATTATAAATACTCATCGTCTACGAATCTTCGCAAAACAACTCAGGTACTAAAGATACATAGGCAACAATCAAAGAGCGCGCACATCTTTTGTGGTTCATTTGCACGGCAACACAGGTGAGTTCATTGCCCCTTTTCTAACATTTTTGTTTTAAAACGCGGGGCTGAGAAGCATGCGTAAACTGTTTTTATTTAAACTGTTTATTTAAATGCTTTTATTATTATATGTTTTTACATATATATGTTTGTTGATACTCCTAGACTCCTGTCTTGGAAATTATTAAACAAAGCAAATTATCAAATTAATTAAAGTACTCTTATGAGTAATACTTTAAATTTAAACTCTAAATAAACCCTTAGTCCATCTAGCTTAAATTCAAGAATCTAAATTCAAAGTGAAATCAAAGGAACAAAATCAAAAGATCATATTCAAAGGAAATCCAATACAGTGTGGAATCTGAGAACAAGGAATCATAATCAAATCAATTATCATTGTGAATCATTGGAATTCTAAAGATCAAGATCAAGAGACTCAAGGAATCAGAAATCATAAATGTGTGTGAATCATGATAATAATGAAATCATTATGATCTAATGAAATCATTAATATTCAAGTTAAGGTGGATGTCAGTTGTATAGGGAATCAAGACCACGTGTAACACACATATAAAGTCCCTTTCAGGTATAGAAGACTCTTGTAGTCAGGCTATACGGGCACCAACATGAACGATCAAATGAAATCTATATCAAAGTCGAATCAAGAGAATCAAGAGATCAAGAATCAAGGGATATCCTTAAAGTCCCACTCAGATGCAGAAGACCATTGGGTCAGGCTGTAACGGGCAAAACATTAAAATCCCGCTCAGTTCAGGTGTACTCCTTGTGAGTTATGCCTGACATGGGTCACGTGTGAGAGGTTACAACTTGGACAACCACCAACAACTAAGTCTAATTGATTGAGTCAAATAAGGCCCAATTATCATGTCTTAGTTGTAATTAAATGTTTTATTTAATTATTAAATTAAATAGTTAACATTTTATTTCTATCATTGACTTTTGGGAAAATCATGTATCTATGATGAACTCAAGAGAATCAAAGGTAAATCAAGTTTTGGAAAAACATAATCAAAATCAGAGGTGTGTGGGGTAAAAATGCTTAATTATCATTAACAACAGTGTCATATGCGTATTAGTATGTGGTGGGATGGCGTCTGGGCGAGTTTGTTGGCTCAACCCAGGGGTATGCCCTATATTTAAGCATACCGATATGGATATTACATGTGAAGTTAATGAGGTTAGGGTCTTTACCGAAAGAGGTTTTTTTTCAAATCATTTTCAAACACTAAACTATATGAACTCACTAACCATGTGTTGACTTTATTTTTGCATGACTTCTCAGGTGACGAACAGGTCAACTGAAGAGTTGATTCTTTTGGACTAGGTTACAGATAGAGGACCTAGCTTTTTGGACCTGCATCTTTTTGGACATCATACACATTTATTTTATATATCTTGTGCAGATACAAGATTGACGAATTATGATGTTATAATAGATTTACATTGTTAAATTATAAACTTAACTGATGTAATTTAACTTTGTAATTCTATTTTATTCTAGCAAGTTTCTCATTTATATATCATGTGCAATGTAAACAATCTGATCATTTCGATTATCACTCACGATATCGCGCCCCGGGAACCTTCCGCCCGACGGGGAAACCCGATCCTATCCCGCCGGCTCGGGGTGTGATAGATTGGTATCAGAGCCATGGTTATAGAGAAATATAGGTCACTTAATTAAATCGGTTTTGCCTAGACTATAACATAGGGACCCTGCATGTAGAGAACATAGGATTTAAGACTTACTTGCATAATTGTCTTCTGCATTCGATCATTGCACTAACCAATATTCATTTGGTTATGATTAGAATGTCACCAAGAAGACAACCGTTACCGCCTCTCCCTTCGCAGGAGACGGACCCAGCAGTTGAGGCACTTGCAACCCCGATCACTGAACAGTTGGTGGCGGTCCTCCCTGGAATCATCACTCGGATCAGGAACAGTGAGGAGTTTGCTAGGAACTTCCCACTACTTGCTGCAGAGAAGAAGGACCCGGAAGGAGGAGAAACAAGCAGGAAGCGAAAGCGGTGTTGTTCTAAGAAATCAAGAGAACTTGTAATCTACACTGAGGCTATTCCCTTACGCCAGATGGCCGTTTCTCCAGAGTCGGAAAGTCGTAAGTGTTATGCTGGCAAATTTCCTTTATGTGCCACGTGCGGTCTTCACCATTCTAAGGATAAGCTGTGCAAACATTGTCTGAACTGCGGGGGAAAGGGACACTGGAGTCGTGATTGTAATAATCCCCCGACTCATAACCAAAATCCTGGAAAAACTACGTATCCTCTTCCTCGTTACATAAAGGATTGCTATGTGTGCGGACTATCCGAACACATTTCACGAGACTGCCCCGTGAGGATATCTTCCACAAGTCCTGCACATTCTAAGGGAAAATCCCCCCTCTGTATGGTTTGTCACCACCATCATCGAGCTAAACTCTCATGTGTACAATGCACGCACTGTGGAGAAACGGGACACCGGATGCAGCAGTGTAGGTCATCAACAACCTCTACTCCCCGTCAATATGTCGGAGCATATCCTAAATGTGTCAGATGTGGTTTTCATTATGGTGAGGAGAAACCTTGTAGACACTGTCTGAATTGTGGAAGATACGAACACTGGATCCAGCAGTGTCGGTTTATTTCCACTAGGAAACGGGAACGAAAAGCGAGCACCTCTATTTCCTCTCAACATAATAACAACTGCTACACGTGCGGAATGCACGGACATTTCGCAAGGGACTGCCCTAGGAAAATGCCTCCAGCAGACCCAGCAGTCACCGAGGAACTACTCGCTTTACCAGCTCCTGGGGAAAACTCGGAGTCCGATGACTCCATAGGTATGCAAATTTCAGCTTAATACATTTAGTTATTTATTGGTGTAGAAATTAGAACTGCATAGTCTGTTGAAATTTTAGAAACAATAAATTAATAATAGTCGTAAACAAAGTCAATGCCAAAATATATAATCGAAATCATGACTTAAGGAACCTTTAGGTTAATTGCGAGTTAAATAATTAAATAAGGATAAGGGAAAATTCTAAATCACAGTTTAAATATTGTATTTAGAAAAGGACTTTATTTAAATAGAACATTAAAAGCCGTAGGAATTCAAAATGCCCAAGTTAGTGTGTAAACTTTGGGTTTATATCTAGACCTCCTAGAAATTTAGTTACTTAAGTTAGAGAACACCTGTCCTAGGATGTTAGAAAAGGTAAATGTGGGAATTGTGCCAGGTTTTAATTTAAATCAAACAAGTAGATCAGGGGAAACCATTTGTGAATGCAAGATGAAGATACGCCAGAGAAGATACCCCAAATGAAATATGGGCATTCAAATTTACGGTAATGCCTTTCGGATAGAAGAGTGCACCTATGGTTTTCGTGGACCTCATGAGCCGAGTGTGCGAACCGTATCTGGATTAGTTTGTCATTATCATTAGGGATGACATACTGAATTATTCTAATAGCAAGACAGAACGCGAACGACATTTCAGGGATATTCTGGAGCTGTTAACGGAAGAACAACTCTATGTTAAATTCTTCAAGAGCGAATTTAGGATGAGAATAAGTAACAGTTGGAACAACAGTTACAATGGGTTCCGTAAGTCACATGACTTTCGGGTAGAAGTAAAGTAAATATACATCATCTCACAGATGGGTATAGGATTACTGAGAAGGTAAATCATTACCTTTATCCTAATAGTACTACCATATCTTAGGTAGACCTCCCCGATGTATAATGTACATTTTCAAACTGAGAATAGATTAAACAAATGGTGAAGTATGTATACGGTTATATCAAATAACCTAAGGATTCACCATGTGTGACTTAAGGATCTCGATCCGATGATCAACACCTATAGTTGTGAGAGTCACCTACGAAAGCTTTAAGGAGTGTGTCAAATTGTAAAGCTGAAAGACAGTTTGAGATAAATCGGATGAAATACCTACTACCAAAATAGTGGGTGGATTCTGATGATAGGTAAATCAGGAAGACTTATTCCTGAGATGGCACACGCGCCAGATAATAAGCGCATCCGGGCGCCGATAAAATGTACCGAGACTTACAGAGATTTTATTGGTGACCGGGAATGAAGAAAGACATATCCGAATACGTCGGCAGATGTCTTACGTGTGCAAGAGTAAAGGCGGAACACCAGAAACCGTCAGGGTTACTGGAACAGTCTGAAATTCTGCTCTGGAAGTGAGAACAAATAGCTATGGATTTAGATGCCAAGCTACCTCACACTTCTAGTGGTCATGATACCATTTGGGTTATCAATGATCGATTGACAAAATCTACCTATTTCTTGCTAAGACAGGAGATTTCATGATAGATAAACTGACAAGTTATACAACAATGAGATAGTGGTACGACACAGTGTATCATTGCCTATCAACTTGGATAGAGATAGCAAATCCACGTTAAGGTTCTGACTAACATCGCAGAAACCTATAGGGATGTGCTTAAATCTGAATATAGCTCACCATCCACTAACAGACGGTCGAATCTAAAGTACGACACAGACCCTGGAGGATATGTTGAGAATCTGTGTGTTAAATTTCGGTGGAAAATGGGACCCTCATTTGCCACTGATCAACGTCTCCTACAACAGCATTTATAATAGTAGCATTGAATGTACACCATTCGAGGCTCATTAAGGCCGGAAATGATGGTCACCGAGATGTTGGATTGAAATAGGAGATAATCGAACAACTAAACCAGAGCTTAGCCAACAGACTATTGGCAAGATTGTTCAGATTTAACAAAGTCTACAGACAGCAAGGAGCAGACAGAATAGCCAAAATGATGAATAATGTCAGCCATTGACATTTCAAGTTGGAAATCGTATCAAGTTAAAGGTATTCTCAAAGAAAAGTGTAGTCCATTTTGAAATTATAGGACGAATAAGCACCACGATACATAGGACAGGTTGAGACCATCGAACATATTGGTCCTATGACGTATAGACTGAGATCATCAGATGATCTCGATGGTGTGCGCGACGTGTTTCACGTCTTAAGCTTGAATGAATGCCTTAAGGGCAAATTGCTCTTCATATCAGTTGAAGAAATTCGACTGAATGAACATCTATACCTTATCTAGGAATCTTCGAAGCGTATGTCTCGCTAAGTTAAACAACTAAGGCGAAGCCGTACTTCGATTTCTAAGTCTCATTGGAAATTCAAAGCACAAAACTCAAGTTTACTTAGGAAATGCAAGGATCATATAAAGTTCAGGTAATCCCTAACTGTTACAGAGAAAGCCGTACCCGATAACTATCCTTAAATTTTGGGACGAAATTTCTCTAACAAGGGAAGACTCTAACATCAGTGCCGGAAACGTCACCGGAACAGTGATCTGAACAGTAATGTGAACAGTGAATCAGGTACATTAAAGTTATCATTCATATATCATTATCATTTTATGCTATCATAACGCGATTTCAGAATCAGTTCAGAAAAGCAAGTTCAGGACTATGATTCATCAGACAGATAATTATCTGGGGACCACAGAACCATCATGTGATTAGGTGTTAGGATTTTATTATGTATAAACGTATGTGAGGCTTTACAGAACAAAACAACATGGATGTCGTTACGTGAATGCTAAACTGACAGATTGTTCGTATAGGTGACGATCTGTACTAATAACTCTGAAAGTTTAACGTTCTGAATGAGGTCCAATAATTAGAAAACCATATTGAAAAGTGTAGTTATCGTCGTATTTGATCGGGTGACGATTCAAACAAATACGCGCGATGACCGCTCGATTCGATTTAAAACTTAAATAAATAGTTTTAAAATTAAAAATAAATAGAAGATATTTAGTAAATTTATTAGGAATCACAACCTAAAATAATTTTATCAACTTTATGTTAAAAACCGGATCGTTCGTTACAACAAACGAAACGAAACCGACGTTTTGCGCGAAACCGAGCAACCGAAACGAACCCTGTAGGTTTGGTGATCTTGATCTACAACCAAATTAGGATCGAATATACGAAGCTCTACGAACTACTAACTACGTGCGGAATCCATAGCAAGTATATAAAATAACAAAGAACACATGCAATTCCATAAACACTCTTGTATATATCAACAAATGATTACAAGAACAAAAGATTCTCACACAGAGAATTTTCTCACAACTCTGATCAAAGTTCTTTTGAAACTACAAATAAAACACCTATTTATAGTTACAGATCCAGCGAACCTTCAACTGATAAGGTTCGCTAGCCGAACCCTAAGGTTCGGTGAACGAACCCTTAGGGTTCGTTAGACAAACCTTACTCACGAACCATAGGTTCGCCGAACCCTACACCTTCTATAGTTCGGCTAAATGTTAAGGTTCGTGGGCCAAACAAACCTAAACAATAGCAGCGAACCTTCTACAAAAATAAATAAAACCAACTTTTGAATAGCAAACAATTACAAAACATGCACTAACAAACTCCCCCTAAATGTTTGCTATCAAAATCTTCAGTCTTTGACTTCAGTTATTTCTTCAACTTTGTCTTCAATTGATTTTTCAACTTTGTCTTCAATTGATTCTTCAACTTTGTCTTTTGATTCACTCGATTCACCAACTTCAGCAACTACATTGTCCACCGCTCGTATTACTACCGAACGTGGTATCTTTGCAAGTCTTTCTGCTTCCATTTTATAATCTCTATCATCTCTCTCCTTTTGTATATGCATCAACTCAGTATAAAGATAATTCACATCATTCCAATTGCAACCAGAATGTATTTTCAAAGTGAAACACATTTGTGCAATGGTTTGATATTGAATAGCCATATCTTTATAACTGACTCCATACTCATGACATCCTTCTTCAGCATATATCTGAGCTGAATCCAACAAAGCAATATCATCTCTTGAACAATTGACAATCCATATAGGATCAAACAATCTTATAACTCTCCAATCATCATCTTGCTTTAGAACAATCACACACTCAGAATTTTGTTCATCATAAAACCAGAACTTGAAATAATGATACCAATCTTGTTCAATCTTTCTGAGTCTTGGTCTTTTATAAACAACTGGCTTCAGATAATCCTTGAATCTTTCTCTATACTGAGGAGATAACAAACTCCATCCATGCCTTGCCTCTTTCTTTAATAAATTCTCAAAAATCTCATTGTGTCGAGTCTGAATAGGCTTGACCATCTTTAACTTTGCAAGATTTTTACATTCAAATACTGGCAATGTCATCAAATCAGTTGCTTTTCCAAAATATTGACATCCATCAGTTCTCTTCACCACATAACATCCTTTATCAACTAAACTTCCAGAAATGTAGTGAAAATAACCATAACTGATAATCTTTCCATTCATTTTAGACTTAGAACCAATTTTGAATTTCTTCACTTGTTTAGATAAGTTTTCTGGATCCTTATCTTCAAAAACCTCTCTCATAATCTTGAAAGAATGTAAATGAGCAATTATGTACTTTCTTTCATCTTCAAAATCTTGCCAATAATCCCAATTAGTCTTTGCTCTAACTGGATTCAAGGTAGAACTTGACATACTTCCAGCTATAAAGATTTTCTTCAAAGTATCCAGAGCTAACAATTCTTCATCAATCACATCTTTATCAAAGTCAGACAAATCAGTATCATCATACTCTTCAAAATCAAACATCAAATCATCATCATCATCCTTATCATCATCAAAAACACTTTGATATTCTTGTACTGAATAATCATCTAAAATCTCTCCTTCTTCTATTTCTTGACCCAACTGTACTTCAACAATATTTCTCTGCAAATCAACATCAGAATGCATTTTAAATAAGTCAAGAAAAGTAGGCAGAGAATAATCAAGAATAGCCTTGGGATGTTCTATTTCATCTAAGTCTTCAAAATCAACTTCAGTACAATCCCTAGCTCTATTAGAAGATACAGAAGTCAAAGGAACAGCATCAGTAGCAATCTTTGAAGGAGTATAAACCACAATGGCTCCAGTTACAGAATCCAAATTACCAGCACCACTCTCAACACCACCAGCACCATCACCACCAGTCTCATCATCACCATGGTAATCCAAATCATCTGGATGTTCATCAATATCAGTATCTCCATAATCAACTGCTTCTTCATCCTCTTCTTCTTCTACCTTTTCATCTTCTATCACCTTCTCCTCATCTTCATCATCAATATCCACAACTTCCTTATCAACTCCAGAACTTGATGCATCTGATTTAGTCAATTTCTTTTCTAAATCTTCTATCTTAGATCTCAACTTAGTGTTTTCATGCTGAAGTCCAATAATATCATCAAATTGTAATTTGACCAAAAATTCTAACTCAGAAATCTTATCTTTCATTACTTTCTTTTCAGCAGCTTCCTCTTCTTTCCATTTAAACATCAATTCCATCTGAGTTTTTAACTCATTCAATCCAGAAGAACCAACATCTTGTTCCTTTTCCTTTTGCAAACTTTCAACTTCTTTAGTCAACAAAGATATTCTTCTTTTGAGATCAGAATCATCATAATCTGTAAAATGAATATCACCTAAATCATCAAGTCCAGAAAATAAGTCATCTCTAGGAATTGATTCCTGAGGCATAGAAGATCCTGGTAAAGAAGTAGTCACAGTAGTTGTCTCCACAAAAGAAGATATAAATGAAGCTACATTCACAAACTCTGGAGTTTGTGAAGTAGATATATGAATATCAGAAGATGAAATAACAGTAGCAATCACTGGTGAGACAGAAGCAGTAGCAATCACTGGTGAGACAGAAGCAGTAGCAATCACTGGTGAGACAGAAGCAGAGACTGAAGTAACAACTGATGAAGACACACTGGTCTTAGTAGCCTTAGTCTTTCTCTTCTCAAAAGGCCCTCTCTTGGCCATTCTTTTTAATTTCTTAGGCCTTGAACTCTCAGGCTCTTCAACAACAAAATTAGGATCATCTTTTTGTTCCTTTTCTTCAGCATCTTTTTCAACAAACTTTCTCTTTCTTCTTTTCACCATTTGATTTCCTTCTTGAACCATCTCAAATTCTGACTCAGTATCAGAAGATTCAACTTCATCAACATCAGCAATAACATCTTCAGTTTGCTTTTCAGAATCATCAATCTCTAAAAGCTCTTGTGAACTTTGCTCTTGTAAAGTTTGAACTTGTGGAGTAGCTTGAGAAGTTTGACCAGATGATTTCTTTGATTGTCTTGGAGGAGGTGGAGGTGGAGCATCATCATCATTTCTAACTACATCTTCAGTATCAGAATCAGACTCTGTATGCCTCCATGCATCACCTTCAGGAGCAACATAGTTTGCCCTGGCACAGTGAGCAATCAAATCTTTCTCAAGAACAGCATCTCCAGTTCTTTGGTAAACTCTTACTTGTCCCAAACTAGAGTCATTCATATGCTTTAGCTTCAATAAATCACCAGCCACTCTAGCCAATTGCCCCTCAGGCATTCTCTCATCAATCAGCATCTGTACGAATCTAGGATACATATAAAATCTATCCTTAGCCTTCGTAATGTTGTCACACATATACCTAAATATCATCCCAGAAAAATTGAACGGTTTGTTCAATATCAATGCTACCATAGCAGATCTCATGAAATCTCGTAGCTCATCAAAAGTTCCCTTCCTCATGCTCAGACAATGTAAAAGCACATGAGCTAAAAACTTGTACTGCAGAGGTAATTTGCCTTTCTTCACTGAAATAGAGTTGTAATCTCCAAAGTAACGAATACGAAGAAAACATCCTTTGATACAACTCTCAGGAATGAGAGTTATACCCTCTGGTTCACCTCCAAAGTGTAAAACTCTTCTGATATCAGCTTCAGTGATACAAATTGCTTGTCCAAGCACATTCGCATCAATAGTATATACATCATCTACAGTAATCACTCTTGCAGAACTCCAGAAACTCTGAATATGTGAACGATAAATCTGAACTGAACTTGATATGGCATGATATACCCTTGATCTTCTCAAAAACTCAATCATCGGTCTGAACTCTTTACCATTCTTGGTAGTGGGATCCAGATATGCACATATGTTGTGTTTATCGCCAAACACTAAGTTCGCCATATCTACAAATAAAAGAAACAAAAATTAGAAACAAAAATTAAACAAAATATTAAAAATAAAACTAAAAAAAATTTCTAAGTAATAAAAAACAGCGAACCCTATATACTATGGCGAACCCTATAACTAAACGAACCCTATTTGTTCTAGCGAACTATTCCCTAAACGAACCCTAAATGTAGTAACGAACCATTTCATGAACGAACCCTGAATGTATTGACGAACCATTTCATGAACGAACCCTGAATGTATTGACGAACCATTTCATGAACGAACCATGAATCTATTAACGAACCATTCAATGAACGAATCCTAAATGAAATTCAAAGGTTCGCCACGAACCTTCATGAATTCAGCGAACCCTGATAGTTCGGCGAACCTAAGGTTCGTTCAGCAAACCTGTCAACACCAAGATTTTACCAAACTCACAAAATTTCAAATCTGTTGAAAAAAATTACATGCCTAGGTTCGAAACTAACCGATGAACGATTTTAATGAAAACAACTTCTTCAATTTCCAATTTTTATCAAGTTCAGATCAATTTTACAGTCACGATCTAAAAAATTCTAAAATCACTGAGATCTCGCAAATTACTCGGTCAAATTCCAAGATTTATACCTAAAAATGTTCACAATAAGATTCTGATACTAATGATGTCAATGAAAAGCTCTGGGAGGTCCAAGATCAAAATTCGAAAAAAACTTCTGGAGGGTTCGTCGTCTGTAATCAGAATGAAAGTGACGAACTATTTCCACGAACCCTGTATTTATATCTTACGAACCCTTTCAGCGAACTATATTCACGAACCCTCTCAACGAACTATTTCAGCGAACTATTTCAGCAAACTATTTCAGCGAACCCTCTCAGCGAACCTTCTGTGAACTACTATCACGAACCTTATCAACGAACCCATCCAACAAACCTTGTCAACGAACCCAACCAACGAACCTTTTCAAAATTTGATTTTTCTTTTGAATTCAAAACAAAATTCATGTTTAATTATTCCAAGGTCAAACAAATAATCAAAACTTATCAATTTAACATCAGATTCTAAAAAAATAAAATCTTTTTGTATTTTTAATTTTTTAGAACAAAACAAACTACAAATTAACAAAACTAATTCAACTAAAATTAAAATCTTTTTGTTTGAGAAAGATTCAAAACACGAGATCATATTATTTTACAATTTTCAATACATCTGTTTATATTATTAAAAAATTAAATTTCAAATCACAAAACTAAGATGATTGTTAGTATATTTATCCTCTTAAATTTATTACTTAATCAAGAAATCAGTTTAAAACACAATTTTGAAAACATTTTATAATAATCCATTTACTTGAACACATCCCCGATTTGTGAATAATTAAACCAACATAAATGTTCTTAAAATTTAATATATCAATTTTAACTAATTTGATCATGCAAAAATAAAGCAAAATTTCTTTTCTGAAAATAACAAAATAAAACAATTTGAACTTGTTCAAATTCTTAGAATCAAGGTTGATACTTCCGTATGCTCAAATGATC
The DNA here is from genome assembly GCA_009363875.1 of Mikania micrantha. NCBI lineage: Eukaryota > Viridiplantae > Streptophyta > Magnoliopsida > Asterales > Asteraceae > Mikania > Mikania micrantha. The sequence continues at coordinate 73,328,422 of CM018691.1, read as the reverse complement.
CTGAAAATGAACTAAACAATAATTTAAGTTTAAGATTTAACAATCAGATCGATATTCCCATATACACATAGATTGTCCAAATCTTAAACAAAACCAAGAAAACAAATTTGAATTGTTTAAAACTATAACATTCAGGTCGATACGTAAGTATACACAAAGAATGTTTCAGTTTTAAACTAAAATAAAAGAAAAACAAAATTTTAATTTCTTTTGAAAATGAAACACATGATCAAACTAGTATTTTGACTTTTTATTTAAGAAACATTTTGTCAGAAAATTACCACTCTTTCAGGACAAAACTAAGTACTGCATTCTAAGCACCTGTTTCTTATAAAACATAATCAAAATTTTATTTAAACTTTTCTTAACTAAGTAATAAACCTACCAACACATCATTCTTAGTACTTGTAATTACTTTTATAATTTTAATAACACAAACAGACATATTTCCAAATGCAAATAATGTACTATCATTTCTCACTTTATTGAATCAAATTCTCAGATTTTTTATTTTTTAATGTTTTTGTGTTTTCTATAATACTTCTCCCCCTAAAAACTAAAACATAAAAAATAAAGAAAAATCTGATGTTAATTCAATAAAGTTGATTACGAAGGAATTTGATTTTTTATTACCTCTCCCATGACCCTGATCCCATTTAATTTGAGTAAATACTCAAAGCGTTGTTTATCAAAGGCCTTGGTTAGGAGGTCTGCCCGTTGCTCGTTTGTGTGTATCTTCACAACATCAATCAGTTTCTTTTCATAACAATCTCTTATGAAATGAAACCGAATGTCAATATGTTTTGAGCGTGAATGATACACTGGGTTTTTAGTAATCGCAATCGCAGCCTCGTTGTCGACATGAATCGGGGTAGTTAAGAAATTAATTCCATAGTCTCGCATCTGTTGTTGTATCCACAATACTTGGGAACAACAACTGGCAGCAGCTACATATTCAGCTTCACATGTCGATGTAGCAACTGAAGTCTGTTTCTTACACTGCCATGAGACTAACCTCTCCCCCAAAAATTGAGCACCACCAGTAGTTGATTTGGAGTCAGTCTTACATCCTCCATAATCTGAATCACTGTAAGCATGAAAGGAGTAGTTATCATCCTTAGGATACCACAGACCGGTGTCTGGAGTACCCTTCAGATAACGTAAAATCTCTTGACTGCAATCAGATGAGAAACCTTAGGTTTTGATTGATATCGAGCACAGATACTTGTAGCAAATACAATATCTGGTCGAGATGCAGTCAAATACATTAAGCTCCCAATCATTCCACGATATAATGTAGCATCGATTAACTCCCCCTTAATATCCGGCTCAATCCCGTGATTGGGCTGGATGGGCGTGGAAATAGGTTTACAATCAAGCATGCTAAAACGCTTCAGCACATCTTGAATATATTTGGTCTGATGGATAAAAATACCATCATCAGACTGATCTATTTGTAAACCCAAAAAGAACTTAATGTCAGACATTGCACTCATCTCGAACTTCTCAATCATCACCTGTTTAAATTCTAAACACATCTGCTCATCGGTAGATCCAAAGATGATGTCATCCACATAGATCTGAACAAGGAGAATATCCTTGCCCTTTTCCCGATAAAACAGAGTTTTATCTATCTGACCCCTATTGAACCCGTGTTCAATAAGGTGAGTCGAGAGAGTCTCATACCAAGCTCGAGGAGCTTGATGAAGACCGTACAGTGCTTTGTCGAGGATATAGACCTGATCCCGGTGGATAGGATCCTCAAAGCCCGGTGGCTGACAAACATACACTGTCTCCTTTAAAGAACCATAGAGGAATGCAGACTTAACATCCAGTTGAAAAACTTTAAACTTCCTGTGGGCAGCAAAAGATAAGAACAATCTTATTGCTTCAAGCCTTGCCACTATTGCAAAAACCTCATCATAGTCAATTCCCTCTATTTGTCTGAACCCTTGAACAACCAAACGTGCCTTATTTCGCACAATCACTCCTCTATCATCGCGCTTACACTTCAACACCCACCTGGTGCCAATTTTCTTTTCACCTTTTGGTAAATCTACCAAATGCCAGACTCCAAGTTTCTGAAACTGATTTAACTCCTCTTGCATGGCCTCCACCCAGGCAGGCTCACGCAGAGCTTCAGTTACAGACTTAGGCTCAATCTGAGATACGAATGCGGAATGCATCCATAGGTCTTGAGTCCCATGATTACGTTCCAGCTCTACATACAAGCTATCCTCCGATACAACTTGTCTTCTCGTTCTTACTCCATCAGACGGATTACCAATGATCTGCTCTACAGGATGATTCACATGAACTCTTGTCACTGGCACTTGCGGAATTCCAACTCCATGATCAAGATTTGTAATATTCTGATCTTCTTCTTGATCTTGAGAAAGTGCATCTTCAAAAACTTCCTGATCATCCTCCGATGACCAATCAACATTCAACTTTTCAGAAGTGCCTTCCTCAGTTGGACCAACTTCTTCAGAAGATTGAGAAACTCCTTGACAGTCAGAATTTTGAAGATCATATAACAACTGCAAAGAAATCTCATCATCAGTACAATTAGGAAACAATTTGAACGACTCAAAAAGCTTATCATAATCGAAAAGCCAATTTGGACCTTTGCCCTCAGGTATAGGTGTATGTCGTTGAACATCCACGTTATACCAGAGTTCCACAACACCCGTGCGTTTATTAACCCGTTTGTTTGGTAGATTGTAGCCAAGAAAGAAACCTTCTTCAACTTTAGAATTGAATTTAGCATCTTTCTTTAGCATGGTACATGGAGCCCCAAAAGGTTCCAAGTGTTCCAAATTAGGTTTACGATTTTGAAGAAGCTCATAACATGTTTTATTGTGTCGTTTAACAATTAAAACTCGATTGAGAGTGAAACAAGCAGTCGCTACGGCTTCATTCCAAAATGTAATGGGCAGCTTTGAATCAGCAAGCATTGTCCTAGCAGACTCAATCAAAGTACGATTTTTCCTCTCAGCCACACCGTTCATTTGTGGTTCATACGGTGCGCTAAACTGCTGCTGAATCCCTTTAGAATCACAAAATGCTTCCATGTTCTGATTCTTGAATTCTGTCCCATTGTCTGATCGAACCCGCCTAACCCTCAATTTATACAAAGTCTCCAACCTGTTCACAAGCAAAACAAAATTTTCATAAGTTTCAGATTTAAATTTCAAGAACATCACCCATGAAAACCTAGAAAAATCATCGGTCACTACAAAACAATATGATTCACCTCCAATACTTTTCACATTAATCGGACCAAACAAATCCATATGAAGAAGTTCTAGAGGTTTATCAATAGAAAACACACTTTTAGACTTATGTGACCTCCTTTTCTGTTTGCCTTTCTTACACGACACACACACATCAGGTAATTTGAAATGTTTAACCGGTACACCATCAACTAAGTGATTGTGTACAAGATGATTCATCTTTCTGATGTGTATATGACCCATTCTCCTATGCCAGGACCGAGTATCCTGCTCTGTCGCCTTCGACACCAAACAAGTTTCAACTTTGTTAACTGTCTCCGCCTTTGCCATATCTAAAACATACAAATCCTTGCATCTATCAGCAGTCATTAAAATCCAGTCTTCAGGAATTTGAATCCCTTGCTTGAGCACATAGCATTTCTTCTCATCAAACAACACTTTATATCCTTTGTCACTTATCTGAGACACACTCAACAAATTATTAGTTAACTCTTTGCAGTAATTCACATTATCAAAAGACACTTTACCATTGGTTAAACTACCCTTCCCGGTAATTTGACCACCTTTATCACCTGCAAAGTTAACATAACAACCGTTCATCTCCTGAAAATCTTTTAACAAACTGATCTCTCCCGTCATGTGCCTGGAGCATCCACTATCAACAATCCATCGACTATTGATATGGCCCGTGAATGCTACCTGCACCATAAATTAAAAAAATGATCAGTACCAAAAGGGATGACTCCCGCCTTTTCGGCGTTGAGTCTCCCCGAACAGCCTCCTGCCATTCAATCTTGATGAATTACTTGAAGACCCTTCTTCCAAGTATTCATCATGTCTCTCATCAAATTTATCACCTGACCTGTATCTGGATTTCCAACAAGAATTTGAATTCAAATTTTGTTTTGAAAAATTTTTATGAGAAAAATGATCATAAAATTCATCATCAGAAAATGATGATCTGTTTAAAACCATTTTACCTTTTTGATTTTTATCAAAAACTTGTTTTTTATGAAAATTTTCTTCTTTTACCCAGATACACTCAGGATCAAATTTCCTGAGAATTCTCATCTCATCTTCACTAGGCTTTACCCTCCTAGGAATTCTATCCGAATGAATCACCCGACTGTCAATAGAAGAAGTTTTCTTCTTGACCTTATGATTTGGACAATTAACAGAAATATGACCTTTTCCTCCACAAGTAAAACACTGTCGTGTTTCTCGTGGAGTAAAAGTATGAAATCTGTTACAATTATCCATATCACATTCAGCAATTACATGTCCCAATTTCCCACATCTGTAGCATTTTCTTGATGAAACTTTCTTTGGTTTTTCATCAGACCCCTTAGATGAATCCAAAGACTTGGATGCTACAGATGAAGATAAGATCTTTTGGCTCAAACCATTTGATTTTATCTGAACACTCTTTTGAGAAATCCTTGGTTCTCCATTGTTTCCAATCCCACTCTGTTTAACCTTTGAAATCTTTTTGACAAATTTTTATCTCCTTTTTCAGAAATACCCTTTTGTTTGTTAAAAGAACTGCTGGACTCTCCTTTTTGTGTTGTTAAAGACTCAACAAACACAATTGGCTTAACATTAGAAGTAGTCTTGACTTTTAGGTGTGATTTTGAAACAGACTTGTTTTTAGTTCCAGAATTCCCAACATTCTTTATTTCAGATTTTGATTTCTGAAAAACTTGATTCTTCTTATCCACAGACTTGTCCTTTTGATGACCAATCATTCTTAGAATATCATCTGAATATTCTAAATCAGTGATGTCTTCAATGATAGGAGCATCATTGTCAACAACATCACTCTCATGATCAGATCCACTCATCTTTAATGAAATAGGATCAACTTCTAAATCAGGCTCAAGTTGTGGTCTAGGTACAAAACTAGAAGGAGGTGGAACAGCATGAAAACCAATTCCAGAGCTATCACGTGAATTTTGCAAAGCCGCAAAATAATCAATGACATATGCGGAATTCTGATAGTTTTCAAGCTTGGCTTTGTTTAAATCAGCTTCAGCTTTTGCTTCTGCCAATTCCACTTTTAACTTCTGAACTGAGTCTAAATGTACAGAAACTGCATAATTGTTTTGCAAAACCTTGATTTTCAAGTCTTCATTTTCTTTGCTAAGATCTATTATCTTCTTATCAAATGCCTTTTCTTTAGAAATCAACTTTTTGTTTGCCTCTGTGCATTCCCTCAGATCAGAAGTTAACTGAGAATTCATTTCTTTAAGTCTATCTATCATCTCATACAAATCACTTTGTACCTCAGTCATCTCATCAATTTTCTCTTTTCCTTTGCTAGATTCTTCTTCTAAAGAAGCCATGAATGCACCCATAAGATCATCATACTTGACACCCCAGTCATAGCCTTCATCTGCTTGACTCACAAGTGCTTTAGAAGTTGATTCTTCAGTCTTTTCTTTCTTTTTCTGATTCTCTTCTCTTGGTTTGAAAGGATTCAGATTTCCCTGCTTTTTGGGATTCTTGCACTCCCTTGCAAAATGACCATGTTCCCCACAGTTATAACACTGTGTAGATTTTGGATTGAATCCAAACTTTGTGTTCCGGTCAAAAGTAAACTTCTTCCCTGTTTTCTTCTCATATCTGTTAATTCTGCGAATAACACTCGCCAGCGCCCACTGAGTATCTATCAGCTCCATCTCATCCTCATCTATCTGAGCATAGTCTTCAAAAGTTAAATTGGCATTTCCAATTCTTCCAGCTACTTGCTCATCATATGCACTCACTACACATGATAAAATAGACATGTGATCTTTTACTGCTTCAACTGTTACTTTTCCCAAATTTGAAGTATTCAGCTGTACTGGTGGTGAAGTTGATTCAGACTTTTTCTCATTGATCGGACAATGTGAACTAGAACTTGAAGATACAGAAGAACTCTGAGAAGTTTCAGAAGTTCTAGACACAAATGCAGTCTGTATTTTTGCAGATGCAGCAGGAGGTGTAGCAACTGAACCACCATATAATGAAGGATCTTGAGTAACATTTACTCTCCTTGCTTTACGCTTATCTTTCATTTCTTGTTCTTCTAGTTTCTGAATGAATTCTACCAGTGTCAATCCAGGTAGATTTTCTCTCAATATCAGAACCAAAGAATTCCACTTATCTGGCAATGCATCAGCTAAACAGTCTATCTTCTCATCCTCAGTATACTCAATGCCATACTTCCTTACTTCAGTCAATAAATGTCTGTATCTGGTAATCAAGGCATCTAGAGTTTCATTTCCGATGATGTTGAAGTTTTCAAACTCTTTTCTGATGTCAGTGGCTTTCATTTTCTTCAGATTTGTATTTCCTTCAACTCTGGCCTTCAATGCATTCCACAGACTATATGCAGTCTTGTGTTCATCAAACTGATGTAAAATTTGATTTGGAATAGCTTGACTCAATAGCCAGTAAGCTTTTTTTCTGAATCATACTTCTTTCTTTCATCTACATCAAGTCTTTCCAAGAGTTGATACAAATCAGTTCCAACCACTCTGGGTCTCTCATACGGAGATAAAATTCTTTCCCACAAATTTGTATCTGTTCCATTGAGATGAGTTTCAAAACGTCCTTTCCAATTATCATAATCGGATAAATCTAGTAGCTTTGGAACTTTATTTGTGCTTCCCACTTCAGTTTCACTAATTAAAATACTTTGAAGTTTCGTGTTCTGACTTGCCATTGCCGCGTACATCTCAGACATTTTTTAAAAAATTTTATCAGCGAACCCTTGTCAAAATTTACTCTTGCCGAACCCTCAACAAATCCTCAGACGAACCTTTAGATAAAATTCTGTCTCAGCCGAACCTTCAGCCGAACCTTAGCCGAACCTATGGACTAAATTTTCCTTCAGCCGAACCTTTGAGCAGCGAAGCTTTGAACAACGAACCTTGTGAGTCACGAACCCTTGAGAAACGAACCTTTGGACAAACGAACCAAAGACTTAACGAACCCTTGTTTCAAGCGAACCCTTAGACGAACTTTTGCCGAACTATCTCACAAACTGGGCGAACTATTTGAACGAACCTTGCCGAGCCTTCAGCGAACTATTGCCGAACCCTTGCCGAACTATTAACCGAACCCTCTGGAAAACCAGAATAACAGCGAACCCTTTGTTTACAGCAACTCAAGGTTCGTGAAACGAATCTGTAACAAAAATTTGAAATTTTTGAGCGGGAAATCTCTCAAATCTTCAACAAATCCTTCCAAAACTCTACCAAAACACTTCCAAAACTTTAATTGTTGCAATTCAACAACAATTGACAAGAAAAACAGCCTCAAACACCAAGAAAATCAATCAAGAAGAAATAGAATGTAGCCATTGATGATCTTCATCTCTTCAACACTTCAATTGCATGAAATCTTTGAAATTATTGTTTAGAACTTCACCAAAAGCTCTGATACCACTGTAGGTTTGGTGATCTTGATCTACAACCAAATTAGGATCGAATATACGAAGCTCTACGAACTACTAACTACGTGCGGAATCCATAGCAAGTATATAAAATAACAAAGAACACATGCAATTCCATAAACACTCTTGTATATATCAACAAATGATTACAAGAACAAAAGATTCTCACACAGAGAATTTTCTCACAACTCTGATCAAAGTTCTTTTGAAACTACAAATAAAACACCTATTTATAGTTACAGATCCAGCGAACCTTCAACTGATAAGGTTCGCTAGCCGAACCCTAAGGTTTGGTGAACGAACCCTTAGGGTTCGTTAGACAAACCTTACTCACGAACCATAGGTTCGCCGAACCCTACACCTTCTATAGTTCGGCTAAATGTTAAGGTTCGTGGGCCAAACAAACCTAAACAATAGCAGCGAACCTTCTACAAAAATAAATAAAACCAACTTTTGAATAGCAAACAATTACAAAACATGCACTAACAAACCCGAACTCAACCGGGGTATAAATACCCCAAATGAGTCTTCTTTCTCATTTAATCTCTCCACTTTCTCTCTCTAAACCCTCATTCCCGGTTTTCACTCTCTCTCAAAAAATCAAACTTCAAACCTCTAGATCTCACCCATTTCTTGATGAAATCTTGCGTTCTTGGTGTCTAAACGACCACAACAACTTGTAGAACACGAAAGTACAGTTGATCGGAGCTGGGATCCATCAGATTCGAGGTAAAATCGAGTTATATATCACGGTTTTTAGGGTTTTCAAACCCTAGCTCGAACCCTACTTAGAAACCGGTTTTAGACCACATCAACACTTAGAATTCACACTAAATTCACCTAGAATGATGTAGGAACTAGCCTTGTTTCGATGTCTAGCTAGATTGTTCGAAAACCATGTGATGCCACCCACTAGATCGCTACGGCCGAATGGCCAAAAGCAGCCCATCGAATGTCTAGGCTCCACCTTCGGCCGAATGGCCAAGGTCTTCATTCGGTCGAACCCCAATCGGCCGAGCCTCATTCGGCAGTCCTCATTCGACCATCACCGAGAATGAGACTCATACGGCTCACCTTTCTTCTGTCGGCCCAAGGTCCCATTCGGCCATGGCTTCAGTCGACCTGTCACTTCATTCGACCAAACCCTATTCGGCTTAAGCCATTCGCCCCAAACCATTCGGTCACTCCCTGGTTCGGCCATAGTTCCATTCGCTCGGCAAGGTTCAGTCGACCACCCTCCATTATTCGGTGTTCATACTCGGTTGATTACACAACCCATTCGACCACCTTCCTCATACGGATCCCATTCGAACAACCCGTTTCATTCGGCCAGATTGTAGTCATTCGCCCTAGATCACACATTCGGCCAAGACTCACTCGGATCAACCCCCATTCGCCCATACCCTCATTCGGACAAGGTTCGTCCGATCGGGTGTTGTCTTTCGGTTGAACCACAAACCAGCATGGTCACCTTCATTCGGCAACCCTCTTATTCGCATAGATTCATTCGCACACTAAGACTCATTCTCATGACCGTCCTAATGAGACCTGTTCGGTTAAGTGCACGGCAATCGTGGGGGTGTATATGCATGAGAATCGGATGTGGGCAAGTGAAACAAGTGTGTGTAGGTATGAGCAAGCATGGAAGACATGTGTGTGCATGCACGATTTTATAAATCTAACAAATGAATGTGCATGAGAAATCTGTCACCTTTAACACTAGAGTAATCCTAAGGATCATAGTAGTTAATGCGAAACGCTAATCCTACATGCTAATCCTAAATGCTAATCCTACATGCTAATGCGAAACGCTAATCCTACATGCTAATGCTAAATGCTAATCCTACATGCTAATGCTACATGCTAATGCTACATGCTAAGACTACATACTTTTATAATAGTTTGCTTAAAACACTGGATGCTTTTCATATGCAAAGAATGCAAAGACTAACAGGTTGAAATGATTTTATAAACTAACTTTGAAAGCTTGAATGCTGAAACTCTAAAAAGCTTACGTGCTAGATATGCTTGCTATGCTCGAATGCACGAAATGCTTGAAATGCTGAGAATGCTTTAAAGTCTTGTATGCTTAATATGCTTGAAATGCTAAGACAAACGGTTTGGCTCTCAGTGCTTGCCATACCGGTTGTGAAGCTAATACTTGTGCATAGGATATGTAAATGCTATACTATATGAATGCTGTAAACTTGTATGCTAAAGCTATCGACTATGGTAGAACATACTGATCTGGCCTCTCAGTGCTTGCCATAGGGTGTTCTTTATAGTCGGGATTTGAAGGAACAGACTGTTGGCCTCTCAGTGCTTGCCATAGGGTGTCCTTCATAGTCAGGACTTGGAGGAACAGACTATTGGCCTCTCAGTACTTGCCATACAGTGATTCCTCATTGTCCACCCATGATTGTGATATGTGACTAGGATGATTCTGGTTTTCTGTAGTTGACTTTGTGTCATTTTAGAAATCCTTTATCAAAACACCGATGTTGCTAATCACATTTAGTTCCGATATGGATTGATACTGGATTCCTTGGGGTGTTCAGTTGTCCATAAAGGTAACTTTTGAAGCTAGACTTACAGATGCTATTGTGTGCATGTTGAAAACTTATAAACAGAATGCTAAAGCTATGATGGGAATGGGATTGGATGGTAGGTAAAATGCTTAATTATCATTAACAACAATGTCATATGTGGTTTAGCATGTGGTGGGATGGCGTCTGGGTGGGTTGTAGGCTCGACCCTTTCGTATGCCCTATATATAAGCATACCGAATTGGATATTACAGGTGATGTTAATGAGGCTAAGGTTGTTACCAAAAAGGTTTGCAAATGCTATTTTACCAATACTAAACTACATGAATTCACCAACCATTGTGTTGACTTTGTTTTCTTGCATGCTTTCTTAGGTGACATACAAAACTAAGCTAAGGCTCAGGAATGCATGCTAGGATGCCCAGTTAGAGGACCTAGTAGATTTTGGAAAGCACATGTTTTGTGATTATTGTGAATGACTTTTGATATCTTGTACAGTTACAAGATAGTAAACATTTGATTCTTTTGATAGGTTTACTTAGTTAAATTATCAAACATTGGAAATTGTAATATAACTTTGCAATCCTACTTTAATGCTATATTGTGCTTTAGTTATTCTCAATGTTGATGCTATGTAAACAATCTGATCAGCACGATTATCACTCCCGATATCGCGCCCCGAGAACCTTCCGCTCGGCGGGACACACGATCCGGCTAGGGTGTGACACCTTTCTTCCCGGGCATTTGCAGCTCGCGACCAAGGGAGGGCGCCGGCCATTCTCGGCCATCCTCGGGCCACATCGGCCAAGGCCCAGCCCCCGGCCAGGCCACCGAGCCACTACCTCAGCCCCATCGAGTCACCACCAAGCCACCGCCGGAATCCGGCTATTTCCGGTCAAAATTCCGGCTAGAGTCGCCGCCGGTGGAATATTCCGGGCAGAACCCTAAATTTGTCTGTTTTGCGTTCTGAACTGCGTTTTGCGTCCGGAACTGCGTTTCGCGTTCTGGTTCGCAATCGGATGATCCGTTTTCAATAAAAAGGACATTTTGAATCGATTTCGCGTTCTGGACTCGATTTCGCGAACCATTTTGCAATCCGGTGACCCTATTTTTATCTGATTTCTGATTAACACTCTGGTTTCAATACAAGACTTAATTTAAGCATTGATTTTCAATACGAGAACATATTCTTAATCGATTTCGCATTCTGGACTCGATTTCGTGAACCGTTTTGCAATCCGATGACCTAATTTTTATCCGATTTCTGATTAAAACTCTGGTTTCAATACAGAACTTAATTTAATCATTGAAATTCAGAATGAAAACACATTCTCAATCGATTTCGCATTCCGAACTCGATTTTGCAATCAATTTCGTAACCCGGAAACCCGATTTTTGATCTGAAAATCGATTAAGATTTTGGTTTTAGCAATGGAATGCAATTAACATCGCTTTACAATCAAATGAATATAAGAATTCATTGAGAATTTAATAATTAATCAAAATCAACGATTTTGACATTACATGTTAACTAATAAGCGTATCACCTGGATTCTGAACGAGCTCGTAATTCGGAATCAGCTCGATGATTTGATTTACATTATCCTTGACATCAAATATCAAGGAAAGATCTGATAATCCAATTCAAATACAAAGAACTCATAGAACATTAATAAATTGCAAAATTCACTTCAGGTCTTGTGTGACATTTCATTCACAGGATACAAGTGCTCCAATAACACAGGTGAGTTTCATAGCTCCCCTTTTAATGTTTTGTTTTCCAAAACTCGGGGATAGCAATACAATAACAATGTGATTACATTACAACGACAATATGGTAACATATTTCAATTACAATGGTATACCTACATGATTTCATTACCTATTTTCAAATCTTCAGATTTCTAAAACTCGGGGTTTGCATTACAATAACAACATGGTTATGTATTTCAATTACAGTGGTATACTTACGTGATTTTGTTAACCCTTTTCAAATCTTCTTATTTCTAAAACTTGGGGTTTGCATTACAATTGCATGATGGTTACATATTTCAATTACAATGATATGCTTGCATGTTGCATGTGCATTTAAACTCTTGTCTGATGATAACATGGAAATTGTACCATTCTATCGCAAAAGTCCTCACATAACAACTATAACCAATAAACTCATGGAGGAGCCGAATGATAACAATGATAGTACTATTGGGCTGACAACCCCATTCATGGGTAGATAGCATCTACCCTTGTGTGAATGCCTGTTACCATTTGTTACATTACAAGATAACAGCTTAATGCAACGATAGGCATTAAAAGTGAGGCTAAGGTTTTACCTTCGGGTATTGCCGCCAATTGCATTACAGTCACATAGGCTTTGGTTATGGGTTTTCATGGTGAATCATATTCATAAAGTTGTGTATGCCTGCATACTTATCATATCATATTATGTTATATCAAATCATATCATATTAATTTTATTACATCTATGAACTCACCAGCATCCTTGCTGATCTTTTACATTACAAAAACCAATTTCAGGTGAACAGTGAATAACAAAAGAAACGAAGGTGAGGATACACAACAAGATCACATGTTAGAAAACCTTTGTCTATGGATGAACGCAACACAAATGTTGAAGTTTAAACATATCATGTAACATAACTTATGTTTAGAATGCCATGTATGTGTTTTGATACAACCACATCGAAAGTCACACCCATTTCGGAGACTTTACCACCAAGCTTTCGCGACACGTTATGTCAGTTACCGACTTCATATATCATACAGGGATTACATCAGGTGATAGGAGAGATGGGGGTGTGACAATTGTAAAACGTAAAATATTATCTTTTACTTATTTTTATTGTTTCATTCGCGATTAGACCGTTTAACCTCGTTATTTTGTTACGTAACGTTAATTACTTGCAATTTTACTAAAATAGTTTTCTAAAATTCTTTTTATGTGGTAATTTCTAATAAATATTATTTTTATTTTATTTTTAATATTTTAACGTTTGTAATCGTTTGTTTTCGCCGTTTTGTCAGAAAACGCCACTTACGCGCGTTTTCGTACAGAGCGCTAACTGTACGAATATGTAGATTTGGTGAAATCTGATGAGGATCAATCTAGAAGCTCTATGAACTATCAAGCATGTGCGTAATCCATGTTTGATATAGAATGAATCAAAGAACAACAAGTAATTTTATAAACAAACTTCTTCTATTAATCAAATCTCACACAGAGAGTTTTTCTCACATAGAGAATTACACAAATAGGTTTTCTGAATATCTGTCAAAGTTCTGTCCAAGTTATGAAGAATTCAGACAAACCTTCTATTTATACAATCAACTATCAGCTGAACCTAACCTATCCATAGCCGAACCTCTAGGTTCGCTAGCCGAACCATTAGGTTCGCTGAGCGAACCCTTAGGTTCGCTAGGCGAATCTAGATTGCCAAACCTATAGGTTCGCCGAACCTTCCTAAGGTTATAGGTTCGCTGAACCTATCAGAGTAATAGGTTCGCCGAACCTGCCTAGGTTCGCCGAACCTGCCTAGGTTCGCCGAACCTGCCTAGGTTCGTGGGCCAGATGAACCTAAGCCAAACCTCTAGCCGAACCTTTACAAAACTTCAAATAATTTACGTTTTTGAATAGCAAACTATTACATATATGCACTAACAAACTCCCCCTTAATATTTGCTATCAAAAATCTTCAGTCTTTATCGTCAGCTTTGTCTTTCACTCCACTTGATTCACCAACATCGTCACCAACAACGTTATCCACCGCTCGTATTACAATCGAACGAGGAATCTTTGACAATCTTTCAGTTTCCAACTTGTCATCTCTCTCATCCCTTTCTTTCTGAACCTTGGTCAATTCAACATATAGGTAATTCACATCTTCCCAATTGCATCCTGAATGTATACCCAAAGTGTAACACATTCTAGCAATGGTCTGAAATTGAACTGCCATGTCTTTGTAGCTTATCCCAACATCATGATACCCATCATCTGCATAAATCTCAGCCATATTGAGTAAATCAATGTCGTCCTTTGAACAGTTGACAATCCACACAGGATCTAACATTCTGATCAACCTCCACTGATCTTCTTGTTTCAACAGTATTACTGCTTCAGCTGTCTTGTTAGTGCATAATTGTAATAGTTTGCTATTCCAGAATGTAATTTATTTAAAGTTTTGTATAGGTTCGGCTAAGGGGTTTGGCTTAGGTTCGTCTGGCCCACGAACCTAGGCAGGGTCAGCGAACATATTACTTTGATAGGTTCGGCAAACCTATAACCTTTGGAAGGTTCGGCGAACCTAAGGGTTCGGCCGGCGAACCTAGAGGTTCGGCTAATAGATAGGTTCGGCTGACAGGTTATGTATATATAGAAGGTTTGTTTGATTTCATCATAACTTGGTTAGAACTTTGACAGAACCTGAGTGCAATTCTCTGTGTGAGAAACTTTCTGTGTGAAAGAGTTGTAATCATTTGTTGATAAATATAAGAAGTTTGTTTATGAAATTACTTGTTTGTTCTTTGATTCATTCTATATCAACCATGGATTCCGCGCGTGATTGACAGATTGTAGAGCTTCTTGATCGATCCTAACAAGATTTCACCAAATCTACAGTGGTATCAGAGCATTTGGTGAAGTTCTATACTGATTTGATCAAAGAATTCAAGTGATTTGAAGATTTGAAGATTATGACTAAAGTTTCTTCTTTTCTAGTCGATTGATTGTTGTTTGAGATTCGTTTTATCATCAATTGTTGTTGTATTACAACAATTCACAATTTGGTGGGGTTATTTTGAAGATTCAGAAGGATTTTTCAAAGTTTTTGGAAAGTTTCCCTCTCAAAATTTTTGAATTTTGCGGTACAGGTTCGTGAGTCAAACCTGTTAGTTACTGGAACAAATGGTTCGCTGGTGAGTTAGCAAGGTTCGCTGGTGACTGTGCAAGGTTCGTCTGAGCTTCGGGTACAAGGTTCGTCCAAGGTTCGTCCTAGGTTCGTGTGATAGTTCGTCTGAAGGTGGGTCTGGGTTGCAAGAGATTCGTCTGGTTCAAGGTTCGCTTGGATCAAGGTTCGCTTGTCTCAGGGTTCGCTTGTTTCATGGTTCGCTTGTCTTAGGGTTCGTTTGTCTAAGGGTTCGTTTGTTTCAAGGTTCGCCTGTTTGAAGGTTCGCTTGTGATCTAGGTTCGTGAGTTTAAGGTTCGCTACTCTAGGTTCGTTTGGTTGATTGAAGGTTCGCCTATCTGAAAAGGTTCGGCAATTGATTTTGCTAAAAAGGTCCGCTGCTTAAGAATTCTAATCATGTCTAAGATGTACGCAGCTATGGCTAGTCAGAATACCAGCTCCAGAGCATTCTAATTAGTGAAACTGAAGTGGGAAGTGCCAACAAGGTGCCAACATTATTAGATTTGGCTGATTATGACAATTGGAAGGGTCGATACGAAAGTCATCCTAATGGCACGGACACTAATCTATGGGAGAGAATACTATATCCATATGAGAGACCCAGAGTTGTTGGAACTGATCTATATCAACTCTTAGTCTTTGGAATGCCTTAAAAGCTAGAGTTGAGGGAAACACAAATCTGAAGAAGATGAAGGAAACAAATATTCGAAAGGAGTTTGAAAATTTTAACATCATAGGCAATGAAAGTCTGGATGCTTTAATCACTTGATACAGACACCTGTTGATAGAAGTGAGAAAATGTGGCATCGAATATTCAGAAGATGAAAAGATTGATTGTCTAGCTGATGCTTTGCCCGATAAATGGAACTCTTTAGTGTTGATATTAAGGGAGAATCTACCAGAACTGACCTTGGTAGAATTTATTCTGAAGCTTGAAGAACAAGAGATGAAGGATAAATGAAAAGCGAGACGAGTGAATGTTACCCAAGATCCTTCATTATATGGTGGTTCTGTAGTTACACCGCCTGCTTCATCTGCCAAAATTCAAACTGCATTTTTGTCTAGTACTTCTGATAGTACTCATGGTCCTTCTACATCTGCAAGTTCTAGTTCATCCTATTCTAACAACGAGAAGAAGTCTGATCCTATACCACCTCCTGTTCAGCTCAATACTACCAATCTGGGAAAAGTTACTGTTGAAGCAGCTAAGGATCATATGTCTATTCTATCTTTTGTTGTCAGTGCATACGATGAACAAGTTGCAGGAAGAATTGGGAATGCAAATCTGACATTTGAAGACTATGAACAAATCGATGATGATGAAATGGAACTGATTGATACACAATGGGCACTGGCGAGTGTTATTCGAAGAATCAATCGCTATGAGAAGAAAACGGGCAAGATTTTCACTTTCGACCGCAACACCAAATTTGGATTGAATCCAAAGTCTACTCAGTGTTATAACTGTGGTGAGCATGGTCATTTTGCCAGAGAATGCAAGAAACCTAAGAAACGAGGGAATCTAAATCCATTCAAGCCACAAGATACTTTCCAGAAAAAGAAAGAAAAATCTATTGATTCATCTAAAGCTCTTGTGAGTCAAGCTGATGAGGGCTATGACTAGGGGAAGCAGTATGATGACTTGATGGTGCGTTTATGGCTTCGTTGGAAGAAAACTTTGGGAAAGAGAAAGTGGATGAGGTAAATGAGGATCTGCTTGAGATGATTGACAAACTTAAAGAGATGAATTCTCAGCTAACTTATGATCTGAGAGAGTGAACAGAGGCAAATAAGAAGTTGATTTCAAAAGAGAAAGCGTTTGAAAAAAAGATAACTGATCTTGGTAAAGAAAATGAAGATTTGAAAATCAAAGTTTTACAAAATAACCATGCTGTGTCTGTGCATTTTGAATCAGTTCAGAAGTTAAAGGTGGAATTATCAGCAGCTAAAGCTGAAGTTGAGTTACACAAAGGCAAGCTTGAAAATTACCAAAATTCAGCTTATGTCATAGATTACTTAGCCGCTATGCAAAGATCTTTGCATGATACTTCTGGAATTAGTTTTCATACTGTGCCACATCCTCCTAGTTATGGTCAAGACTACAACTTGATCCGACTTTGGAAGTTATCCAGCTTCATTAAAGAAGATTGTGCCTCACCATGTAACTGAGGATGAGGAAATTTTATCATCTCTTGATAGTGGGTTTGTTGATTATGATGTTCCTGTTATCGAGGACATCACAGATTCAGAATTTCCAGCTGATATTCTGAGGATGATTGGTCATCAAGTTAATAATGTAGAGAAGAAGAGTCCAAATTTTCAGAAGTCAAAGTCTGAAATAAAATCAGCCGAAAAAGCAGTGGTCAAACAAAATGTTGTTTCCAAACCAGGTTTAAAAGTCAAAACTTCCTCCACTCTCAAACCTACTATGTTTGTCAAGTCTTCCACTACACAGAAAGGAGAGTCGAGTAATGTTTTTCAAAAACAAAAGGGTTTTTCTTAAAAGATTGATAAGAAGTTTGTCAAGGTGGTTGACAAGGTTAATCAACTTGGGGCTGGAAACAAAGGAAAATCAAAGATTTCTCAAACTTAAAATAATTTCAAGATAAAAGCCACTGGTTTGAGGCAAAAAGTTTTATCTCCATCTGTTGTATCTAAATCTTTTGGTTCATCTAAGAGTTGTGATGAATCAAAACCAAAGAGTATTTTGCAAAGGAAATGCTATAGATATGGGAGATTAGGTCATGTCATTGCTGATTATGATTTGGATAATTGCCATAGATTTCATTCTTTTACTCCATGAGAAACACGACAGTGTTTTACTTGTGGTGGAAAAAGACATATTTCAGCAAATTGTCCAAATCATAAAATCAGGAAAAGTCCTGTAAATGACAGTCGAGTGATCAAATCTGGTGGGAATCCTAGGAAGGTGAAGCCTAGCGAGGAGGAAATTAGACTTCTCAGGAAATTTGATCCTGAATGTATCTGGGTTAAAGAAGAAAAGAATCAGAAAAGGAAAAGGAAAGTTTTTGATAACAAACAACATGCCAAAAAGTTGGTAAAAAATGCATCATTATTTGATGATGAATTTTATGACAATTTTTCTTCTAACCGATTTTCAAAACAAAATGTTAATTCAAACTCTTTTTGGAAATTCAGACACAGGTCAGATGATAAATTTTTTGTGAGAAAGGATGAATGCTTGGAAGATGGGTCTTCAAGTAGTTCGTCAAAACCGAATGGCAGGAGGATATTCAGGGAGACTCAACGCCGGAATGACGGGAGTCATCCCTTTTGATACTGATCAAAATTTTTAATTTATTGTGCAGGTGGCATTCATTGGCCATATCAACAGTCGCTAGATTGTTGACAGTGGATGCTCACGGCACATGACGGGAGAGTTAGGTTTGTTGCAAGATTTTAAGGCAATAAAAGGATGTTATGTTAATTTTGCAGGTGACAAAGGTGGTCAGATTACCGGGTGTGGTAGTTTGACTAATGGTAAGGTTTCTTTTGACAATGTGAATTACTTCAAAGAGTTAACTAACAATCTTTTGAGTGTGTCACACATTTGTGACAAAGGTTATAAAGTGTTGTTTGATAAAAAGAAATGTTATGTGCTTCAACAAGGAATTCAGATTCCTGAAGAATGGATTCTGATGACTGCCGATAGGAGTAAGGATTTATATGTTTTGGACATGGCAAAGGCGGAGACGGTAAACAAGGTAGAGACGTGTCTGGTGTCGAAGGCAACCGAGCAGGATACGAGGTCTTGGCACAGACGGATGGGTCACATACATATCAGGAAGATGAATCATTTAGTACATAATCAATTGGTTGATGGAGTACCGGTTAAACACTTTAAACTCCCTGATGTGTGTGTGTTTTGCAAGAAGGGTAAATAGAAAAGGATGTCCCATAAAACAAAAACAGTGCTTTCTATTAGTAAACCACTGGAACTACTTCACATGGATTTGTTTGGACCAATTAATGTGAAGAGTATTGGTGGCGAATCATACTGTTTTGTGGTGACCGATGATTTTTCTAGATTTTCATGGGTAATGTTTTTAGAGTATAAATCTGAAACTTATGAAAATTTTGTTTTACTGGTGAATAGGTTGGAGACATTGTACAAGTTGAGAGTAAGACGTGTTCGATCAGACAATGGGACAGAGTTCAAGAATCAACAGATGGAAGAATTTTGTGATTTAAAGGGCATTCAGCAGCAATTCAGTGCACCATATGAACCACAGATGAATGGTGTAGCTGAGAGAAAGAACCGGACATTGATTGAGTCTGCTAAAACTATGCTTGCTGATTCTAAGCTCCCCATTACATTCTGGAGTGAACTGCTTCAAAATCAAAAACCTAATTTGAACACTTGGAACCTTTCGGGGCTCCTTGTACCATGCTTAAGAATGATGCTAAGTTCAACTCTAAAGTTGAAGAAGGTTTCTTTCTTGGCTACAGCCTACCCAATAAACGTGTGTTTAACAAATGTACGGGTGTTGTGGAACTATGGTATAATGTGGATGTTAAAAGACATACACCTATACCTGAAGGCAAAGGACCAAATTGGCTTTTCGATTATGATAAACTTTTTGAGTCATTTAACTTGTCTCCTAATGTTACTGATGATGAAATATCTTTATAGATGTTATATGATTTGCAGAATTCTGATGATCATGGTGTGTTTCATCAAGCTGAAAATAATCATCCAACAGAGAAAGGCACTTCAGGAGCAATGAATGATGATTGGTCATCCGAGGATGATCATGATGTTTTTGAAGATGCAGTGTCTCATGATCAAGATGTTGATCAGAATATCACAAATCTTGATCATAATGTTGGGGTCCCGCAAGTGCCGGTTACGAGAGTACATGTGAATCATCCTGTGGAGCAGATCATTGGAAATCCGTCTGTTGGAGTACAGACAAGAACTCAAGTTACAAACGCGAAGAGCTTGTATGTTGAGTTGGAGAAAACTCATGGAACTCAAGAGTTATGGATGCATTATGCATTCATTTCTCAGATTGAACCAAAATCTGTTACTGAAGCGCTGCGTGAGCCTGCCAGGCCATGGAAGAGGAGCTGAATCAGTTTCAGAAACTGGGTGTGTGGCATTTAGTGGATTTGCCCAAGGGAGAAAAGAAAATTGGCACCAGATGGGTGTTAAAGGGAAAGAGAGATGATCGAGGCGTGATTGTTTGGAACAAAGCACGTTTAGTTGTTCAAGGTTTCAAACAAGTAGAAGGGATTGATTATGACGAAGTGTTTGCACAAGTGGCGCGGCTAGAATCCATACAACTTTTTTCTGGCTTTTGCTGCCAACAAGAAATTTAAAGTTTTTCAGTTGGATGTCAAGTCTGCATTTCTCTATGGGTCTTCGAAGGAAACAATGTACATTTGTCAGCCACCGGGCTTTGAGGATCCTATCCACCGGGATCAGGTTTATATCCTCGACAAAGCACTGTATGGTCTACACCAGGCTCCACGGGATTGGTATGAGACACTCTCGACTCACCTTATTGAACACTGGTTCAATAGGAGTCAGACTGACAAAACACTGTTTTATCGGGAAAAGGGCAAGGATATTATCCTTGCTCAGATCTATGTAGATGACATCATCTTTCGATCTACTGATGAACAGATGTCTTTGGAGTTTAAAGAGGTTATGATTGAGAAGTTCAAAATGAGTGCCATGTCAGACATCAAGTTCTTCTTGGGTTTACAAATTGATCAGACTGATGATGGAATCTTCATTCATCACACAAAATACATTCAAGATGTGCTAAAACGGTTTAGCATGCTTGATTGTAAACCCATTCCACGCCCATTCATCCCAATCACGGGATTGAGCCTAATATTAAGGGGGAGGTAATTGATGCTACTTTATAGCGTGGAATGATCGGAAGCTTGATGTATTTGACTGCCTCACGGCCAAATATTGTATTTGCTACAAGTATCTGTGCTCGCTATCAATCAAAACCTATAGTTTCTCATCTGATAGCAGTGAAGAGAATTCTTCGTTATCTGAAGGGTACACCAGACACCTGTCTGTGGTATCCAAAGGATGATAACTTCTCCTTCAATGCTTATAGTGATTCTGACTATGGAGGATGCAAGACTGATGCCAAATCAACTACTGGAGGTGCACAGTTTTTTGGGGAGATGTTAGTCTCTTGGCAGTGAAAAAAGCAGACATATGTTGCTACTTCAACTTGTGAGGCTGAGTATGTAGCGGCTGCCAGTTTTTGTTCAAAAGTCTTGTGGATACAATAACAAATGAGAGATTACGGTTTGAATTTCATGACTACCCCGATTCATGTTGACAACGAGGCCGCTATTGCTATCACTAAGAATCCTGTGTATCATTCACGATCCAAACACATTGATATTAGGTTTCATTTCATACGCGATTGTTATGAAAAGAAACTTATTGATGTGGTGAAGATACATACTGATGAGCAAAGAGCAGACCTTCTCACCAAGGCCTTTGACAAAAACCGTTTTGAGTATTTACTCAAATTAAATGGAATTCGGGTCATGGGTGAGGTAATTAAGAATCAATCTCCTTCATAATCATTTTTATTGAATTAACATCAGATATTTTATTTTTTGTTGTTTTGTATTTTAGTTTTTAAGGGGAGACAAATTTTGAAAAATACAAAAACATTTGAAAAACCAAAAACACAAAAACATTAAAAAATTGAAAATTCTGAGAAATTGATTCGACCAAGTGAGAAATGATAGCACATTGTTTGCAAGTGGAAGCACATTTGTATCATTAACAACTTAAACATAAAGAGCAGTTACAAGTACTAAGTATGATGTGTTAGTAGGTTTATAACTTAGTTAAGATGAATTTAAACGAAAGTTTGAATATGCTTTATAAGAAACAGATGCTTAGAATGCAGTACTTAGTTTTGTCTTGAATGAGTGGTAATTATTCTTACAAAATGTTTCTTGAAGAAAAAGTCAAGTTGCTAGTTTTGATCATGTGTTTAATTTTCAAAAGAAATTCTAATTGTGTTTTTCTTTTATTTTAGTTTAAAGCTGAAACAATCTTTGTGTATACTTACGTATCGATCTGATTGTTATAGCTTTAAACAATTCAAGTTTGTTTTCTTGATTCTGATTAAGATTTGGACAATCTCTGCGTATATGAAAATATCGAACTAATTGTTAAAAGCTTAATCTTAAATTATTTTTTAGTTCATTTTCTGGATTATTTGAGTATAGGTAAGTATCAACCTTGATTCCACGAATTTGAACAAATTCAAATTGTTTTCTATTTTGTTATTTTCAGAAAGAAATTCTGCTTTATTTTTTGCATGATCAGGCTAGTTAAAATTTGAAATAATAAGTTTCAAGAACATTTATGTTTGATTAGTTATTCACAAATCGGGGATGTGTTCAAGCAAACGGATATTATAAGGTATTTGATAATTTTGTTTGAATTGATATCTTAATTAAGTAATTAAACTTAAAAAGGATAAGTATACTAACAATCATCTTAGGTTTGTAATTTGCTAATAAATATATTCATTAATTCAATCAGATATGTTGATAATTGTAAAACAATATGATCTCATGTCTGGATCTATCTCAAACAAAAAGATTTGATTTTTGTTAGCATAGTTAGATTGGTTAAATTTGTAGTTTAAGTGTTTTAAAAATTTTAAAAAATTACAAAAGTTTTTTAGTTTTTTATTTTTTATCTGATGTTAAATCAATAATTTTTGATTATTTGTTTGACTTTGAAACATTTAAACATGGATTTGTTTTGAAATTTTAAATAACAAAATCAAATTTTCAAAAGGTTCGCCTGAAATAGGTTTGTGAGAAAGTTCGTCCATCAGGTTCGTTGGACAGGTTTGTGATAGGGTTCGTCCACAAGGTTCGCTGGATAGGTTCGTTGTTCAGGTTCTGTTAGTGCATAATTGTAATAGTTGGCTATTCAAAAATGTAATTTATTTAAAGTTTTGCATAGGTTCGGCTAAGAGGTTTGGCTTAGGTTCGTCTGGCCCACGAACCTAGGCAGGTTCGGCGAACCTATAACTTTGATAGGTTCGGCGAACCTATAACCTTAGGAAGGTTCGGTGAACCAATAGCTTTGGCAACCTAGGTTCGCCTAGCGAACTTAAGGGTTCCCCCGGCGAACCTAATGGTTCGGCCGGTGAACCTAATGGTTTGGCTGACACATTATGTATATATAGAAGGTTTGTTTGATTTCTTCATAACTTGGTTAGAGCTTTGACAGAACCTGAGTGTAATTCTCTGTGTGAGAAACTTTCTGTGTGAAAGAGTTGTAATCATTTGTTGATTAATAGAAGAAGTTTGTTTATGAAATTACTTGTTTGTTCTTTGATTCATTCTATATCAACCATGGATTCCGCACGTGATTGATAGATTGTAGAGCTTCTTGATTGATCCTAACAAGATTTCACCAAATCTACATTGGTATCTGAGCATTTGGTGAAGTTCTATATTGATTTGATCAAAGAATTCAAGTGATTTGAAGGTTTTGAAGACTTAAAGATCAATTATGTCTCAAATTTCTTCTTTTCTCGTTGATTGATTGCTGTTTGAGTTTGATTTCATCATCAATTGTTGTTGAATACAACAATTCATGATTTGATGGTGCAAATTTGAAGATTTGGAAGGATTTCTTCAAAGTTTTGGAAGGTTTCTCTCCAAAATTTTCGAATTTTGATGTATAGGTTCGTGAGCCGAACTCGTTAGTAGCTGGAACAAAAGGTTCGCTGGAACTGATAAGTTTCTGAGGTTCGCTTGTTATTCTGCAAGGTTCGTCTGAGGTTCGCTGGTGAGTTAGCGAGGTTCGCTGGTGAGTTAACAAGGTTCGCTGGTGACTGTGCAAGGTTCGTCTGAGGTTCGGGTGCAAGGTTCGTCCTAGGTTCGCTGGTGAGTTGAACAAACCGTTAGATTTCTCTGCTATGATCTTCCGCTACATGTCTGGAAACATCACAAAAGCCTAGGATCGATTTTATATGTATCCTAGGTTTGTTCAGATGTTGATCGATGAAAGATTTCCCGAGCAAATGTTGCCCAGAGAGGCTTCTGACTTGTTGAAACTGAAACATATGACCGATTTAAGTTTGGGTCAGGTCAGAGTATACCAGAGGAGTGGGGATGCTATACTGGAGAAAGATTTGATTGTACATTGTGCAAGGGCTAACTATTTAGCTCCTGAAGATGATGAATGGAGACATGCTGAGTCTGGTTCTAACACTGAAGCAGTTAATGATGATGATGACCAGCCACAACCACCACCTCCTCCTGCAAGGCAACAAGCAAGAAAGTCTTCTGGTCAATCTTCTCAATCTCAACAACAAGAACCAAGTTCTCAGGAACCCGTTCACGTTGTGTTGCCAGAGCAATAAAATGTACATGCTGAGGATGAAGATAAAGGTGAAGAGTCTACTGAATCAGAGTAAGAGTTGGAAACTATTGTGATGGGAAGTACAGTGATTAAGAGATTAAAGAAGAGGTCTGTTCCTGAACAAACAGAGGAGGCTAGGGAAGAAAGAGAGGATCCTAGTTTTCAAGTTGAAGAGCCTGAATCTTCAAAGCCTAAAAGGAGAAAGTGAATGGCAAAAGGGCCATATGAAAAGAAGAAGTCGAAAGCTCCTAAGATCGTTGTATCTTCATCTGTTATGACTTCTACAATTTCTGTTCCTGTTACTCCTTCACATTCACATGATACAGTTTCTACTTCTTCAGTTTCTGTTCCTGTTTCTACATTACAAACTCCTGAGTTTGTAAATGTAGCTACATTTGTTCCATCTTTTGCTGATGCTACAACTGTGACTACATCATTTCCAGAGACTTCATTCCATTCTGATTCAATTCCCAGAGATGAGACTTTGTTTGAAGGATTAGATAACTTGGGTGATTTGAATTTTTACAGTTGATTATGATGACACATAACTTAGAAGAAGACTTTCTATGCTGACAAAAGAGTTTGATATGTACATGATGGAAAAGGATAAGACTAAAGCTGATCAACCTTCTTCTTCGAGCACAAATGAAATTGATGAGATGAAAGCTCAGATTGCTCAACTGATGAAATGGAGAGAGGATGAAAGAGCTGAAAAGAAAATATTGAATGACATGATTGCTGCTTTGGAATCAATGATTGACATTCAAAATGTTGATATTGTAGAATTGCAAAATCAGAATAGTGATCTAAGACAGAAAATTGATGAGCTGAAAGATAAAGTTTCTCAAGTTAAAGCTTCTAGTTCTGGTGTAGAGAAGGTGGTTGTTGATCTCGATGATGATGAAGAAAAGGAGGAAGAGGAGAAGGTAGATTATGGTGATTCTGATATGGATGAACATCCGAGCTTGAATGCTCATGATGATGATGATAAGGATGGTGATGGTGATGTTGGAGGTGTTAGTAGTGGAGTTGGTGGATTAGATTCTATGACTAGAGCTATTGTTTTGTATGATTCGCCAAAGATTGCTGTGGAAGCTACTCCCGTGAGGGCTGTATCTTCAGATAGGAACAAAGATTGTAATTATGTTGAGTTTGATGATTTGAATGCAATAAAAAATCCTGAGAGGATTATTGATTACTCTTTGCCTATTTCTTGACTTGTTTAAAATGCATTATGATGTTGACTTGCAGAGGATGATATTTGAGATTCCAGTAGAGAAAGACTTAGAAGAAGGTGAGATTGCTGGTGGTTATTCTGTGAAAGACTTTCATGATATGTTTGTTATCAATGTTGATCAAGTTTTTGATTTTGAGGAAGATGATGACTTAAACTTATCTGATTTTGAGAAGGATGATATAATTGATGAAGACTTGTATAACATGAACACTTTTGAAGAAAATTTTTGAAATTGGAAGTATGTCAAAGACATCCTTGGATCCAGTTAAATAAAAGACAAACAATAACTTCTGGAAAGAATATCTGGAGGAGACAAAATATATTGTTAATCATTTGTATATTTTTAAGAAGATGATTGAAGTGATTGACAACAAAGTTCAAGACAACCAAACTACACAATTTAAAAGATACATCTGAAGGGGTGATTCTTTTGAAACAAGATGACAAGTGGAGAGTGATCAGAATGTTAGATCCTGTATGGATTGTCAATTGTTCGAAAGATGACATTAACTTACTCAACATGGCAGAGATTTATGCTGATGATGGTTATCATGATCTTGGAATAAGCTACAAAGATATGGCAATTCAGTATCAAACCATTGCTCGAATGTGTTATAATTTGGGTATACATTCTGGATGCAATTGGGAAGATGTGAATTACCTATATGTTGAATTGATGAAGGTACAGAAGGAAAGGGATGAGAGAGATGAAAAGTTGGAAGCTGAGAGATTGGCGAAGATTCCTCGTTCGGTTGTAATACGAGCGGTGGATAATGTGGTTGGTGAAGATGTTTGTGAATCAAGTGGAGTCAAAGACAAAGACGACAAAGCTGAAAACGAAGTCTGAAGATTTTTGATAGCAAATATTAAGGGGGAGTTTGTTAGTGCATAATTGTAGTAGTTTTCTATTCAAAAATGTAATTTATTTAAAGTTTTGTATATGTTCGGCTAAGAGGTTTGGCTTAGGTTCGTCTGGCCCACATACCTAGGCAGGTTCGGTGAACCTATTACTTTGATAGGTTCGGCGAACCTATAACCTTAGGAAGGTTCGGCAAACCTACAGGTTTGGCAACCTAGGTTGGCCCAGCGAACCTAAGGGTTCGCCCAGCGAACCTAGAGGTTCGGCTAATAGATAGGTTCGGCTGACAGGTTATGTATATATAGAAGGTTTGTTTGATTTCTTCATAACTTGGTTAGAACTTTGACAAAACCTGAGTGCAATTCTCTGTGTGAGAAACTTTCTGTGTGAAAGAGTTGTAATCATTTGTTGATTAATAAAAGAAGTTTGTTTATGAAATTACTTGTTTGTTCTTTGATTCATTCTATATCAACCATGGATTCCACACGTGATTGATAGATTGTAGAGCTTCTTGATCGATCCAAACAAGATTTCACCAAATCTTCATGTCTGCTCATCGTAGAACCAGAATTTGAAATAAGGATTCCAATTCTGTTCCATCATCCTCAATCTTGGTCTCTTGAATACTATTGGCTTGGCATATCCATGAATCCTATCTCTAACTTGAGGAGATAATAAACTCCATCCAGTCCTAGCTTCCTTCTTCAACAACTTCTCAAAAATTTCATTATGTTTTGTCTGGATAGGTTTTATCATCTTCAGTCTTGACAATGTCATGCACTCAAAGGATGGTAAACTTATCAAGTCTAAAGCTTTACCGAAATATTGACAGCCATCTATTCTATTCACCACATAGCATCCTTTATCAGCTAGATTTCCTGGAATGTTGTGAAAGTAACCATAACTAACAATTCTTCCAATCATCTTAGACTTGGATCCAAGCTTAGATCTTTTGAATTGTTTAGTTTGGTTGTCTTGAACTTTGTCGTCTAACACTTCAATCATCTTCTTGAAAATATACAAATGATCAATAATGTATTTCATCTCCTCTTGATGTTCTTTCCAGAAATCCATATTTGTCTTCTCTTTAACTCGAGACAATGATGTCCTAGACACACCATCAAGTTCAAAAATGTTCTTTAAAGTGTTCATGTTGTACAAGTCTTCATCAATTATATCATCCTTCTCAAAATCAGATAAATTCAAATCATCGTCTTGTTCAAAATCAAACATTTGTTCAGCATCAATCTCAAACAAATCATTAAAATCTTTTGTAGAGTAACCTCCAGCAATCTCCCCTTTTTCTAAATCTTTCTCCACTGAAGTGTCAACTATTATTCTCTGCAAGTCACCATCAGAATGTAATTTAAACAAATCAAGAAATGTGGGCAAAGAATAATCAACAACTGTCTGAGATTCCAATTCAGTCAAATCATCAACTTCAACATCATTACAATCAGTAGACACAGCACTAACAGGAGTAGCTTCCATAGCAATCTTTGACAAATCATACAAAACAATTGCACCAGTCACCGAATTCAGTTCACCAGACCCACTCTCACCACCTAAACCACTATCACCATCTTCATCATCATCATGAGCATTCAAGCTCGGATGTTCATCCATATCAGAATTACCATAATCTACCTTCTCCTCCTCTTTCTCTTCATCTTCATCATCCACATCAACAATCACCTTTTCAGCACCAGAACTAGAAGCTTCAGCTTTAGAATCTTGAACTTTAAATTCCTTCTTCTTCAGTCTCAAATCACTGTTCTCATTTTTCAGGTCAACAATATCTTCATTCTGTAGCTTGACCAAAAATTCCAAATCAGTTATTCTTTCAATCATCTTTTTCTTCTCAGCTGTCTCTTCTTCTCTCCATTTCATTAACTGTGCAATCTGAGCTTTCATCTCATCAAGTTCACTTGTGCCCGAAGAGGAAGGTTGATCAGCTTTAGCCTTATCCTTTTCCATCTTGTACAAATCAAACTCTTTTGACAGCATAGAGATTCTTCTTCTAAGCTCTGTGTCATCATAATCAACTGTGAAATTTAAATCACCCAAGTTATCTAATCCTTCAAATAAAGACTCATCTCTGGGAATAGAATCAGAATGAAATGAAGTCTCCGGAAATGATGTAGTGACAGTTGTAGCATCAGCAAAAGATGGAACAAATGTAGCTACGTTTACAAACTCAGGAGTTTTTAATGTAGAAACAGGAACAGAAACTGAAGGAGTAGAAACTGTAGCATGTGAATGTGAAGAAGTAACAGGAACAGAAACTGTAGAAGTCATAACAGGTGAAGATACAACGATCTTAGGAGCTTTCGACTTCTTCTTATCAAATGGCCCTTTTGCCATTCTTTTCTTCTTCTTAGGCCTTGAAGATTTAGGCTCTTCCCTAGCCTCCTCTGTTTGTTCTGGAACAGAACTTTTCTTCAATCTCTTAAGAACTGTGCTACCCATCACAATAGTCTCTAACTCATACTCTGTATCAGATGACTCTTCACCTTCATCTTCACCAGCAACATCAACAAGAAAAGAAATATCTTCTTGTTGTTCTGGTTCATCTTGTAGATCTGGAAAAACTGTTTGAAGAGGCACCTGTGTAGAAGTAACACTTGGCCCTTGAGAAGAAGTAGAAGCTTTTGCTGGTGATTTTCTGGTTTGTTGTCTTGGAGGAGGAGGTGGTGGTTGTGGCTGGTCATCATCATCACTAACAGTTTCAGTGTCAGAACCAGCCTCAGCATGTCTCCATTCATCATTTTCAGTTGCTAAATAGTTAGCCCTGGCATAGTGTCCAATCAATTCCTTCTCTAAAATAGCATCTCTACTCCTCTGATACACTCTGACCTGACCAAGACTAGAGTCAGTCATGTGTTTTAGCTTCAGAAGATCAGAAGCCTCTCTGGGCATCATCATCTCTGGAAATCTCTCATCGATCAACATCTGAACAAACCTAGGATACATATAAAATCGATCCTTGGCTTTCGTGATGTTGTCAGACTTGTAACGGAAAATCATAGCAGATAAATTGAACGGTTTGTTCAATATCAAAGCTACCATTGCTGATCGCATAAGATCCCTCAACTCATCAAACGTTCCTTTCCTCATGCTCAAGCAGTGAAGCAACACATGTGCTAGCAGCTTGTATAGAAGACGAAGCTTTCCCTTCTTGACTGAAATGGCATTATAAGCTCCAAAATATCTTATCCGTAGAAAACAACCCTTGATACACCTTTCTGGTATAATTGTCATACCAGCAGGCTCACCTCCAAACTGCAACACTCGCCTAATATCTGCTTCAGTTACATGAATTGCTTGCACAAGCACATTCTCCTTGATAACATATTCCTCATCAACTGAAATCAGCCTTGCAGACTCCCAAAAGCTCTGAATATGAGATCTGTAAATCTGGCAGGAGTTGGATATAGCATGATATATCCTTGATCGACGTAGAAACTCAATCATCGGATGGAAATCTTTGCCATTTCTTGTTGTCGGATCTAGATAAGCACAAACATTATGTTTTTCTCCAAATGTCAAGTTCGCCATTTCTACAATTAGAAAGAAAACACACTTAGAAACAACAAAAAATTAAACAAAATTAAAATAAACAAAAAATTTTCTCAGTATAGACCCAGGGAACCATCCCTGAGACGAACCTAATGTTAGACAAACCTAAGATAAACGAACCTAAGTTAGACGAACCTGTTGTTCAGACAAACCTATTCTTGAATGAACCTTCTATTGAACGAACCATTGAATGAACGAACCCTCAATGAACGAACCTTCATTGAACGAACCTTCACATCAGACGAACCTGTTGGTCAAACAAACCTTGACCAATAAGGTTCGGTTCTATTGAAATTCAGAGGTTCGCCACGAACCTATTAGGTTCAGACGAACCTTTCAGATCCAGCGAACCTTGTTCATCCAGCGAACCTTTTCAATTTCAAAATCAAATTTCAAAATCTTTGAAATTTTTTAAAAATTTTATATCCCTAGGTTCGAAACTCCACGATGAACAACTTTAACAAAAGCAGTTTGTCCAGAACTTAAATTTTAATAGGTTTTAACACAAACAAACTAGTTCGACTTTAAAAATCCTAAAACCAGTCATATCTCCTAATCTAGCCGGTCAAATTCAAAGATCTATACCTAAAAATGATCGCAAGCTAATTCTGAATCTAATAGAATCAATGAAAAAGCTTCAGAGATCCAAAATCAAAAGTCAAAATATCTAAGCTTGCAAGTTCGTCAGTGTGATCAGATGAAAGTGACGAACCTAAACCACGAACCTGGTTTATATATGAGCGAACCTATTCAGGCGAACCTGTTCACAAACCTTTTGGACGAACCTCTCAGGCGAACCTGAAGAACGAACCTATCCAGCGATCCTGTCCAACGAACCTGATCAGTGAACCTGATCAATGAACCATTTGGACGAACCTAGTCAATAAACCTGTCCAACGAACCTTGTGGACGAACCTTCTCACAAACCTCATCAGACGAACCTTTTTAAAAAATTTGATTTTTTTTTTAAAAATTCAAAACAAATTTATGTTTAAATGTTTCAAAGTCAAACAAATAATCAAAAATTATTGATTTAACATCAGATAAAAAATAAAAATCTTTTTGTAATTTTTCAAATTTTTAGAACAATTAAACTACAAATTTAACAAAACTAACTATGCTAACAAAACAAACAAATCTTTTTGTTTGAGAAAGATCCAGACATGAGATCATATTGTTTTACAATTATCAACACATCTGATTGAATTAAAGAAGATATTTATTAGCAAATTACAAACCCAAGATGATTGTCAGTATACTTGTCCTTTTTAAGTTAAATTACTTAGTCAAAATATCAATTTAAACAAAATTATCAAATACCTTATAATATCCATTTACTTGAACACATCCCCGGTTTATAAATAACTAATCAAACATAAAAGTTCTTGAAACTTATTTCTTCAATTTTAACTAGCTTGATCATGCAAAAATAAAGCAGAATTTCTTTTTGAAAATAAAAAAATATAAAACAATTTGAATTTGTTCAAATTCGTGGAATCAAGGTTGATACTTACGTATACTCAAATGATCTAGAAAATGAATTAAAAAAATAATTTAAGATTAAGTTTTTAACAATCAGTTCGATATTTTCATATACGCAGAAATTGTCCAAATCTTAATCAGAACCAAGAAAACAAATTTGAATTCTTTAAAGCTATAACAATCAGGTCGATACGTAAGTATACGCTAAGAATGTTTCAGCTTTAAACTAAAATAAAAGAAAACCAAAATTATAATTTCTTTTGAAAATTAAACACATGATCAAAACTAGTAACTTGACTTTTTGTTCAAGAAACATTTTGTATAAAAATTTACCACTCTTTCAGGACAAAACTAAGTACTGCATTTTAAGCATCTGTTTCTTATAAAGCATAATCAAACTTTTGTTTAAATTGATCTTAACTAAGTTATAAACCTACTAACACATCATACTTAGTACTTGTAACTGCTCTTTATGTTTAAGTTCTTAATGGTACATATATGCTTCCAATTGCAAACAATATACTATCATTTCTCACTTGGTCGAATCAATTTCTCAAAATTTTCTATTTTTTAATGTTTTTGTGTTTTTAGATTTTCAAATGTTTTTGTATTTTTTTAATGTTTTTGTGTTTTTAGATTTTCAAATGTTTTTGTATTTTTCAAAATTTTCTCCCCCTAAAAACTAAAACACAAAACAACAAAAAAAAATTAAAATATCTGATGTTAATTCAATAAAAAATGATTACGAAGGAAGTTGATTCTTAATTACCTCACCCACCCATATTCCATTTAATTTGAGTAAATACTCAAAATGGTTTTTGTCAAAGGCCTTGGTGAGAAGGTCTGCTCTTTGCTCGTTGGTGTGTATCTTCACCACATCAATGAGTTTCTTTTCATAGCAATCGCGTATGAAATGAAACCGAATATCAATATGTTTGGATCGTGAATGATACACCGGATTCTTGGTAATAGCAATAGCAGCCTCATTGTCAACATGAATCGGGGTAGTCAGAAAATTTAAACCGTAATCTCTCATTTGTTATTGTATCCATAAGACTTGGGAACAACAACTGGCAGCCGCTACATACGCAGCCTCACAAGTTGAAGTAGCAACAGATGTCTGCTTTTTGCACTGCCAAGAGACTAACCTCTCCCCTAAAAATTGTGCACCTCCAGTAGTGGACTTCGCATCAGTCTTGCATCCTCCATAGTCAGAATCACTATAGGCATTGAAGGAAAAATTATCAACCTTAGGATACCACAGACCGGTGTCTGGTGTACCCTTCAGATAACGTAGAATCCTCTTAACTGCTATCAGATGTGACACCTTAGGTTTAGATTGATAGCGAGCACAGATACTTGTAGCAAATACAATATCTGGCCTAGAGGCAGTCAAGTACATCAAGCTTCTGATCATTCCACGATATAAAGTAGCATCGATTAAGTCCCCCTTAATATCAGGCTCAATCCCGTGATTGGGCTGAATGGGCGTGGAAATGGGTTTACAATCAAACATGCTAAACCGTTTTAGCACATCTTGAATGTATTTTGTCTGATGAATGAAGATTCCATCATCAGTCTGATCAATTTGTAAACCCAAGAAGAACTTGATGTCTGACATGGCACTCATTTCAAACTTCTCTATCATAACCTCCTTAAACTCCAAATATAGTTGTTCATCGGTAGATCCAAAGATGATGTCATCTACCTAGACCTGAGCAAGGATAATATCCTTGCCCTTTTCCCGATAAAACAGTGTTTTGTCAATCTGACCCCTATTGAACCCGTGTTCAATAAGGTGAGTCGAGAGTGTCTCATACCAAGCACGTGGAGCCTGGTGTAGACCATACAGTGCTTTGTCGAGGATATAAACATGATCCCGGTGGATAGGATCCTCAAAGCCCGGTGGCTGACAAACGTACATTGTTTCCTTCAACGACCTATAAAAGAATGCAGACTTGACATCCAACTGAAAAACATTAATTTCTTGTGGGTAGCAAAAGATAGAAATAATCGAATTGCTTCTAGCCGCGCCACAGGTGCAAACACTTCTTCATAATCAACTCCTTCGACCTGTTTGAATCCTTGAACAACTAAACGTGCTTTGTTCCGAACAATCACGCCTCTATCATCTTTCTTGAACTTTAACACCCATCTGGTGCCAATCTTCTTTTCTCCCTTTGGCAAATCCACTAAATGCCACACACCCAGCTTCTGAAACTAATTCAGCTCCTCCTACATGGCCTCTACTCAGGCAGGCTCACGCAACGCTTCAGTAGCAGATTTTGGCTCAATCTGAGAAATGAATGCAGAATGCATCCGTAACTCTTGAGTTCCATGAGTTCTCTCCAACTCAACGTACAAACTCCCCTCAGTTGTAACTTGACGTCTTGTCTGTACTCCAGCAGACGGATTTCCAATGATCTGCTCCACAGGATGATTCACATGAACTCTTGTAACCGGCACTTGCGGAACTCCAACATTATGATCAAGATTTGTGATATTCTGATCAACATCTTGATCATGAGAAACAGCATCTTCCAATACATCCGGATCATCATCAGATGACCAATCATCATTTATTGCTCCTGAAGTGCCTTCCTCCATTGGATGATTATCTTCAGCTTGATGAGAAACACCTTGATCATCAGAATTCTGCAGATCATATAACATCTGCAAGGTTATTTAATCATCAGTAACATTAGGAGACAAGTTAAAAGACTCAAAAAGTTTATCATAATCAAAAAGCCAATTTGGACCTTTGCCTTCAGGTATAGGTGTATGTATTTGAACATCCACATTATACCATAGTTCCACAACACCCATACATTTGTTAAACACACGTTTGTTAGGCAGGCTGTAGCCAAGAAAGAAACCTTCTTCAACCTTAGAGTTGAATTTAGCATCTTTCTTAAGCATGGTACAAGGAGCCCCAAAAGGTTCTAAGTGTTCCAAATTAGGTTTTCGATTTTGAATCAGTTCATAGCATGTCTTATTACGTCTTTTCACAATCAGCACTCTGTTAAGAGTAAAACAGGCAGTCGCTACGGCTTCACTCCAGAATGTAATGGGGAGCTTAGAATCAGCGAGCATGGTTCTAGCAGACTCAATCAATGTTCTGTTCTTTCTCTCAGCTACACCATTCATTTGTGATTCATATGGTGCACTGATGGCAACCCGTACTAATTGCCCTTGCACTGATACCAGTAAGGGGAGCGTCGTCCTCTCAAAAGAAGAGACTAACTAGAGATCTCTTTATCAAAATCTTTGGAACAAATGGTTGCCCTTGAAAATGGAATTGCTGTTGAATGCCCTTTTAATAACAAAATTCTTCCATTTGATGATTCTTGAACTCTGTCTCATTATCTGAACGAACACGCCTTACTCTCAACTTGTATAAAGTCTCCAATCTGTTAACCAACAAAACAAAATTTTCATAAGGAATTTGAATCGGAATTCTATAATTTTAGAAACCGAATTAAATTCTCAAACATATGCATTTAAGGATTTCAGAGGCAAGGATCTGTATTCTTAGTATCCTTGATCTGAAATTCTCACACAGAGATCATTAAAGAATTCCAGGGGCAAGGATCTGTATTCTTATTATCCTTGATCTGGAATTCTCCATCAGAGTTCATTATGGGAATTTAGAGGCAAAGATCTGTATTATTAGTATCTTTGATCTTTATGTCATGTTTATCATAAGAATTCAGATGTCAAGATCTATTAATTTAGAATCTTGATTTGAAATCCTTGTCATGTTTATCATAGGAATTCAGAGGTCAAGATCTATTAATTTAGAACCTTGATTTGAAATCCTTGTCATGTTATCATTATCAGGTGTTCATTATCATAGGAACTTCATGACTTAGAATCTGTGTAAAGGTATTCTTTAGTTGAAGTTCTCACAGGAAATCATATTACTCGATACTGTAGGTATTGAGAACCTAGGTAAAATCAACCTAGGACCCATATACAAAAACCTAAGGTGTTAATTGCAAGTAAATTAAGAACCGTGGTTTACACAGTCATAAACATATCCATAGTACAAGAGGCAATCATGAAACAATCATAATCAATCAACAGTTGGAATCTTAGCTCCAAATACAAACGGCAGATTAACGCTGACGTGCTGAGGTAAGTGGTGGGTCGGTGAGAGCTTACCCTATATATAAGCTTATTTTGGTATGTTAGGGGGAATCCGGCGTTCGTATTTGAAGTGAGGATTCGGGAGCAACTGGGAACATTGAACATTAGTCGATCACATGGGATACAAACATTGGAGACACAATCATTGGTGAATCAAATCATAGTGCAATTCAAACTTGGATGAACCAAACATTATGGTAAATCGATCAAGTTGTGAACATTCTTTCAATGTAAACCTTAAGTGAAATTCTTAAGTGATTACATCATTAGTACTTACTAACATAGTTAACAAGAAAAATTGTAGAGCACACATATGACTTAGTTCTACATGTTAACAACTATTAGTAGGTGCACGCATAACATAATCATAGTTCAATCATGGAATCAATCATAGTTCAAGTTGATCAAAGATCATGAGATTCTTAATCAATGGAACACACTTGCAAATCAGTACAAAACATGTTGCCAAATGCTAACAAGGACATGATCGTGGTATATCAAAGCGGTGGTGGGATGGCGTCTGGGCTGGCAGTTTGCTTGACCCTTTCGTATGCCCTATATATAAGCTATCTTCGGTATATCGGGAAAGTGTCAGTGTGTAGGTTTGGTGGAGAGATCATGAGACATCGTACATATTCATATGATAAGTATGCTAATAAGTTGATAACTTATACGTGTACTGGATCATACTACAATTGAATGATAATATTAGTAGTATGGATATATTACTAACTTTATCATGGAAATTCAATTGTATCCTTCCACATTACTGACCTGCTTGTGGCTTCTATTCGTAGAATGCCTCCACGACGTGATCCTAACGGAGGGGGTTCAACAAGTGGCAATGATGATGAGATCAACAAGATTGCCCGAGCCATCGCTATACATATGAGAGATGTCATTCCGGGCATGGTCACTGATATCACCCAGAATCTTCGGGGGAGTACCAGTGACTCAGCAAACAATTCAAACACCAATCACTCAGGAACTGCTAACTTCACTTTCAAGCAGTTCAACGATGCTAAGCCTCCTAAGTACTCTGGTACAGAGAGAGCTACCGGTTTACTGCAATGGCTGGAGAGCATCGAGGATATTCTTGACTTTACAGGATGTCCTGAAAATCTGAAAGTCAAAATGGCTTCAAGTGCTTTTCACAAAGGCGCACTCACCTAGTGGAATTCTGAGAAAAACACCAGAGGACGTGAAGTTGCTTTAGCTTTACCGTGGGACGGTTTCAAGAATCTGCTTGTGAAAAAATTTTGTCCACGTCATGAATTGAAGAAACTGGAAGTAGAGATGTGGAATCTGGTGCAAGACAGTGGTGAAAACGCCAAGTATACAACTCGTTTCCATGAGTTGTGCATTCTGGTACCACACTTGGTTACTCCTCTATCTCGTAGGATAGAGAAATATATTGAACGTTTACCTCTGGTTGTTAGAGGAACTGTTATGGGGAATAACCCCACTACTCTGGAAGCAGCAATTCAACTGGGAGCTACTCTTACCGAGGAGTATGTTAAATCTGGTGTGCTCACCCGAAAAGGGTTCAAGAGAGCACAGATTGATGAAGTCAAGAAGCCTGAGCAGCACCATCACAAAAAGAAGAAGCAAAAGACAATCAAGAACTTTGCAGCGCTGACTACAGTTACATCCACTCATGCTACACTCATTACTGCTATGCCACAATCTGCCACAGCCATAAAGTCTTATACTGGCACGTTTCCACTTTGCACCAAATGCCAATATCATCATCTACCCAACACTCCGTGCAAAAAGTGTCTCAAATGTGGGCGTATGGGACACTTAGCAGCTACACGTAGATCTGCTCATCTTGTTGCTGCCACGACTGCTACCACTACTCCTGCTGTTACAGGTGGAAGGGCCTGTTATAACTGTGGAGCTGAGGGGCATTTCAAGAATCAGTGCCCAAAACTCAACAACACTGCTGTTGCTCGTGCCTTTGTTATCGGAGCTGCCGAAGCACGCGAGGAGCCAGCAGTTGTCACGGGTACATTTCTCCTTAATGGTCATTACGTTTCTATCATATTTGATACTGGTGCTGATAAAAGCTTTATCTCTGCCCATACTGCTTCTTTGCTTAACATAGAACCATCTATACTTACTGCTCCCTATACCGTAGAAGTAGCTGATGGTAATACCATACTTGTAGATTCTATAATTCATGGTTGTGAATTAAGATTAAACGACTATATTTTCCTCATCGATCTTATTCCTATGACACTTGGAAGTTTCGAAGTTGTGATAGGAAAGGATTGGTTATCCAAAAACAATGCCGAAATTGTATGTTCGGAGAAACTTATTCGAATTCCTTTACCATCCGGCGAAACGATGAGAATCTATGGCGAGAAACCCTGCCGCGGATTGAAGATTGTATCGTGCATCAAGGCAAGGAAGTATCTAAAGAAGAAATACTATGCGTTCCTGGCTCACGTGGTGGAAAAGAAACCTGATAAGAAAGCAGTTGGAGACGTTCCGGTCATCAGAGATTACCCGGATGTATTCCCAGAAGACTTGCCTGGACTACCACCAGTCCGACAAGTGGAATTTAGAATCGATCTCGTCCCTGGAGCAAACCGAGTGGCGAAGTCACCGTATCGATTAGCACCGTCTGAGATGCAGGAACTGTCTAGTCAACTTCAAGAACTTTTAGACAAAGGTTTCATTAGACCGAGTTTCTCTCCATGGGGAGCTCCGGTTCTCTTTGTCAAGAAGAAAGACGGATCATTTCGTATGTGCATCGATTATCGTGAGTTAAACAAGTTGACAATCAAGAACAGATATCCTCTACCTAGGATCGATGATCTGTTTGATCAATTACAGGGAGCAACTTGCTTCTCGAAGATTGATTTACGATCTGGGTATCACCAGTTGAGAGTAAATGATGAGGATATACCAAAGACTGCGTTTAGGACTCGATATGGACACTACGAGTTTGTGGTTATGCCATTTGGGCTGACCAATGCACCTGCAGTGTTCATGGACTTGATGAATCGAGTCTGCAGGCCTTACTTAGACCAGTTTGTTATTGTCTTTATTGACGATATACTGATCTATTCAAAGTCGGAACAAGAACATGAAGATCATTTGAGGAAAGTCCTAGAGTTACTAAGAGAAAAACAACTTTATGCTAAATTCTCAAAGTGTGAATTTTGGCTAAAGGAGGTTCACTTCTTAGGACATGTCATAAACAAGGATGGGATACATGTAGATCCAGCAAAGATTGAGGCGATTAAGAACTGGACTACCCCGTCTACTCCAACATAGATTCGTTCATTTCTGGGTCTGGCAGGATATTACGGGAGATTCATTGCGAATTTCTCTAAGATTGCTTTGCCACTTACCACATTGGCTCAGAAAAGTGAAGCCTTTATATGGGGACAGAAACAAGAAGATGCATTTCAACTTCTTAAACAGAAGTTATGCAATTCCCCTATCCTTAGCCTTCCAAAAGGCAGTGATGATTTCATTGTCTATTGTGATGCTTCAAACCTGGGTCTCGGTTGTGTACTTATGCAACGAGACAAGGTCATTGCATATGCTTCAAGACAGCTTAAGGTTAACGAGAAGAATTACACTACTCATGACCTTGAGTTAGGGGCTGTGGTCTTTGCATTGAAGATTTGGAGACACTACCTTTATGGTACTAAATGTGTCATCTATACAGACCACAAGAGCCTGCAACACATCCTTAATCAGAAAGAACTCAACATGAGACAACGGCGTTGGGTTGAGCTTCTAACTGATTACGACTGTGAGATTCGTTACCATCCGGGTAAGGCCAATGTGGTGGCGGATGCTCTTAGTCGTAAGGAACCAGTCAAGCCAATTCGTGTCAGAGCCATGGAGATCAACACACAGCCAAACCTGAAAGACTTGATTCGTATAGCACAACAACAGGTAGTAACAGACAATCAACTCAAGACAGACTTGGATTGCGGGATTGAGAAGAAACTAGAACCTCGAACTGATGGGGTGTTATATCTCAATGGCCGCATTTGGATTCCGAAGTCTGAAGAATTGCGCACACTCATCTGTGATGAGGCTCATAAGTCACGATACTCAGTTCATCCTGGAGCAGATAAGATGTACCAAGACTTGAGGACATCTTACTGGTGGCCAGGAATGAAGAAAGACATAGCACTGTATGTGGGAAAATGTCTTACATGTTCAAAAGTCAAAGCAGAACATCAAAAGCCTTCGGGACTTCTGTAGCAACCTGAAATTCCTCAATGGAAATGGGAGCAAATTTCTATGGATTTCATAACTAAGTTGCCGAGAACTCCGCGAGGTTTCGATTCGATTTGGGTGATCGTTGATCGACTCACCAAATTTGCTCATTTTCTCCCTATCCACGAGGATTACAAGATGGAGAAGTTATCCACATTGTACATCAACGAAATCATTGCACGTCATGGTACACCAACATCAATCATATCTGATCGTGATAGTCGTTTCAATTCTCGCTTTTGGCAATCATTGCAAAAGGCTTTGGGAACTCGTGTTAATCTTAGCACGGCGTATCATCCTCAAACCGATTGTCAAAACGAAAGGACTATCCAAACACTCGAGGACATGCTTCGTTCTTGTGTCATTGACTTCGGTGGAAGTTGGGACACTCATCTTCCACTTATCGAGTTTTCGTACAACAACAGCTACCATACGAGCATTCAATGTGCACCATTCGAAGCTTTATATGGTAGGAAGTGCCGATCACCGGTCTGTTGGACCGAGATTGGTGACTCACAGGTCGTAGGACCAGAACTCATTCAGGAAACATCAGACAAGATCACAATCATTCAGTCACGGCTTAAGGCCGCACGAGATTGGCAGAAGAGTTATGCTGATTGACGTCGGAAACCACTTGAGTTTCAAGTCGGTGACCGAGTTTTACTCAAAGTTTCTCCCTGGAAAGGCGTTGTCCGATTCGGGAAGAAAGGGAAACTTGCACCAAGGTACGTAGGACCTTTTGAGATCCTGGAACGGATTGGTCCCGTAGCCTACAAACTCAAACTTCTAGTGGAGCTAAGCAATGTTCATGATACTTTTCATGTATCAAATCTTAAGAAATACTTAGCTGATCATGATGTTCAGATTCCACTGGAAGACATTCAGATTCAGAATAACATGCAATTCATAGAACGTCCGGTTGAAATCATGGATCATGGAGTCAAGAAACTTAAACGCAGCCGTATCCCGATCGTAAAGGTATGATGGGAGGGCAAACGCGGTGCTGAGTTCACCTGGGAAT
Source organism: Mikania micrantha (assembly GCA_009363875.1). Taxonomy (NCBI): domain Eukaryota; kingdom Viridiplantae; phylum Streptophyta; class Magnoliopsida; order Asterales; family Asteraceae; genus Mikania; species Mikania micrantha. The sequence goes on along the minus strand of CM018691.1, from coordinate 73,287,302 downwards.
GTGAAGACCAGATGAAGCTTAAGTACCCTCATCTTTTTACAGTATCTTCGGCTAGTTAATTTCGGGACGAAATTCCCTTAACTAGGGGAGACTGTAACATTTGTACATTTAGTCACGGTAGTCGTAAACAGGGTTAGAACAGTGTGTGTCCATGTTAAGTTAATCAATGTGATTCATGTGTTCATAATGTGTTTGTGTGTTACAGGATCTTATTTATTTAGAGACAAGTATGTATTATTTATTTAAAGTCGATTATACTAGGCAAGAACAGTATCGTGATATATCGAAACAGTGGTGGGCAGCGAGAGTGAGCCCTATATATATACTGCGTTCGGTGTAACAGGATAGTGTTAGTGCGTAGTGTTAAGACGAATATTATGACAATTAATCAAACAAAATTGTAATGCGTAAGCGAGACTGAGTATAGTTATGGGTGACGATCCATAATGGTACGAATGTTGAACTTATAATTACGAGTGAACGGCTTTAAATAATTAATACGATCGAAAAACGTACGCGATTGAGGGTATACACGTAATTGTATGTGTTTAACGATCTGTTAACGCACGAAGAGTAAAAATAGTTAAAATTATTATTTTATATTTTTACAATTTTGAAACTCATCATTTTATTGTGGTTAACAAATCTTTTATTTTAAATCGCGTAAAATACGCGTTACGTTCCGGAAACGCGAACCGAGTGACCGAAACAAACTCGAATACCCCACGGGCTATAAAAGCCCTAAAGATGGCTATTTTCTCATTAAATTCACCAACAACCACTTCTCTCTCTAAAATTCCCGTCTACCCTCTCTCTCTAGAAAACCGAACTTCAAACGCGCGTATCTCCTTCGTTTCTCAACGGATTTCGGTGTTTTCGGTGTCCATGCCTAGCTCTCGACATCCTCTACACGAAAGTACAAGGGATCTGTGGATTCATCCGGCCAAAAACGAGGTATAATAGAATTAAAATCTGGAAAATAGGGTTTCTTGTGTGTTTTGTTCAAAAACCGACCCAAAGCCGGCTCTTGCACCATTATTTTGAGTTTCGCAACTACAGCAATCATTCTTGGTGTTGGATTAACTTGGATCTAGGTCTGGAAATAGAGATTAGATGACGAGAATGGTGCAGGTCGACAGGTTCGTGGCTGGTTAAGGGGCCGAACCTTCATCAGCATTCGGCCGAACCCTTGCTGTTACACAAACCCTAACAAACCCTGAATGGTTCGTTGCATGACCAGCCGAGCCCTGGGGGTCCCCACGAGCTTTCACCGAACCAGTGGATACCTAATGAACACTCTCCTATGCGAACTTCCCGCGAACCTTGCATGTGGATACCCCACGAACCCTAATCTCGCCGAACCTTTAACTTGCATGGCCGAACCTTAGTAAGACGAACCTTGCATGATGAAGGAATTTCCGAACCTTAAGGTTGCTAGAACCTAACCTTAGCGAACCTATCTACATTCAAGAACCACGAACCTTCGGCCACCATAGACAAACCATGTTGAGGCCATGCAGCGAACCCCACCTACGCGAACCCAGACGAACCATGTTGGGTATCTTGGCCGAACCATGGAGGCGTTCTCATGACCGGCGAAACTAGGCCTTTGAACCTAAAAGGTTCGCTGCCTAAGGTTGCAGCCGCTAACCCTTTCGGCCCAACCCAATTCTATTCGGCCCAAATCCTATTAGTAATCGGCCCATAGGTTAAACAAAGCCTAATGGTGATAGCTTTGGCCCATTATGATATTAAGTTGGTCCAATATTGCCTTGGAAGCTTACATGGCCTACATATATATTGGTTGGCCCAACTCAAAACCCATAGGCCCAATCCAAGCCCATTCGGGCCACTATGATCTCAATTGGCTTAATATTGTCTTTGGCATGTTACAAGCCGAGATACGTGTTGTTGGGCCAGCACCACATTCACTTGGCCCAATATCACATTCTAATGGTCCTTGTTAACCTAAGAAGCCCATGGACTTTTATTTAAGCCTATCATAATTATGGGCTTAAGGCCCAATGATTTGCCCACAACTTAAAATAGTTGTGAGTTAATTTTATTTGGGTTAAATTGTAACTCAACATAATCATGAGGCTAATTCATAATATCAAGGTCGTAAAACAATTGGAACATCTTTTCACAATACATGTTAATCAAGGGTTATCAAGTTCACAAACACTTGTCATTTTATGCATAAGATTGTGCATAAAAGATACATGACATCTCTTTTCATGAATCATCGATCAATCAAGTGACTCAAATCATAACTTTCAAGTTTTCACAACAATCATAATCATGAGAACAAGTTAATCAAGTTCAATAGTTCACAAGTCAATCAATGAATCAAAGTCTATACAACTATAAATCTTATATCTTATGTATGATTACAATGATATAGGAACCAGTTAGAAGTCTTGTTTGCTACTTGCTAATTGTTATAGTTCAGAGTCTACTGCAGACAGGTGAGAACATTAGCCCCTCTTTTACTGTTTTACAACTGTTTTGGGGTGAAACACGTGATCAAACTCTATATTTACAATCGTATTCATGGTTCAAGAGGTGTTCTATTTTACAAATGTTACAGGTTCATTGCACGAATCCAAGGGATTCATCAACTGTTTTAAAGGATTTATCAATTAATAAACTCTTTCTATTAAAAAGTTTTATAAAGGCTTTTTGAACTATTTTATATCAGATTTACTCAAATGGTTTTATAAGTGATAAACATTTTTAAATAATGGATTTTATAAACTTTTGTTATAAACCTTGTTTCTATTTAAGGTCACAATCTTATGTACCCAACCAAGGGTATTCAAAACAAGGTATTCAAACAATGGTTCTCATGGTGATGTTCAAAACAAAGGATTCATTTCATGGTGTCCAAAACAAAGGATTCAGATCATGGTATTCAAACAGGGTTTTCAAATCATGTTATCAAATAAGGCATTAACACGCTACTTTTAAAGCAAAGTGCAAAAGCATGGTGTCCATCGTTGTAAACAAACTTATAAACCCATCAAGTTTCATTAGCGTTAGTACTGGGTGATCACAACAAGGGAAAGCGGACACACTAGTTCATTATCCAAAATGGAGTTAGCTTTTAAATTTGTTTTAAAAGCTAACTGCAGGTTTGGTGTCATTATGGTTATCAAAACTGCTGATGTATTATCTAACTCCAAACGTGGTTTGGGACTTGATATTATATGTTGGTTTTCGTGCAAACAGTGATTGGACTGTTTACACTCATTTTTATACTTGATGTTAGTTTGGGTTGCAACCCATACATGTGATTAAATTGCTGCTTTAATATACCTATGCCTTATATTACAATTTCATGATTTCATATGTTAAACCTATTGTTCTCACCAACTACTTATGTAGTTGACAGTTACTTTTCACGTGTTTCAGGTAATCAGGTTTAAGACTTTCTCAGGGACAACTAAGGAGACCATTCTAAGATAGAACAAGATGAAGAAACATGCTAGGATGGATTAGAAACAACTAAATCCTAATTTTTTAATTGTCTTGTTTGAAGTCTTATTTTGTAAACTATATTTTGGGTCTGTAGTTGTCATTATTTTGGTAGATAGTTTGTCTGTAACTAAACAACTGTCTAAACATTATGAAATGTAGTAATCCATTGTGGTTGTTCTTATTCAATACTTGTGCATGATTCAACTGTTCATACGTCACCGCGCCGTGGATTCCGCACGCGGCGCAGGGGTGTGACAACTGGATTCGAAATTTTGGACTCGGAGATGTAGTATGATGTGCAGCCCAACTATGTCTATGATGTTAACCCAACCATATTACCTATTCGATCCATAACGACTTAAAGGGGCCCAAGTGACCTTCGGCCCAACAATACTATTGTTCGGCCCACACTTTTCTAGGTCCAAGTGATTAACCGACCCAAGAGACTTGTAAATTGTCCTTGCATAAACCTTTCGGCCCAACCCCATTGTTAAACGCATACCATCGGATTGGTTCTTGAATTCAATCCGGGCCATCCTTTGGCCCAATTTGATGTAGCCGATGGTTCGGTCCACACACCTTGGTTACCTAGTGGAATCACTTGGATGTTCTTAGGCCCAACATTCTCAAGTTCCAGCCCATTATGATTTAATTGGCCCAAGAATGTATGAGGTCGGCCCAGTATAGCTACACAACTCACTAGGAATATCTAGGCCCAAGACTTGATCCACATTTGGCCAATATGTTTAAGGATATAAACTAATACTTAAATTAAAGGATTTCAAATAACTTGCAAGGAATTTCATGTTGATTACTATAAAAAGGGTGAAAGATTTTAGAAATGATGCTTGAAAACTCTAACCTTTATAACTATGATGCCACAAACCATTTGAATCCAAAGGTGACAACAAGTGCAATAAACATAAAATACGTAGATATGATATATCACCAATAAGTAATACCAAGTACATAAGGGCCGAATAAATACCGAGACTTACATGTGTTAGCCAATGCTAAGGCTAACACATACACGCACACAAATACTAACAACTTATACTTATGAGTTACAACAACATGAAATCAATACAGGATCGTGAACGTAACAACAAATACTACAACGAGTGCATGCATTCTTGTTTAACTTAGTAAACCACTTCAAACATCAGGTGAGTTCATTTGTCTCTTTTCAAACCATTTGTTTTAACTCGGGACTGAGAAGCATGTTATTCATTTTAAACAATTATTGAAATGTTTATTAAATGCTTTTACACTATTGATAATGCTTTTACTTAATGCTTGAACTTGTAATGCTTATTTGGAAACTAAAGACTAAGGCTATAGTGTAAATACTTACACTCTGTGCTCAAACTAGAAATTTAAACTTTATGCTTAATACTTATGGTATAAACTCTAGGCTTAAACTATACGCTCGATGATTGTGCTATAAACTTTACTATTGAACTGTAGACTAAAGGCTTGGGTGATAAACTATGTGCTTAAACTATACGCTTAATGCGTATATTATAAACTCTATGCTTAACTACATACTCGATGCTAAGGCTTGGAAACACTTACACTAAGCACCAGTACTCGATACACTCTTTTCGAAAACTAATACTATAAGTACATATTCTAAATACTAATTCTTTGAACAATTATTTTAAAAGCTAATATCTTATACTTTTAATCTAGATGTTAATTCGTTTTACACTTAAACTTATTTGTTTAAAGTTAAACTTGAACACTTATATGCTTAAGAAAGATTTACTCGCTTAAAAGGCTATGAAGACTTATATGCGTGAAATACTTGAAACACTTGAATGCTTGATATACTTGGAAAGCTTGAAAACACATGAATACTTGACATGCCTGGAATGCTCAGACAATAGACTGATTGACCGCCGAGTCTTGACATTGGCCAAGCTAAACTAGTCATCAGTGAAACTATGTGAATGTTTTAAATTTGTATGCTTAAGCTATAGGACATTGTAAGACAGACTGTTGACCCCCGAGTCTTGACATGGGTCAAGCGAAACTAGTCATCAGTGTTCTTCTTCGTCAGACATCGTAAGACGAACTGTTGGCCGCCGAGTCTTGACATTGGTCAAGCCATACTAGTCATCAGTGCTCTTCGTTGTCAGGGTCATGTAAGACAGACTGATTGGCCGTCGAGTCTTGACAGTGGTCAAGCCATACTAGTCATTCAGTGTTCTTCTTGATTCTTCCATGGTTATGACAAGTGACTAGAATGATTTGGGTTCTTCTAGCTGACTTTGTGTCAGTTTTGTCACACCCCGAGCCGGTGGGGTTGGATCAGAGTCCCCGTCGGGCGGAAGGTTCCCGGGGTGTGATATCGTGGGTGATAATCAAGATGATCATATTGTTTACATAGCATCAATGTCATGAGTAACTAAAGCACAATCAAACATTAAACTAGGATTACAAAGTTAAATTACAATATCAATGTTCTGCAATTTAACTAAGTAAACCTAACAAATGAATCAAATGTTTATATCTTGTATATGTACAAGATATCAAAAGTAATGTGTATCATCAACAAAAGATGTGCTTCCCAAAAGTCTACTAAGTCCTCTATCTGGGCAGCCTAGTATGCAAATCCTGAAGCCTTAGCTTATACCTGTTCTTCAACACGGTGGTTGGTGAGTTCATAAAGTCTATAAGTTTAAAATAGTTTTAAGAAACCTCTTTCGGTAAAACCTTAATCTCATTAACTCCACATGTAATATCTAGATCGGTATGCTTATATATAGGGCATACCCCTGGGTCGAGCCTACAACCCGCCCAGACGCCATCCCACCACATACTAATTTGGATATGACACTGTTGTTAATGATAATTAAGCCTTTTACCTACCAATCAACCCATTCCTCAACAAAGCTTTTGTTTTCTATTTCAAAGTTTCCAAGTCTATAATGTTCACAAGTGTTAGCTTCAAAGTATGTTTATCAAGCATCATAGTTTCACACGCACATAGTTTAGCTGTCCCTATTCTCATGCGCGAGTATAAGCTCTGCACTACCAGTCGTTTAGCAATTATGTAGCTCACGGATAGATACAAGCTCTGCACTAGCAGTCGTTTAGCAATTACGTATCTCATGAATTAGTTAAGCTTAGTATAGCAATTATGTGTCTCCTATACAAGATACAAGCTCTGCACTAGCAGTCGTTTAGCAATTACGTATCTCATACATAGACACAAGCCATGCATACACAAGTAATCCAACAATTACGTATCTCATATAAGCAGACAAAAGCTCTGCACCAGCAGTCATTTAGCAATTACATGTCTCTTATATAGATAATAGCTTAGCCTCGTTATGGTTAAGTTTAGCTATTACATACCTCATATAAGCAGACAAAAGCTCTGCACTAGCAGTCGTTTTGCAATTACATGTCTCTTATATAGGTAATAGATTAGTCTCATTATGGTTTAGTTTACATGTATCTCAATACATAGGTACAAGCTCTGCACTAGCAGTCGTGTAGCAATTACGTAGCCTATGATTAGATACATGTCTAATGTTTCATGCGCACATAATAGTTTCAAGCATATAGTTTCATGTGTCCACACATAGTTTCATCATGAATTCCATGGTATAGCATCAAGTCTCATGTTTAAGCTTATAGCTTCACAAGCATAAGCATCAAGTTTCATGTTTAAGCAAATAGTTTCATAAGCATAAGCATCAAGTCTCATGTTTAAGCATATAGTTTCATATGCATCCAACATATAGTTTCAAGGCTCAAGTTTGAAGTATAAGTATCAAGTTTATTGCTTTTTAAAGTATACTAAGTTCCAAGCATAAGCATCGATATAAGCATCACGTTTAAGTTTAAAAGCATTAAATAACATTTCAATAGTTTATTAAAATGTTTAACATGCTTCTCACTCCCGAAGTAAAACAAGTAAGTTTGAAAAGGAACAAATGAACTCACCTTGTGTCCATTGTGATTGACTAAGTATAGTGAGAATGCACGCTCTCTTTGTTTGCACTTGGTATGATGTTCACGTTCCTGTATTGGTTTCATAGTGTTTTTAGTTGATAAGCATTTGTTTGTAAGAATTCGTTGTGTATAAATGTTAGTGTTAGCCCTAAAGTTGGCTAACACTCACAAGTCTTGTTTGTTATCCGGCCCCAATTCCTCATTGTTAAAGATCCTACACTTGTTCATTAATCACAAGTTATCATTAAAGCATTTGTGAAATTTGCTTTAAACTCGTCACCACCGTAACAACAATCTAATGTTCCCTAAATGTCTTTATCCTTTACTGTTATCGTTTCCAATGTTCATTCAAACATTTATCATTTATTCAAAATCCATAGGGCCGGATAATCTATTAGACTAATTAATGTGCAATTGGGCCTATCATTTGTATGTGTGTGGGCCGGTTTTGTGCATTGGGACGAGATAATCCACATGGGCCGAAGGATTTATGTTGGGCCATCTATAGGTGATGTGGGCCGAAGCAGAAAGAATTTGGGCTGCTTAAATGCCATGGGCCGCATGGAATAAAATTTGTTAATCAATTGGGTTGGGCCATAGTGAGTGGGCCTAATGACAGCGATACACATAGATCTGCCGAGTTCCCTGGGCAGCGAACCCTTTTTGGGGTTCAAGGTTAGTTTCGACCAGCAGCAATAGAAGGTTCGGCGCTATGTAGATCGTGGTTAGGGTTCGTGGCTTGGGCAATGGTTAGCCTAAGGTTCGCCCAGGCTGCATGTGCATGGTTCGGTAGTAGTCCCCATGGTTCAGCATGCACATCATCTAGGTTCGGCTCATAATCATTATTGGTTCGCCTGAAATTAAACAAGGTTCGCCCATTATCATGAATGGTTGGTCGGGGTAACCAGGGTTCGGGAAGAAAATCTCGCCGAGGGTGTTGGGAGGGTTCGACAATATCAACTGGTTCGGCTAATATAACAAAGTTTGTCGAGGGTTCGCTTAGTTCAATGAGGTTCGTTCAAGCCCAAAGGTTCGTAGCTGGTCTACAGGTTCGGGATTGGTTCGCCCTCACTTAGGTTCGTGAGTCGTGCATGGGGTTTGGTGAGCACCAAGGGTTCGCCGCCTGTGTGACGGGAAAGTAAAGTTCGGCCCTTCAATAGGTTCGGCCACCCTTGCAGGGTTCGGCCAACCCATTGAGGTAACCCACAGCTCACCATCTTCATCATCATCGCATTAGACGATCTCAGCTCATTTTCAAGGGTGTTGAGGCATGAAGGTCGAACCTCAAGGGTGTACAGGGTGCGAGGATTAGGGTTTTCAACCGGTTGGATGAGTGTGGTCGAGTATGGGGGTGATAAAAACCCTAATTTTCAGCAACTTTAAGGCCAAATACCTCGAAATCGGCTGGGTAACTTTGTAGATCCGTTGTACTTCCTTGTAGAGGGCTTCAAGATGGTTGTTTAGGCGCAAGAATCACTTGATTTTGTTAAGAGATGAGGGAGATACGGAGCTTCAAAGTGTGGAAATAGTGATGAATGTGGAAACCGGGATTTTAGATCTCGAGAGAGAAGGATGAGTATGAAATGAAATAAATGTGGTCATTTAGGGTTTATATACCCCGTGGGTATTCGGGTTCGTTTCGGTTGCTCGGTTCGCGTTTTTGTCGCGTATCCGGTTCTTTACGCGCGTTTCTCGTAAATTAAATAAAAAAGATTATTTTTAACAGTTTAGATGTTATTAAATTTTAATAATTATTTTAAATTTCGTTTAATAAATTTATTTATCGAATTTCGTTATTTTCACGCGTTTCGTTTATTGGTTCGCGATTTAACAACATAGCTTAGTTTAAATTGTTTTATGATGAGTTTCAAAATTTTAAAATAGGAAATATTTTATTTCCTTAAAATTATTATCGTTCGTATCGTTGTTCGTTTTCGTTTTCGTTTCGTCATATTGCGTCGCCATCGCGCGTATTCGTTCGAATCGTCATTCGAACGAACACGACGATGGTTTGGCTTTCTGATTCTTGTTCTCTACTGTTCAGTCATTATTTAAGAACGTTAAGCTATCAGAATCATTCATACAGATCGTCACCTATGCGAATGATTCGTCGGTTTAGCATTCCGTAACAATAACCGTTATAGTTTCGTTTTGTTTAACCTCACATACGCTTATACACAATAGTATCAAATCAAGTATCTATGTTTCAACACTGTGTTGTCTGACATGTTTCTGACTGTTAAACCCTAAGGTTTCAGTCAGATTTCAGACAATCGTATAATAGTCTAGTGTAAAGCATGATGTTTCAACAAGATAAGCATAGTTTCACGTAATGTGTACCTGATTTACTGTACGATTTACTGTTGCGATCACTGTTCCGGCACGCATCCGGCACTGATGTTACAGTCTCCCCTTGTTAGAGAAATTTCGTCCCGAAATTTAAGACTCGTTATCCGGTACGGCTTCCTCTGTAAAGAGTTGGGGATACTTATTCTTCATGTGATCTTCACGTTCCCAAGTAAACTCTGGTCCGCACCTTGAGTTCCAACGAAGCTTTACGATAGGAATACGACTTTGCCTCAGTTTCTTAACTTTACGATCCATAATCTGTATAGGTTCTTCAACAAAACGTAAGTGTTCATCCAATTGAATTTCTTCAACCGGTATGGTAAGAGTTTCATCAGCAAGACATTTCTTCAAGTTTGAGACATGGAACACGTCATGTACACCACTAAGTTCATCCGGTAAGCTTAGTCTGTACGCCACAGGACCAATGCGTTCGATGATTTCAAACGGTCCCACGTACCGTGGTGTTAGTTTGCCTTTCTTTGCAAAACGGACTACGCCCTTCCATGGAGATACCTTCAACATGACACGGTATCCCACTTGGAATTCCAACGGCTTGCGCCGTTTGTCGGCATAGCTCTTTTGTCTGCTTCTTGTTGCCTGTAACCTTTTTTGTATCTGGGCAATCTTGTCTGTATTTTCTTGAATTAGTTCTGGCCCTGTGATACGATTATCTCCTACTTCCAACCAACAGATCGGTGACCGACATTTCTGACCATAAAGAGCCTCGAATGGGGCACAACCGATGCTGCTGTGATAACTGTTGTTGTAGGATAACTCGATTAGTGGCAAATTGGAATCCCAATTACCACCGAAATCTAGAACACAAGTTCTTAACATGTCCTCCAGGGTTTGAATTGTACGTTCGCTTTGACCATCCGTTTGTGGATGATAAGCTGTACTCAAGTTTAATTGCGTCCCCAGAGATTTCTACAATGACTGCCAGAACCTTGATGTAAATCTGCTATCACGGTCTGAAATGATAGACAATGGCACACCATGGCATACCACTATCTCGTTGATGTAAAGATTCGCTAGTTTATCCATCGTATATGTTTCTCGCATCGGCAAGAAATGAGCAGATTTGGTTAATCGATCAAGGATAACCCAAATAGTGTCGTGTCCACTAGAAGTGCGGGGTAACTTAGTGACAAAGTCCATAGCTATCTGTTCTCACTTCCAAAGTGGAATTTCAGGCTATTCCAGCTAACCTGACGGTTTCTGGTGTTCCGCCTTCACTTTTGCACACGTAAGACATCGACCAACATACTCGGCTATGTCTTTCTTCATACACGGCCACCAATAATATGCACGTAAGTCTTGGTACATTTTATCAACATAAATGTGAAAGATGGGTTGAGTCTTGCAAGGGGTTTGAGATGTTATTAAACAAACAAACAGCATCAAATGTGAAGTTTAGTATTGGATACAATCACACTGCCCCCCCAGCTGATTATACACCAAAAAATCTTGATTGTGAGTCTGAAGGGGACAGTGTATACCAATCCACCAAATCTTCAGAAAAGTCTGATGCTGAAGAATCATTTGAAAGTGAGTTAAGTGCATGCAAATCTGAGTCTGAGACTGTGGATATTGAGACATATTCTTATTCTATTGGATGTACAAATGTCATTCAGGATGACACATGTCAAGATAGTGTTTTAATTAAAATTAATCCTGATGAAAAAGTTTTCAATGAATTAAATTTAAAACTGATTGATTCAGATGGGCAAGGCACTGGAGGGAAAGATGCACGGCTTTTGATAAGCCAAAGTGTCTCATCAGCAGTTATAGAAAAAGCTGGTAATGTTACAACTGCTGATGACAATTGTGTTGATAGACAAGTACTGAAGAATAACTCTTCAGAGGTTGTCAACACATCAGTTGTTGTCAAAAAGTCTACAAAGCCTGATGTTAAACAAGTACTGAAGAAGAAAAATTCTGTATCTAAGTCTTCAGTACTTGTCGATACTCACAAGGAGAAACACAAGAGGGTGCTTTGTGAAATTTGTAGGTTGTTTAATCATTCCTCTGATGAATGCTGGTACAGGAAGGGTTCTAAATTCAATAAAATCAAGCACAAAAACAAGAACATACTCAAAATAAAAAATGAATTTAGTTCCAAGTTTGTACCAGAATCATCAGTAGTTTCAAAATCTGGAAAAACCTCACAAGGAAATGAATCAAGTAACTCCAAGAAAGGTAATGGGGTTGTTCCAGATTCAAGGAAACAACACTTGAAAGATTCTTCATCAATTAAAGACACTAAGGTGATCAAACACAAAAATCAAAAGTCAGGTCCTAATGTGTCTAATGAAATCAAAATATTGACACAAAACCACAATCAACTGATGTTAATGATGCAACAATTGCTAGGAAGAGTCAATCTAGCAGAGGCATCTGTTGCTTCATTTCATAAGAAGAAACCAAGGTCAAAAACCAAGGTTAAATCTGTTGAAAAGAATGATTCAAGTGTTGGTTCAAATGAAAATTTTAATTTTGTTTCTTCATGTGTTAACAGACCCAAAACCAAACTGGTTTGGGTCCCAAAGTCTAACTGAGTGTGTTGATGTATGCAGGGTCCTTCAGCATGCCAAAATATCATCTGGTATGTTGACAGTGGAGGATCCATGCATATGACTGGGAGCAGATCTCTTCTTAATGATTATTTTACAGGAAGGAAGGGATTTGTTTCTTTTGGAAATGATGCTAAAGGGTATATTATAGGGAAAGGTTATGTGACAAATGGTGAAATAAGGTTTGATGATGTGAATCATGTAGAGAATCTTAAGTATAATCTTCTGAGTGTTAGTCAGATGTGTGATAAGGGACACATTTCTCTTTTCACCAAGCAAGACTGCAGAATACTGTCTTCTGAAGTGTTGCCTCTGATTGGCAAAGTCTTAGATGAGTATACTCTCCTTAAGGCTAACAGAGTGGGAAAGGTCTATGCCTTTGATTTGTCAAAGAAAATCTCTGTTAAAGGTCATCCTTGTTTATTCTCTAAGGCTTCTTTCAAGGAATCAAATCTGTGGCATAGAAGATTAGGTCATGTCAATCTCAAAAACATGAATCAACTGGTGAAAAATGGGTTGGTTAGAGGTCTTCCAATGAAGGATTTCAGTTGTGATGAGAATTGCACTGCTTGCTTGAAAGGGAAGCAACACAAAGTTTCTTTTCCTCCAATTGGTGATCCCAAATCCACTGGTTGTTTGCAAATGTTGCACATGGATTTGTTTGGGCCAGTGAAGGTTATGAGTATGGCAAAGAAGAAGTATTGCTTAGTAATTGTTGATGATTACTCAAGGTTTGTCTGGACCTTCTTCTTGCACTCAAAAGATGAGGTTGCCAAGTCCATTATAAACTTTGTGTTGTATGTTGAGAAGCAATATTCTCTTCCTGTCAAGTGTGTAAGGAGTGATAATGGAACAGAGTTCAGAAATCATATTCTGGATGAGTTTTATCTGTCAAAGGGAATCAAGAGGCAGTACAGCATCCCTAGAACTCCTGAACAAAATGGAGTAGTTGAAAGGAAAAATAGAACCTTGATTGAAGCTGCCAGAACAATGCTAGCTGATTCTGGCTTGCCATTGACTTTCTGGGCAGAAGCTGTCAATACTTCTTGTTATGTGCACAACAGGGTTTTGGTGAATCAAAGATGGTTGAAAACTCCTTATGAACTGCTTCATAATTTAACTCCTTTGATTTCCTTCTTCAGAGCTTTTGGGTGTCCTTGCTATATCCTCAATACCAAAGATCAACTTAAAAAGTTTGACTCCAAAGTTGATGCAGGATATTTTGTTGGCTATTCTTCAACTTGCAAGGCTTACAGAGTGTTCAACTGCAGAACAAAGATGGTTGAAGAAACTCTTCATGTCAAATTCAATGAATGTCCAAAAGACTCTATTCCACAAAATCCTGTTGAGCTGTTTAATCTAGAAATCTTGCAACATGAATCCTATTCATCCCAAGATAAGTCTATTGGTGTGGAAGATGATGCCCCTAAAGCAGTTCCACCAACAGCTTCTACAGCAACCACACAAGGATGCCATGATGATGAAGATGAAAGTACTCATTTGTTCAGATTTAGTGATAATCTGCCATTGTCTGCTAAATCTGATGCTCCTCCTGCTCTAGTTGTTCCTCCAAATACAAATGCTGATGAAATTCTGGATTCTTCTACATCATTTGAAATTCCTGCTGAACTGTTCCCTGGTTCTTCATCAACATCTGCAGCAGATGAACCCCAAGCAAATACTTGCACTGATCTTATTCCATATCAAGAACTGAAGGATCATCCATTATCTCAGGTTCTGGGTGACATTTCTGCCGGTGTTTCCACAAGAAGTCAATTGTCAAATTTTTGTCTTCATGCTTTATTTGTGAGTCAGCAAGAGCCAAAGAACTATAACACTGCACTCAAAGACAATGGCTGGGTGGAGGCAATGCAGTTGGAGTTGTTGCAGTTCAAGAAACAACAAGTCTGGGAGCTGGTTCCTTTACTCCAAGGTAAGTGTGCAATAGGCACTAAATGGGTGTTTAGGAATAAAACTGATGAAAATGGTCAAATAGTTAAGAACAAGGCAAGACTGGTTGTACAGGGGTTCTCTCAGGAAGAAGGTATTGATTATGATGAGACTTTTGCCCCTGTAGCTAGACTGGAAGCAATTAGATTGTTTTTAGCATATGCTGCCTTACACAAACTAAAAGTTTTTCAAATGGATGTCAAAATTGCTTTCTTATATGGCACAATAAAAGAGGAAGTGTATGTGTGCCAACCACCAGGTTTTGAGGACAATAAACATCCTGATTGGGTGTACAAGCTTCATAAAGCTCTTTATGGGCTGAAACAAGCACCTAGAGCCTGGTATGACACTCTATCCACTTTTCTTCTTAAAAATAATTTCACTAGAGGCTCCATTGATAAAACTTTGTTCATACAGAAAGTAGGACAGCATAAGCTTCTTGTTCAAATTTATGTTGATGACATAATTTTTGCTTCATCTGATCCAAAGTTGTGTGCTGATTTTACTGAGTTAATGACAAAGAATTTTGAAATGAGTGCCATGGGGGAATTACAGTTTTTCTTGGGTCTTCAAATCAAACAAAGTATTGATGGCATTTTCATTCATCAATCCAAATACACAAAAGAGTTGTTAAAGAAATTTGATTTGCAAAACTGTAAACAATGTTCTAACCCCTTGAGCAGCACCACACAACTTGATGCAGATGTGAAAGGTAAATCAGTTGATGAAACTCTTTATAGATGTATGATTGGGTCCTTGATGTATCTCACAGCATCTAGGCCAGACATTATGTTTGCTACATGTGTTTGTGCTAGATTTCAGGCTGCACCTAAAGAATCTCATTTGATTGCTGTTAAAAGAATTTTCAGATACTTGCAGGGCACTCAATCTATGGGAATTTGGTATTCCACTGGGCATTCCTGCAAGCTGGTTGCTTTTTCTGATAGTGACTATGCAGGATGCAAACTTACCAGAAAATCAACTTCTGGTGGTTGTCAGTTTCTAGGAAATTGTTTGGTTTCTTGGCAAAGTAAGAAACAAACATCTGTGGCCACTTCAACAGCTGAAGCCGAGTACATTGCTGCTGCAAGCTGTACTTCACAAATTCTCTGGCTTCAGACTCAACTTTTGGATTATGGCATTAAAGAGTCTAAGACACCATTGTTAATGGATAGTGCCTCAGCTCTTTGTATTGTCAAGAATCCAGTTCAGCACTCTAGGACCAAACATATTGAAATCAGACATCATTTTATAAGGGATTGTTTTGAAAAGGGTCTGATTGATCCAAAGTTTGTTCCTAGTGCTGATGAGCTTGCAGATATCTTTACTAAGCCTTTAGACACTTCAACTTTTCAAAATTTAGTTCTAAGGCTTGGTATGCTGCAACTTGAATAAATTGGTTTTCACACTAATAAAATTCCATCCACCAGATAAAATTTTCAAAAATACAAAAATATTCCCTTTGTCCATAACTCAAATTTTTGTATAACCTTGCAACTTTTGATATTTTCAGTAAATACTGATAAATATCACAAGTACTGATTCAAGGAAATATATGACCTTTACCAATATTCTCAGTTAAAAGTACTGATGGGTTTTGGTTGACAAAGTACTGAAGGTCAAAAATATTTCACAACGCCTGATGAACAACTTTTGTTCACAAGGTCTGATGCCAAATTTTTCCAAAATCTGATGAGAAAATCTGATGTTTCACAAAGTCTGATGAGTACGTGATGAAAACAGCTGATGAACAAAAACTGTCACCAACACCTGATGAGTAACTTTACTCTTCAGCTGTTTCAACCTCTGCTGTTTTCTTTTTATAACATCTGAAGAACATATTCCAATTCTCTATTTATATCAAACCTTCTTCAGTTGTTTCATTACCACTTCATCAGAACTTTCTATCTTTTTCAAAAACCTATCTTCCCTCTCAAGTATCTGCTTCCATGGCGACCATGAACCTTAAACCTTGTCATAACTCTGTTGCCTACCTCACCAAATCCTCATTCTGGTCAAAATTTGATGAAGCCGTTGATCTCATGAATGCATCGCCATTCAAAACTGCATTTCTTATCAATCCCACACTTCATGTTGAATCCATTCATCAATTCTGGATGAATGTCGAGCTCATCAACATCGGCACTGGTGTTCTTTCTCTTCGATCTACAGTCAATGGACACACTGTCCACATCAGTCCCGCCGAACTAAGGGAGGTTCTTCAACTTGATGATGCAAACTTAGTCACCCAATTCCCAAAGAACCTACTTGACCTCTGTTTCACAAGTCATGAATACCAAGGTGACTTAAGCGATTCAACTCTGTACAAGAAAATTTTCAATGATCCGGAGCGTCTTATCTTCCACATGATCAACATCTGTCTAGCTCCAAAATCATCATCATGGGACCAGATGTCTTCAAGGTGGCAGCAGGTATTATTCTCAATTCTCGAATCTAAAAACCTAAATTTTTCACAAATCCTATTTTCAGAATTAACTGAACATGCTTCTAAACCTGTTTCTTCTAGATGGCTTCTTTACCCACGTTTTATCATGGCCATCATAGAAAAACAGTTCAATCAAAATGGCCTTGTTGGTCAGGGGATCTCTGCTCCAGCAGTTCTACTGGAGGTATATTCCCGACACAACACCAACACCACTCTCAAAGAGGCTGCCCAAAAGCTCAAACCCAAGCTTCGGGAACCCACAGTCTCCACTTCAAAATCAAAATCCAAAGTCCCCACCAAACCAAAATCCCAAAAGCCCAAAAAGGCTACTCAGGGAAATGAGTCCCCTGAGTCTGCCCATGCCTCACCAAGGCATGATATGGCCACTGGAAGTAGTCAGCCAGTGGTCCATCAGACTCCACCAGCTGAAACCGCCCAGGATTCCTCTCAACAGGAACTTGGTGCAACCAATGAAGGGGTAGACACACATCTAGAGCCTCTTTCATTTGAAAAGGTTTCTGTTGAACAGCACCATTCTCCCCGGGTGCAATCTGTTTCCCAGCCTATTACTATAGAAACCACCCCACAAAGCCCAACTTTTGTAATTGATCAAATCCTGAATCAGTTAAACACTCCTATCCCCACCCAGACACCTATTACAACTGGGATTCGCTCCAACATTGAGGGGGAGGATCAAAGTGTTTCTGATAACCCACAGGATTCTGACTACCATATCAGATCTCCTAGTGTGGAAAGAGAGATTCTGACATCTGACAGGGCTGCTACTTCATCACCTCCATCACTTGGAGTGATTGATAGTAGTAACATCGATAAGACCCTGCCAGAGGCAACAACTGATGAAGGGTTTAACCCTGAGGTTGGAAGTCCCCAGTACCAAGAAACAGGGGCACCTGAAAATGTTGAGCCACACTCAACTCAGGTAAATCCTGATATTATCAGGAGGTCAGATGATTCAGCCAAGGCTGATGATGACCAAACATTGTTATCAAATGTTCTATCAAGGAACAAATTCCTTGAGGCTGAGGTCTGCAGACTCAATGAGCTGCTCACCAACATGTCCAAGGCTAAAAGTCCATCTGCCCTTTCTAACCCACAGATGGCACCTTCAACTTCTGAAGGTCCCCAAAACACTTCATCCTCCACACAAAAACAACAACAGCCACCAGCCTCTGCTTCAGGCACAAATCCTCTGGGTTTAAACCCCCCAGAAGCATTTGTTGCCGCTTTCCTTGCTGCTCTTCCTCTCATCACTCCCATCCTCCAAAATCTTATTTCCCAATCTCTTGACAAGCTACTTCCCTCACAACCACAAATCCAAACAATGATTGATGGTGCAGTTCAAACAATTCTTTCTAGCCTTAAACCTCCTACACCAACTGCAGCCAAAAAGGGGGGTTTAGTTCTGTCATAGAGACAAAAAGAAAAGACTCTGGTGATGTACAGGAAGTAAGTGTGCAAGTTGAAACTATTGATTCTGAAAAGCCTGCCTCTCCTATAGATTCTGAAAAGCCTGCATCTCCTCTGAAATTTACTTACAAAAGGCAGAAGAAATCTTCCAAGGCTGATGTGGTTGAAAAGATTGTAGAGAAAGAGATTTCAAGTGAAAAAGCTGAAAAGAAGGTAGTTGAAAAGGCTGCTGATGTGATAGAGCCTGAAATGTCTGAGCTTCAGAAGCTAGTACAACAGGCTGATCAAGTTCACTTTCAAGCCATGGATGAGATTATAAGTCAACTTTTCAAGGAAAATGCTGTACCTGAAGATCTGAATAAGAAGATCAGGGAATTGGAAATAAATCACATAGACAATATTTGGAAGCAATATGACAAGGAAGAAAGTGAGAGACTTCATGTCATGCCTAGATTTGTAGCCAAATTCTTAGGGAGATCAGTTGCTGAGATCAGGGCTTGGGATAGGAGTAATCTTATCAAAGTTACAACAAAGATCTGCAGCTCTGAGACTCCTAACAAAGAACTGATTGTTGAAGCAATGGATGTGGTAGGTCTGAAGAAAAAGAAGGAGCTGCTTAAAAAGTCTCAACAGGAACTCACTTCCAGCATGCTTAACTTTCAGAAAACTGCTCCAAAATCAGCCACTTCCTTCTCAAAATCAAAAGATGTCAGAACAATTGATGCACCTCTCAAGAAGAGGAGAAAGCTGTTGATTCAGGAAGAAGATGATGAAGATAGGCAACCTTTGTCAACTGTTCTAAAACTGAAAAAGCCTGAGTCTTCCACTATTCCTGTAATGACTCCTGAATCTCAGATGCAATCTGTAAAAGTGAAGATAGAAGAAGAAGAAGAAAGTCAGAGATTACATGATGACAATATTCTGAGATTGGTAGACAAAGACTACCCTCAGACTTCCTCACTAACAGTCATGAGAAAGGAAGCACAAAGATTGTTTGCACTGAGGCATACCTTCCAGTACAGGAAAGAAGTAATCCGGGTATGGCCTGACCCAAGGGTGCAACACAGGATACACAAAAGAAACATTCCACAAGACTACAGAGGAAGAATCAAAAAGGTGATAAGTGCTGACATTATGGCTGGGTTTGTGATGGACCCTTGGGAAATCATTGAAGATTTTAAAAAGGTCTATAATGCTAAGATGCCAGTATCCAAGCTATTGGAAAACAAAATGATCAAGAAGGGGCTGGTATACAAAAGAATGGAAGGGGTAAAGAAGAATGAGCTTCAATTGTTCCTAGAAGGAAAACATCCAGATGAATTTGTATACAGAGAAATCACAAGGATTGAATTGCACAATGGGTCTACATGCAGGTACCTCTCTGAATACTATGGACCTGAGTTCTTCTTTGAAGGTGAGCCAGAGCTACAAACCATTGAAGATCAAGTAGTTCTTCTGGAAGCCTATGTCAGAGAATCTTTTAAACTTGTGCATGGACAGTAGCTTCAATGAGAGAGGCAACAACTCTTAGTCCATTCCCCAATTGGAGTTCTCTCTTATCCTTCAACTGTTAGATCTTCTGAAGCTGCTGTCATCCAGGCCTACACTTAATTGGTCATCTTAGAAGCTGATCTCTAAGGAAAAAGACACATCTTTCTGCCTGGAAAATCAACAATAAGTGGGACAACTAATAATTAGAGGTTTTGGCTGCATTGGTTCAGGGGGAGTTTGTTGGACCAAAAGAACCAATGAGCCTGATTAGAAAATCCTCTAAGTCCCATAGGCTCACAATATCTGAAGAAGAACACAACGGCTGAAGACAAACAACTGTTGAAGAGAAGATCTGAAGAGTTACAAGCTCTGAAGAGCAAGTCTTCAGATGTTGTTCACAACAGCTGAAGTGTTAGCTTTCAGCTGTTGTAGTTTAGTCTTCAGTAGTCTTCTTTCAGTATTTGTAAAAGTCTGATGAGTGTTTTACTCATCAGATGTTGTAGTACTATTTCAGTAGTTTTATCTTTTCAGTAGTTCTAGGAGGATGTCTTCAGATGTTGAAGACATTCTCAGTAGTTTAGTTATTTTCAGTAGTTATCTTTTGTCTGTTAGATGTCAACATCTTGTGACATCATCAGACGTCACTGCTTCTATATTAGGGCAGTTGACACATTGTATCTTTAACGAAGTTAGTACGAATTGAATGAATAATTCCTTTTACAGAATTCTCTCTCTATAACTACTTGTGTTTTACTGTTCTATTAGATTAACTTTGTTCTTGCTAATTTTGAGCTAATTCATCGTTGAATTCCGCTGCTATTGATCAAATGAGAACATCTGATCCTACAACCTGACGGTTTCTGGTGTTCCGCCTTCACTTTTGCACACGTAAGACATCGACCAACATACTCGGCTATGTCTTTCTTCATACCCGGCCACCAATAATATGCACGTAAGTCTTGGTACATTTTATCAGCACCGGGATGCACAGAGTACTTGGTCTTGTGTGCTTCATCGAATATAAGTTTCCTTAACTCATCTAATGCAGGAATCCATACACGATCCTTGTAGTAAACAAGTCCATCAGGTTTCGTTTCCAATTGTTTTTCCTCACCGCAATCAAGTTCTTTCTTCAAGTTTTCACGTTCAATAACCTCCTGTTGTGCTTTCATAATGTTATCGTGTAAGCTTGTCTGCACAGTCATTCTCATTGCTCTGACGCGCAAGGGTTTGACTCGTTCCTTCCGACTCAAGGCATCAGCTACAACGTTTGCCTTGCCCGGATGGTACTTGATTACACAATCATAGTCATTCAGAAGCTCAACCCAACGTCGCTGTCGCATGTTGAGTTCCTTCTGATCAAATATGTGTTGCAGACTTTTGTGATCAGTGAATATGGTACACTTGGTGCCATATCAGTAATGTCTCCAGATCTTTAAAGCAAATATTAGTGCTCCTAGTTCCAGATCATGAGTAGTGTAGTTTCTCTCATGAATCTTTAGTTGTCTCGAAGCATATGCAATAACTTTGTCTCGCTGCATAAGTACATAGCCAAGTCCCAGATGGGATGCATCACAATACACAACAAATTCATCACAACCATCTGGGAGAGATAAGATCGGAGCATCACATAGTCTTTGCTTCAAAGTCTGAAAGGCTTCCTCTTGCTTTTGCTCACAAATAAATGGTTCGCTTTTCTGTGTCAACTTTGTAAGTGGCAGAGCCTTCTTAGAAAAGTTTGAGATAAACCTTCTGTAATAGGTTGCTAAGCCTAGAAAAGAACGTATCTCCGTAGGTGTCTTAGGAGTGTCCCAATCTTTTATTGCCTCGATCTTGGCAAGATCAACATTTATTCCTTCACTGTTAACTACATGACCTAGGAATTAAACCTCTTTTAACCAAAACTCACACTTAGAGAATTTGGCATAGTGTTTCTCTTCCTTTAACAGTTCCAAGATCGTTCTAAGATGTTGCTCATGTTCTGCTTTGCTTTTAGAGTATATCAATATGTCATCAATGAAAACAATAACAAATTGATCTAAATACGGCTTACACACACGGTTCATGAGATCCATGAAAACTACGGGTGCATTCATCAAACCAAATAGCATCACCAGAAACTCGTAATGCCCGTATCTGGTACGAAACGCCGTCTTCGGTATATCTTCGTCTTGTACTCTGAGCTGATGGTATCCGTAACGCAGATCGATCTTTGAAAATTGCAATTGATCAAACAAATCATCAATCCTCGGTAATGGATACCGATTCTTGATGGTTAGTTTGTTTAGCTCCCTGTAGTCTATGCACATGCGAAAGGATCCATCCTTCTTTTTCACGAACAAAACCGAAGCTCCAAGGTGAGTAGCTCGGTCGGATGAAACCTTTATCAAGCAGTTCCTGTAGTTGGTTAGATAATTCCTGCATCTCCGAAGGTGCTAAACTGTAAAGAGATTTAGCAACAGGTGTTGCTCCAGGAATTAAATCAATACGAAACTCTACCGGTCGCACAGGAGGCAAACCAGGTTGATCTTCAGGAAACACTTCAGGATATTCCTTCACTATTGGCACGTCTTGTATTGTTTTCTTGTCTTTTTCTTTCTCCACTACGTGAGCCAAGAAAGCTATGCACTTCTTTTGTAGACACTTACGCGCTTTTATGCATGATATGATCCTTACGTTTCGCTTTGCTTGATCCCCACGAACTTCCAATACACGATCATTCGTCACAGGAATCCGAAGTAGCTTTTCCGAACAGATGACTTCAACTCTATTGAGTGATAGCCAGTCCATCCCCACGATGATGTCGAAACTGCCCAACTCCATCGGCAACAAGTCGATGGTAAATGTGTGATCGGTGAGTGTAAGTAGGCAGTTCCTAAGTGTAGTGCTAACTGTAACTTGTTTCCCATTCGCTACTTTGATAATGTAAGGGGAGTCTAAAGTTTCCTCAGTAAGACTAAGTTGTCATGCAAAATCAGATGAAATAAAACTCTGGTCTGCACCAGTATCAAATAGTACAGAGGCATAAGAGTCATGTAAAAGAAATGTACCAGTGACCACATTAGGGTCTTGGCGTGCAGCATTGGCTCCGATAACAAAAGCACGTCCGCGAGGTGCTTGTGCTCCTGGTTGCACTTTCTTTGGACAGTCGTGTGAGAAATAACCCATTTCCCCGCAGTTGTAGCAACCTCTGTTGTTGTGGTGGTGGAGGTAGTGCTCTTGCTGCAGTGTTGGTAGCCTGATTTACAGCAACACGGCATTTAGTAACCCAGTGGCCAAACCGACCACAATTGGTGCACTTCCTACATTGAGCAGTAGGAGGATGATGATACTTGCAGTGAGAGCACTGGGGATGTTCTCCCCCATAGTTTCTGGGTACATGATTGACAGGTGCTGCAGGTGCCTGTCTCAGAGGAGTAACGGCCGCATAGTTCTTCACGACCTTTTGATTTTTCTTCTGATGATACTCTGTTTCTTTGATGTTGTTTCCTTAGCTTTTCCCGAATTATCTTTTAAGACTCCAGACTTTACCATTACCTTGGTAAGCTTAGCCGAGAGGGAGATGGCTGACTCCAGAGTAGCAGATATGAAGCCAGTACAATGCTTTGTATACAAGAAGGTAATCCTGCTACATAGCGATCAATTAGCTTTTCCAAGGTTGGCACCATCTCTGGCACCAGGGCTACCAGTTCATTATAGCGGTTGGTAAAAGTCATATGATCAGCTCCCTTCATCTCATGGTTCGAGAGCTCAATCTCCAGCTGTTACAGTTCGTGTTTCGGGCAAAAATCATTCCTCAAAAGAAGTTTAAATTCCGCCCAAGGCATCGCCATCACCTCATCTCTTCCTTTAGCCCTGATCTGTGCGTTCCCCCATGTTAAAGCTCTCTTACTGAATGAACCAGCTGCATAGCGAACTTTATGGTGTTCTGCACAACTGCTTATGTCCAAGGTGTTCTCCATTTTCTCGAGCCATTGGATCAATCCAACAGCGCCTTCGACTCCAGTAAAGCTTGGGGTTTGCATCCTACAAATGATTTGTAGGAGCAGTCAGAAGTATGACCAGTGTTTCCACTAGCCTCCCAGTAGTATGGCCAGAGCTGTTGCCATGGCCTTGTATCCTGTTAATCATCTCAGGGATGACATCCTTCAGCTGACTTGTTAGTTGACTGCTCAGAAGTGTCGCCAAGGCGAGGGTAGCAGGATCTAATATCTGAGTAGTGCTTGAGCCTGGTGGTGGATTAAGTGGAGGAGGGTTTAGTGGAGGAAGAGGAGGTGGCGGTGGTGAATCTGGTGGTGACGGAGTAGAAGAGTGTGGTGCAGAAGTCTGTGTAGTCGGTACTAGAGTAGGTTGTCTTCTAGGCGGCATTCTGATCATAACCAAAAGATATTGGTTAGTGCAGTGATCGAATGCTGAAGACAAAATGAAACTTAAGTCTTATGTTCTCTACATGAGGGTCCCTAAGTTATAGTTTAGGCCAAACCGTTTAAGTAAATGACCTATTATTCTCTATAACCTTGAGCTCTGATACCAATCTGTCACACCCCGAGCCGACGGGGTTGGATCGGAGTCCCCGTCGGGCGGAAGGTTCCCGGGGCGTGATATCGTGGGTGATAATCAAGATGATCAGATTGTTTACATAGCATCAATGTCATGATTAACTAAAGCACAATCAAACATTAAACTAAGATTACAAAGTTAAATTACAATATCAATGTTCTTCAATTTAACTAAGTAAACCTAACAAAAGAATCAAATGTTTATATCTTGTATTTGTACAAGATATCAAAAGTAATGTGTATCATCAACAAAAGATGTGCTTCCCAAAAGTCTACTAGGTCCTCTATCTGGGCAGCCTAGTATGCAAATCCTGAATCCTTAGCTTAAACATGTTCTTCACCTGAGAATGCATGTAAGAAAACAAAGTCAACATGATGGTTGGTGAGTTCATAAAGTCTATAATTTTAAAATAGTTTTAACAAACCTCTTTCGGTAAAACCTTAATCTTATTAACTCCACATGTAATATCCAGATCGGTATGCTTATATATAGGGCATACCCCTGGGTCGAGCCTACAACTTGCCCAGACGCCATCCCAACACATACTAATCTGGATATGACACTGTTGTTAATGATAATTAAGCCTTTTACCTACCAATAAACCCATTCCTCATCAAAGATTTTGTTTTCTATTTCAAAGTTTACAAGTCTATAATGTTCACAAGTGTTAGCTTCAAAGTATGTTCATCAAGAATCATAGTTTCACACGCACATACTTTAGCTGTCCCTAATCTCATGCGTGAGTACAAGCTCTGCACTACCAGTCGTTTAGCAATTACGTATCTCAAGAATTAGTTAAGCTTAGTCTAGCAATTACGTGTCTCCTATACAAGATACAAGCTCTGCACTAGCAGTCGTTTAGCAATTACGTATCTCATACATAGACACAAGCCATGCATACACAAGTAATCCAGCGATTACATATCTCAAATAAGCAGACAAAAGCTCTGCACTAGCAGTCGTTTAGCAATTACATGTCTCTTATATAGATAATAGCTTTGCCTCGTTATGGTTAAGTTTAGCAATTACATACCTCATATAAGCAGACAAAAGATCTACACTAGCAGTCGTTTAGCAATTACATGTCTCTTATATAGGTAATAGCTTAGTCTCATTATGGTTTAGTTTACATCTATCTCAATACATAGGTACAAGCTCTGCACTAGCAATCGTTTAGCAATTACGTAGCCTATGATTAGATACATGTCTAATGTTTCATGCGCACATAATAGTTTCAAGCATATAGTTTCAAGTGTCCACACATAGTTTCATAATGAATTCCATGGTATAGCATCAAGTCTCATGTTTAAGCTTATAGTTTCACAAGCATAAGCATCAAGTGTCATGTTTAAGCAAATAGTTTCATAAGCATAAGCATCAAGTCTCATGTTTAAGCATATAGTTTCATAAGCATCCAACATATAGTTTCAAGCCTCAAGTTTGAAGTATAAGTATCAAGTTTATTGCTTTTTAAAGTATACTAAGTTCCAAGCATAAGCATCAATATAAGCATCACGTTTAAGTTTAAAAGCATTAAATAACATTTCAATAGTTTATAAAAATGTTTAACATGCTTCTCAGTCCCGAAGTAAAACAAATAAGTTTGAAAAGGGATAAATGAACTCACCTTGTGTCCGTAGTGATTGACTAAGTATAGTAAGAATGCACGCTCTCTTTGTTTGCACTTGGTATGATGTTCACATTCCTATATTGGTTTCATAGTGTTTGTAGTTGATAAGCATTTGTTTGTAAGAATTCGTTGTGTATAAATGTTAGTGTTAGCCCTAAAGTTGGCTAACACTCACAAGTCTTGTTTGTTATCCGGCCCCAATTCTTCATTGTTAAAGATTCTACACTTGTTCATTAATCACAAGTTATCATTATTGTATAAGGCTTTTTAAGCATTTGTGAAATTTGCTTTAAACTCGTCACCACCGTAACAACAATCTAACGTTCCGTAAATGTCTTTATCCTTTACTGTTATCGTTTCCAACGTTCATTCAAACGTTTATCATTTATTCAAAATCCATAGGGCCGGATAATCTATTAGACTAATTAATGTGCAATTGGGCCTAGCATTTGTATGTGTGTGGGCCGGTTTTGTGCATTGGGACGAGATAATCCACATGGGCCGAAGGATTTATGTTGGGCCATCTATAGGTGATGTGGGCCGAAGCAGAAAGAATATGGGCTGCTTAAATGCCATGGGCCGCATGGAATAAAATTGGTTAATCAATTGGGTTGGGCCATAGTGAGTGGGCCTAAAGACAGCGATACACATAGATGTGCCGAGTTCCCTGGGCAGCGAACCCTTTTTGGGGTTCAAGGTTAGTTTCGGCCAGCAGCAATAGAAGGTTCGGCGCTATATAGATCGTGGTTAGGGTTCGTGGCTTGGGCAATGGTTAGCCTAAGGTTCGCTCAGGTTGCATGTGCATGGTTCGGCAGTAGTCCCCATGGTTCGGCATGCACAACATCTAGGTTCGGCTCATAATCATTAATGGTTTGCCTGAAATTAAACAAGGTTCGCCCATTATCATGAAAGGTTCGTCGGGGTAACCAGGGTTCGGAAAGAAAGGCTCGCTGAGGGTGTTGGGAGGGTTCGGCAATATCAACTGGTTCGGCTAATATAACAAAGTTTGTCGAGGGTTCGCTTAGTTCAACGAGGTTCGTTCAAGCCCAAAGGTTCGTAGCTGGTCTACAGGTTCGGGAATGGTTCACCCTCACTTAGGTTCGTGAGTCGTGCATGGGGTTCGGTGAGCACCAAGGTTCGCCGCTTGTGTGACGGGAAAGTAAAGTTCGGCCCTTCAATAGGTTCGGCCACCCTTGCAGGGTTTGGCCAACCCATTGAGGTAACCCACAGCTCACCATCTTCATCATCATCGCATCAGACGATCTCAGCTCATTTTCAAGGGTGTTGAGGCATGAAGGTCGAACCTCCAGGGTGTATAGGGTACGGGGATTAGGGTTTTCAACCAGTTGGATGAGTGTGGTCGAGTATGGGTGATAAAAACCCTAATTTTCAGCAACTTTAAGGCCAAATACCTCGAAATCAGCTGGGTAACTTTGTAGATCCGTTGTACTTCCTTGTAGAGGGCTACAAGATGGTCGTTTAGGCGCAAGAATCACTTGATTTCGTTAAGAGATGAGGGAGATACGGAGCTTTAAAGTTTGGAAATTGTGATGAATGTGGAAACCAGGATTTTAGATCTAGAGAGAGAAGGATGAGTATGAAATGAAATAAATGTGGTCATTTAGGGTTTATATACCCCGTGGGTATTCGGGTTCGTTTCGGTTGCTCGGTTCGCGTTTTCGCCGCGTATCCGGTTCTTTACGCGCGTTTCTCGTAAATTAAATAAAAAAGATTATTTTTAACAGTTTGGATGTTATTAAATTTTAATAATTATTTTAAATTTCGTTTAATAAATTTATTTATCGAATTTCGTTATTTTCACGAGTTTCGTTTATTGGTTCGTGATTTAATAACATAGCTTAGTTTAAATTGTTTTATGATGAGTTTCAAAATTGTAAAATAGGAAATATTTTATTTCCTTAAAATTATTATCGTTCGTATCATTATTCGTTTTCGTTTTCGTTTCGTTTCGTCAGATCGCGTCGCCATCGCGCGTATTCGTTCGAATCGTCATTCGAACGAACACGACGATGGTTTGGCTTTCTGATTCTTGTTCTCTACTGTTCAGTCATTATTTAAAAACGTTAAACTATCAGAATCATTCGTACAGATCGTCACCTATGCGAATGATTCGTCGGTTTAGCATTCCGTAACAATAATCGTTATAGTTTCGTTTTGTTTAACCTCACATACGCTTATACACAATAGTATCAAATCAAGTATCTATGTTTCAACACTGTGTTGTCTGACATGTTTCTGACTGTTAAACCCTAAGGTTTCAGTCAGATTTCAGACAATCGTATAATAGTCTAGTGTAAAGCATGATGTTTCAACAAGATAAACATAGTTTCACGTAATGTGTACCTGATTTACTGTACGATTTACTATTGCGATCACTGTTCCGGCATACGTCCGGCACTGACGTTACAAGTTTGGGGGTTCTCTATCATAACATGTCACGAGTTATACTTAGGATCGTTATGGATGGATGCTGAACTCCTTAGAGTGTTCAGCTGTCCATAATGGTGCCTCATAAACTTGATACTCAGATGCTACTTTGTGCATGTTGAAGGGTAGGTAAGACGCTTAATTATCATTATCAGCAATGTCCTATGTGACTTAGTATGTGGTGGGATGGCGTCTGGGCTGGTTGTAGGCTCGACTCATGGGTATGCCCTATATATAAGCATGCCGAGTTGGATGATACAAGTGGTGTTAATGAGATTAAGGTTGTTGCCTAGGGGATTCGTGAACGCTTTTGGGTTGGTATCATAAACTTATAAATAGGATGCTTGAATCAATGTGGAATTGAATGGTAGGTAAAATGCTTAATTATCATGAACAACAATGTCCTATGTGACTTAGTATGTGGTGGGATGGCGTCTGGGCATGTTGTAGGCTCGACTTAGGGGTATGCCCTATATATAAGCATACCGAGTTGGATGATACAGGTGTTGTTAATTAGGTTAAGATTTTACCGAGAAGGTTTGCAAAACTATTTTTCAAATACTAAAACTATATGAACTCACCAACCATTGTGTTGACTTTGTTTACTTACATGCGTTCTCAGGTGATGCACTGGGATAGGCTCAGGTTTTCAGGACTGCATACTAGGATGCTCAGATAGAGGACCTAGTAGACTTTTGGAAAGCACATATTTTGATTGATGCTACAAGTCACTTTTGATATCTTGTACAGATATAAGATAGATACATTTGATTCTTTTGATAGGTTTACTTAGTTAAATTACTAAACATTAATTATTGTAATTTAACTTTGTAATCCTAGTTTAATGCTTATTGTTCTTTAGTTATTATTAATATTGATGTTATGTACACAATCAGATCATTACGATTATCACTCACGATATCGCGCCCCGAGAACCTTCCGCCTGACGGGGACTCCGATCCAGCCTCGCCGGCTCGGGGTGTGACATCTAATCTTTCTAAAAGTTGATATAAATCAATTCCCATTACTCTCGGTCTTTCATAAGGAGATAGAATCCGTTCCCAAAGATTTGTGTCTATTCCATTAAGATGAGTTTCAAATCGTCCCTTCCAGTTGTCATAGTCTGCTAAATCTAGCAATTTTGGCACTTTGTTCGTACTACCCACTTCGGTTTCACTAATAAGAATGCTCTAAAGCTTAGTATTCTGACTTTCCACTGCAGCATACATCTCTGTCATAGTTTCTAAGTTTCTTAACAGCGAACCTTTTGAATCAGACGAACCTTTCTCAAACGAACCTTAAGAAGCAAACCTTGAGACAAACGAACCTCTAATCAGACGAACCTCTACAGCAACGAACCTTCAGACAAATTATCAGGCGAACCTTGCAACCGAACATTGATCACGAACCTTTAGACAGGCGAACCTCAAGTCACGAACCTTGAGATAAGCGAACCTCAATTCAAACGAACCTCTGCTTAACCAACAACGAACCTTTCAACGAACCTTGAACGAACCTTGAAGAATAACAAGCGAACCTCTGACGAACCTTTGATTTTGGACCTTGCCCCGAACCTTTAGCTGTTACTCTCACAAACCTCCTGGTTTCCGAACCATGCCACGCTAGCCGAACCCTTGGAGGTTCGCCATGTCTTGTGACACCACCGAACCTGGGGTGGCTGAGTAACAGGTTCGCTGGATTCTAAATTTTGGACTCGGAGATGTAGTATGATGTGCAGCCCAACTATGTCTATGATGTTATCCCAACCATATTACCTATTCGGTCCATAATGACTAAAAGGGGCCCAAGTGTCCTTCAGCCCAACAATACTATTGTTTGGCCCACACTTTTCTAGGCCCAAGTGATTAACCGACCCAAGAGACTTGTGAATTGTCCTAGCATAAACCTTTCGGCCCAACCCCATTGTTAAACCCATACCATCGGATTGGTTCTTGAATTCAATCCGGGCCATCCTTCGGCCCAATTTGATGTAGCCGATGGTTCGGTCCACACAACTTGGTTACCTAGTGGATTCACTTGGAAGTTCTTAGGCCCAACATTCTCAAGTTCTGGCCCATTATGATTTAATTGGCCCAAGAATGTATGAGGTCGGCCCAATATAGCTACACAACTCACTAGGAATATCTAAGCCCAAGACTTGATCCACATTTGGCCCATATGTTTAAGGATATTAACTAATACTTAAATTAAAGGATGTCAAATAACATGCAAAGAATTTCATGTTGATTACTATAAAAAGGGTGAAAGATTTTAGAAATGATACTTGAAAAGTCTAACCTTTATAACTTTGATGCCACAAACCATTTGAATCCAAAGGTGACAACAAGTGCAATAAACATAAAATACGTAGATACGATGTCACACCCCGGGCCGGCGGGAATGGATCGTGTTTTCCCGTCGGGCAGAAGGTTCCCGAGGCGTGATATCTTCAGTGTTAATCAAATGATCAGATTGTTTACATAGCACATGATAATATAAATGAGAAATGCTAACACATCCATGATATAGAATTACAAGATTAAATTACAATGTATCGTTCATAATTTAATCGAGTAAATCTATCAAAAGAATCAATATAACTATATCTTGCATATGTACAAGATATACAAAAGATGATTCATTGTTCTTGTCACCAAAAGCATGCAACACAAAATAAAGCTAGGTCTTTTAAAAGTCCACTAGCTTAATCCTTGCATGTATGTATCTACACCTGTTCATCACCTGAGAAAACATTATTTAAACAAAGTCAACACTAGGTTGGTGAGTTCATAAGTAAGTTAATTGAAAACCTTGATTCATTCACATGCACAATCACAATGTATATTAGGTTACTTGTATGTCGTTTGTTCACTTGTTCACCCAATGGCTTCTCAATAGTTTTATTTAAAATAATATTTCATCCTAGTAATGATGCTTATATATAGGGCATATGTAAGGGAACTAAGCCCTAGCCAACATCCCACCACATCACTACTAGAACTCCACACAACTTGCAATACAACTATTGATTTCCATTCCCAATCCACATGTCCATATCATTCTTGAATCACCTGTGACAACTTGTATAGAATAATATAATGATGTAATTGTAGTTATCGACCCGAAGTTTAGATAACCATTACATGTTAAGGATATTAGATTTATCAAATCTGTTCCTTGTATTATTCTATATGTGTGGGGTTAACTGTTGTTACACTTTTAAATATTAAGAGTGTTAGTTAACCACTTGCAATTTGTTCTTGAACTATAGTGCATAGAGCCTAAAAGGAATCCATTGAAATCCTCACGTAATTAGATTTCAATGCATCGGATTTACCTCTACCACCTTGTATGTCTAGTGTCCTCAACGAAATCTATTACTACTAGTGGACACATGAGAGAAGATCGCTTTCTCAACCTAGTCGTCAATAGAATTTTCGCTGGATTAATTACTTATCACTGTAGATTAATATCACCATGTGTCGCTTTCCAGAATCTGACTTGAGGTCGCCCTGTCACCGGTCATACGTTACCGGCCAATGAATCAATACGATCAACATACTAGCCCTACAAGCTAGAGGTTTGTCAAACCTATGGTACCACTATGCTATCGTCGGTTTAGTCACGTCAAACTAACTGATCAGGTGGTTTGTCCGACAGAAACATCCGGCCAAGGTTCGTGGCATTGAAAATCAGCAAGGTTCGATGGTGTCCAGCCTCAAGAAGGTTCGGTGCTAAGAGAGTTCGCATCAAGGTTCGTTGTACCATGGCAGGTTCGTTCCTGCAAGGGTTCGGTAGTCAATGGTTCGCTCAAAGGAAGGCCATAGGTTCGCTACTGAGGATGAGGTAGGGTTCGGCTTCAAGCATGAAGGTTCGTTAAGCATAGGAGGTTCGGCTGAAGGCTGACGTGCACATGGGTTCGTTGCTAGCAAACAGGTTCGCTTGGATGTGGATGGTTCACCGGACATAGGCTTAACAAGAAAGGTTCGTATCCCGATGGTTCGTGACCCGCTACGAAGGCTCGCGGGAGTCATAGGTTCGTCGACCTGGATGATGGTTCGTCCGGGGATAGAAGGGTTCGGCTTGTATATGTTAAGTCTGGGTTCGCGAAACCTAGGGTTCGGCCGACCAGAATCCTCACGAACCTGTACTCGACACCCTTCATCAACAACATTTCATCACGCATCCATGTTTCTAACCTCGATATACTGGTTTGTGACACGCGACCAGGTGTTTTTCAGAGATGTGGTAGTGGAAGTGATTTAAGACCGGTTTGTGTGTGTGAGTCGAACAACAATTCTAGAAACCCTATTTCCAGATTTCTTTATGGCATCATACCTCGTTTTTCAGTGGACTAAACTTCAGATCCGTTGTACTTTCATGTAGAGGGCTTCAAGAGCTACGCGTGGGTTCAAGAATCACCCAATTTCGTGAAGAAACGAAACAAATATGGAGCTTTGAAGGTGGTTAATGGTGATGAATGGTGGTGGCCGGAAAATGGAGGTACAGAGAGAGTGTGGATGATAGAAATGAGAGAAAACTCTCATTTTAGGGTTTTTATACCATGTGTGATGTTTGGGTTCTTTTCGGTTGCTCGGTTCGCGTTTTTGTCGCGTATCCGGAATTT
Organism: Mikania micrantha; assembly: GCA_009363875.1. Classification (NCBI taxonomy): domain Eukaryota; kingdom Viridiplantae; phylum Streptophyta; class Magnoliopsida; order Asterales; family Asteraceae; genus Mikania; species Mikania micrantha. Next base: position 73,254,354 of record CM018691.1, on the reverse strand, counting down.
TACGTGAAACTTTTATGTAACAAATAAAAGAAATCTTTTTATTTATTTTGATGAGATTCAAAATTGTAAAATGTTAAATATTTTATTTTATTAAATTATTATCGTTTGCGTCATGTTTTCGTTTTCGTTTCGTCAGATCGCGTCACCATCGCACGTATTCGTTCGTATCGTCATTCGAACGAACACGACGATGGTTTTGCTTTCCGACTTTTGTTTTCTACTTCTCAGTCATCATTTCAGAACGTTAAACTCACAAATATGTTTGTGTGAATCGTCACCCACGCAAACACACTGTCAGTTCGTTATTCTGAAACGACACTGCTACCTTGTTTAAATTGTATTTCCTCACTGTCGGACTCAACTAAACATCCTGATTTCATATTGTTTTCACATTGAATTGTTGGCCATCTGATTCCTGTCATCTATGGATATCAGATCGCAACCGATTTGTTTTTGTTATTCACTTGAACATCGTTGTTTCTCCTGTTTAGTTGTGTTAACTGCACTTAGGTTTTCATTTAAATACACACAACTAATGTTTCAATTGAGTGTTGTACTTAAAGTATTTAAGTTTACCCGAAAATGCATACAACTGTTTCTTGTAAATCTGAATTCTGTTAGTACAAATACTGTGTATACACATGAAATCACACGTAGTTACTGTTGAAAGTACACGCACCGTACGGACTTGCCGACCGGTCAGGTACTAGTTGTCAGAGTCTCCCCTTGTTAAAGAAATTCCGTCCCGATATTTAAGCATAAAGGTTCAGCTTACTTCTCGAACAGGTGGGGATACTTTGCTTTCATGTTGTCCTCGCGCTCCCAGGTAAATTCTGGTCAACGGTTGGAGTTCCATCGAACCTTTACAATAGGGATACGGCTTCGTTTCAGTCTCTTGACTTCACGTTCCATAATCTATACAGGTTCTTCAATGAAGTGTAGTTGCTCATCAATGTGTATCTCTTCCAATGGTATGATTAATGTTTCGTCTGCTAAGCACCTCTTGAGATTTGATACATGAAACACATCGTGTACTCCACTGAGTTCATTAGGGAGTTTGAGTCTGTATGCCACAGGACCTATACGTTGAGTAATCTCAAACGGTCCGACATACCTAGGTGCTAGCTTGCCTTTAGCCCCAAATCGAACTATTCCTTTCCATGGGGACACTTTCAATATGACTTGGTCACCCACATCGAATTCCAAAGGCTTGCTCCGTTTGTCGGCGTAACTCTTTTGGCGGCTACATGTTGCTTGTAATCGTTGTTGTATCTGGGCTATCTTATTAGTAGTTTCCTGAATAAGTTCAGGCCCAGTTATTCTGTTGTCTCCCACTTCGGTCCAACAAATTGGAGACCGACATTGTCTACCATAAAGTGCTTCAAAAGGAGCACATCCAATACTGCTGTGGTAGCTATTGTTGTAGGAGAACTCAATGAGAGGTAAGTGTGTGTCCCAACTTCCACCGAAGTCTAGGATGCATGTTCTCAACATATCCTCTAGGGTTTGAATGGTGCGTTCACTTTGTCCATCCATTTATGGATGATAAGCGGTGCTCAAGTTAACACTTGTCCCTAAGGATTGTTGCAATGATTTCCAGAACCGCGAAGTAAATCGACTGTCCCGGTCTGAAATAATAGACAATGGCACCCCGTGCCTCACTACTATTTCATCAATGTATAGTCTCGCTAGTTTCTCCATCTTGTATGTCTCTCTGATCGGCAAAAAGTTTGCGGACTTGGTCAATCTATCAATTATGACCCAGATAGAATCGTATCCGCTAGAAGTGCGGGGTAGCTTGGTAATGAAATCCATAGCTATTTGTTCCCACTTCCATTGTGGTATCTCCGGTTGTTCCAGCAAACCCGAAGGTTTCTGGTGTTCTGCTTTGACCTTGGCACATGTAATACATTTGCCAACATAAGTGGCAATGTCTTTCTTCATACCCGGCCACCAATAAAATGACCTAAGATCTTGGTACATCTTATCGGCAACAGGATGAACTGAGTAACATGTCTTGTGTGCCTCGTCAAGTATGAGTGTTCGAAGATCATCTACTGCTGGACTCCAAACACGATCCAGATAATAGATAACTCCGTCTTGTTTTGTCTTGAAATGTTTCTCGACTCCACAATCGAGCTCGCGTTTCAGATTGTCTCGTGCCACTGCTTCTTGTTGTGCTTGTAGAATGTGATCTCTCAGACTTGTTTGCACAGTCATTCCCATTGCGCGAACGAGTAAGGGTTTGACTCTTTCCTTCCGGCTCAAAGCATCTGCAAAAACATTTGCTTTGCCCGGATGGTATTTGATCACAAAATCATAATCGTTCAGGAGCTCAACCCAACGTCTCTGTCTCATATTAAGCTCCTTTTGATAAAATATGTGCTGTAAACTCTTGTGATCTGTGAAAATAGTGCATTTGGTACCATACATGTAATGTCTCTAAATCTTTAAAGCAAATACAACAGCTCCCAGTTCGAGATCGTGTGTCGTGTAATTCTTCTCATGTATCTTCAGTTGTCGTGAGGCATAAGCAATGACTTTGTCTCGTTGCATCAAAACACATCCGAGTCCCTGATGGGAAGCATCACAATAAACTACAAAGTCATCATTGCCTTCTGGGAGTGTTAAGATTGGAGCATTGCACAATCTTTGTTTCAGTGTCTGGAATGCCTCTTCTTGTTTGTGAGTCCACACAAAAGGTTCAGACTTCTGTGTGAGCTTGGTGAGAGGCAAAGCTATCTTAGAGAAATTCGAGATGAATCTCCTGTAATAACCCGCCAATCCCAAAAATGATCGGATCTCTGTTGGTGTTGTAGGCACATCCCAGTTCTTGATTGCCTCAATCTTGGCAGGATCCACATGAATACCATCACTGTTAATCACGTGACCCAAAAACTGAACTTCTCTCAACCAAAATTCACACTTAGAGAATTTGTCATAGAGTTGTTCCTCCTTTAAGAGTTCCAAGACCGTCTTGAGGTGTTGCTCGTGTTCCTTCTCGTTCTTTGAATAAATCAGTATATCATCAATGAAGACGATAACAAACTGATCTAAATACGGCTTGCACACCCGGTTCATAAAGTCCATGAAAACTGTCGGTGCGTTCGTCAGACCGAATGGCATTACCATGAACTCGTAGTGACCATATCGGGTACGAAAGGCCGTCTTTGGTATGTCTTCTTCTTGAATCCGGAGCTGAGGATAGCCTGATCTCAGGTCTATCTTTGAAAAGTACCGTACTCCCTGTAACTGATCAAACATATCATCAATCCTCGGTAACGGCTACCGATTCTTGATGGTGAGTTTGTTGAGTTCTCGATAATCAATGCACATCCTGAAAGTTCCATCCTTCTTTTTCACAAAAAGAACCGGAGCTCCCTGTGACAATCCGACTTTTTACACTAACCTTGTTAATGAGAATTGGTGATATCACAGGCCTAATAAGACCAATGAAGGCCCAACAGGCCCAACAAGGCCAATGAAGGCCCAACAAGGCCAATGAAGGCCCAGTAAAGCCAAGGAAGATCCAGTAAGGTCAAGGAAGACTCAACAAGATCCATTAGGCCCAACAAAGTCTATGTAGGCCCAACAGAGCCAATGTAGGCCCAATAAGTCAAGAGAGGCCCAATAAGGCCCAATAAATTCAAGTGAGGCCCAATGTAAACAAATTAAGGCCCAATAAGGCCTAGGGAGGCCCAATGGGATCTAGGAAGGCCCAGTAAGGTAAGACAGGCCCAATGAGTTCAAATGAGGCCCAATTGTATTTGATAAGCCCAAATTAGTAAATTAGCCCAACAAAGAGTTAAAGGATTCAACTAGTGATTATTCGGGATTGTCGGCTCAACTTTGATTAACTGAAATGTTAGGTAATTGATCAAAAATCAAATCTGAAAGTTGTAATTAAACAAAATTAGTCCAAAGATATCATAATTTCAAGGATTGAGTTTGGGATTAGGTTAAAGTGGAAAACTTTGACTTTAAAGGTCAAAATTATGTTGTTAGAATAAATTGAAATACAAGATTTCTCTTATGATCAATTACAAGTGCATTAGACTATCTTAGACTATTTTATAAAGATTATATAAGTTCATAAACATCTGAATCAAGAGGATTAATAGTGAAACTTTACAAAGAATAGTCAATTTTGACTTGTAAAGTCAAAATTTTGTGGTTTATCAAGTAAAAATTCGAAATCAGTCACAAATTGACTTGTAACTGATCATTAACTCTCCTTAATCATCATATTGATGATTATCATTAACGATTAACGGTTACAAGAGCAAATAATGTCGAATTGGATTCAAAGAGTCACAAAATGTTGAAACCGTAGCCCTATATACTTAAAACCACAACATTCGACCAAACTTCGCAAAATTGAACTCTCAGAGGCTCTATTCGGTATCATTAGAAGAGGTTACAAGCAGCAATTTGATCGCAGAGGCGTTGGAAAAAGAAATTGGATCGAGACTAGGCCGAATATCATCCAAGAAGGGAACTACATCAATCGGGAGTCAAAACAAGTAAGTCTTTGCTTCTGAACAACCTAAAGTGGTCGAATAATGTTAAACACATGTTAATTTCGATTCTTAATATCGAATTATAGGTGCACGAATTCTAGGGTTCATATGGAAGTCGGATTTGGGGGTTTCGGTTATGATGGGTGTAAAAATGAAATCAAATAGCACACACACTTTCATAAATTGCCGATCAAACATAAGCCTATGTTAATTTCAGGTTCTAACAACGGATTGATAGAGGTTGACTACTAGGGTTCGTTGTTAGAGTTGTTTTGGGGGTTGTTGATTAAATCGTTTTAAAAATCAAATTAAATGGCATGGGTAGTTTCAGAAAGTCCCGATTAAGGTTTATGATGTGTCAATTTCATATTGGAACAACGAATTGTTGGGGTTCGATTCTAGGGTTGTGATAGAAAAACTGTTTTGGGGTTTTTGATGCAATTGGGTGTAAAAATCGAACTAAAGGATCTATGTAGTTTCAGAAGGGAACGATTTAGGATAGCCCTAGGTTAATTTTGGATAATAGTATCGAATTTATCAAGATTAGATGTTGGGTTTGAAGATTCAAGTTCGAAAATATATAGGTCATGAATTGGAGTTGTAAAATGATAGTTTATCAAATTATGGACATGGTTGGGTTCGATTAGATTGCTGGAACCATAACCCTATGGTTGCAAATCCGAAAGTATGTGAATTTCGGGTCAATTGTGATGCAAGTGCTTCGGCTATAGATAAACAAGGGGGAATCGACCCATTAGGAGTTAAAAGAATTAAAAACCATATGATATCAATGAAATTTGGACTAGATGAGTTGGTGGTGTGGGTTTGCAAAGAGGTGGGGGTCGCGGGTTCGAACCCGACCCTTACCAGTTTTTGAGTTAAAATATATTTTTGGGTTTTAACTCATAAATTGATCATTTTAACTCCGTTTTAAACCGTTCGAGTTGCGTTGGAAACGTAACGAGTATACGAACACATTGAAATGATAAAATTCATATTTTAATCCGAACACGAAATCGCGTATAACTACGTTTAATTAAATAAAATCAAATGTGATTTTATTTAAACGATTTCAATGACACGCGTACTTTCGTATGCACGTTCTTAGCAAATCCAACATACGTGTGTTGACACGTATGTGATTTTGAGCACAAAACGATTATTCGAATAACACTAGGTTATTGTTTAAACACATATTCTTCGTAGAGGATTTCTACGCAAGTTCACACGTAATTGATCATTCTGCTATTATCAAAGGTGCGTACACGGCCCCTTTCTTATTTTAAACTGTTTTGGGGGAGAAAACATGTGCAACAAACTATTTTAGATACATATCACTTGCATGAGTTATCTGTTTACATTATGTGACAACATATCAACTTGAAAGTTCTTACACACCTCGAACCGTTTAGTTTGCTGTAATGCAAAGCGTGGTAGTTGGAAATAGATCTATTAGGTTTGACAAACCTCACCTGGTAGATGGGATCTACGCAGGTGTTTGACTGACCAAACACATTTTTACTATTGTTGTGATAGACAATAGTGGCAAGGCGAAAACATGCTATAGCATGGCAACTAGTCAGCTTCGGTGTCGAACACGTATGTAAATAGTTTATATGACTAGCTATCATGACTGTGCAATTGTGATTATGTTATCTACAAACTTGTTATTCAAACTGATGTTTTGAACACTATGATTACTTAAAACCTGTGTTATGCACCAACCTTTGTGTTGACTTGATTTGCATGTTTTCTCAGGACGCTAAGGCGCGCGTAACAGCTGGCATGGACTAGGAAGATAGAGTCTCATGCATTATAAACACTTTGAACATTTGAATTTGAATATTTCAGTATTTTGATTTGTAATGTTTTACTTATCAACAGTTTATTGTTATTTGGTTTTGAAACGCTTCCGCAACTTTTTGTAAACTCTGAATGTTATGTTTTAAAGACCAACGTATGTTTTGAAATTCATATAGAGGTCTTCGCTATGTCTAATGATCTGAGATCCTGGTTTGTCACGTTCCCAAACGGTATGATTCCGTTAGTTGAAAATTGGGGGTGTGACACTCCCCACGGGGAAAAGCTCGGTCAGATGAATCCTTTATCAAGTAGTTCTTGCAATTGGTTGGACAACTCTTGCATCTCTGATGGTCCAAGTCTGTAGGGAGACTTAGCTACGGGAGTCGCTCCTGGAATCAAATCGATTCGGAACTGCACCGATCTCTAGGGTGGCAGTCCCAGTAAATCATCTGGAAATATGTCTGCATAGTCTTTCACAATTGGCACGTCTTGGATCTTGATTGCTTTCTTGTCTTTCTCGATCACGTGAGCTAGAAATGCGACACATTGTTTTCGTAAGTACTTGCGAGCCTTCATGCATGATATTATCTTGACACTGCGTTTCGCTTGGTCTCCACGAATCTCCAAGACCTCATTGTTCTCCACTGGAATGCGTAAGAGTTTATCGGAACAAATGAACTCAATTCGGTTAAGAGATAGCCAATCCATTCCGATAATGATGTCGAAACCGCCCAGCTCCATCGGTATCAAGTCGATGGAAAATGTGTGATCGCCAAGTGTTAGTGGGAAATTCCTAAATATTGTGTCTACTGTAATCTGTTTGCCGTTTGCTATCTCAATAGTGTAAGGGGAGTCTAACAATTCCTTAACATAATTAAGATGGCATGCAAAGTCGGATGAGATAAAAACTCTGATCCGCACCAGTGTCAAATAATATGGATGCATAGAAATCAGATAAGAGAAATGTACCCGTGATCACGTTCGGGTCTTGTCGAGCTGCAGCTGCTCCGATTTGAAAGGCTCGTCCTCTTGGTGCTTGAGCCCTTGGTTGATTTCTCTTGGGACAATCTCGAGAAAAGTGTCCAGGTTCGCCACAGTTGTAGCAAGACCTGTGATCAGCAGCAGCAGTGGCAACTGCATTGTTGTTTCTATTTGGAGCTCCGGTGCTCCTGCAGCGGTTTGCCCAATGGCCAAACTTTCCACAGTTTGTGCATTGCATGCACTGAGTGTTTGGCATGTGAAGATACTGACAAGTGTTGCACAAAGGTGCAATGCCAGTGTAGGGCTTTCTGACTTGCAGTGGTGGTGGCTGGTTGAGCATTGGAGTTTGAGTAGTAGCAGCAAAGTTTCTAGCCACCTTTTGTTTCTTAGCCGGACGTTTGTCCGACTTCTTTGAAGTTCCAGCCTTGATGTTTCATCCTCCTTCTTGAATGCCCCAGAGGCAACCATCATGTCTGTCAATGATGCTGACATAGTAACAGCTAACTCCATGGTAGTAGGATGGGCAGAAATCACATGACCCCGGATGTTGGGCGGTAATCCACCAACATACCGCTCTATCCTCTTCTCAAGTGTTGGCACCACGTCAGGTGCCAAGGTGGCTAACTCATGAAATCGGGTGGTGTAGGCCAGATGCCCAGAGCCAGCCATGACTAGGTTGAGTAGTTCAGTCTCAACCTTCTTCAGTTCATTCCTTGGGCAAAACTCTGCCCGCAGCATAGCTTTGAAATCATCCCAAGGCATGGCTTGGGCCTCATCCCGACCTCTGATTGAAACCAGAGTGTTCCACCAAGTTAACGCTTGCTTATGAAATGAACCTTCAGCATACATGACTTCGTTCTGTTAAGGACAGCCACTGATGTCAAGGGTGGTTTCCATCTTCTCAATCCATTGGATTAATCCAACGGTACCCTCACTGCCACTGAAACTGGGTGGCTTGCAACATACAAAGTTCTTGTAGGCATAGTCCTGATTCTGTCGGGTGTTGCCGCTGCCTTCTCCAGACGAGTTGACAACGTTGTTGCTGTTGTTGGTGTTGATCCGATTCATCATCTCGGGAATCACATCCCTCAGTTAGCTAGTCAGAAGAGTGGCCAATGCCATAGTAGCAGGGTCCAACTGATGAACCAGTGGCGGCGAAGGTGGAGGTGGAGGCAGTGGTGTAGGAGAGTCAGTAAGTGAAGGTGTAGATGAGTGCGGTGCCAAGTCTTGTGGTGGTGGTGGCAGTATAGCGGATGTTTGTCTTCTCGGCGACATTCTGATCATAACCGAAAAGAAATCGGTTAGTGCAGTGATCAGACGCAGAGGACATATGCAAATAAAATCCTATATCACATGATTTGTATATGAGGGTCCCTAGGTTATAGTCTAGGCCAAACCGTTTAAGTAATATGACCTATATTTCTCTATAACCATGGCTCTGATACCAATCTGTCACACCCCGGGCCGGCGGGAACGGATCGTGTTTTTCCGTCGAGCGGAAGGTTCCCGAGGCGCGATATCTTGAGTGATAATCAAATGATCAAATTGTTTACATAGCACATGATAATATAAATGAGAAATGCTAACACATCCATGATATAGAATTACAAGATTAAATTACAATGTATCGTTCATAATTTAATCGAGTATATCTATCAAAAGAATCAATATAACTATATCTTGCATATGTACAAGATATACAAAAGATGATTCATTGTTCTTGTCACCAAAAGCATGCAACACAAAATAAAGCTAGGTCTTCTAAAAGTCCACTAGCTTAATCCTTGAATGTATGTATCTACACCTGTTCATCACCTGAGAAAACATGTATTTAAACAAAGTCAACACTAGGTTGGTGAGTTTATAAGTAAGTTAATTGAAAACCTTGATTCATTCACATGCACAATCACAATGTATATTAGGTTACTTGTATGTCATTTGATCACTTGTTCACCCAATGGCTTCTCAATAGTTATATTTACAAATAATATTTCATCCTAGTAGTGATGCTTATATATAGGGTATATGTAAGGGAACTAAGCCCTAGCCAACATCCCACCACATCACTACTAGAACTCCACACAACTTGCAATACAACTATTGATTTCCATTCCCAATCCACATGTCCATATCATTCTTGAATCACCAGTGACAACTTGTATAGAATAATATAATGATGTAACTGTAGTTATCGAACCGAAGTTTAGATAACCATTATATGTTAAGGATATTAGATTTATCAAATCTGTTCCTTGTATTATTCTATATGTGTGGGGTTGTTAGTGCACTTTCTGTGTGAAAGCTGTATTTAATGTGAACCTAGCTTGTTGTATATGAAATTGTAGTTTGTTGTATATGATTAAAAGATCAAAAGACAAAAGGTTCGGCTAAGGTTTGGTTAAGGTTCGACGAACCTATGTTTATGTTGTTGTATAGGTTTGTCTAACGAACCAATTGGTTCGGCTGGCGAACCTTGTCTGGCGAACCTAATGGTTCATAGGTTCGGCTATGGAGGTTCGTGAGAGGTTCGATGCTTACATGTTTTATAGGTTCGGGAGGCGAACCTATAGGTTTGGGAGGCGAACCTATAGGTTTGGGAGGAGAACCTATAGGTTTGGGAGGCGAACCTATAGGTTTGGGAGGAGAACCTATAGGTTTGGGAGGCAAACCTTTTGGCAAACCTTTTGAAACATATATATAGAGGAAAGGTGGTGGACTTGGAACTAGAAGAGAGAGCTCATAATTCACACACACAAGTTCAAGACTTCTCTCTCAAGATCAAGATCAAGACTTCTCTTCATCTTAGCTTCTTTCTTACATTCAAGTGTTGTATTTCACGTTTGATTGTTGTAAACACTTGGATATTAATGATAAATTCAGATTCATGATGTATTACAAATGTTATTATTGATCCAAATCTAGTTGTAAACGGATTCCGCACGTTTATAATCGAATCGTAGAATTTCGTGATCGATTCTTCAAACCTACAGGGGTTAACTGTTGTTACACTTTTAAATATTAAGAGTGTTAGTTAACCACTTGCAATTTGTTCTTGAACTATAGTGCATAGAGCCTAAAAGAAATCAATTGAAATCCTCACATAATCAGATTTCAATGCATCCGATTTACCTCTACCACCTTGTATGTCTAGTGTCCTCAACGAAATCTATTACTAGTAGTGTACACATGAGAGAAGATCACTTTCTCAACCTACTAGTCAATAGAATTTCCGCTGGATTAATTACTTATCACTGTAGATTAATATCACCATGTGTCGCTTTCCAGAACCTGACTTGAGGTCGCCCTGTCACCGGTCATACGTTATCGGCCAATGAATCAATACGATCAACATACTAGCCCTACAAGCTAGAGGTTTGTCAAACCTATGGTACCACTATGCTATCGTCGGTTTAGTCACGTCAAACTAACTAGTCAGTGAATTAAAGGGACTTACATGATCAACTTGTACAATTGGCACATGATTGAAGTGATATAATACAACAGGTCAATAGTAACTAATTGTAATTGTGCTCATCTTGGATATTGTTCTCATTGTCATATGTTCTCCTTGTTATTAACAAAGTTAAATAAGAGCTTGTCTTATTACATTATGTTAATCATTTGAATGAATGATGTTGTTATCATGAAGTTACGTTATCATGATTACCATTCTTTGTTCCATGTTCTCTTGTAATATGTGTTGAGTTGTAAAGCTAAGTGTTAAAAGGATTTATCCTATTACCCTTACTTAACTCTTGTAGTGAATGTTATTACAAAGATATGTAATATCTTTATAACATTCATGTGTTTGCCTGTAATTGTTCAAATGTCTTGTTTATGTAAGAATAACTGTGCATTATAAGATAAAATCTTATAACTATATTAGTCTATGTGTTGATGAATTAATAAGATATATTATCTTGTTCATCTGATTATCCCTGTCATGTCATGATCATACAAGCATGCATACAATGATAAACGATAATAAACAATTAAGTATTATCTAAATCAAAGCATAAATAACATGTTAAGAAGAACTTTTAAATTAATAAAAGTAAACATGTTTCTCAGCCCCGAGTTTTAAAATCAGTTAAGATTAATGTAAAAGGGGCATAGGAACTCACCTTGTTGTTGTAGGGTTGACTTAGCTTAAAAGAAGAATTGCACGCGCTCTTGTTGAACTTAGATTTGTTTTACTGAATTCACATTGTATGCGACTTATGAGTATAAGTTGTATCGGGTTGTGTGCGTGTATGTGTTAGCCTTAATGTTGGCTAACACTCGTGACTCATGGTCTTGATTTTCATTCGGCTCTTGTCTAAATGTCATAGATTTCATAACACTTATCTAATTCAATTAGAACTTCTCTTGTCATGCTCATAATTAATCTCATAGTTTTAGAACATTTCTTAGAAATACTTAGGCTTTTCATAGATTTTGTTTATTACCTAAATGTTAGAGACATTTGTTATCCTTGAATTTATGTGTATCCCGTTCATTGAATTTGAGCCGAATGTTGTATACGTGAGTCTCATTTAAACGAAGGGAGACTAATAGTCCGTTGGGCCAAAACAGAGATCTTGGGCCGAATGGTGAGACCATGGGCCCATTGGGCCAACATGGGCCGAATAAGGCGATGCGACCCAATTAAATTGAGTGGGCCGATTTAAAAATGATATGGGCTGAACAGGACTACTTGGGCCGAGAGGTTAATTGGGCTTCACATGAACTGATTGTGTAGGGGTCTTAGTCGAGGACGTGTGCATGACCGTATGTATGGATGTGGGCTCAAGTGTTAGGCCACTATTGGGCCGAGTGAACTGGATCCAAATCGTCTACAATGGGCCACATTTAAACAGATTGAATATGTAACTGGGCCTAATAGATGGACTGAACTAATTATGGGTGTCGAACATATGGTCCAAATACAATAGGATTTGATCAGGTGGTTTGTCCGACAGAAACATCCGGCCAAGGTTCGTGGCATTGAAAATCAGCAAGGTTCGGTGGTGTCCAGCCTCAAGAAGGTTCGGTGCTAAGAGAGTTCGCATCAATGTTCGTTCCAGCATGGCAGGTTCGTTCCTGCAAGGGTTCGGTAGTCAATGGTTCGCTCAAAGGAAGGCCATAGGTTCGCTACTGAGGATGAGGTACACATGGGTTCATTGCTAGCAAACAGGTTTGCTTGCATGTGGATGGTTCGCCGGACATAGGCTTAACAAGAAAGGTTCGTATCCCGATGGTTCGTGACCCTCTATGAAGGGTCGCCGGAGTCATAGGTTCGTCGACATGGAGGATGGTTCGTCCGGGGATAGAAGGGTTCGGCTTGTATATGTTAAGTCTGGGTTCGCGAACCCTAGGGTTCGGCCGACCGGAATCCTCACGAACCTGTACTCGACACCCTTCATCATCAACATTTCATCACGCATCCATGTTTCTAACCTCGATCTACTGGTTTGTGACATGCGACCAGGTGTTTTTCAGAGATGTTGTGGTAGTGGAAGTGATTTAAGACCGGTTTGTGTGTGTGAGTCGAACAACAATTCTAGAAACCCTATTTCCAGATTTCTTTATGGCATCATACCTCGTTTTTCAGTAGACTAAACTTCAGATCCATTGTACTTTCATGTAGAGGGCTTCAAGAGCTACGCGTGGGTTCAAGAATCACCCAATTTCGTGAAGAAACGAAAGAGATATGGAGCTTTGAAGGTGGTTAATGGTGATGAATGGTGGTGGCCGGAAAATGGTGGTAGAGAGAGAGTGTGGATGATAGAAATGAGACAAAACTCTCATTTTAGGGTTTTTATTTATTTTGATGAGTTTCAAAATTGTAAAATGTTAAATATTTTATTTTATTAAATTATTATCGTTCGCGTCATGTTTTCGTTTTCGTTTCGTCGGATCGCGTCACCACCGCGCGTATTCGTTCGAATCATCATTCGATCGAACACGACGATAGTTTTGCTTTCCGACTTTTGTTTTCTACTTCTAAGCCATCATTTCAGAACGTTAAACTCACAGATATGTTTGTGTGAATCGTCACCCACGCAAACACACTGTCAGTTCGTTATTCTGAAATGACACTGCTACCTTGTTTAAATTGTATTTCCTCCCTGTCGGACTCAACTAAACATCCTGATTTCATATTGTTTTCACATTGAATTGTCGGCCATCTGATTCTGGTCATCTATGGATATCAGATCGCAACCGATTTGTTATTGTTATTCACCTGAACATCGTTGTTTCTCCTGTTTAGTTGTGTTAACTGCACTTAGGTTTTCACTTACAATATTTAAGTTTACACAAAAATACATACAACTGTTTCTTGTAAATCTGAATTCTGTTAGTACAAATACTATGTATACACATGAAATCACACGTAGTTACTGTTGAAAGTACACGCACCGTACGGACTTGCCGACCGGTCATGTACTAGTTGTCACATATGATATATCACCAATAAGTAATACCAAGTACATAAGGGCCGAATGAATACTGAGACTTACAAGTGTTAGCCAATGCTAAGGCTAACACATAGATGCACACAAGCGTGCATTCTTGTTTCACTTAGTCAACCACTTCAAACATCAGGTTAGTTCATTTGTCCCTTTTCAAACCATTTGTTTTAACTTGGGACTGAGAAGCATGTTATTCATTTTAAACAATTATTGAAATGTTTATTAAATGCTTTTACACTATTGATAATGCTTTTACTAATGCTTGAACTTGTAATGCTTACTTGGAAACTAAAGACTAAGGCTATAGTGTAAATACTTACACTCTGTGCTCAAACTAGAAATTTAAACTTTATGCTTAATACTTATGCTATAAACTCTAGGCTTAAACTATACGCTCGATGATTGTGCTATAAACTTTACTATTAAACTGTAGACTAATGGCTTGGGTGATAAACTATGTGCTTAAACTATACGCCTAATGCTTATATTATAAACTCTATGCTTAACTACATACTCGATGCTAAGGCTTGGAAACACTTACACTAAGCACCAGTACTCGATACACTCTTTTCGAAAACTAATACTATAAGTACATATTCTAAATACTAAATCTTTGAACAATTATTTTTAAAGCTAACATCTTATACTTTTAATCTAGATGTTAATTCGTTTTACACTTACACTTATTTGTTTAAAGTTAAACTTGAACACTTATATGCTTAAGAAAGATTTACTCGCTTAAAAGGCTATGAAGACTTATATGCGTGAAATACTTAAAACACTTGAATGCTTGATATACTTGGAATGCTTGAAAACACATGAATACTTGACATGCCTGGAATGCTCAGACAATAGACTGATTGACCGCCGAGTCTTGACATTGGTCAAGCCAAACTAGTCATCAGTGAAACTATGTGAATGCTTTAAACTTGTATGCTTAAGCTATAGGACATTGTAAGACAGACTGTTGACCGCCGAGTCTTGACATGGGTCAAGCCAAACTAGTCATCAGTGTTCTTCTTCGTCAGACATCGTAAGACCAACTGTTGGCCGCCGAGTCTTGACATTGGTCAAGCCATACTAGTCATCAGTGCTCTTCGTTGTCAGGGTCATGTAAGACAGACTGGTTGGCCGCCGAGTCTTGACAGTGGCTTGGTCATTCAGTGTTCTTCTTGATTCTTCCATGGTTATGACGAGTGACTAGAACGATTTGGGTTCTTCTAGCTGACTTTGTGTCAGTTTGGGGGTTCTCTATCATAACATGTCACGAGTTATACTTAGGACCGTTATGGATGGATGCTGAACTCCTTAGGGTGTTCAGCTGTCCATAATGGTGCCTCATAAACTTGATACTCAGATGCTACTTTGTGCATGTTGAAGGGTAGGTAAGACGCTTAATTATCATTAACAGCAATGTGCTATGTGACTTAGTATGTGGTGGGATGGCGTATGGGCGGGTTGTAGGCTCGACTCAGGGGTATGCCCTATATATAAGCATACCAAGTTGGATGATACAAGTGGTGTTAATGAGATTAAGGTTGTTACCTAAGGGATTCGTGAACAGTTTTGGGTTAGTATCATAAACTTATAAACATGATGCTTGAATCAATGTGGAATTGAATGGTAGGTAAAATGCTTAATTATCATTAACAACAATGTCCTATGTGACTTAGTATGTGGTGGGACGGCGTCTAGGTGGGTTGTAGGCTCGACTTAGGGGTATGCCCTATATATAAGCATACCGAGTTGGATGATACATGTGTTGTTAATGAGGTTAAGATTTTACTGAGAAGGTTTGCAAAATTATTTTTCAAATACTAAAACTATATGAACTGACCAACCATTGTGTTGACTTGGTTTCTTACATGCATTCTCAGGTGATGCACAGGGATAGGCTCAGGTTTTCAGGACTGCATACTAGGATGCTCAGATAGAGGAACTAGTAGACTTCTGAAAAGCACATATTTTGATTGATGCTACGAGTCACTTTTGATATCTTGTACAGATATAAGATAGATACATTTGATTCTTTTGATAGGTTTACTTAGTTAAATTACTAAACATTAATTATTGTAATTTAACTTTGTAATCCTAGATTAATGCTTATTGTGCTCTAGTTATTATTAACATTGATGCTATGTAAACAATCAGATCATTACGATTATCACTCATGATATCGCGCCCCGAGAACCTTCCACCTGACGGGGACTCCGATCCAGCCCCCCCGGCTCGGGGTGTGACATCTAATCTTTCTAAGAGTTTATATAAATCAATTCCCACTACTCTCGGTCTTTCATACAGAGATAGAATCCGTTCCCAAAGATTTGTGTCTGTCCCATTAAGATGAGTTTCAAATCGTCCCTTCTAGTTGTCATAGTCTGCTAAATCTAGCAATTTTTGCACTTTGTTCGTACTACCCACTTCGGTTTCACTAATAAGAATGCTCTGAAGCTTAGTATTCTGACTTGCCATTACAGCATACATCTCTGTCATAGTTTCTAAGTTTCTTAACAGCGAACCTTTTGAATCAGACGAACCTTTCTCAAACGAACCTTAAGAAGCAAACCTTGAGACAAATGAACCTCTAATCAGACGAACCTCTACAGCAACGAACCTTCAGACAAATTATCAGGCGAACCTTGCAACCGAACCTTGATCACGAACCTTTAGACAGGCGAACCTCAAGTCACGAACCTTGAGATAAGCGAACCTCAATTCAAACGAACCTCTGCTTAACCAACAACGAACCTTTCAACGAACCTTGAACTAACCTAGCAGAATAACAAGCGAACCTCAGACGAACCTTGCAAAATAACAAGTGAACCTCAGATAAACTTTGCAGAATAAGCAGCGAACCTTACACGAACCTCTTCTGATAACCCAAACGAACCTGTACTGCAAAATTCAAAATTTTGGAGGGAAAACCTTCCAAAATTTAAAGAAAATCCTTCCAAATCTTCAAATTTACACCACCAAATCGTGAATTGTTGTATTCAACAACAATTGATGATGAAATCAAAGTCACAACAGCAATCAATCAACAAGAAAAGAAGAAATTTTAGCCATAATTGATCTTCAAGTCTTCAAATCTTCAAATCACTTGAATTCTTTGATCAAAGCAATATAGAACTTCACCAAATGCTCTGATACGACTGTAGATTTGGTGAAATCTGATTAGGATCGATCTAGAAGCTCTATGAACTATCAAGCACTTGCGGAATCCATGTTTGATATAGAATGAATCAAAGAACAACAAGTAATTTCATAAACAAACTTCTTCTATTAATCAAATCTCGCACAGAGAGTTTTTCTCACACAGAGAATTACACAAACAGGTTTTCTGAAATTCTGTCAAAGTTCTGTCCAAGTTATGAAGAATTCAGACAAACCTTCTATTTACACAATCAGCTATCAGCCGAACCTATCTATAGCCGAACCTCTAGGTTCGCCAGCCGAACCATTAGGTTCGCTGAGCGAACCCTTAGGTTCGCTAGGCGAACCTAGATTGCCAAACCTATAGGTTCGCCGAACCTATCAGAGTAATAGGTTCGTGGGGCAAACGAACCTAAGCCAAACCTCTAGCCGAACCTATACTAAACGTTAAATAATTTACATTTTTGAATAGCAAACTATTACATATATGCACTAACAGAATACGATCGTACGTTTCACTTTCTTAGTTGGTTTTCTATTTTTCATATGCAATTCAGAACGTTAAACCGACAAATATGTTTGTGTGAATCGTCACCCATGCAAACACACTGTCAGTTTATTATTCCGAAATGATACTGAATCTCTATTTTGCATTGAATTTCCTCACGGATGGACTCAACTAAGCACACCTAATTGCACATAATCCCCACTTGTTTCACCTTGTTTACTCATAGAATTATCGGCCATCTGATTTCTGTTATTTGTGAAGATCAGATCGCAACCGATATGTTTTCATTACTTGTTCTCACACTGTTGTTTCACATGAATTGTTGTATTTAATGTATTTAAATTTTCACTTAAACACATACAACTGTTATTCACATTGTATTGTTGTATATTTATATTTCAATTCTCATCGAAATATATACAGCTGTTAATTGTTTCCACTGAATTGTTATCACATAATGTTCATCACATAATGTTCACAAATAGTTTAAGTGTAAGTACACACACACCGTACGGATTTTCCGGACGGTCAGGTACTAGTTGTCACAACTGTCGACTTCATAAGATCGCCATAGAAAAGGATTTGGCTTCCATCTGGTGCTTACGGACATACCATTCTCTTCTTGCATTATGTCTGGCTTCATTTTCAGAAATCCAATCCATTCTCAGTACCATATCGGATCCTTCTAGGGTTAAGGAAAATAAGGTGACTGGTATTTCGTGACCTTCCAATTCTATACTACAATCTTCAATGTTGTTTACAATATTTAAACTTCTACCTACACCACTATCTAATAGAATAGGTTTCTTCAATGTCATTGTAGGGTTATTTAAAATCTTACTAAATTCATCTTAAACAAAACTAACGCTAGCATCACAAACAAATAAATCAGTAGCAGGAACGTTGTTGATAAGAAAAGTACATGCTACTACATTGAGTTCTCTCTGTGCCTCCTCCACTGTTAGTCCAAAAGCCTTGCCTCGTGTCTTAGGTGGTTGTCCACCTCTTGCAGGGATCATCTTAAGTGGTTTTGGATTCTTAATCAGTTTAGCGCAGTTGGTCCGAGTATGTCCAGCTTCCCCACAAGCGAAGCATGTTATTGACATTCTTCTTTCAGGACATTCGGTTGACAGATGTCCAGTTTTTCCCCAATTACAGCACATAACTCTATCTTTCTTCCGGACTATCCTGAATAAAATGATCTGATCATCCAAATCTATAGCACATGCTTGACCCCAGTCTACATTCACCACCATGGGTTTTCCCACATTTCTTGCAACAATTATTCTTTAATCCAGTTTTCTGTTTTTTCCTCAATATACCTTCATTCTTCCTTCCAAATTCATTAAATTCTTCTGTAACATCAGCGTCTGAATCGTATTTCATAATAGTAGATTTTACAGTAGATGAGTTACGAATCTCTGTTTAATTCATGTATATGTAATCAGTACGAAACTATAACTAATCTACTTCAGAATCATGTTGTGAAATCATGGATTAATAGTCAAAAATCATATCTGACAACACGAATTTATTATATGCATGTTAGTGAGGATTTTATTATGTATAAACATGTGTGAGAATGAATAATATAAACGATAACGGACGTCTGTGAATATTAAACTGATGGTGTATTGATGTGAGTGACGATTCGCACGAATATATCTTTGAGTTAAACGTTCTAAATGATGTCTAACAATTTGAAAATCAAATTAGAAAGTACAGTTGTCGTCGTGTTAGTACGGGTGACGATTTGTACGAATACACGCGAAAAAAGTACGATTCGACGAAATAGTTAAATTAAACGTTTTCGAAATTTTAAAAATAAATAAAAGATAATTAGTTAATTTAATAGGAATTATCACCTAAAATAATTTGAAAACTTCTATTTTAAAGTTCGAAACGTTTCGTTACGCAAAATCCGGAAGAGACACGTTTACGTGAAACCGAGCAAACCCGAACACACTAGGACGATAAGAATGTTAAAATGACATTAAATGTCCTTAAACACGTCTACCTCCTTACTCTCTCTCTCGAATTTCCGTCCCCTTCTCTCTCTAAACTCAAACTCCAAATCCTTCAATTCTTCATCAAATCAAGTGACTTTGGTCTTTAAACAACCACAACAACGTGTAGATAGTGAAAGTACAAAGTATTTGAGCTTGGAACCATTGAAATCGAGGTAAAAAAGTTAGAACGATCGTTTTTTAGGGTTTCCCCCTTTCTCAATCATCTGGTCTTTCTCGCCGATTTTCGACCTTCAAAACCTATAGGATCACACGAAATCGGTCTAGAATGGTGTAGGAACCCATGGAACACCTTGAATAGTCCACGATCTTGATAACGGCAACATAAATGCTATCGGCTGCAGTTCAGGTGAATCGACCCACACGAATGCCCCCATGGACGAATGAACATCCTCATACGCATGAACTTGGCTACCAAAGGAACAGTCAGGCGAATGGTCCATTCATGAGGTCCATTCATACGACTCATCCATTCGTACGAATGATACCCATTCGTACTACAGTTTCATTCACCAAGAAACCCTAAGATAATAAGCTAAGTTGTTTAACAAATTCACAACAAGTTGAAGGCTTGTTAAATAGCTATGGGGTACAAACGAACCAAAAAAATAAAGTGAGATCAATGGGAATTTAAAGAACTAACTATGTATGGGGTGTGTTGGACTTATGTGTCAACACCCAACACTTCGCAAATTTATTACATGGTTAGTTAACCAAGGTTATTCTAGATGAAAGATCTTAGTTGATAACAAATTCAAGAAGGAATCAAGATCAATGGTGTTAACAAGAAACATATAGGAACTTGATGAATAACTTTGATAAGTTAGTTCAAGTCCTAACATGTTTAACTTATGTTTTCATAAAATAACTTGGATTTATTAAAATGTAACGTATAACCATAGTTAAATAATAATCATCATAACTTATTTTACTTTGGCATTATAACGTAGTTTAAATGATCCTTATAAAAATAAGCTTAACTTTTGTACTTTAATTACCATCTGGTGAATGATGATTTACCAAATACTTATGTCTATAAATATCATAAACCTTATGTAAATAGGGTAAAATCTTGTTCAGCTAAGGGAATCATTATAACACACTAGTAAAGTCTAAGGACACTTAGTTGCACACCGAGACCAAAACCTATATCAATCAATTATAAATACTTATAGTACAAAAACTGTAATAAATCAACTAAGGTGTTGAAGTTACATAGTCTACAACAAACGAGCTCACGTATTTATTGGTTGGTTCATTAACACTGCAACACAGGTGAGTTCATTGCCTCTTTCTAAACATTTTGTTTTATAAATGCGGGGCTGAGAAGCATGCGTAAACTATTTTCCATGGATTATATTTTACTTAAATGCGTTAAAATTCTATATGTTTTACGTGTATAAATGTTATCCTAGATCATGTCTAGGTAAATTTTATGCAGGTTTTACAAAAGATTATCTACTTATACAATAAGTAGGTGATTATATCATATTCAAGTAAACATTTTGACGAATCAAGCGATCATTTTAATCGAATCTATTTTCAACGAATCAATTAAACAATTTCAACGAAACAAGTGTCCAAGTTCAACAAATCAAATAATCATTTTGACGAAACAATTATTCAATTTTCAACGAACCAAGTGTTCAATGATCAACGAATCACGTGTACATTTGTTCAATGAATCTAGTATTCGTCGTTCAACAAAACAAGTACATTTTTCAAAGAATCTAGTATGAATCAAGAAATCATTTTCAGAAGAAAGTCTGGGAAATGTCAAATATAACATATGTGAACGAATCTAAATGAAACAAGGGACGAATCTAGATGAAACAGGAACGAAACAAAAACCCTACATATCAAGAAGTCCTAGCTACACCTTTAGATTTGCAGATCACATGTTTGATGATATTAACAGAAGCCCCTAACTTCTAAGAACCATCGATTGCTAGGGACTAGTCTACTCGAGTTGACCAAGGCCCAATCATTAGGACATAGCTTTTGAATTAAATGTTTATTTATTCATTTATTTTAGCATTTTAATTAACTATTTCCACATTTTCTACATTTGCCACGGTTGTTGTGTGTGTGATGACCTTAAGGAACAAAGAGAACTTCCACATTTTTGAGGAATCTAATGAAACTAGTGTGATGACGAATCTAACGAAACTAGTGTGTTGTTGGTTGAGAGTGAAATGCTTAATTATAATTAGCAACAATATTCTATGCGGTTCGGTATATGGTGGGCTGGCGGTAAGCTTGACCCTACGTGTGCCCTATATATAAGCACAGTTGACTAGATAGGTTAGGTGGTTGTTAATGAGGTCAAGGTTGTCATTTTGGGTGTTCATGGTTATCATTTTTAGATGTTCAAGAGTGTCAATTCAGTGTGTGGATGAAACGCTTAATTAATATTATTAACAATATTCTATGTGGTTCGGTATGTGGTGGGCTGGCGCTGGGCGGGCGGTAAGCTTCACCCTACGTATGCCCTATATATAAGCATACCTGACTGGATAGGTTAGGTGATTGTTAATGAGGTTAAGGTTGTCTTCCGGTCAGGTTTGTTCAAATTCATTTTAATAAAATAAATATATGAACTCACCAACCACGTGTTAACTTGATATTTTTGCATGACATCTCAGGTGACGAACAGATTTAAGATAAGAGTTCGTGCTTTTACCAGGATGCCTAGATAGAGGACCTAGTATTTTGGATATGCATATTTTTGGATATCATTATGTGAATCATTTTTGTATATCTTGTGCAGATACAAGATAGAAAACTCATGATTCTTTTGGTAGATTTACATTGTTAAA
Source organism: Mikania micrantha (assembly GCA_009363875.1). Classification (NCBI taxonomy): domain Eukaryota; kingdom Viridiplantae; phylum Streptophyta; class Magnoliopsida; order Asterales; family Asteraceae; genus Mikania; species Mikania micrantha. The sequence continues at coordinate 73,232,088 of CM018691.1, read as the reverse complement.
TTATGAAAAGATACTGATGTAATTTAACTTTGTAATTCTATTTCATTTAGTGCTTTCTCAGTTTATATCACGTGCAATGTAAACAATCTGATCATTATGATTATCACACGATATCACGCCCCTGGACCATTCCGCCCGACGGGAAAGCCGATCCAGCCCGCCGGCTCATGGTGTGACATCTTCCCACTTAACCTTCATACTGGCCTACCACCTTCTCCGTATTCTTCGTCATACATACCCGTACTAATTTTCACAGCAGACTGAAATGTTTTTGGAGCAAGTGGCTTGATTAACTTTCTATTTGAGTATGCAACCCTTGAACACACCTTCTAATTCACGTTTCATCAGTAGTCACCAAATCAGGAACCAATCGAGACATTTCATTATAATTTCTTGTATACCCCCGATGGTTCATATTCCCTGCCTCCAATTTTAAAAAATCCATTTCCATCTTGTCCTGCTCATTTTGGGAACATAACTTTTCTAACACCAACTTCTTCAGGTCTTCCCTTTTCATAGCCACCAATACTTGAGCTCCTAGAGCTTGTTTGATTGTTCCCCACCAGTATAAGGCTTCAGACCCAAATGAATGAGCAGCAAACTTAACTGCTTGGTCTTCTCTACATTTGCTAATTTCAATCACAGCCTCCATTTCATGAATCCCTTGAAATGTGGGCACTGCGTCTTTTTTCCATCAAAGGATGGAGGGTAACATCCCTTGAAAGTATTGTACTCATAATTCCATGTATGCTTTTCTTCCACAAAAACTTGATTTGGTATGTGCTCAACATCGTCAAGATTTCTACCGATAATGCCATTAGTAGCTATACCTGCCTCTGGACCAATATCATTCATATTATTATTACTCGCCATTTTGAATTCATTTACTATCATCGGGATAGCATCTTGCAACATCATTTGAAACTCGTTCGTCATATCGGCTCATTGTCGTTCATTTAACCAACATTCATTGCATCTCCATTTGTTTTGTTATTATTTGCACGCGTATTTCTTCGTGGTCTACCTCGTCCTCTAACTAGATCCGTTATAATATCCTAAAATCAAGGTAAGGAACAGATCAACATTCCCATGATGAGTATCAATCTAGAACACATATGTAAATCATCAATAAATACGGGGCCTAGGACACAATTATTCATTTATTATAGCATCATGATCCGAATCACTTCTCATCATGCTCATACAACTTGAACCCACCTTGGTTGGCATCAAACAACCCATATTGACACTATTATCTCTTATCCTTATCCCAAGAGTCTTATAAGACTAGATTTCGACTAAGGCACCTAAATCTATGAAACCAAGGCTCTGATACCAACTTGTGACGCCCCAATTCTTAAGACACACCACATACTGGATTTACCCATTTGCACAAGGTTCATCAGAGACATCAATATACAATCCAAACTTAAGTGCCGGTTGTTCTCTCTTGGGTACATGCTTGATGCTTTTGTTCTCAAAACATCTTTTCATCAAACCATTTTTACTGAAATCTTTATTATATCCCACAAAACATTTCTCCATGAATTGGATTAACTTGCGTTTAAATAATAAAGGAATAGTTTATAAGCATGAATCAACGGTTAGTTTCTCATTAGCTCTGAGTACGATAAACTTCAATTGATTTGACCAACTTATATATAGGGTATTTGTAGAGCATAATGCCCAGCCACCAACCCACCACCCTTCAAAGTCATGGAAGTTTATCTTCATCAAACATATGATAATCCCAACACTATCATTACCTACACCCATATCCACTATTAGTTTAAGCACATAATTGGCCCAACTCATTTTAAGATACCATATTATCTAAAAAATATTCTTTAAATAACTTCATTGCTCATTTAACAAAATCGTTTGTAATAAATCTGTAACAGTAAATCATACAAAACTTTCACAAACATTTCAAAGGTATTTATCATGCATACACATCAGCCCTAAAACATGAAATAGTAAAAGAGGGCTCATAGAACTCACCTAACTTACATGCACAACCAGCTAACTTTCGTTTCTGTCCTTCACCCTCTAAAAATAACAATGATATACAATAACATGGATATCCTAACATAAATATAATCTTAATCGTATAACGTAAACCCTTTTTATTTAGCGGTTTCTAAACGGGCAGCATAACGACAACGTTTTGGTTATCTCCAATACGAGTGTTTAGCTCGTATCACAATCCAGGAAGTTTAATAAACTTAATTTTTTACTTATATATATTAATAATCACTTCAATATATCCCCTGACAAATTTATAATGATTTATGAACATAACTACAACATAATATTATGCATAAACCTTAAACGAAATGGGGCTTAGAGGAGTGTTTATGTTCGGAGAAAGAGTTGTATTTGAATTGTGTATGTACAAAATGAACTTTTGAAGACTATTTATAGGAACTGGCACGCATTCGAGGCAACCACATCTCGACACATCTTCGGACATGTGGTGCCACCTTGGTACATGTGGCAACATTATATGACGCGTGGCATGCCAGAATTACATGTGGCATGGGCTTTTGACATGTGTCATGGAGACCAGACATGTTTCTGTTTGGATGCATAGTGTCTAGAACTTGTTTTTGCAATATCCGCTTCATACGAACTCCGTTTTGCTTGCCGTTTTCGCCTACGTTCAAAATTTTTCATTCTCTTTCTAACCATATATATCAAACCTCCTAAGTATGAATTTATTAGAGGGTTCATTTTATGATTAGCGTTCATAATTCGGCTTGTCGTAACTTTCACCACGAGCATCGTTTGCCAATTCTGCTTACACTCATTTTTAACATTGTTTTATCATCTTCATAAACTAATGCTATTAAAACTTAAATACGTTTTATGGATAATGTGATCATGGTTTAAAGCTTAGTTTCTTTGTTATGGCTTTTATTTTGTAACTATCATAACTTATCATTTTCGTATAATCATCTTAACAAAATAGTGGAAGTACTTTCATTATCATCCTTAATTACAAAGGATCATAAAATATAAATTTGGAGTGTTACATCACCTCCATGGAACCTGTGTCCCCACTTGGGACTATGTCGTTTGAAAACCTCCCCTCCAAAACTTCATTCCATTATGAGTCCCTTAAGGATCCTTCTAAGATGGTTGGTCAACCAGAGGAGGTAGTGCAAGCCAAAGTTAGCTATGAGGCTAAAGGTATCTCCAAGGGCCCAATCGTTGTAGTGGTTTCTTACTCACAAGAACAACTGGCCAATTATTCAATTGGTGAGGCCATAGGGTATATCTCTTTTAGGTTGAGAAAACAAGATAAAATGAAAAATAAAATTAACCCCAAAAGAGGAGGCTTCCTAATAGGATAGGAGGCCACTAAAGAAGAATGGTGGAACAAATAACTTCCTCGATGGAGGGCATTAGGGTTTTTATTCTCCTCCAGGGAAAAATGCATGACCTTGGCGAGGTCCTTACGTGGTCGGTCCTTCATATGACAATTAAGCTTGATCGATGGGAGCAGCTTTAACCAAAGCAGCTTCAACTTTCTTAAAGAAACAAAAGCAACTTGCATTCAGAGAGAAGATGAAGCGGTTCTTATTGAACAACAGATTCTCTCTCTAGGAGCTAGGTCCAATGAAGACATCCATCATGGAGAAACACTATACAGAAATAAAAGCCAAAATATCCTGTGAACATAGCTTTGTTAGATCTCATCTAGGCTTTGTAGGAGGCCCTTCATCTCACAAGATGGACAAGAGCTAGAAGGGAACACTTCACAAAGCATCTATTTGCCAAAGTAAAATTGGAGGCCGAGGTGATGATAGCAAGATAAGCTATCAAGGTGATAAACACAAAGGTTGAACCTATCACCTCTCCATATGTCCTTCTCATGATCACTCGCCTACTACCTTAATGGGGTAAGGATGTGTTTCAAACGTGTATGTAAAATTGTTGCACACAACTTGTTTGCTCATATGCCAACAACTTGATTTTTACCCAATAAGGTGTTCAAAGGGATGTGTGAGGTTAATTGGTTTTTGTGAGCATAAATGGTGAAAATTTTGTGATTACGGGGTCATTTCACTATAACCTAGGTGTAATTGGTGATAATGTTCAATTGGATGTAGTTTAACTGAACGACCCGGAAAGGAGATTGTTGTGGATAAATTTTCGGGGCAAGGTAAGTCACCCACCTATTATATTTGATATGATTAATTGGTTTTATGCATACATGTGTAAATGTGTATGTAACGTTTGAGGAATATACATTAGATGTAGAAACTTGATGAATTTTGTGTTTGTATGATTTTGTTTGACAATAACATGCAATAGGTGTATATTTGCTTTGTTATTGTAATGTCCTATGTCACACCCCCAATTTTCAACTAACGGAGTTATACCGCTTGGGACGTGACAAACCAGGATCTCATATCATTAGACATAACAAATACCTCTATATGAATTTCCAAACATACTTTGGTCTAAAACTGTAATATCAAAGTTCTACGTTGCGGAAGCGTTTTTAAAACAAAACAACCATAACAGTTTGAAAACTGTAGATTACAAAACAAAGTTCAAATGTTCAAATCCAAATAACAGAAATGTAAAATATGCATGTGACTCGATCTCCTAGTTCATGCTTGCTTGCTTGTATACCTTAGCGTCCTGAGAAAACATGTAAATCAAGTCAACACAAAGGTTGGTGCATACACAGGTTTAAGCATTCACAAATGTTTGAAACAACAGTTTGAACAAAATGTTTGCAGATAACATAATCACACATGCATAGTCATGATAGCTAGTCTTTTATACTATTTACATAAGTGGTCGACACCGAAGCTGACTGTTGCATGCTAACGCATGTTTTGCCTTGCCACTATTGTCTAGCATAACCAATAGTAATGTGAATTGGCTAGTCAAACACTTGCGTAGATCCCATCTACCAAGTGAGGTTTGTCAAACCTAATAGATCTATTTCCAACTACCACGCTTTGCACTACGGCAAACTAAACGGTTCGAAATGTAAGGACTTGTAGTGCTATGTTTGCACTAAATGTAAACAGCTAACTCATGCAAGTGATATGTATCTAAAAGTGTTTGTTGCACATGTTTTCTCCCCCAAAACAGTTAAAATATGAAAGGGGCCGTGTACGCACCTTTGAATGTAGCAGAATGATCAATCACACGTGAACTCGCGTAGAAAGTCCTCCTACGAAGAACCTGTGTTTAAACAATAACCTAATGTTATTCGGAATGTCGTTTTGTGCTTGAAATCACATACGTGTCAATACACGTATGTTAGAGTGTTAAAAATGTGCATACGTATGTACGCGTAACTTTGAAATCGTTTAATAAAATCATACAATCGCTTATGATTTTATAAGCGTAATTATACGCGATTTCGTTTTCGGTCTAAAATATAAATTTTATTATTTCAAAGTGTTCGTATTCTCGTTACGGTTCCAACGCAACTAGAACGGGTTAAATCGGAGTTCGTACGCGAAAGTTATTGCAAAAATACTAAAAATGGTATTTTACACAAAACCGGCCCAAGCAAAGCTCGAACCCGCGACCTGTCCCTCATAACACACACACACACTACCAATCCAGCCCGCTAGGGTTTCGCATTAGGATTCCCAAATAAATTATTTTAAGCTTCTCCCTAACCGGTTTTCCTTTGGAAATTATAGCCGAAGCAATTGTGTTCCAATTGACCCTGAATTCGATCTCAATAGCCCTTAAAACCATAGGGCTTCGCTTCTGGGTACTCAACCGAGTCTCTTGGTGATTTTAATTCAAAAACAAAACACTATAACCTGCTTATTTGGGAGTACGCAGATTCGAACTTGATTTCTAAAACCCATCATTCGATCTCATCAAATTCGTTTGCCTCAAGTCTTAAAATCATCAGGTTTTCATTCAACATAGTTCTACGAATCTACCCATACCCATTAATTCGATTTTAAAACTCGTTTGCATCAGAATCCCCAAACCTTTTAACCCGAAAAACCCTAGAACTCTAAGTTCATCAATTCGTTGTAATTGGCTGAAATTATCATAGCATTATCATCAATCGGTACCTTCTGAAACTACAGATATTATTCAATTTGATTCTTAAACTTGTTTGATCAACAACCCCCAAAACCGTTCCTCATATGAACCCTAGTTGTCGTTCATGAAAAATTCCTTATAATTTTATGAAATTGTCATGTGGGTATTGTTAATCGGTGGGTTCTGAAGCTAGAGGTACCATTTGATTGAATTCTTAAACACGTTTGGGACCCTAGGACTAGAAATCATGAAATTCGTTACAACTAGATGTAATTATCATATGGATTTCTTTTTGTAGATCATTCCGAAACTCTCAGAATGTATTAATTTGATTATACACCGCGTTTGACTCAAAACCCCCAAAACCGCTTATGTTAAGAACCCTAGAACTTACAATCCTTCAATTCTTTGATGATAGATCAAATTACTATGGGGATACTCTTAGTCGGTTCTGTTAGAAGGTGTAGGGATGATTACTTTCTTGATTTGGTATTCGATTGAAGTATCCCGACTTCTAGGTTGTACTTCGGCCGACTCTAAATCCAATTCCTCAATCCGAAGCTTCTGCGATCGAAATGGTGTATGCTAGAGACTCTGAGAATGCCGATTGAGGTGTAGGAATGTTCAATTGTGAATGTCTTAATCGAATTTTACGAATTTGATCAAGAAATGCTACGGTTACGAATTTTTGATATCATTCCACCTTAATCCGACTGATAATTGAATTAATAACATATGGTAACTGTTAACAATCATCAATGCCATGATTTGAACAGTTTAAGTTCGGTTACAAACCTCCCTATTGTGAAATTCGAATTTGTCCAATCATATGGCCGAAATTTTTTGACTTCTAAAGTCAAAATTGATTTAATTTTCTACTTACAAACTTAATTCTAGCAATTTAAATGTTTTAGGAATAATTTTAATCATTTTTAGACCCTCTAGTTTTGTTTTTGGATGATTTCACACCAATTCGGTTAATTTCCGGTTTTTGTGATGTCTGATCATTCTGTGTGCTTGTGTGTACTTACACACGAAATCCAATGTTTGCAACATCACAACTAAGTGTGATCATTCTCTGTAACTGTTTGCGTATACACTAGTTAGTACACCCAACTGTGTATGTTTGTGTTTGATCATTCTGTGCTATGTAACCTCACACATAGTGAGTGTTTGTAACTGTTTGTACTATGCAACCTCGTACATAGTAAAATGTGTGTAACTAATCATGTATGTACTACCATAACACGTAACATATGAAATGTAGCACATAAAATGTAATGTAGCACAAATATTTGTAACAAAACCAATTGAATAAAATGTTTGTGCTTACAGTTTGAAATCTGAAAGTTTGATGTGTGAAGCATCACGTCATCCCCTTGTTGAAGGAAATTTCGTCCCGAAATTTAACGTGCGCTCTCAGTGTTTGTTGCTGTTGTTTTGAACAGATGAGGATACTTCTTCATCATTTGGTCTTCCCGTTCCCATGTGAATTCAGGACCACGTCTTGAATTCCACCGGACCTTGACTATCGGAATCTTGCTTTGTTTAAGTTGTTTGACCTCTCGATCCATGATTTCAGCTGGTTCTTCAATGAATCGTAACTGTTCGTCCACTTGTATTTCCTCGAGTGGTACAATCAATGTCTCATCAGAAAGACATTTCTTCAAGTTTGAAACATGAAAGACATCATGAACTCCGCTGAGTTCGTCCGGTAATTTGAGTTGATATGCAACTGGGCCAATCCTTTTCAGGATCTCAAAAGGTCCTGCGTACCGTGGGCTAAGCTTCCCGCGCTTACCGAATCGTATCACACCTTTCCAAGGTGATACCTTTAGAAGAACTCGGTCTCCTACTTGAAATTCCAACAGCTTACGATGTTTGTCAGCATAACTCTTCTGTCGATCCCGGGCCGCTGCCATACGGTTCCGGATTTGAACTATCTTCTCTGTCGTCTCGTGCACTAGTTCAGTACCTGTAATCTGACTGTCACCAATTTCAGCCCAGCAAACTGGTGAACGACATTTACGACCATACAAAGCTTCAAACGGTGCCTCCTGAATACTTGTATGATAACTGTTGTTGTAAGATAATTCCACTAACGGTAAGTGGTTTTCCCAACTATCACCAAAGTCAATTACACAAGCTCGTAACATATCGTCGAGCGTTTGAATCGTACGTTCACTTTGACCGTCGGTCTGTGGATGATATGCGGTACTCATATGCAAACGAGTTCCCAATGACTTATGAAGTGACTTCCAAAAGTTGGAAGTAAATCGAGCATCCCGATCTGATATGATGGAAATTGGCACGCCATGTCGTGCTACCACTTCCTTGATGTAAATACGAGTCAGTTTCTCCATCTTGTCTGTTTCCTTGATTGCTAAGAAATGTGCAGATTTCATTAATCGATCGACAATTACCCATATCGTATCACAACCACTCGGTGTACGGGGTAACTTAGTAATGAAGTCCATCGAAATCTGTTCCCATTTCCACATTGGTATTTCTGGTTGTTGCAGCAAACCAGATGGTTTCTGATATTCAACTTTGACTTTTAAACGAGTCAAACATTTGCTAACGTACCTAGCAATGTCGGCTTTCATATGAGGCCACCAATACAGTGCCTTCAAGTCATGATACATCTTGTCTGATCCCGGATGGACTGAATATCTGGACTTGTGCGCTTCATCCATCACGAGTTCCCTCAAACCTCCATACAAAGGTATCCACAGTCGATTAATGAAATAACGAATTCCATCAGTCTTGACATCCAATTGTGTTTCCATCCCCCGTAAGGATTCATGTACCAAATTATCCTTTTCCAAGGCTCCCAGCTGAGCACTGCGTACCTTGTCAGGTAAGTCAGTATGTATCGTCATCATAAGTGCGCGAACCCGTCTTGTTGATTTTTCTTTTCTGCTTAAAGCATCAGCTACCACATTAGCTTTTCCCGGGTGATACTTAATCACGCATTCGTAGTCGTTCAACAACTCGACCCACCGTCGCTGTCTCATATTAAGCTCCTTCTGATCAAAGATATGTTGCAAACTCTTATGATCAGTGTAAATGGTACACTTAGTTCCATATAGGTAATGCCTCCAAATCTTCAAAGCAAAAACCACTGCTCCTAACTCAAAGACATGAGTAGTGTAATTCTTTTCGTGTGGTCGTAGTTGCCTTGAAGCGTAAGCAATCACTTTATCACGTTGCATCAACACACATCCCAAACCCTGTGCAGATGCGTCACAATACACCACAAAGTCTTTTGTTCCTTCCGGAAAGGACAGAATCGGTGCACTGCAGAGTTTCTGTTTCAATAGCTGGAATGCAGCTTCCTGTTTATCCGTCCAGTTATACTTCGTTTCTTTGTGCGTAAGAGCTGTAAGTGGTTGAGCGATCTTTGAGAATCCCTCAATGAATCGTCGGTAATATCCCGCCAAACCAAGGAATTGTCGTACCTCGGTAGGGGTCTTTGGTGCTTCCCAATTCTTAATCGCCTCAATCTTTACTGGATCAACATGTATGCCTTTTTCATTGACTATATGACCCAAGAATTGTACTTCTCGCATCCAGAAGTCACATTTCGAGAACTTAGCGTACAATTGTTCTTGTTTCAGTAACTCTAGCAGTAATCGGAGATGTTCAGCATGCTCCTCTTCATTCTGAGAATAGATGAGAATGTCATCAATGAAAACAATGACAAACTTATCAATATAAGGTTTACAAACACGATTCATGAGGTCCATGAATACTGCTGGAGCGTTCGTCAACCCAAATGGCATGACCAAGAACTCATAATAGCCATAGCGCGTTCTGAATGCTGTCTTCGGGATATCTTCTTCCTGTACTCTGAGTTGATGATAACCCGATCTGAGATCAATCTTCGAGTAGTAACTCGAACCTTGCAACTGATCAAACAGATCGTCAATTCTAGGTAATGGATACCGGTTTTTGATAGTAACCTTGTTAAGTTCCCGGTAGTCGATACACATACGGAAAGTCCTGTCCTTTTTCTTGACAAATAAGACTGGGGCTCCCCACGGTGAGAAACTAGGTCGTATAAAGCCCTTATCTAACAACTCTTGCAGTTGTGTAGATAACTCTTGCATCTCAGATGGTGCAAGTCGATAAGGCGCCCTAGCTATCGGTGCTACATCTGGTGTAAGGTCGATTCGGAATTCCACCTGTCTGATAGGCGGTAATCCCGGCAAATCTTCTGGAAATACTTCAGGAAACTCACAAACCACTGGGATGTCTTCGATCTTCTTCTCCGCTATCGGCTTCTCAGTTATAAGTGCTATAACTACTGTATGACCTTTACGCAGACATTTGTGTGCTTTCATACAAGATATGAGACGCAGTGGCGTACTGCTCTTCTCGCCTTGTACATACAATGTCTCTCCATGCGGAAGAGGTATACGAACGATCTTTTCATGACATATTATTTCAGCCTGGTGTTTGGGCAACCAGTCCATGCCAATGACTACATCAAAACTGCCTAAGGTGATAGGCATAAGGTCAATTTCCAGTGTCTGACCCATCAAATCAAGGGTACATCCTTTAAGGATTTGTTCAACTACAATTAACTTGCCATCAGCTAATTCTACAGTGTATGGGTTTTCTAAGGCAGTGGGACTAAGATTTAGCAACTTAGAAAGTGAACTAGATACAAAACTTCAGTCTGCACCAGTGTCAAGTAGCATAGAGGCATAGTGATTATTTAAGAGGAACGTACCCGTGACAATGTTGGGATCCTCCTGTGCCTGACGCCCTCCAATCACAAACGCCCTGCCCCTAGCACCATTGTTGTTGTTGTTGTTGTTATTGGTGCCATTACCATTGCCGTTGCCGTTGCCATTTGCATCATTAATCCCGCCTTTCTTGAGTTGTGGGCAATCCTTTTTGAAGTGCCCCAGCTTACCAAACTCAAAACAACCCTTCTGTGGGTTGTTTCTGGTTGTTATTTTGATTGTTGGAATTGTTTTGCAGCTCTCCGCGGCAATCCTTAGCTGCATGCCCTACTTTGCCACACCGTTGACACTTAAACTTATCACACTGATTCCCAGCATGATGAAATCCAGACTTGTTGCACTTTGGGTGCTTACCAATATACCCCCTGATGATGATGACTGCTGACCACTGTTCGAATTGTGAGAAAACTTGTTTGAATCTTGCTTTCGGTTCTGCTGAAATGGCTGTTGGTTGTAATTCTTGGAGTTGTTGTTTTCCCACTTCCTCTTGTGGTCTCCCACCTTAGTAGCTGCTGTTCGTTTAGGCAAAGTTCCTTGTAAAACTGTCTGGTCAGTTAATTGGTGCGTGAGTCGAACAGCTTGTTGGATTGTTGTGGGATTTGCAGATGTAACCAAGCCCTGGATCTGAGGCACCAATCCTCCTATGTACCTCTCTATCCACCTACTTGCCGGAGTAGCCATGTGAGGTAGAAGTCTGGCCAGTTCATGTGATCGAGTCGTGTACTCCTCGATGTTTGACACCTCCATCTTAAGGTGCCAATACTCCTCCTCCAGTTTCTGCATTTCACTACGAGGACAGTACTCCTCTTGCAATAAGGTCTTGAAACCATTCCAAGTTAAGGCATTGGCCTCACCCAATCCCAAAGTTTGAACATTTGAGTTCCACCAGGTCAATGTTGGACCTTCCAAAGTTCTAGTAGCATACTTAACCTTATTCTCATCAGGACAGTTACACATCTCAAACACTGATTCGGCTTTCTCAATCCATCGTAGGAGTCCAATGGCTCCTTCCGATCCTTTGAAGTTATGTGGCTTGCAGTCCAAGAACATCTTGAACGTGCACGCCTGTGGGTTCACCAGTCCCCCTGCTGGACCATGTGGCCCTGTGGTGTGTGTCTGAGTGTAGTTCTCGATTGCCTCCGTGACTCTGTTATTGATCAGCTCGTTGAGCTCAGCAACTGTCATGTGAATGTTCTCACCGGCCATTATCTTCCTAGTTAAAAGAAATGTTAGAGTGATATCAAAGTCCAATGTGAAACATGTAAACAATACAACCAACAACAAACAGGTAATGTAGAAATCAACACAACTGTTGGCAATAAGTAATAGTTTCAATAAATAATAATCTGATTTGAGTACAATACTTTCAAAATCAAAACATAAGTTTTCCAAACATCTAATGTAGGGACACAACCTGCCCCTAATAAGTTTAAAAAAAATGTAGGAAATCAAGCATCCTCAATAGTGGAGTCAACATCAGAATCAACATCCTGTATTGGTGCCAACTCCTCCTCCTCTTCCTCCTCTGCCTCAGATACAAACTGCTCCTCTAGTGCAATCAACCTCCCCTCAGCGATGTCAGCTCGGTGCTCCTCCTCCTGCACTCGAGTAGTCAAGTGTACAATGTGTGACTCCACCCCTGAACCACACTACGAAGCTCTGCGTATCGGGCGTTTACATCCCGAAGCTCCTGTGCCATGTGCTCAATCCGATCATTCGCCCACTTTGACTCCCATGTCAATCGGGCGATATCATCTGACTCGAATCGTGGCCTCTTACAGGCACGAAACCTAGGTGGCATGGGTTACGAAGACTCCTCGGAAGAATCCTCCACAGGGGCTTTCCCTGGGTCTCTCTCTGGATCCTCCTCTGGGTCGTCCTCCTCCGGGTCCTCGTTCGGGTCCTCTACGGGATCCTCCTCCGGATCATCCTCATGATCCTGGAATGCTGGAGCTATCGGCTCCTCGTCATCTAATACGATCACGTGCGGTGGTCATGGTGCTGCCATATCTGTTACATAAGAACATATGTAAATACTAGGAAAAAGCAGTTGTGTAAACAAGTATCTAATGTCTAACAGTTATAGTCTAGGTCTACTAATGCAAACCTAATTCGCTATAACCAATGGCTCTGATACCAATCTGTCACACCCCCAATTTTCAACTAACGGAGTTATACCGCTTGGGACGTGACAAACCAGGATCTCAGATCATTAGACATAACGAAGACCTCTATATGAATTTCCGAACATACTTTGGTCTAAAACTGTAATATCAAAGTTCTACGTTGCGGAAGCGTTTTTAAAACAAAACAACCATAACAGTTTGAAAATTGTAGATTACAAAACAAAGTTCAAAAGTTCAAATCCAAATAACAGAAATGTAAAATATGCATGCGACTCGATCTCGTAGTCCATGCTTGCTTGCTTGTATACCTTGCTTGTATAAATGTTTGCAGATAACATAATCACACATGCATAGTCATGATAGCTAGTCATTTATACTATTTACATAAGTGGTCGACACCGAAGCTGACTGTTGCATGCTAACGCATGTTTTGCCTTGCCACTGTTGTCTAGCACAAACAATAGTAATGTGAATTGGCTAGTCAAACACTTGCGTAGATCCCATCTACCAAGTGAGGTTTGTCAAACCTAATAGATCTATTTCCAACTACCACGCTTTGCACTACGGCAAACTAAAAGGTTCGAAATGTAAGGACTTGTAATGCTATGTTTGCATTCAATGTAAACAGCTAACTCATGCAAGTGATATGTATCTAAAAGTGTTTGTTGCACGTGTTTTCTCCCCCAAAACAGTTAAAATAAGAAAGGGGCCGTGTACGCACCTTTGAATGTAGCAGAATGATCAATCACACGTGAACTCGCGTAGAAAGTCCTCCTACGAAGAACCTGTGTTTAAACAATAACCTAATGTTATTCGGAATGTCGTTTTGTGCTTGAAATCACATACGTGTCAATACACATATGTTAGAGTGTTAAAAATGTGCATACGTATGTACGCGTAACTTTGAAATCGTTTAATAAAATCATACAATCGCTTATGATTTTATAAGCGTAATTATACGCGATTTCGTTTTCGGTCTAAAATGTAAATTTTATTATTTCAAAGTGTTCGTATTCTCGTTACGGTTCCAACGCAACTCGAACGGGTTAAATCGGAGTTCGTACGCGAAAGTTATTGCAAAAATACTAAAAATGGTATTTTTCACAAAACCGGCCCAAGCAAAGCTCGAACCCGCGACCTGTCCCTCATAACACACACTACCAATCCAGCCCGCTAGGGTTTCGCATTAGGATTCCCAAATAAATTATTTTAAGCTTCTCCATAACCAGTTTCCCTTTGGAAATTATAGCCGAAGCAATTGTGTTCCAATTGATCATGAATTCGATCTCAATAGCCCTTAAAACCATAGGGCTTCGCTTCTGGGTACTCAACCGAGTCTCTAGGTGATTTTAATTCGAAAACAAAACACTATAACCTGCTTATTTGGGAGTACACGGATTCGAACTTGATTTCTAAAACCCATCATTCGATCTCATCAAATTCGTTTGCCTCAAGTCTTAAAATCATCAGGTTTTCATTCAACATAGTTCTATGAATCTACCCATACCCATTAATTCGATTTTAAAACTCGTTTGCATCAGAATCCCCAAACCTTTTAACCCGAAAAACCCTAGAACTCTAAGTTCATCAATTCGTTGTAATTGGCTGAAATTATCATAGCATTATCATCAATCGGTACCTTCTGAAACTACAGATATTATTCAATTTGATTCTTAAACTTGTTTGATCAACAACCCCCAAAACCGTTCCTCATATGAACCCTAGTTATCGTTCATGAACAATTCCTTATAATTTTATGGAATTGTCATGTGGGTATTGTTAATCGGTGGGTTCTGAAGCTAGAGGTACCATTTGATTGAATTCTTAAACACGTTTGGGAAGAAATCCCCAATTCGGTTCTAAGTATGAACCCTTTGACTAGAAATCATGAAATTCGTTACATCTAGATGTAATTATCATATGGATTTCTTTTAGTAGATCATTCCGAAACTCTCAGAATGTATTAATTTGATTATAAACCGCGTTTGACTCAAAACCCCCAAAACCGCTTATGTTAAGAACCCTAGAACTTACAATCCTTCAATTCGTTGATGATAGATCAAATTACTATGGGGATACTGTCACACCCCTGCGCCGTGTGCGGAATCCACGGCGCGCTGAGGTATGAACAGTTGAATCATGCACAAGTATTGAACAAGAACAACCACAATGGATTACTAAGTTTCATAATGTTTAGACAATTGTTTAGTTACAGACAATCTATCTACCAAAACAAAGACAACTACAGACCCAAAATTATAGTTACAAAATAAGACTTCAAACAAGACAATTAAATAATTAGGATTTAGTGTGTTTCTAATCCATCCTAGCATGTTTCTTCATCTTGTTCTATCTTAGAATGGTCTCCTTTGTTGTCCCAGAGAAAGTCTTAAACCTGATTACCTAAAACACGTGAAAAGTAACTGTCAACTACAGAAGTAGTTGGTGAGAACAATAGGTTTAACATATGAAAACTTGAATTTGTAATATAAGGCATAGGTATATTAAAGCAACAAATGAATTACATGGATGGGTCACCGACTTGAAACTCAAGCGGTTTCCGACGTCGATCAGCATAACTCTTCTGCCGATCTCGTGCGGCCTTAAGCCTTGATTGAATGATTGTGATTTTGTCTGATGTTTCCTGAATGAGTTCTGGTCCTACGACTTGTGAGTCACCAACCTCAGTCCAGCAGACCGGTGATCGGCACTTCCTACCATATAAAGCTTCGAATGGTGCACATTGAATGCTTGTATGGTAGCTGTTGTTATAAGAAAACTCTATAAGTGGAAGATGAGTGTCCCAACTTCCACCGAAGTCAATGACACAAGAACGAAGCATGTCTTCGAGTGTTTGGATAGTCCTTTCGCTTTGACCGTCGGTTTGGGGATGATACGCCGTGCTAAGATTAACACGAGTTCCCAAAGCCTTTTGCAACGATTGCGAAAAGCGAGAAGTGAAGCGACTATCACGATCAGATAGGATTGATGTTGGTGTACCATGACGTGCAATGATTTCGTTGATGTACAATGTGGATAACTTCTCCATCTTGTAATCCTCTCGGATTGGGAGAAAATGAGCAGATTTGGTGAGTCGATCAACGATCACCCAAATCGAATCGAAACCTCGCGGAGTTCTCGGCAACTTAGTTATGAAATCCATCGAAATTTGCTCCCATTTCCATTGAGGAATTTCAGGTTGTTGCAGAAGTCCCGAGGGCTTTTGATGTTCTGCTTTGACTTTTGAACAGGTAAGACATTTTCCCACGTACAGTGCTATGTCTTTCTTCATTCCCGGCCACCAGTAAGATATCCTCAAGTCCTGATACATCTTATCGGCTCCAGGATGAACTGAGTATCGCGACTTATGAGCTTCATCACAGATGAGTGTGCGCAATTCTTCTGACTTTGGAATCCAGATACGGCCATTGAGATATAGCACCCCGTCAGATCGAGGTTCCAGTTTCTTTTCAATCCCGCAATCTAAGTCTGTTTTCAGCTGATTGTTTGTCACCACTTGTTGCTGTGCAATACGAATCAAATCTTTCAAGTTTGGCTGTGTGTTGATCTCCATGGCTCTTCTTTAAAAACGTAGCGGATTCCCCTTTTTGGTTCTTCTTTAAAAATGTAGCAGGGGATCGTCAGGTTAATTCACAGGTTCCCGCTTTTGGTTCTTCTTAAAAACATTACGAGGGATCCTCATGTTAATTCACGTGTTTCCTCTTTTGGTTCTTGTATGATATCTATTAGGGGAACTTCCTTAAACCCAACTTTGAGCTTCTAAGTTAGCCTTCATTTATGTTGGGTAAGGGTGTAGTATGTCCAATAGGATAAGGATAGACTTAAACACCTAGTAACTAATCATAGTAACCCACCGGTAAACTACTAGTGCACTTATTCACACACTGGTGAGTTAAAATACAATAACAACTATGAACACTTACAGTATTCAAATCGTAATAAATTAACCCATGTGCTGAAGATATTTCTATTACCACAAACGAGCGAGCGCGTTTCTTAGTTATTCAAGTGGTTTACAACACATGTGAGTTCATATGCCCCTTTTCTAATCTTTTGATTTTAAATGCGGGGCTGAGAAACATGCTTAAATCTTTTATTTACTTAAAAGTTTTAGCACATTATTTCAATTACCATGACTTTTAGATAATAAGGATTTTATCTTTATTATCATATTATTATCATTATGTGTGCTTGTGTGTGAAATAACATGTAAGACATAACAAGATGATATCATGATAACCTAACTTCATGATACCATCCTATCAAAATGAATGACACAATGCATCAAGGCTAGGTTTCATAACAACGGAGTTATAACACTAAGACAATAAGAGTGATGCTCATGATAACATGATTTCATGATGACATCATTCACCACATTTATTAACACTTTGTAATAAGACGAGCTATTATAACACGTTGTTAAAATCATTGAGAATACATAACATGGATATAACATCTGAGATAATGACATGGGATATCAAGGGATGACATCATGATAACATAGTTTCAAGGTGTCCTCTCCCACATATGCTAACATTGTATAATAAGACGAGATCTTATAAGACAATGTTAAAGACTAGAGATCATAGCATTGTGTTCCTTTCATTTCGATTATACTATTAGAACATAGCAACGATGATGTCACGATAACATAATTTTCTAATATCATCCAATCACTTAAGCAACATAAGTGTATTAAGAGTCGATCTTATAACACTATGTTTAAACTACGGTGACAACAACAATACAATATATATGATTTCTAAGAGATAAGACTATTATTCCTCGGTCTCGGTAATTACAACGGTAATCCTTATGAGGAATACATGTTATTCTTATTGAGTTAGTTTATTAATTCTAAGGAAATTATAACTGTTATTCCGATATGAATGTTTCAGTTAATTTTAAGAGAATAAATCTATTATTCCTAAGAAAACATGTGTGTTATATTATGAGATTCCAATGTAATGGTAAACATGAGGTTATGAGTTGATGGTAATGGGATGAGGACTATAAGAACTCTTCTGATTTTTAATCAGCCTATTCCAACTCTATCATTTACGACACGGGTGATAAGAGTAGGATAGTGGCTTCTAATTATCTCACCACTTCTATTCTGTGGACCGGTAGACTGAGAGACTGACCTCTCTTGTGTCACACGCTAGTGGCAGATAGTTGTGAGGTCTTGGAAAACTAATGGATAGAAATGAATTGAGGACATTGTGGTTTGCCTTTATGGTGACGACAATGTGGTCAATTCAATTCTATAGATCAATGGGGATAGAACTACATGTCAGACTAACTTTCACTACTTAATCAGTTTTGAGTAATAGTAAGTCAGAGAGTATACCACCCCTGATAACTATGGTAACACCATCATTTATAACTGTGGTAATCCACCATTCAAAACAGTGGATAATTACTCTCTAAAATCTAAAGAGTATGCCACCATTAATAACTGTGGAAATCCACCATGTATAACTGTGGAGAATAGTACTTTTTAAAGTCTATTATGCTATGATGAGATCAATGGAGGTAATGGGTTATTACTTGGAAAATTCTAATTGTGAGTAAATCTGTGTGTGATGAAATGGGTATCTATATATACAATACAGGTGGTATTGAGTTCGGTTAGGTGTGTGGAGGGCTGGCGACTTCGTTAGTGATACGGATGCCCTATATATAAGTATACTTAATCAGACAATATCCTATCTGTAGGTGTATCTATAAAGAGGACATTTGGATGAGGTAAATGCCAGATGAGAATAACTGAGATTTGTGTAATGCAATTTGTTGTGTAAATAACTTTAAAAGTTTATAAATAACTAAACTTATGAACTCACCAACCTAGTGTTGACTTTGTTTAAATGCATGTTTTCTCAGGTGACGAACATGTTTAGTCACCAAGCATCAGGACTTAAGATAGAGGACTTTTAGAAGAATTAGCTTATTTTTGTGTCGTGCATATTTTGAATGACATAACTTTGAATCATCTTTTGCAAATCTTGTGAAGATACAAGATAGAAACAAAGTGATTCGTTTTGGGTAGATTTACTTAGTTAAATTATGAACATGTACTACATAATTTAAATTTGTAATTCTATATCAATGTCATGATAGCATTTCTCATTATATATCATGTGCCATATAAACAATTTGATCATTATGACTATAACAACGATATCGCGCCCTGAGAACCTTCCGCCCGATGGGAAAGTCGATCCAGCCTGCCAGCTCGGGCTGTGACAAGACACTATCTCGAGTCCAAGGCTTAGTGTAACACCAAGGTAAGTTGATGACCTCCAAAGTTCTTAGAAACGTTATTCTATCTGCTCCTTTCTCATCATAACCCATGAGCTGCCCCTAAACACCATTTCTAAACATTTTAAACCGTTAAAAATGATGCCAAGTGCAGCCATAATTCGAAAACCCACGTTCATTTACATGCATGAGTGAAAAATGGATATTTCTTAGACAAAAACTAGGATTCTGTTAATATATTGTAATCACATCTTGAACAATAATAATGAAAACATTTTTAATCAAAACTAAACCCTTAAACTTGATGGTGAATGAGCACATAGAATAATCAATACACATGCAAGACTTGCATGCCCAAAATGAAGAACTTGGAAGACTTTAAACTTCCAATTTGTGCATTTGACAAGTTCTAAGATTAATCTCACCACTTTGATGCATTGTAAACAACCCTAAAATCATCTTGGATCATTATTGACGAGAGCGAGACACAAGGGTATGATTCATGTTCTTAAAAACTTAGATATCTACATATGCATGTATATTAATAATGGAAAAATGTAACTTTAAAATGGTTTACTGTGAACCATGATTCTTAGCAGGTTATTTTGGTTTAGAAACCTAGAAATAATATCGAAATAAAGTGATCATGAATATAAAAGAGTTGCATGAAGGATTATTAAATAAAAACCTTAGTTATTTTTCAAAAAAAGGTCATAAAATTGAAAATAATATGTACATAACCAATCTGGACATTTGATTGACCAAAACAAGTCCATAATGATATAAAAACAGTACACAAAAAATTTGGAGTATTTCTTGATATATCCAAAATAAGATATTGATTGTACAAAATCTATAAAGAAATAAATAAGTATGGCAAAAATATATGTAATACATTATAAATCCAAAATATATTTTTACTCAACAGTAAACAAAACATATGAACTGGGAAAAATATAAAAACAGAAAATTTATGACATTACATATTTATTTACGATTTAATAAGAAAAAGTAAGCTAAAAATATAAAATAAATCAAAAGCAAATCAAAATATCCCAAATATTTTTCATAGATTAGTGACATATTAGAAAATGCCCAATAAAAATTTCGTAATTTTTAAATGTGACACCCCCTGCGCCGCGTGCGGAATCCACGGCATGGTGACGATCGATGGTTCAATCATGCACAAATATTGAATAAAAACAACCACAATGCATTACTAAATTTCATAGAGATTAGACCATTGTTTAGGTACAGACAATCTATCTATCTTCCCCAAAAGAATGACAACTACTGTAACATCTGTACATTTAGTCATGATAGTCGTAAACAGTGTTAGAACAATGTGTATTTATGTCCAATCAGTTAATGTGATTCATATTTTCATGATTGTGTTTGTGTGTGATAGGATCTTAATTAAATAGGAACAAGTATGTATTATTTATTTACAGTCGATTTCGCTAGGCAAGAACAGTATCGTATTATATCGAAACAGTGGTGGGACGGCGTCAGATAAGGCAGGTAGCTGGACTCTGGGCTATGCCCTATATGTATACTGCGTTCGGTGTAATGGGATAGTGTTAGTGCGTAGTGTTTAGACGAATAGTATGACAAGCAAATTAATCAAACAAAATCGTAATGCGTAAGCGAGACTGAGTATGGTTATGGGTGACGATCCATAATGATACGAATGTTGAACTTATAATTACGAGTAAACGGCAATAAATGAATAATACGATCGAAAAACGTACGCGATTGCGGGTATACACGTAATGGTATTAGTTTAACGGTCTGGCAACGAACGAAACACAAAAATAAGTAAAATAAATTATTTTACATTTTTACAATTTTGAAACTCATCAAAATGGCGAGAACAATATCTATTTTATTTAAATCGCGTAAAAGTGCCGGAAACGAGACAAAAGCGCGAACCGAGCAACCGAAATGAACCCGAATACCCCGTGGGTATATAAACACCAAATGAGAGTAACTCCTCTCATTTATTGAAGCCAACCCTCCCTCTCTCTAGAATTCCCGTCCATCCTCTCTCACTCTAGAAATCCAAGCTTTAAATGCACGTATCTCCTTCGTTTCTTGACGAAATTGGGTGTTTTTGGTGTCCAAGCGTAGCCCTCGACGTCCTCTACAAGAAGATACCACAGATCTGAGCTTTCACCCGGCCAAAAACGAGGTACAATCGATCTAAGAATCTGAAAAATAGGGTTTTCGGTGGGTGTTGTTCGAACTTGATGACTAACCGGTTCTAAACTCTTCCTATCGAACCACACAACCCCGAAATAATTCTGGTACACTCTAGTGGGTAGAAAACTACGAAACCTTAGTGATTAGATGCTGATGGTGAGCTCGGAGTTGCAGGTTCGTGGAGTCGGGGATTGGCCGAACCCTTCGATCAGCCGAACCCTCTGATCAGCCGAACCCATGCAGTGACGAACCATCATCAGCTCCACGAACCCTTCTGGATCAGACGAACCTTCGTGTGAATCCCACAATGGCCGAACCCTGATCTCGTAGACGAGCCTACGAGTCATCAGCCGAACCCCTGCATGTAGACGAGCCATTTTCATTCAGACGAACCCTCATGCATGAAATCACGAACCTTAGAGCTCAGGGCGAACCCATGCATCAGCCGAGCCTCCATGACCGACGAACCTTCAAGCCCCGAACCATCCTAGACGAACCTTTGATTCCGGGCGAACCTATGATGACTCAGACGGACCTAGCAAGGCCACGAACCTATGGGTGTTGGCTGCTAGCGAACCATACTTGCCGAACCATGCAGCGAACCCTTCTCATTCATTCCAGCCGAACCCTACACACCAATGAAACTAGGCTGGCGAACTATGTTACCCACGAACCATTGGATGTTCACGAACCTAAGTTACCCAACCACATAGCCGAACCTTAGCTATTTGAACCATAGGTTCGCTGGAGTGTTAGCCGGACCGATCCATTTCACCTTCTCCCGACCAAGACACCTAGCAACCCAACACAATCACAAGGTCCAAGCAATGCTAACCGGGCCATTGTAGTGATTCGGCCCAATTGGCTAAGGCCCATAATTTGGCCCACACATCCTAAACCTAGCCCAAATTTAAGTTAAATTGGCCCATAGGACTTCAATTTTTCTTTTAAGTATGTCCAAGGCCCAATCTTGACCTTTTAACTTATAAATTGTGAATTGATCTTATTCGGTTTAAGTTTAAAACTTAACATAATTAAGAGATCAATTCATAATCCCCAAAGACTTAAAACAATTCGAACATCTTTTCAATTTACATGTTAAACAACGGTTATCAAGATCATCAACACTTGTCATTTTATGCATATGAGTTGTGCATAAAAGAACATGACACTTCTTTTTCATGAATCAATTATCAATCAAGTGACTCAAACCATGATATTCGAATTCACAACATTCCTAAACATGAGAACAAGTTATTCAAGAGTTAATCAAGATCATGATAACACAAGTCAATCAATAAATCAAAGTCTATACAATCATAAATCTTATATCTTATATCTTATGTATGAATACAATGATATAGGAACCAGTTAGAGGTCTTTTTTGCTACTTGCTACTTGTTATAGTTCAGAGTCTACTGCAGACAGGTGAGAACTATAGCCCCTCTTTTACTGTTTTTCAACTGTTTTGGGGTGGAACACGTGATCAAACTCTCTTTATGCTATTGTCCAACTGTTACAAGTTCACATTAGAAATCCTAGGGATTTCTCAACTATTTTCAAAGGATTTATCAACTGTTTAAAATGTTTTATCAATGGTTAAAATTGTTGCTATTAAAAAGGTTTATAAAGGTTCTTTAAACTATTTTATATCAGCTTTACACTAATGGTTTTATAAATGCTAAACACTTTTAACTAATGAGATTTATAAACTCTTTTACTATAAACTCGTGTTTTTGATAAAAAATGATATGTTATAAAGCTTGTTATTACACAAGGACACTATCTTTGGTATTCAATCAAGGGTTTCAATACGAGGTTTTCAACCAATGGTTTTCATAGAGGTATTCAAACAAAGGATTTCAATTCATGGTATTCAAACAAGTTATTTCAAACATTGGTATTCATGGTATTCACGGGAAGTTTTCAAATCATGGAAATCAAATAAGGCATTCAATCAAAGGGTTTCAATTCAAGTTTTCAAAAGCATGGTGTTCATCGTTGTGAACAAACTTATACACACATCAAGTTACATATTCAGTTAGCGTTAGTACTGGGTGATCACAACAAGGGAAAGCGGACACAATTGGGCAGACCTAATTCTGGAGTTAGCTTTTAAATTTGTTTTAAAAGCTAACTGCAGGATTTGGTTACGAATGGTTATATCAATGTTGCTGACTAATTTTCTAACTCCAAACGTAGTTTGGGACTTGATTATATGTTGGTTTTCTAGCAAACAGTCTGATGACTGTTTGGACACGTTTTACAGACTTGATGTTAGTTTGGGTTGCAACCATCCATGTATTTTCATGCATTGTTTTTATACATATGCCTTACAATGCAGATTCATTATTTACAAATGTTAAACCTATTGTTCACACCAACTACTTTTGTAGTTAACAGTTACTTTTCCCGTGTTTCAGGTAATCAGGTTTAAGACATTCTAAGGGACAACTAAGGAGACCGTTTTAAGATAGAACAAGATGAAGAAACAAGCTAGGATGGATTAGAAACACACTAAATCCTGATTGTTTATTCGTCTTGTTTGAAATCTTATTTTGTAAACTATATTTTGGGTCTGTAGTTGTTATTCTTTTGGTAGATAGATAGAGTGTCTGTAACTAAACAATGGTCTAAACATTTTGAAACCTAGTAATGCATTGTGGTTGTTTTTATTCAATACTTGTGCATGATTCAACCATCGATCGTCACCACGCCGTGGATTCCACAGGCGGCGCAGGGGGTGTGACAACTACAGACCCAAAAATATTGTTTACAAAATAAGACTCACACAAGACAATTAAACAATCAGGATTAAATGAGTTTCTAATCCATCCTAGCTTGTTTCTTCATCTTGTTCTATCTTAAAACGGTCTCCTTAGTTGTCCTTTAGAATGTCTTAAACCTGATTACATGAAACACGTGAAAAGTAACTGTCAACTACAAAAGTAGTTGATGAGAACAATAGGTTTAACATTTGTAAACATGAATCTGCATAGTAAGGCATATGTATAAAGCAGTAATTGAAAATGCATGGATGGTTGCAACCCAAACTAACATCAAGTAAGAATAATGTGTGCAAACAGTCAACAGACTGTTTACTAGAAAAGCCAGCATAAAATCAAGTCCCAAACTATGTTTGGAGTCAGAAAATTTGTCAGCAAACGCATTCAACACGAGATGTACTAACGGGTTTACTCAGAAGACAACTCCGTGTCGACGTGACCCGGTCAATATGACCTATGCTGATAAATTTAATTAACAGCAATTTCATATTACCGTAATGCAGCCAATTCTACATTTAGTTTTTAAAACAAATTTAAAAGCTAACTCCACCTTTGGCGTAACCAATGTGTGTCCCGCTTTCCCTTGTTATCACCCAGTATTAACGCTATAAGAATAAGAATATGTGTCTTGATGTGTGTATAAGTTTGTTCATAACGATGAACACCATGCTTTTGAATACTTTGATTTGAAACCTTTGGTTGAATGCCTCATTTGATTACCATGATTTGAAAACCTTGCTTGAAGACCCTGAATTGAAATCTTTTGATTGAATACCACCATGAAAACTATTGATTGAATACCTTGTTTTGGAACCCTTGATTTAATACTGAGAATTGTGTCCTTGTATAACAACAAGGTTTATAAAATAATACTTTATCGAAAGCACAAGTTTATAGTAAAAGAGTTTATAGAAACTTATTCTTTAAAAGTGTTTAACATTTATAAAACCATTTTTTTGTGTAAAAAAGATATAAAACGGTTTAGAGAACCTTTTATAAAACCTCTTAGTAGAAAATGTTTAACAGTTAATAAAACCCTTAAGACGATTGATAAATCCTTTTTAAAATAGTTAATACATCCCTTATATTTGTAAATGAATCTTGTAATGGTTGAAAAGCAGTGTGTTTTCTGTTTATGAAATATAATTGCATAAAAGAGTTTGATCAGGTGTTCCACCCCAAAACAGTTGTAAAACAGTAAAAGAGGGGCTAATGTTCTCACCTGACAGCAGTAAACTCTTAACCAGAACAAGTAGCCAGTAGCAAACAAGACTTCTAATGGCATAACCACGAACTCGTAGTGTCCATAACGAGTCCTAAACGCCGTCTTCGGTATATCCTCATCGTTTACTCTTAGCTGGTGATACCCGGATCGTAGAACAATTTTCGAAAAGGAAGTCGCTCCCTGTAATTGATCAAACAGATCATCGATCCTTGGTAGAGGATATCTGTTCTTGACTGTCAACTTGTTTAACTCACGATAGTCAATGCACATACGAAATGAACCATCTTTCTTCTTGACAAAGAGAACCGGAGCTCCCCAGGGAGAGAAACTCGGTCTAATGAAACCTTTGTCTAGAAGTTCTTGAAGTTGACTAGACAGTTCTTGCATCTCAGACGGTGCTAAACGATATGGTGACTTCACCACCGAGTTTGCTCCAGGGACGAGATCGATTCTAAACTCCACTTGTCTGATCGGTGGTAGTCCAGGCAAGTCTTCTAGAAATACATCCGGATAATATCTGATTATCGGAACGTCTCCAACTGTTTTCTTTTCAAGTTTCTTCTCTACCACGTGAGCCAGGAATGCACAGTATTTCTTCTTCAAGTACTTACTAGCCTTGATGCACGACACAATCTTCAATCCGCGGCAGGGTTTCTCACCGTAAACTTGCATCGTTTCGCCGGACGGTAGGGGAATTCGAATAAGTTTCTCCGAGAATACAATCTCGGCGTGGTTTTTGGATAGCCAATCCATTCCCACTACGACTTCAAAACTTCCAAGTGTCATAGGAATAAGATCGCTGAGGAAAAGATGATCGTTTAATCTTAATTCACACTCACGAATTATTGAATTCACTAATATGGTCTTACCATCCGCTACCTCTACGGTAAGGAGCAGTAAGTATAGATGGTTGTATATTAAACAGGGAAGCAGTAATAGTAGAGACAAAACTTTTATCGGCACCAGTGTCAAATATGAGAGAAACATAGTGATCATTAATGAGAAATGTACCGGTGACGACCGCCGGCTCCTCGCGTGCTCCGGTAGCTCCAATAACAAAGGCACGAGCAATAGCAGTTGTTGCGGCATTGTTAAGTTTCGGGCACTGGTTTTTGAAGTGTCCTTCTGCTCCACAGTTATAACAGGCCCTTCCACCAGTAGTAGCAGGAATAGCGGTGGTAGTTGTAGCAGCAGCAAGATGAGCGGCTCGACACATTGCTGCGAGATGTCCGAACCCTCCACACTTAAGACATTTTCTGCATGGGGTAATGGCTAGGTGATGGTATTGACATTTCGTGCAAAGTGGGTACGGACCAGTATAAGGCTTTCTGGCCGTAGCAGGTTGTGGAACAGCAGTAACGGGAGTGGCTTGAACAGGTGTGGCTGCAGTCAAGGCTGCATAATTCTTGATCATTCTCTGTTTTTGCTTCTTCTTCTTGGGTTGATTTTGTTCAGGCTTCTTACCTTCATCCGTTTGTGGCCGCTTGTATCCCTTCCGAGTAAGTACGCCAGCCTTGACATACTCTTCAGTGAGAGTGGCACTCAGATGAATGGCCGTTTCCAGGGTAGTGGGATTACTCCCCATAACATTTCCCCTGATGACTAGAGGTAAGCCTTCAATGTAATTCTCTATCCTGCAGGATAAAGGAGTAACCAGATGTGGAACCAAGATGCACAACTCATGAAAACGAGTTGTGTACTTAGCATTCTCACCACTGTCTTGGACTAAACTCCACATTTCAGCCTCAAGTTTCTTCAGTTCATGGCATGGACAAAACTGTTCCACAAGTATCTTCTTGAAATCTTCCCGCGACAAGGCCAACGCAACTTCCCGTTCTCTGGTGTTCTTCTCCGAATTCCACCAGGTGAGTGCGCCCTTGTGAAAAGCGCTTGAAGCCATCTTGACCTTCAGATTTTCCGGACATCCCGTGAAGTCAAGGATATCCTCAATGCTTTCCAGCCATTGCAGTAGACTGGTAGCTCCCTCAATACTAGCGTACTTAAGAGGCTTAGCATCATTGAACTGCTTGAAGGTGAAGGTAGAAGTTCCGACGTTGTGGGCATTTGAGTGGTTTGCTGAATCACTGGTACTTTCCCGTAGGTTCTGGGTGATATCAGTGACCATACTCGGAATGACATCCTTCATATGTATGGCGATGGCCCGGGCAATCTTGTTGATCTCATCATCATTGCCACTTGTTGAACCCTCGCCGTTGGGATTACGTCGAGGAGGCATTCTACGAATAGAAAGCGACAAGTGGTTCAGTAACGAGAAAGGATACAATTGAGTTTACATGATAAAGTTAGTAATATGCTCATGCTACTAATATTATCATTCAATTGTAATATGAGCAAGCACACAAAGTCAGTTAACATCGGATAAGTTAACCTTTTGGCATACTTCTCATATGACTGTGTACAATGTGTCATAACATTTCCCCACCAAACCTACACACTGACACTTTCCCGATATACCGAAGATAGTTTATGTATAGGGCATACATAAGGTTAAGCAAACTGCCATGCCTTACGACAGCCCACCACCGCTTCGATATACCACGATCGTGCCCTTGCTAGCATTTGGCAACACGATCGATTTGATTACAAGTATGTTCCATTAATAAAGAATTCCATGATCTTTGATCATCTGAACTATGATTGAACCTGTGGATGACTTATGGTTGAATTATGTGTGCACCTACTAACAATTGTTAACATGTAGAAGTAAATCGTATGTGTGTCCTACCTTTTCTCGTTAACCTATGTCAGTAAGCACTAAGCATGTAATCACTTATGACTACACACAATGATTGTTCACCTAATTGATTCACACACAATGATTGACTATCATATGGTTGATTAACACAACGATTGTTTCACAAAATGATTTTATCTCAAATGGTTGTATTTCAGATGTTTGACAAATGTTCAATGATTCCAGTTGCTCCCGGATTTTCACTTCAAATACGAACGCCGAATTCCCCCTGTCATACTGAAGCTAGTTTATATATAGGGCATACGTAGGGTCAACCTAACTGCCTGCCCAGCCGACATCCCAACACCACTTCAGTATGTCAGAGCTTGGCCGCCATTTGTATTTGAAGCTAGGATCCCAACTCTTGATTGATTATGATTGATTCATGATTGTCTCTTGTACTATGAATAGGATTGTGATTGTGTAAACCGTGGTTCTTGATTTACTTGAAATCAAGACCTTAGGTTTTAGTATATGTGTCCTAGGTTAATTAGCCTAGGTTCCTAATACTTACAGTATTGAGTATAATGATATCCTTGTGTGAACTTCAACTAAAGAATGATGTTACACAGATTCTAAGTTATGAATTCCTAATGATGATAAATACATGATAATGATAACATCATGAGAATTTCATATCAAAGATACTAAGAATACTGATCTTTGCCTCTGAAACCCTTTGATAAATATGTGTTGAGAAATTTAGTTCGGTTTCTAAAATTATAGAATCCCGATCCAAATTCCTTGACTCGATACCTAATCTTAGATATGTATCCCTAAGATCTTTCAAGCTTAATGTACGCTTAATGCTTACTTAAGTTTACTTAGATCCTAAATATCCTCAAGTCTATAGCACTTAGTCCTGTGAGGTAGCTTAGGTTATAGTCTAGGTTATTAATTATTGGGTTTTTCCTAGTTCTCTACAACCTTGGCTCTGATACCAACCTGTCACACCCCCTGCGCCGCATGCGGAATCCACGGCGCGGTGACGATCGATGGTTGAATCATGCACATGTATTAAATAAGAACAACCAGAATGCAATACTAAATTTCATAGAGATTAGACCATTGTTTAGTTACATAAAATCTATCTATCTTCCCCAAAAGAATGATAACTACAGACCCAAAAATATTGTTTTCAAAATAAGACTCAGACAACACAATTAAACAATCAGGATTAAATGAGTTTCTAATCCATCCTAGGTTGTTTCTTCATCTTGTTCTATCTTAAAACGGTCTCCTTAGTTGTCTTTTAGAATGTCTTAAACCTGATTACCTGAAACACGTGAAAAGTAACTTTCGACTACAAAAGTAGTTGGTGAGAACAATAGGTTTAACATTTGCAAACATGAATCTGCATTGTAAGGCATATGTATAAAGCAGTAATTGAAAATACATGGATGGTTGCAACCCAAACTAACATCACGTAAGAATAATGTGTGCAAACAGTCAACAGACTGTTTACTAGAAAAGTCAGCATAAAATCAAGTCCCAAACTACGTTTGGAGTCAGAAAATTTGTCAGCAAACGCATTCAACACGAGATGTACTAACGGGTTTACTCAGAAGACAACTCTGTGTTGACGTAACCCGGTCAATATGCCTTATGCTGATAAATTTAATTAACAAAAATTTCATATTAATATGTGTCTTGATGTGTGTATAAGTTTGTTCACAACGATTAACACCATGCTTCTGAATACTTTGATTTGAAACCTTTGGTTGAATGCCTCATTTGATTACCATGATTTGAAAACCTTGCTTGAATACCCTGAATTGAAATCCTTTGATTGAATACCACCATGAAAACTATTGACTGAATACCTTGTTTTGGAACCCTTGATTTAATACTGAGAATTGTGTCCTTGTATAACAACAAGGTTTATAAAATAATACTTTATCAAAAGCACAAGTTTATAGTAAAAGAGTTTATAAAAACTTATTCTTTAAAAGTGTTTAACAATTATAAAACCATTTTTTTGTGTAAAACAGATAGAAAACAGTTTAGAGAACCTTTTATAAAACCTCTTAGTAGAAAATGTTTAACAGTTAATAAAACCCTTAAGACGATTGATAAATCCTTTTTAAAATAGTTAATACATCCCTTAAATTTGTAAATGAATCCTGTAATGGTTGAAAAACAGTGTGTTTCCTTTTTATGAAATATAATTGCATAAAGAGAGTTTGATCGCGTGTTCCACCGCAAAACAGTTGTAAAACAGTAAAAGAGGGGCTAATGTTCTCACCTCACACCAGTAGACTCTGAACCAGAACAAGTAGCAAGTAGCAAACAAGACTTCTAACTGGTTCCTATATCATTGTAATCATACATAGAATATAAGATTTGTGATATTGTACTCTCTGATTGATTGATTGACTTGTGTTATTATGATCTTGATTAACCATTGAATAACTTGTTTTTAACCAATTCGAATCCTTATGAAGATAATTCTTGAATGTTAGATTTCTGTATTATCAAAATGTGGTCATCTTTGTAACGAATACATGTTTATTGAAATTTAAACTAGTGGGCCTTATGTTGGGCCAACTATCTCATATGAGCCAACTGTAACTGGGCCGAAAGGCTAGTCATGGGCCCAACAAGTTCTAATGGGCTACGTGGGATTATGGTCAGGCTCAAATGATTTACACATGGGCCTATTTGGCCATGATGATCCCATTCTACTTATTAAGAAAATTCAAGTGTCATGGGCCAAGGTTTATGATGTTGGGTCCATGCTATTGTGATTGGGCCGCTTAGATGGTGGCTAAATACTATGTTCGTGGGCTGAATAAGTGAAGTTGGGCCGAATACTCATAATGGTTTTAAGGTTATATCGGTCGAAGATGGTGGGCTGTTACAGACCAGCGAACCTTTTAGGTTCTATGGGCTAGGTTCGGTGGCTATTCCATGTGAACAGGTTCGGCCACCACACTAGGTTTGTGACTCTAGGGTTCGGATAGAGACAAGGTTCGCTGAAAAACAAGTTGCCAGCACCAGGGTTCGCTGACCATGTGAAGGTTCGGCTAGGTGATGGTTGTACCTAGGTTCGGCCCTATATTTATATGGAAAAGGTTCGTCTGAGTCTAGCCTCAAGAGAGTTCGGTGTCTGAAGGTTCGGCATATGGTGAGGTTCTGTATGCATTGGTTCGCATAGGGTTCAGTCAGGATTTCACATGCAAGGTTCGTGACACATCTGCTGGTTCGTTCATCATGAGGGTTCGGGAGTGGTTGGGTGAGGTTCGTCGAGCTGACGATGGTTCGGCCATGCATAGGTTCGGCACCCTCGACTCCCACGAACCTGCAACTTCGAACATCATCATCACCATCTAATAACAAGGTTCCAAAGTTGTCCACACATCGGGGTGTACCAGAAGGTGTTTCGAGGGTGTGTGGTTCGATGAGAGGAGTTGAGAACCGGTTAGATATCAAGTTCGAACAACACACACACAAAACCCTATTTTTCAGATTTTTCATTCGATCGTACCTCGTTTTTGGCCAGATAAAACCTCAGATCTGTTGTACTTCTAGGTAGAGGACATCAAGAGCTTCGCGTGGACACCAAGAATGCACGATTTGGCCAAGAAACGAGCAAGATACGTGCATTAGAAGCTTGGATTTCTAGTGAGAGAATGGGTTCGCGAATCTGAGTTTAGAAAGAGGTTGGAGCTGCAATAAATGAGGAGAAACACCCTCATTTGGTTTTTATATACTCCGGGGTATTCGGGTTCGTTTTGGTTGCTCGGTTCGCGTTTTCGTCGCGTTTTTCCAGAAATTTTACGCATTTTAAATAAAAGAGTTGTTATTCCCATTATTTTGATGAGTTTCAAAATTGTAAAATGTAAAATAAAATATTTTACTTATTTTTACTTTTCGTTCGCTGCCAGACCGTTAAACGAATATAATTACGTGTATACCCGCAATTGTGTACGTTTTTCGGTCGTATTAATTATTTATAATCGTTTACTCGTAATTATAAGTTCAACATTCGTATCTTTATGGATCGTCACCCATAACTATACTCAGTCTCGCTTACGCATTACGATTTTTGTTTAATTAATTCGTTTGTCATACTATTCGTCATAACACTACGCACCAACACTATCCTATTACACCGAACGCAGTATATATATAGGGCATACCCAGAGTTCAGCTAACTGCGTTATCTACGCCAGCCCACCGCTGTTTCGATATAAAGCAATATTGTTCTTGCCCAGCGTAATCGACTGTAAATAAATAATACATACTTGTTCCTAATTAAATAAGATCCTAGAACACACAAACACAACCATGCACATATGAATCACATTGACTGATTGAATATAAATACACCTTGTTCTATCACTGTTTACGACTACCATGACTAAATGCACAGATGTTACATTTAAGACATTTAAGTATTTTTAATAATATTTAATGCTTTAAATAATCGAAAAACAATTAAAAATATTAAACTAACTTTAAAAATTCAGTAGATTTTATAAAAAGCCTAAAGTATGTAAATATACTTATATAAACATTTTGAGAATTTTTGGAATTTGGAATAACTAAAAATAAATATTTGAGTATTATTTACATATAAAAGTTTATTTTAAATAAAGGAATAAATATTTAAAAATAATAAGAGAAGGAAAAATAAAAGTTTACCCAGACCCTTTACAGATAAAAATAAACAAGAATTAAGGTTAAACTTTCATAAAAATAGATAAGGCCTTTAATTCTTATAAAAATATAAAACTAAATAAAAATAATGATACTTTAACACTATGAATGAATTGTACAAATCATAGCCATACATGGCCATATATGTATATACCTATATGCATTCAAATAAATAAAGATCTATCAAAAGACTAAAAATATGACAAATAATCATTTACTTACAGGAACTAATACCATAAATAATGACTAAAGGAAACAAAGGGTACAACCTCGAACCACCTATATAATAAAACAAATTAGCACATTTTTATACTTATGGCATGAGTATTTACTAAAAAGTTGAAAATGAATTAGGCAGCTAAACCAATCAAGGGAAATAACAAACTATCCATCAATCACTAAACCCAAACATCATCACACACTTAGTTGAGTTCATTTGATCCCTTTTCTTTTTACTGTTTTAAGATACTGAAAGGATACTCTAAACTGTTTATAAAATAATTATTATGTGAAAATGAACGTCCGTTCAATTTAATTGTTTCACCTAGACATGAAACATCATATACAACCATTAACTCCAAGAGCTGAGCCTGTGGGTATATGAGGAGTGCCGCTTGGGGAATACCTCACGCACAGTGGCCCGAAAGGGTGGCCCTATAAAAATATGGTTGAAACCCCACTAAGGTTAATGTCAACCGTTGTGGCATATATTATTCATGAAACATTAAACCGAGGACATGAACGGGTCTCGGAATGGGAAGTAGCTTATAGTGACCATGTCACGAGCTAACAATTTATGAGGCAGACGCCTAGGCATGGAACA
This sequence comes from Mikania micrantha, assembly GCA_009363875.1. Taxonomy (NCBI): domain Eukaryota; kingdom Viridiplantae; phylum Streptophyta; class Magnoliopsida; order Asterales; family Asteraceae; genus Mikania; species Mikania micrantha. The sequence continues at coordinate 73,198,431 of CM018691.1, read as the reverse complement.
TGGTTGGTTGTATTGACTTGAATCATCACATATTGTTTCATATTGGTTAATATTGTTTATTATTGTGTCTATATACTAAACTCATGTTCTCACCAACTTTATAGTTGACGTATTTTAGGTTGACTTTCAAGTTGAATGATACCGAGTGAAGCTTGGAATCTCTAGAGAAGTAGTGTAGAGTTGGATGAGAATTGTCTAAAGACTAATTATGTTTGTTTTGAGTTATTATATTTGGCCCTGCATGGCATTAAAACTATTGTTGTGTGTTTAAGATTTTCTACTTAGAACCTTGGGTTGTAATATATTTATGCTATGCTTCCGCCTTGCTAGTTTATTATATTAATCAATCGTCATGACGCATTCTTTGAGTTGGGGTGTGACATTAAGGAAAAAGGTTTGTGGTTTTTTTTTGCTTTAGATTTATATGTTTAATGGTGTTTGTTGTGAAATTGATTGTTAAACCAAAATTCTTAGTCATATTATGGGGAGGTGAAGTTAAGGGACTGGACATGTGAAGTGTATAATGTTATGTCTGGCCAACATGAGATTATATTCTTGACATGAATATGAACTTAATAGAATCAACACATACTATGGTTATGAATATTAGGTAAGGTGTTAGGAGCTTGCTTTGGTGATGCATTTAAGTTCATAGATCATGGGGTGCTTAGTTATATGAAGTAGATTGCAAAGCTAATGTATCAAGTAACTCGTTTCATCCGTAGAATGGCTGGTGGTGATAACGTTTACTGTCACACCCCGAGCTGGCGGGCCGGATCGTGTGTCCCGTCAGGCGGAATGGTCCCGGGGCGCGATATCGGGAATGATAATCGTGATGATCAGATTGTTCACAATGCACATGTTATATAATGAGAAACTGCTAAATAAAAATAGAATTACAAAGTTAAATTATATCAGTTTTGTTCATAATTTAACAATGTAAATCTACTATCAACATCATAATTCTTCTATCTTGTATCTGCACAAGATATACAAAATAATCTGTAATATGATGTTCAAAAATATGCAGGTCCAAAAGTACTAGGTCCTCTATCTGGCATCCTAGTCCAAAAGCATTACTTCTACTCAGACCTGTTCGTCACCTGAGAAGTCATGCAAAAAGATCAATTCAACACATGGTTGGTGAGTTCATGTTGTTTTATTTTAAAATGAATTTGAATAAACCCTTCGGATGACAACCTTAACCTCACCATTAACCACCTATACCATCCAGTTCAATATGCTTATATATAGGGCATGTGTAGGGTCGAACTTACCGCCCGCCCAGCCACCGTCCCACCACATACCAAACCACATGATATATTGTTCCTGGTGATAATTAAGCATTTCATCCCATACCTCTGATTCACAATGTTTGATTACACTGAAAACTGTTTACATTGATCCCCTGAAATTACAACCTTAACCTCATCAACAACCACCTATGTTATCCAACCAAGTATGCTTAAATATAGGGCATATGTAGGGTCGAACTTACCGCCCGCCCAGCCACCGTCCCACCACATACCAGACTGGTTAACATATTGTTGTTAATGATAATTAAGTATTTCATTCCATCCATCGTCATATTAGATTTTGATTTTCACAAATTGAAATCCTACTGATTTCTTGAGTTCGTCATGTATTCATGATCAACCACAGCACTCGTATAAACATAATATTATATGCTTAATTATTTGACTCGATTAATTAGACTTAGTTGTTGGTGGTGTCCAAGTTGTACCGTCTCACACGTGGCCTATATCAGGCATGACCCAAACTAGTCTACCTGTATGTGTCGGGACTTTCATGATGTGCCCATATCAGCTTGACCCTCAGGCCTACTGTACATGTCGGGATGTTAAGATATCCTTTCATTATGATCACCTTTGTTCTTTAGAATTCGTTTGATCGTTTGATTTATGCTCATATAGCTTGACTATAAAAGTATACTATTTATGACGGGACTTTCCGTGTGTTAACATGTGGTCTCGATCTACATACAACTGACATCCACCTTAACTTGATCGTTAATGATTTCATTTGATCTTAATGACTTCATTAGTTCTTTGATTCACACACGGATATGATTTTCTTGATTCCCTTGATTTTGATCCTTAGAATTCCAAGGTTACAAAAATGATTTTAGATTCTTGAATTGATCATTAGTATTATTGAACACACACTGAATTAGATTTCCTTGGATTTGATCTTTAGTTTTTAGTTCCCTTGATTCCATACTGAGTTTGGATTCTTTGGATTAGAAGTTTGTTAGCTTATTATCTGATTTAGAATTATTGCCTTACACATAAGAGTAATTAATTAATTCATTAGTTAAACCTGCATATACTTTACCTAGACAGGAGTCTAGGAATAACACATGTACATAAAACATACAATAAGTAAAAGCATTTACGTAAAACATTTTTTAAGAAAAAGGTTTACGCATGCTTTTCAGCCCCGCGTTTGAAAACAAAAATGTTTAGAAAAGGGGCAATGAACTCACATGTGTTGCTCTATATTGATTTACAACAAAATGCGCGCTCGTTACTTATGGATTAAGTATCTTCAGTACCTGAGTTGTTTTAAGAGAATTCCGAATACTATAAGTATTTATAATAGACGTATCTAGGGTTTTGGTCTCGGCGTGCAACTAAGTGTCCTACGTTACTAATGTGTTTCTATGATTCTCACCAACTAGTCTAACCGTATTACCCATATATAAACCCTTATCCCATGAATAACCACTATTAACCTTAACTATGTAAGGTTTTTTTAATTACATTCAAACCCTTTAATTAAAACATTTTTAATAATTCATTTTAAGTTAAATTATTAGAGATCCTTTAATTTAATTTAAAGAAGTTTATAAGTCAAATTCTTTTATTATAACATTAAATTATTTTAAGAAATATAAGTTACCTATTAGGCTTAGGTTAATCTCGTTCGGTTAACTCTAAGTCCTTGATGATTTGTTTTCGTTTTCCCATGGTTCTTTGATCAACTTCTTCGTATAACCCATCCTAGGTCATTCAGATGAACCATCTAATGTAGTTATGTGTTTTCATCAAATTCCTAAGTGTTAGGTGTTGACTACGCGAGTAACACCTAAACTTAGTTCGTGTCCTTGATTTATTATCACCCCTTGTTAAGATTAATGTAGTTGGAAACCTTAATGTTGAAGCTTTACTCCTTGATAAACATTAAATCCCTTATGATAGATTAAAATCTGTGGTTGTTCTTTATATTAGTTTAGTTTATAATTTATTATGTATAAACGTATGCGAGACTTTAAAGAACAAAACCCACGAATATTGTTACGTGAATGCTAAATTGACGGGTTATTTGTATAGGTGACGATCTGTATGAATATACCTGAAGGTTTAACATTCTGAATGATATTCTATAATTAGAAAACAATATTGAAAAGTATAGTTATCGTCGTGTTCGTACGTGTGACGATTCAAACGAATACGCGCGACGACCGTACATTTCAATTTAAACAGTAAATTAATATTTTAAATTAAAATAAATCGAAGATATTAGTTAATTTATTAGAAATCACAACGTAGAATAATTAAATGATTTCTACTTTTAAAAAATAGTACTGTTTCGTCGCGAAAACTACACGAAACGACATTTTATGCGAAACCGAACGAGATCAAACGATCGGGTGTTTGTGAGTAACCAATGTGGTCATAAATGACCACAGCAACCCATTTCACCCCTTCTCTTTCTTCCATTTACGTTCTAATCCTCTCTCTCTCTCTAAAGGATAGTTCTCCACCTTCTCTCTAAGAATTAGAGCTCATTTCTTTGTGAATTCAAGCTATTTTGGTTTCATTACAACCCTCTCATCGTGTAGATTTCAGAAGTACAACTTGTTCAAGCTTTCGTCCACAGAAATTGAGGTAAGGGTTAAGTTTAAATTCGGTTTTATAGTATGTTACGATCATTAGGGTTTTATTGATGTTGTAGCCACTTTACCCACTAGTAAACACTTAGATAACTCAAGTAATCAACGAGAAAGAGGGTAGGATTTGTGTTGTAACAGATTTGAACTAGAAAAGGGAAGAAGTTGCAGGTTCGTGGGCTAAGGAGCTGGTTGATGATACAGGTTCGCTAGCCGAACCCTACACGAACCCACATGATGCAGCCGAACCCTGCATCGTCTCTGCAACGAACCTGGCAGCCGTACTCAGTCTGACAGCCGAACCCTAGGTCACCTTCAACGAACCTGTGATGGTGCAGCAACGAACCTTGCATGGCCGAACCCTGGCCATGTAGATCGCGAACCTTACACGAGCCTAGTAACAGGAATGGGTGAGCCGAATCTTTGGATCAAACTCAGCTGCGAACCATCACCTGACAGCCGAACCCTTGACCTACGAACCACTAGCCACGAACCTTCAAACTGAAACAGTAACCGAACCATTATGGTTCGTCCAGGTTAGAAGATGGCCGAACCTATCCTTAAACATAGCCGAACCTAAGACCAACTCCTCTAATAAGGTTCGCTGCCCTAAGCCCAATGTTAAACTAAAATTCGTTTAATTAGATTGAGGTGAGATCAAGAATCATCAAAACTAGTAGTAAGAACCTAGGAAATGTGTAACTCATCACCAACCTAGGTTTCTCATGTGTAATTATCATATAAGGTGTATGCATGGTGGTACTTGGATCAATTAATTATACATGTGGGTGTGCATGACTAATAATGGAATCCTAATCATACATGCATAGGTATAACTGAATGTTTAACATAAAATGATAAGGTTAAATAAATAAAATCAAATGATCATGGACATTCATGAGAAAAAACAACACAAGTTGGTTAAGTAACTAGAAACCAAAGACATTTAATTGGGCCAAAGTGGCCCAATGGGGTTTAACTAAGCCTGTTGTACATTAGATGTTGATTCAATTCAAATAGTGATGTTTATAAAAGATGAAGATGTTATAAATTTGTAAAAGTTGGTTTAATAAATTCTGAAGTTTTGCTTAATTAGAAATGTGAATTATAAATGACAATGTTTTCTTTTAGTTAAATTTTGTTATAAAAGATTTGTGTTATAGCATTGATTGGGATTTGTTATAAAACAGACAATGTATTTGTCTGGAATTTTAAACGGAAAACAAAGGAAACTCTGCCGAAATTTTCTAAAATATAAAAGTAAGTTATTATAACTAACCATGGGATTTGGGATCATAAAAAGGGTAGCTAAGACAGATTCGATCTTAGAATTACACTAGTAATAGGACACTTAGTTGCACACACACAAAGACCAAGTCTTAGGCACAACGACTATTACACGTACTTATTATATTCAAATTCTTATAAAACAACTCAGGAACCGAAGATACCTAGCGTACAAACAAGAGTGCGCATTCTGTGATAGTACATTAGACATCAACACAAGTGAGTTCATTGCCCCTTTTCTAACATTTTGTTTTAAAACGCGGGGCTGAGAAGCGTGCGTAAACTATTTATTAAATTGTTTACTTAAATGCTTTTAATTTTATATGTTTACATATATAAAAATGTTATGCTAGACCATGTCTAGGAAGATTTTATGCAGGTTTACGAACTGATTTACTTATAAATTAAGTGAATAATCAGATTTAAACTAAAAGATTTCAACAGATCAAAACATTTCAAAAGAATCACATCATACAATTTGACAAAACAAGTGTGGGAGTTCAAGGAATCAAACTAAACATTTTGACAAATCAAATGGGTGAATTCAATGAATCAAATGAAACATTTTGGTGAAACAATTGTGGGACTTCAACAAATCAAACAAAACAATCTTTGCAAAGACAATATTCAATGTTCTACAAATCAAGTGTTTGTTGAACTATGAATCAAGTGTACATTTGATCTGTTAGTGCATGTTTTGTAATTGTTTGCTATTCAAAAGTTGGTTTTATTTATTTTTGTAGAAGGTTCGCTGCTATTGTTTAGGTTTGTTTGGCCCAAGAACCTTAACATTTAGCCGAACTATAGAAGGTGTAGGGTTCGGCGAACCTATGGTTCGTGAGTAAGGTTTGTCTAACGAACCCTAAGGGTTCGTTCACCGAACCTTAGGGTTCGGCTAGCGAACCTTATTAGTTGAAGGTTCGCTGGATCTGTAACTATAAATAGGTGTTTTATTTGTAGTTTCAGTAGAACTTTGATCAGAGGTGTGAGAAAATTCTCTGTGTGAGAATCTTTTGTTCTTGTAATCATTTGTTGATATATACAAGAGTGTTTATGGAATTGCATGTGTTCTTTGTTATTTTACATACTTGCTATGGATTCCGCACGTAGTTAGTAGTTCGTAGAGCTTCGTATTCGATCCAAATTTGGTTCTAGATCAAGATCACCAAATCTACAGTGGTATCAGAGCGTTTGGTGAAGTTCTACACAATAATTTCAAAGAATTCAAGCAATTGAAGTGTTGAAGAGATGAAGATCATCAATGGCTACATTCTATTTCTTCTTGATTGATTTTCTTGGTGTTTGAGGCTGTTTTTCTTGTCAATTGTTGTTGAATTGCAACAATTAAAGTTTTGGAAGTGTTTTGGTAGAGTTTTGGAAGGATTTGTTGAAGATTTGAGAGATTTCCCGCTCAAAAATTTCAAATTTTTGTTACAGGTTCGTTTCACGAACCTTGAGTTGCTGTAAACAAAGGGTTCGCTGTTATTCTGGTTTTCCAGAGGGTTCGTTTGATAGTTCGGCAAGGGTTCGGCAATAGTTCGCTGAAGGCTCGGCAAGGTTCGTTCAAATAGTTCGCTCAGTTTGTGAGATAGTTCGGCAAAAGTTCGTCTAAGGGTTCGCTTGAAACAAGGGTTCGTTAAGTCTTTGGTTCGTTTGTCCAAAGGTTCGTTTCTCAAGGGTTCGTTTCTCAAGGGTTCGTGACTCACAAGGTTCGTTGTTCAAAGCTTCGCTGCTCAAAGGTTCGGCTGAAGGAAAATTTAGTCCATAGGTTCGGCTAAGGTTCGGCTGAAGGTTCGGCTGAGACAGAATTTTATCTAAAGGTTCGTCTGAGGATTTGTTGAGGGTTCGGCAAGAGTAAATTTTGACAAGGGTTCGCTGATAAAATTTTTTTAAAAAATGTCTGAGATGTACGCGGCAATGGCAAGTCAGAACACGAAACTTCAAAGTATTTTAATTAGTGAAACTGAAGTGGGAAGCACAAATAAAGTTCCAAAGCTACTAGATTTATCCGATTATGATAATTGGAAAGGACGTTTTGAAACTCATCTCAATGGAACAGATACAAATTTGTGGGAAAGAATTTTATCTCCGTATGAGAGACCCAGAGTGGTTGGAACTGATTTGTATCAACTCTTGGAAAGACTTGATGTAGATGAAAGAAAGAAGTATGATTCAGAAAAGAAAGCTTACTGGCTATTGAGTCAAGCTATTCCAAATCAAATTTTGCATCAGTTTGATGAACACAAGACTGCATATAGTCTGTGGAATGCATTGAAGGCCAGAGTTGAAGGAAATACAAATCTGAAGAAAATGAAAGCCACTGACATCAGAAAAGAGTTTGAAAACTTCAACATCATCGGAAATGAAACTCTAGATGCCTTGATTACCAGATACAGACATTTATTGACTGAAGTAAGGAAGTATGGCATTGAGTATACTGAGGATGAGAAGATAGACTGTTTAGCTGATGCATTGCCAGATAAGTGGAATTCTTTGGTGCTGATATTGAGAGAGAATCTACCTGGACTGACTTTGGTAGAATTTATTCAGAAACTGGAGGAACAAGAAATGAAAGATAAGCGTAAAGCAAGGAGAGTGAATGTTACTCAAGATCCTTCATTGTATGGTGGTTCAGTTGCTACACCTCCTGTTGCATCTGCAAAAATACAGACTGCGTTTGTGTCTACAACTTCTGAAACTACTCAGAATTCTTCTGTACCTTCAAGTTCTAGTTCACATTGTCCGATCAATGAGAAAAAGTCTGAATCAACATCACCACCAGTACAGCTGAATACTTCAAATTTGGGAAAAGTAACAGTTGAAGCAGTAAAAGATCACATGTCTATTTTATCATGTGTAGTGAGTGCATATGATGAGCAAGTAGCTGGAAGAATTGGAAATGCCAATTTGACTTTTGAAGACTATGCTCAGATAGATGAGGATGAGATGGAGCTGATAGATACTCAGTGGGCGTTGGCGAGTGTTATTCGCAGAATTAACAGATATGAGAAAAAGACTGGGAAGAAGTTTACTTTTGACCGGAACACAAAGTTTGGATTCAATCCAAAATCTACACAGTGTTATAACTGTGGGGAACATGGTCATTTTGCAAGGGAGTGCAAGAATCCCAAAAAGCAGGGAAATCTGAATCCTTTCAAACCAAGAGAAGAGAATCAGAAAAAGAAAGAAAAGACTGAAGAATCAACTTCTAAAGCACTTGTGAGTCAAGCAGATGAAGGCTATGACTGGGGTGTCAAGTATGATGACCTTATGGGTGCGTTCATGGCTTCTTTAGAAGAAGAATCTAGCAAAGGAAAAGAGAAAATTGATGAGATGACTGAGGTACAAAGTGATTTGTATGAGATGATAGATAGACTTAAAGAAATGAATTCTCAATTAACTTCTGATCTGAGGGAATGCACAGAGGCAAACAAAAAGTTGATTTCTAAAGAAAAGGCATTTGATAAGAAGATAATAGATCTTAGCAAAGAAAATGAAGACTTGAAAATCAAGGTTTTGCAAAACAATTATGCAGTTTCTGTACATTTAGACTCAGTTCAGAAGTTAAAAGTGGAATTGGCAGAAGCAAAAGCTGAAGCTGATTTAAACAAAGCCAAGCTTGAAAACTATCAGAATTCCGCATATGTCATTGATTATTTTGCGGCTTTGCAAAATTCACGTGATAGCTCTGGAATTGGTTTTCATGCTGTTCCACCTCCTTCTAGTTTTGTACCTAGACCACAACTTGAGCCTGATTTAGAAGTTGATCCTATTTCATTAAAGAAGAGTGGATCTGATCATGAGAGTGATGTTGTTGACAATGATGCTCCTATCATTGAAGACATCACTGATTTAGAATATTCAGATGATATTCTAAGAATGATTGGTCATCAAAAGGACAAGTCTGTGGATAAGAAGAATCAAGTTTTTCAGAAATCAAAATCTGAAATAAAGAATGTTGGGAATTCTGGAACTAAAAACAAGTCTGTTTCAAAATCACACCTAAAAGTCAAGACTACTTCTAATGTTAAGCCAATTGTGTTTGTTGAGTCTTTAACAACACAAAAAGGAGAGTCCAGCAGTTCTTTTAACAAACAAAAGGGTATTTCTGAAAAAGGAGATAAAAAGTTTGTCAAAAAGATTTCAAAGGTTAAACAGAGTGGGATTGGAAACAATGGAAACCCAAGGATTTCTCAAAAGAGTGTTCAGATAAAATCAAATGGTTTGAGCCAAAAGATCTTATCTTCATCTGTAGCATCCAAGTCTTTGGATTCATCTAAGGGGTCTGATGAAAAACCAAAGAAAGTTTCATCAAGAAAATGCTACAGATGTGGGAAATTGGGACATGTCATTGCTGAATGTGATATGGATAATTGTAACAGATTTCATACTTTTACTCCACGAGAAACACGACAGTGTTTTACTTGTGGAGGAAAAGGTCATATTTCTGTTAATTGTCCAAATCATAAGGTCAAGAAGAAAACTTCTTCTACTGACAGTCGGGTGATTCATTCGGATAGAACTCCTAGGAGGGTAAAGCCTAGTGAAGATGAGATGAGAATTCTCAGGAAATTTGATCCTGAGTGTATCTGGGTAAAAGAAGAAAATGTTCATAAAAAACAAGTTTTTGATAAAAATCAAAAAGGTAAAATGGTTTTAAACAGATCATCATTTTCTGATGATGAATTTTATGATCATTTTTCTCATAAAAATTTTTCAAAACAAAATTTGAGTTCAAATTCTTGTTGGAAATCCAGATACAGGTCAGGTGATAGATTTGATGAGAGAAATGATGAATACTTGGAAGAAGGGTCTTCAAGTAATTCATCAAGATTGAACGGCAGGAGGCTGTTCGGGGAGACTCAACGCCGAAAAGGCGGGAGTCATCCCTTTTGGTACTGATCATTTTTTAATTTATGGTGCAGGTAGCATTCACGGGCCATATCAATAGTCGATGGATTGTTGATAGTGGATGCTCCAGGCACATGACGGGAGAGATCAGTTTGTTAAAAGATTTTCAGGAGATGAACGGTTGTTATGTTAACTTTGCAGGTGATAAAGGTGGTCAAATTACCGGGAAGGGTAGTTTAACCAATGGTAAAGTGTCTTTTGATAATGTGAATTACTGCAAAGAGTTAACTAATAATTTGTTGAGTGTGTCTCAGATAAGTGACAAAGGATATAAAGTGTTGTTTGATGAGAAGAAATGCTATGTGCTCAAGCAAGGGATTCAAATTCCTGAAGACTGGATTTTAATGACTGCTGATAGATGCAAGGATTTGTATGTTTTAGATATGGCAAAGGCGGAGACAGTTAACAAAGTTGAAACTTGTTTGGTGTCGAAGGCGACAGAGCAGGATACTCGGTCTTGGCATAGGAGAATGGGTCATATACACATCAGAAAGATGAATCATCTTGTACACAATCACTTAGTTGATGGTGTACCGGTTAAACATTTCAAATTACCTGATGTGTGTGTGTCGTGTAAGAAAGGCAAACAGAAAAGGAGGTCACATAAGTCTAAAACTGTGTTTTCTATTGATAAACCTCTAGAACTTCTTCATATGGATTTGTTTGGTCCGATTAATGTGAAAAGTATTGGAGGTGAATCATATTGTTTTGTAGTGACCGATGATTTTTCTAGGTTTTCATGGGTGATGTTCTTGAAATTTAAATCTGAAACTTATGAAAATTTTGTTTTGCTTGTGAACAGGTTGGAGACTTTGTATAAATTGAGAGTTAGGCGAGTTCGATCAGATAATGGGACAGAATTTAAAAATCAGAATATGGAAGATTTTTGTGATTCAAAAGGCATTCAGCAGCAATATAGCGCGCCGTATGAACCGCAAATGAACGGTGTTGCTGAGAGGAAGAATCGTACTTTGATTGAGTCTGCTAGGACAATGCTTGCTGATTCAAAGCTGCCCATTACATTTTGGAATGAAGCCGTAGCGACTGCCTGTTTCACTCTCAATCGAGTTTTGATTGTTAAACGACACAATAAAACATGTTATGAGCTTCTTCAAAATCGTAAACCTAATTTGGAACACTTGGAACCTTTTGGGGCTCCATGTACCATGCTAAAGAAAGATGCTAAATTCAATTCTAAAGTTGAAGAAGGTTTCTTTCTTGGCTACAATCTACCAAACAAACGGGTGTTTAATAAACGCACGGGTGTTGTGGAACTCTGGTATAACGTGGATGTTCAACGACATACACCTATACCTGAGGGCAAAGGTCCAAATTGGCTTTTCGATTATGATAAGCTTTTTGAGTCGTTCAATTTGTTTCCTAATTGTACTGATGATGAGATTTCTTTGCAGTTGTTATATGATCTTCAAAATTCTGACTGTCAAGGAGTTTCTCAATCTTCTGAAGAAGTTGGTCCAACTGAGGAAGGCACTTCTGAAAAGTTGAATGTTGATTGGTCATCGGAGGATGATCAGGAAGTTTTTGAAGATGCACTTTCTCAAGATCAAGAAGAAGATCAGAATATCACAAATCTTGATCATGGAGTTGGAATTCCGCAAGTGCCAGTGACAAGAGTTCATGTGAATCATCCTGTAGAGCAGATCATTGGTAATCCGTCTGATGGAGTAAGAACGAGAAGACAAGTTGTATCGGAGGATAGCTTGTATGTAGAGCTGGAACGTAATCATGGGACTCAAGACCTATGGATGCATTCCGCATTCGTGTCTCAGATTGAGCCTAAGTCTGTAACTGAAGCTCTGCGTGAGCCTGCCTGGGTGGAGGCCATGCAAGAGGAGTTAAATCAGTTTCAGAAACTTGGAGTCTGGCATTTGGTAGATTTACCAAAAGGTGAAAAGAAGATTGGCACCAGGTGGGTGTTGAAGTGTAAGCGCGATGATAGAGGAGTGATTGTGCGAAATAAGGCACGTTTGGTTGTTCAAGGGTTCAGACAAATAGAGGGAATTGACTATGATGAGGTTTTTGCACCAGTGGCAAGGCTTGAAGCAATAAGATTGTTTTTATCTTTTGCTGCACACAGGAAGTTTAAAGTTTTTCAACTGGATGTTAAGTCTGCATTCCTCTATGGTTCTTTAAAGGAGACAGTGTATGTTTGTCAGCCACCGGGCTTTGAGGATCCTATCCACCGGGATCAGGTCTATATCCTCGACAAAGCACTGTACGGTCTTCATCAAGCTCCTCGAGCTTGGTATGAGACTCTCTCGACTCACCTTATTGAACACGGGTTCAATAGGGGTCAGATAGATAAAACTCTGTTTTATCGGGAAAAGGGCAAGGATATTCTCCTTGTTCAGATCTATGTGGATGATATCATCTTTGGATCTACCGATGAGCAGATGTGTTTAGAATTTAAACAGGTGATGATTGAGAAGTTCGAGATGAGTGCAATGTCTGACATTAAGTTCTTTTTGGGTTTACAAATAGATCAGTCTGATGATGGTATTTTTATCCATCAGACCAAATATATTCAAGATGTGCTGAAGCGTTTTAGCATGCTTGATTGTAAACCTATTTCCACGCCCATCCAGCCCAATCACGGGATTGAGCCGGATATTAAGGGGGAGTTAATCGATGCTACATTATATCGTGGAATGATTGGGAGCTTAATGTATTTGACTGCATCTCGACCAGATATTGTATTCGCTACAAGTATCTGTGCTCGATATCAATCAAAACCTAAGGTTTCTCATCTGATTGCAGTCAAGAGGATTTTACGTTATCTGAAGGGTACTCCAGACACCGGTCTGTGGTATCCTAAGGATGATAACTACTCCTTTCATGCTTACAGTGATTCAGATTATGGAGGATGTAAGACTGACTCCAAATCAACTACTGGTGGTGCTCAATTTTTGGGGGAGAGATTAGTCTCATGGCAGTGTAAGAAACAGACTTCAGTTGCTACATCGACATGTGAAGCTGAATATGTAGCTGCTGCCAGTTGTTGTTCTCAAGTATTGTGGATACAACAACAGATGCGAGACTATGGAATTAATTTCTTAACTACCCCGATTCATGTCGACAACGAGGCTGCGATTGCGATTACTAAAAACCCAGTGTATCATTCACGCTCAAAACATATTGACATTCGGTTTCATTTCATAAGAGATTGTTATGAAAAGAAACTGATTGATGTTGTGAAGATACATACAAACGAGCAACGGGCAGACCTCCTAACCAAGGCCTTTGATAAACAACGTTTTGAGTATTTACTCAAATTAAATGGGATCAGGGTCATGGGAGAGGTAATAAAAAATCAAATTCCTTCGTAATCAACTTTATTGAATTAACATCAGATTTTTCTTTATTTTTTATGTTTTAGTTTTTAGGGGGAGAAGTATTATAGAAAATACAAAAACATTAAAAAATAAAAATCTGAGAATTTGATTCAATAAAGTGAGAAATGATAGTACATTATTTGCATTTGGAAATATGTCTGTTTGTGTTATTAAAATTATAAAAGTAATTACAAGTACTAAGAATGATGTGTTGGTAGGTTTATTACTTAGTTAAGAAAAGTTTAAATAAAATTTTGATTATGTTTTATAAGAAACAGGTGCTTAGAATGCAGTACTTAGTTTTGTCCTGAAAGAGTGGTAATTTTCTGACAAAATGTTTCTTAAATAAAAAGTCAAAATACTAGTTTGATCATGTGTTTCATTTTCAAAAGAAATTAAAATTTTGTTTTTCTTTTATTTTAGTTTAAAACTGGAACATTCTTTGTGTATACTTACGTATCGACCTGAATGTTATAGTTTTAAACAATTCAAATTTGTTTTCTTAGTTTTGTTTAAGATTTGGACAATCTATGTGTATATGGGAATATCGATCTGATTGTTAAATCTTAAACTTAAATTATTGTTTAGTTCATTTTCAGGATCATTTGAGCATACGGAAGTATCAACCTTGATTTTAAGAATTTGAACAAGTTCAAATTGTTTTACTTTGTTATTTTCAGAAAAGAAATTCTGCTTTATTTTTACATGATCAGATTAGTTAAAATTGATATATTAAATTTTAAGAACATTTATGTTGGTTTAATTATTCACAAATCGGGGATGTGTTCAAGTAAATGGATTATTATAAAATGTTTTCAAAATTGTGTTTTAAACTGATTTCTTGATTAAGTAATAAATTTAAAAGGATAAGTATACTAACAATCATCTTAGTTTTGTGATTTGAAATTTAATATTTTAAATAATATAAACAGATGTATTGAAAATTGTAAAATAATATGATCTCATATTTTGAATTTTTCTCAGACAAAAAGATTTTAATTTTAGTTGAATTAGTTTTGTTAAATTGTAGTTTGTTTTGTTCTAAAAAAAAAAATTAAAAAATTACAAAAAGATTTTATTTTTTAAATCTGATGTTAAATTGATAATTGTTGATTATGTGTTTGACCTTGGGACAACTGAACATGAATTTTGTTTTGAATTCAAAAGAAAAATCAAATTTTGAAAAGGTTCGTTTGGTTGAGTTGGTTGACAAGGTTCGTCTGGTTGGGTTCGTTGACAAGGTTCGTTGATTAAGTGTTGATAAGGTTCGTGATAGTAGTTCTCAGAGGGTTCGTTGAGAGGGTTCGCTGAGAGAGTTCGCTGATATAGTTCGCAGAAAGGGTTCGTGAAAATAGTTCGTTGAGAGGGTTCGTGAAAATAGTTCGTTGAGAGGGTTCGCTGAGATAGTTCGCTGGAAGGGTTCGTGAGGTATAAATGCAGGGTTCGTTAGAATAGTTCGTCACTTTCATCTGATTCTGAAAACGACGAACCCTCCAGAAATTTTTTTAGATTTTCGATCTTGGACTTCCCAGACTTTTTCATTGTGATTATTAGATTCAGAATCATATCGTGAACATTTTTAGGTATAAATCTTGGAATTTGACCGAGTAATTTGAGAGATTTGAATGATTTTATAAGTTTTTAAATCGTATCTGTAAATTGACTTGAAATTGATTAAAATCTGAAAATTGAAGAAACTGCTTTCATTAAATATGTTCATCGATTAGTTTCGAACCTAGGTGTGTGAATTTTTTCAACAGATTTGAGATTTTTGTGTGGTTGATAAGATCTTGGTGATGAACAGGTTCGTTGAACGAACCTAAGGTTCGCCAAACCTTGAGGGTTCGTAGGATATATGAAGGTTTGTGGCGAACCTTTGAAATTCATATAGGGTTCGTTTAGTGAATGGTTCGTCAGATCATTTAGGGTTCGTCTAGTGAATGGTTCGTCAGATCATTTAGGGTTCGTCTAGTGAATGGTTCGTCAGATCATGTAGGGTTCGTCTAGTTTATAGGGTTCGTTTGTTAATCTAGGTTCGCTGCTTTTATTACTTAGAATTTTTTTTTAGTTTTATGTTTTATATTTTTTTGTTTTATTTTTTTTCTAATTGTTGTTTCTTTTATTTGTAGATATGGCGAACTTAGTATTTGGCGATAAACACAACATCTGTGCATACTTGGATCCTACAACAAAGAATGGTCAAGAGTTTAGACCGATGATTGAATTTCTTAGAAGATCAAGGGTATATCATGCTATTTCAAGTTCAGTTCAGATTTATCGATCACACATTCAAAGCTTCTGGGGTTCAGCTAGAGTGATTACTGTGGATGATGTTTACACTATTGATGCGAATGTGCTTGGACAAGCAATTCGTATAACTGAATCTGATATCAGAAGAGTTTTACATTTTGGAGGTGAACCAGAAGGTATAACTCTCATTCCTGAGAGTTGTATCAAAGGATGTTTTCTTCGGATTCGATATTTTGGAGCTTATAATTCAATTTCTGTCAAGAAGGGCAAGTTACCTCTGCAATACAAGTTCTTAGCTCATGTTTTACTACATTGTCTGAGTATGAGGAAGGGAACTTTTGATGAGCTGAGAGACTTTATGAGATCTGCTATGGTTGCTTTGATATTGAACAAACCGTTCAATTTCTCTGGAATGATATTCAGATATATGTGTGACAACATTACGAAGGCTAAGGATAGATTCTATATGTATCCTAGATTCGTACAGATGTTGATTGATGAGAGGATGCCTGAGGGGCAATTGGTAAGAGTGGCTGGTGATTTGTTAAAGCTGAAACATATGAATGATTCTAGCTTGGGACAAGTAAGAGTTTACCAAAGGACTGGAGATGCTGTTCTAGAAAAAGACTTGATTGCTCATTGTGCCAGGGCAAACTATGTTGCTCCTGAAGGTGATGCATGGAGGCATGCAGAGTCTGATTCTGATTCTGAAGATGTGATTAGAGATGATACTGAAGTTCCACCTCCACCACCTCCAAGACAAACTAAGATGTCTTCTGGTCAATCTTCTCAAGCTACTCCACAAGTTCAATCTTCACAAGAACCGAGTTCTCAAGAACCTTTAGAGGTTGATGTGTCTGAGATGCAGACAGAGACTGTTGCAGTTGGTGATAATGAAAGTGAATCTTCTGATACAGAATCAGAATATGAGATGGTTCAATAAGGAAACCCAATGGTCAAGAGAATGAAAAGGAAATTTGTTGAAAAGGCTGCTGAAGAGAAAGCTGAAAAAGATGATCCAATCTTTGAACCTGAAGAGCCTGAAACTTCTAGACCAAAGAAGATGAAAAGAATGGCCAAGAGAGGGCCTTATGAGAAAAGAAAGATTAAAGCTGCTAAGACCACTGTGTCTTCACCTGTTGTTACATCAGTTTCTGTTTCTACTCCTTCAGTGGTTACTTCTTTGTATTCATCTTCTGGTATTCACATTTCTACTTCACAAACTCCACAGTTTGTGAATGTAGCTTCGTTTATATCTTCTTTTGTGGAGACAACTACTGTGACTACTTCTTTACCAGGATCTTCTATGCCTCAGGAATCAGTTCCTAGAGATGATGTATTTTCAGGACTTGATGATTTGAGCAACATCAACTTTACTGTGAACTATGATGATACAGATCTTAAGCAAAGATTTGCTATTCTTTCAAAAGAAGTTGAGAGGTACAAGAAAGACAAAGAGCAGAAAGATGTTGAGATTGATAATCTGAAAGCTCAAATGGCTATGTTAATCAAGTGGAAAGAGGAGGATATAGAAGAGAAAAGAAGCTTAAAGAGAAAATCTCTGAGTTAGATTTCTTTGTCAAAATGCATTATGAAGATATTGTTGATTTAAAGAATGACAATATGGATTTAAGGATAAAGCTAAAAGAATTGGAGTCAAAGACTACAAAGTCAGAAGTTTCAAGTTCTAAAATTGAGAAAGTAGTGGTTGATATAGATGCAGAGGATGAGAAGGTGATAGATGAGGAGAAGGTGGTAGATGAAAAGAAGGTTATTGATGATGAAAAGACAGAAGAAGATGAAGATGTAGAAGAAGTTGATTTTGGTGATACTGATGTTGATGAACATCCAGATGATTTTGATTATCATGGTGATGATGAAGCAGATGATGGTGCTGATGGAGTTGCTGGAAGTGATAGTGGTTTGAATGCTTTGACTGGAGCTTTGGTTGTTTATAATCCTTCAAAGAATGTTACTGAAGCAGTTCCTATTAGTGCAATATCAGATGATAGAGTCAGGGATTGTACTGAGATTGAATTTGAAGATTTGGATGAAATGGAAAATGACAAGACTGTTGTTGATTATTCTCTGCCTACTTTTCTTGACTTATTTAAAATGCATTCTGATGTTGATTTGCAGAGAAAGATTGTTGAAGTACAGTTGGGTCAAGAAATAGAAGAAGGAGAGATTTTAGATGATTATTCAGTTCAAGAATATCAAAGTATATTTGATGATGTTGATGATGATGACTTGATCTTTGACTTTGAAAAAGATGTTGATGATGATGTGTCTGATTATGATAAAGATGTGATTGATGAAGAATTGTTAGCTCTGGATACTTTGAAGAAAATCTTTATAGCTGGAAGTATGTCAAGTTCTACCTTGAATCCAGTTAGAGCAAAGACTAATTGGGATTATTGGCAAGATTTTGAAGATGAAAGAAAGTACATAATTGCTCATTTACATTCTTTCAAGATTATGCGAGAGGTTTTTGAAGATAAGGATCCAGAAAACTTATCTAAACAAGTGAAGAAATTCAAAATTGGTTCTAAGTCTAAAATGAATGGAAAGATTATCAGTTATGGTTATTTTCACTACATTTCTGGAAGTTTAGTTGATAAAGGATGCTATGTGGTGAAGAGAACTGATGGATGTCAATACTTTGGAAAAGCAACTGATTTGATGACATTGCCAGTCTTTGAGTGTAAAAATCTTGCAAAGTTAAAGATGGTCAAGCCTATTCAGACTCGACACAATGAGATTTTTGAGAATTTGTTAAAAAAGGAGGCAAGGCATGGATGGAGTTTGTTATCTCCTCAATATAGAGAAAGATTCAAGAATTATCTGAAGCCAGTTGTTTATAAAAGACCAAGACTCAGAAAGATTGAACAAGATTGGTATCATTATTTCAAATTCTGGTTTTATGATGAACAAACTTCTGAGTGTGTGATTGTTCTAAAGCAAGATGATGATTGGAGAGTTATAAGATTGTTTGATCCTATATGGATTGTCAATTGTTCAAGAGATGATATTGCTTTGTTGGATTCAGCTCAGATATATGCTGAAGAAGGATGTCATGAGTATGGAGTCAGTTATAAAGATATGGCTATTCAATATCAAACCATTGCACAAATGTGTTTCACTTTGAAAATACATTCTGGTTGCAATTGGAATGATGTGAATTATCTTTATACTGAGTTGATGCAAATACAAAAGGAGAGAGATGATAGAGATTATAAAATGGAAGCAGAAAGACTTGCAAAGATACCACGTTCGGTAGTGATACGAGCGGTGGACAATGTAGTTGCTGAAGTTGGTGAATCGAGTGGATCAAAAGACAAAGTTGAAGAATCAATTGAAGACAAAGTTGAAGAATCAATTAAAGACAAAGTTGAAGAAATAACTGAAGTCAAAGAATAAAAGATTTTGATAGCAAACATTTAGGGGGAGTTTGTTAGTGCATGTTTTGTAAATGTTTGCTATTCAAAAGTTGGTTTTATTTATTTTTGTAGAAGGTTCGCTGCTATTGTTTAGGTTTGTTTGGCCCACGAACCTTAACATTTAGCCGAACTATAGAAGGTGTAGGGTTCGGCGAACCTATGGTTCGTGAGTAAGGTTTGTCTAACGAACCCTAAGGGTTCGTTCACCGAACCTTAGGGTTCGGCTAGCGAACCTTATTAGTTGAAGGTTCGCTGGATCTGTAACTATAAATAGGTGTTTTATTTGTAGTTTCAGTAGAACTTTGATCAGAGGTGTGAGAAAATTCTCTGTGTGAGAATCTTTTGTTCTTGTAATCATTTGTTGATATATACAAGAGTGTTTATGGAATTGCATGTGTTCTTTGTTATTTTACATACTTGCTATGGATTCCGCACGTAGTTAGTAGTTCGTAGAGCTTCGTATTCGATCCAAATTTGGTTCTAGATCAAGATCACCAAATCTACATGATCAATGAATCTAGTATTCTATGATCAACGAATCAAGTACATCTTGTAACAGAATCAGACGAATCAATAAATCATTTTCAAGGGAAAACCTGGGAAATATCAGAGATAACATATGCCAAAACAGACGAAACAAAAACCCTACTTTTCAAGAAGTCCTACCTAGACCGTTTGATTTGTAGGTCATATGTTTGAGGATATTTACAGATTCCCTAAATACTAAGTACCTAGATTGACAGACTAGTCTACTCGAGTATTACCAAAGGCCCCAATCATTAGGACTTAGATTTTATTAAATGTTTATTTATTTATTTAATTAAACATTTATAACTGTTTATGCAATTACGGTGGTTGATCATATTGAGTGATGAACTTATGAAATCAACATGGATTTCAAATGATTGTAAATACAGGGACAACAAACAGAGGATCTTATGGAATTGTGTTAAGGGTAAAAATTCTTAATTATCATTAACAACAGTGTCATATACGGATTAGTATGTGGTGGGACGGTGGCTGGGCGGGCGGTAAGTTCGACCCTACATATGCCCTATATATAAGCATACCAATTCGGATATTACATGTGGTGTTAATGAGGTTAGGGTCTTTACCAAAGGAGGTTTTCAAATCATTTTTAATTACTAAAACTATATGAACTCACCAACCATGTGTTGACTTGATCTTTTTGCATGACTTCTCAGGTGACGAACAAGTTAATTAAGAAGTCATTTCTTTTGGACTAGGGCTTCAGATAGAAGACTTAGTATTTTGGACCTGCATACTTTTGAAGACATCATTACACAATTTATTTTGTATATCTTGTGTAAATACAAGATAGTCCTTTTATGATGTTTACAATAGATTTACATTGTTAAATTATAAACGATACTGATGTAATTTTACTTTGTAATTCTATTATATTAGCATTTCTCATTTATATCATGTGCAATGTAAACAATCTGATCACTTTCGATTATCTCACTTGATATCGTGCCCCGGGAACCTTCCGCCTGTCGGGGAAAACCCGATCCTACCCCGCCGGCCCTGGGTGTGACACATATGTTTAGCCCAACTTGTATCCAATACTTCATGGTTACATTTTATTGTCATTTAGAAAGCCTTTAGTATATAACCCTATTAGGTTTCCCTTCCCATGCATGTATCCACGTAATCAACCCATGCACACCTGCACTCACAATCTCGTAATCCCGATCACGTAACCCTAACCCAAGCATTCGGCCGAATGAGAGCGTATGCAAAGGAGAAAGCTCGGCTGAATGGGGTTCATTCGAAAGGGCCTTGGCCGAGTAAGGGGTGAGTCCGAATGGCTCTACTTGTGCAAATAAGACCTTGGCCGAACCAACGAGGCTTGATTGAGTGAGGGACTAGTGCGTATGAGACTTGGCGGAGTGAGGCTCATACGAATGGGTTCCTTCGGCCTTATGCTCCATTCGGCCGTATAGCAGACCCATTTGGCCTTGTGGCTGATTTCCTTCGGTCGGTTGGCTAGTCGGCCGACCTGATGGCCCCATTCGGTCCTTCGAACCAGGTAGGTTGCAGCCCCATTTCTTTTTGAACCAAACGACTACTTCATGATGTATCCGACGTTCCTAACTCATCCTAGTGTGGTTTAGTGGAGTTCCTATGGGTTTTATGGTGCCTAGAACCGGTTTCAAGAGGTGGTTTGAACAAGGGTTTGAAAACCCTAAAAACCGAAAAGAAAACTCGAATCTACCTCAAATCAGCTGGTTCAAAGCTTAGATCATTTGTACTTTCGTGTTCTACAAGTCGTAGCGGTTGTTTTAACACAAAGATGGCTAGATTTCGTGGAGAAATGAAGAAGATAGAGCTTGGGATTGTAGAGAGAGAAAGTAGAGAGAGAACGAAAGTGATGGAGATGGGTTGGTAGGTGGAGTAGATGAGGCCATAAATGCCTCATTAAAGGCTTCAAAATAACCCGGGTATGTTCGGCCTCGTTTGGTTTCGCCCGGTTTCGCGTAAAAGCGTCGGTTTTCTTTTGTTTTCGTACGAAGCTTCACGGTTTTAAAAGTAAAGTTTATGAATTTAATTTAGGTGGTAATTCCTAGTGAATTAACTAAATATCTTCCGTTTACTTTAAATTTTCAGTAAATATTTAAATTGCAGTTTAAATCGAATCGTACAGTCATCACGCGTATTCGTTCGAATCATCACCCGTACGAATACGACGATAACTACACTTTTCAATATGGTTTTCTAATTATTGGACATCATTCAGAACGTTAATCTTTCAGATGTATTCGTACAGATCGTCACCTATACGAATAATCCGTCAATTTTGCATTCACGTAATGACATCCGTTGTTGTTTTGTTTTGTACATCCTCACATATGTTTATACATAATAGAATCCTAACTAACAATTACATGATGGTTATGTATCATCAGATAGATATCTGACTGTTGAACCATGGTTCTGAGTTACGTTTCTGCAATGAACCTGAAACTGTGCTTTGATA
Organism: Mikania micrantha; assembly: GCA_009363875.1. Taxonomy (NCBI): domain Eukaryota; kingdom Viridiplantae; phylum Streptophyta; class Magnoliopsida; order Asterales; family Asteraceae; genus Mikania; species Mikania micrantha. The sequence continues at coordinate 73,176,276 of CM018691.1, read as the reverse complement.
AACATGAAATGATTATGATTTACAATGAAATACGTATAGTTTTACCTGATTACTGTTCATGTAATTGTTCAGATCACTGTTCCGGTAACGTTTTCGGCACTGATGTTACATTTATGATGGTGGTGTTCATGAAACTAACCTCACCGAAATGCAAACCATGGTGAGGGAAGAGGTGCAAAAGCACTGGAAGCTACGATTCCACACCATATGGAGGGTCTGCAAGACTTCATGAGGGAATTCATTCGACAAAAGTTTGCTACTCTCTTAACATGGCGAGGTGGGGAAAGAAGTCTTGAAAAAGGTGGCTTATAAGGAATTTGTGGCTTGCAAGCCAAGTGAATTCAAGGGGGATGTTGACCCACTGCTGAGCCAATGATGGATAACTGACATGGAAGGCCCATTTTAGATAAGCCATTGTGATTCGGAAGATTAATTGATATTTGCAGGAAATCAATTGCGTGAAAGGGAAAAGGATTGGTGGGAGCTTCTACGAAGGAAAGGGGTAGGGATGACGTGAAGAAAATAACTTGGGCGGAGTTTAAGGAGTTGTTCCTTAAACGTTTCTGTCCACAGGCTGCGATCAACAGAATTACTGAGGAATTCCATATGAAACACAAAGAGGAAAGAATTGATACTATTACAACCATCTTCTTGACCAGGCAAGGTTTTGCCCGGACTTATTGCAAACGGAGCGGATTTGGATCAATCGATACCACAACATGTTGAATGCCAAGTACTATGAGTTTCTTACACTTTCCAAGTGTGAGACATTGGCAGAACTGATCGAGTGCACTTGGGAGCACGAACTGTAGTTGAAACTTCAAGAAGACCGCGGTGAAAAGTGGAAGGTGGAAAAGGAGGCGGGGCCTTCCAAGAAAGGGAAATTTTCAAACTCACCTACTAAGTTCCAGTCAATTAGGGGAGTTAAACACCATGCAAAATATGGGAAAGACCATGCGGGGGATTGTTCGGTACGATCTTTGTCGTGCAACAAGTGTGGAAATCATGGTCATCTTGCTAGTCATTGCTCGAGTAATTTGAATTTATGTTATAACTGCTACAAACCGGGGCACATAAGGAGTGAGTGTCCGGAACTTAAAGGGGATGGATATGGTAGAGCAGACAATCGGTCATTCAAGGGACGAGGGAGTGGGAAGAAGGCTGAGATACCCAAATCAAAGGGTAGGGCTTTCCAATTACGATGGATGAAACCAATGTCACGCCTGATGTGGTGACATGTAATTTCTTCATGAATACTGAGATGCCCCAGCATCCTATTCAGGTTGTTGAGATCTTTGATATCTGGGGCATTGATTTCATGGGACCTTTCCCTGCTTCTCAAGGGAACAGGTAGATACTCGTCGCGATTGACTATGTTTCTAACTAGGTGGAGGCACAGGCGCTCCCCACTAATGACGCGCGAGTGGTGGTGAGATTTCTGAAACACTTGTTTTGTAGGTTCGGGGCACCAAGAGCATTGATCAGTGACCCGACAACGGCGCTAAAAACTTGATGTGCAGCGGTCAGTACTTAATAACAAAACTAAATTAAAGTTTTCTATCCTAAGATAAAGACACAATAACTAAACCTGGACTTAGACTTGACCTAAACACCTAGTAATAACTGGAAATCCTAAACTAGACCACTACGAAGAGAAGTGTACCTATCGGTGACAGAATAGCTAGTGGAAGTCCGGATATCGAACCAATGGACCCTAGTTTAACAAACTAACCTAGACTGTGGACAAAATAAAGTAAAAGGGGGGGGGGGTTTGGTGCAACTCTGAAAACCTATTTATACTGAAACTGACTAAATAACTAAACTAACAACTAACTCTGAAACTGCAAATAAAACTGGGACTGTAATTTAAATCTGACTGCAATGAGGAAAACTCGTATACCTAGGCTGGGAATCAAAAGTGTGACAAGTGCTGACTTGGACTGACTTATGAAGGATGAAGACTAGGATCTTAAGGAACAGACTTAGAAAAACCTAATGGGACCCAGATCAGATACCAGGCAACACCAATAGAAATCCTAAGACTGTAATGTATGAACTAGTCTACCGGGTCACCTTTCGGATTTTCCCAATATGCAATTGCACTCAAACGGGTGGATCACCACCTGGATTTCTCCACCCGCGTGTATCCTAAGACACTAGAGAGAGATATAAAGGTGACAACTTTGACATGGATTGACAATAACACTAAGTAAATTTAAGACAACACCCTCCCGGGTCGTTTAACTCAAATATTCCAAGCGAAAGAGACCAACCATCTAACCTATCACCTCCCGGATTTTTAGGTTAGGTCACACATGCAAACCACAGCACTTAATGATGTCTAATCCTATGGAATGGGATCAACAACCCATAAACTAACCTAAAACACAAAGTAGTAGGCCTAACATGCATCTATTTGTGGAAAGACCTTCCTACACACACATGGATCCAACATTCATCAAGTATCATCATTCAACAAATGCAAAAACCATTAAAAATCATAACTTTACAGCTGATAACAATGCATATATCATCTATAAACATAAATCATATCCAAAATCATCAAAGTTCACAACTTTATCATCCCAAACCTATATATAACCTTAGATCTAGCCAACCAACATCAAAACAGTAGCAAAACAGATCTGATAAATGCCAAAACACATCATTAACTACTGATTTAAACCAAGAACATGAAAAGATAAGGAAAATACTCAAAAAGCTCCTTCTTCACTCCAAAAAGCTCTAATCAAGCCTTCAACACCATGGTTAAGCTCCAACAGCTCCCAGGCTTGATTAGGGTTCCAAAATCGCAAAAGAAGGCCCTCAAATCGATCTGGAAGCATCCCATTTATAGAAGGCATGAAATTAGGGTTTTGGAGCTAAAAATGGTCTGGGGCGCACCGCCTAGCGGGGCTGCGTGTGGCTAGGCGGTGCGCGCGAGACAAAAGAGTCGGGCGGCTGAGCCTGGCAGGCGCATCGCCTGCGGCCGGTCTTCCTGACTAGATGGTGCGCGCGGATGCTGTGGAATCAGAGAATGTTCCCAGGCGCACCGCCTGGGATCAAGTAGTGGCCTAGGGCATACCGCCTAGGGTTTTTTTCTTCGTTTTCTTCGCTCGATCAACCGCACTCGATTCCGATGCCCATTTGCCCTCGTTTCCGCTCCTCCGGGACACGATCCCGCACAAAAACACTAAAATGTAAATAAGAACTAAAAACGACTCTAAATACTAACAAAACTAACGAAAATGGACTCGATTATGTACAAAAACGGATGTGTTAAACTAACACATCAAATACATTGCCTGCTTACATTTTATTTGATTCAGGTGCTAGTAGATTTTGTGTATACTAATTTTATACTCCCTTCTTCTTTTGTTGTTGAGAAATTGTTGGTGCCTTTAGAAATAGAAATAGCGGATTCTAAATGCTTCCTAGTTTGTGCTTTTTATCGAAAATGTAAACTAACCATTGACGAGGAGGATTGTGATATCGATTTGATGCCGACTATATTGGGGGTATTTGACGTGGTGGTTGGGATGGATTGGCTTTCAGCTCACTGGCTAACATTGTGTGTAAACATAATATAATTCAATTGATTTCTCCTAGCAGACATGAAGTATGTATTCGTGGGGAGAAACATGGCGGCATTATCTTATGTTCTTTAACAGAAGCCACAAAATCTTTGAACAATGGGGGACGATCGTTTTTTGCATATGTGCTAGACTCCGAGAAGGGAGTGAAGATGATTGAAGACATTCCTATTGTTTATAATTTTTCAGATGTCTTTCCAGATGAACTACCGGGATTACCTCCCGAAAGAGGTGTGGAGTTATGAATTGATTTGGTACCTGCAGCTAAACCCATTGCTAAGGCTCCGTATCATTTGGCGCCATAAGAATTGTAAGAGATGATGATTCAATTGCAAGAACTTGTTGACCGGGGTTTTATTCGTCCGAGCATCTCACCTTGGGGTGCACCGGTATTATTTTCCAAGAAGCAAGATGGGAGCTTTAGGTCGTGTATAGACTATCAGGAATTGAATAAAGTCACAGTGAAAAATATGTATCCATTACCTAGGATTGATGACCTCTTTTACCAATTACAAGGTGCTTCATGGTTTCTAAGATCGACCTTCGATCGGGATACCATTAACTACGCGTTAAAGAGGAAAACATTCCAAAAACGGATTTTCGTACGAGGTACGGCCATTTCGAGTTTCTGTGATGTCCTTTGGGTTAACTAACGCACCGGCGGCGTTCATGGACTTAATGAATCGGGTGTGTCATCCAAGAATGAAGCTGATCACTCATGTCATTTGTGAGAAGTTTTTGAAACACTTCGCAAGGAGAAATTGTATGCCAAATTTTCAAAATGTGATTTTGGTTACGTGAAGCCCAATTCTTGGGACATGAGGTAAATGCTAATGGTATACAAGTTGATCCTTCCAAAATTCAGGAGGTTATGAAATGGAGTTCACCCAAGACTCCTACCGAGGTTTGGAGCTTTCTTGGTTTAGCGGGTTATTACAGGAGGTTTGTTCAAGACTTTGCCAAGATTGCTTCATCTATGACAAAGCTTACAAGGAAAGATAACAATTTTGTGTGGGGTGATGAGCAAGAAAAGGCATTTCAAGAGTTAAAGACAAGACTAACATTAGCAGCAGTGTTAACTTTACCGGATGGACCCGATGATTTTGTGGTCTATTCTGATGCATCTTATGTTGGTCTTGGGTGTGTTTTGATGCGAAGAGGGAATGTTATTGCTTATGCTTCACGTCAGTTGAATCTTCATGAGGCTAACTATCCCGTTCATGATTTGGAGCTTGCGGTGGTCGTTTTTTGCATTAAATATATGGCGTAGTTATCTTTATGGGGTGAAATCCACTATTTGTACTGACCACAATAGTTTGAAGTATCAAGACATAGAAGGAATTAAATATGAGGCAGAGACGATGGATGGAGTTACTCAAACACTACGACTACGAAATCCTTTATCACCTGGAGAAAGCAAATGTAGTGGCGGTTGCTTTGAGTAGGAAGGAGGAACCTTTGCCCATACGGGTGAAGTCAATGAAAATCGTGGTTACTTCGGATCTGGTGAATTAAATTAAAGTTGCTCAAACGAAGGCTTTTAAGGAGGAGAATTGAAAACGTGATAGAATCAAAGGGTTGGCGTGGATACCTCCCACTTGTCCTTTAAAGATGATTTTATTGGAGGAATCTCATAGATCGAAGTATTCAATTCACCCACGAGGCATGAAGATGTATCGTGACTTGCGGGTTAACTATTGGTGGCCGGGAATGAAACAAGATATTGTCAAGTACGTCGAAAAATGCTTGACTTGTGCTCTAGTTAAGTTGGAGCATCAAAAGCCATATGGAAAGTTACAACCTTTGGAGATTCTGATGTGGAAGTGGGATCATATTACGATGGACCTAATCACAAAGCTTCCTAAGACTAGGAAGGGTTATGATACGATATGGGTCATTGTAGATCGGTTATCAAATAATGCTCATTTTATACCAATCAAGGAGACTTATTCTTCTAGAAAGATGGCCGAAATTTATGTGAGAGAGGTGGTGTCTCGACATGGCGTTCCGGTGACTATTGTGTATGATCGTGACACTCAGTTCAATTCTTATTTCTAGAGGAATTATCAGGAGGAATTGGGTATGGAATTATTATTAAGCATGGCGTATCACCCTCAAACGGATGGTCAGATGACCATTCAAAGGCTTGAGGATATGTTACAGGCATGCATCATTGACTTTGGAGGGAGTTGGGACGATTATTTACCTTTGGCGGAGTTTTCTTATACTAATAGTTATCATTCCGGTCTTGGAATGCCTCCTTTTGAGGTTTTGTATGGGAGAAAATGTAGAACTCCTATGTGTTGAGGAGAAGTGGGGCAGAGAGAACTTGCCAACCGAATGATAGTAAAGGTGACGCATGAACGAACCGATCAGGTACGGGCTCATTTAAAGGCGGCACAACACTGTCAGAAATCGTATGCGGATAGGAGGAGGCCGATCGAATTCCAAGTGGGAGACTTTGTGTTGCTAAAGGTTTCTCCTTGGAAGGGTGTGATTCGTTTTTCGAAAGCTGGGGAAACTTAGTCCATGGTTTATTGGACCATTCAAGATTATAGCTCGCATTGGCGAGGTTGCCTATCACTTAGAGCAATTGGAGGAGTTGAGTGGAATTCACAATACATTCCACGTGTCTTATCTGCGAAAGTGCTTGGCGGAAGAATTGGCTTTTGTGCCAATGGAGGATTTGGTGATAAATGATAAACTCAATTATATTGAGAAGCCGGTGGCTATCTTGGATAGGAAAGTGAAGCAACTTCGTAATAAGACGATTAACCAAGTGATGGTGCAATGGAAGAACAGGCGGGGTTCGGACGCTACGTGGGAGTCAGAGGATGATACAAGGAAATTTTATCCTTTTCTTTTTGAGGAGTAATGAAGTTTTGGGGACAAAACTTTTTAAAAAGGGGAGAATTTGTAATGACCTATTTTTGGGACACATTATAAAACGAAAATAATTGGTGTATAATTTTGTTTTAAATACTATTTGGTGTATGTTTTAATAGTAATTGTTAATTACAGCAATATGTTGGGTGTTTACTAACTTAATTTAGTTAATTATAACTAGTTTGATTTAACTAGAACTTGAGGGGCTGAATCTCCAAATCTAAGAAACTTATTTAAAAGGGGTTAAATATGACATTGTTGGACAAAATTAGTCAAAGAAAGATCTTGGGAGAAAGGGGCGATGCGCAGCAAAGGTAGAACAAGGAGAAATTCATTTTTTTTATTTGTGGCTAAAATTCTTGACTAAGCTTGCTCCAATCACTCATGCAATCAAATAATTGATTTCCTCTTGCATCACACAACATCTAGGTAAGTGAATTTTTGTGTTTTGCTGTAAATTTTTGTGGGTCTCATATGGGCATGAGTTGGGTGTGGTGAAATACGAATTTGGGTGTTTGAATGGTGTTAAAGGTTGTTATTCATAGTGATAATCAACTAGGAACACCATTTTGATCATTTCTATCATGTTGATATAATTTGATGAATGGGAATTTTGTAAAGTTCATGGGGTATATGAACTAGGTGACTATAGTTAGTTTAATAGTTGGGTATTTGATGTTTTCACAAAGTTGTTTTAGTTTGCACATTTGTGAATTTGGATGGTCATTGAAATTGGATGATTATAAACAATAATGGGGTATTGATAGGGTTTGGATGTGTTTGAAATGTGTATAAAAAATTGATGCACACAACTTTTTTGTTGAAATGCCAACAATTTGATTTTTACCCTATAAGGTGTTCAAAGGGATGTGTGAGGTTAATTAGTTTTTATGATCATAAATGGTGAAAATTTTGTGATTATAGGGTCATTTCACTATAAACTAGGTGTAGTTGGTGATAATGTTCAATTGGATGTAATTTTACTAATCATAGTCAACCTTTGTATTAAAACCTATTAGTTGTGATAATAGGAAACGATAGTGGAGGTAGTGGAACTAAGCTACCCGAAAAAGAGATTGTTGTGGATAACTTGTCGGGGCAAGGTAAGTCACACACCTATTATACTTGATATGATTAATTGGTTTGATGCATACATGTGAAAATGTGTATGTAATGTAAAACGAATATACATTGGATGTAGAAATTTGATGAATTTTGTGTTTGTATGATTTGGTGTGACAATAACATGCAATAGGTGTATATTTTCTTAGTTATTGTAAAGTCCTATGCTTATAAGTGGTGCGGTGAAATAAGAATGATTCACAAGGTGTGTAAACTTCTTATTTGAAGTTTGACTGAAAATGGTCAAATAATTCACATGAGGTGTAAATGTGAAATGGGTTGAATCACAAGTGGTATAATCTTCCATTGGTGAATATATGTTGTTTAGGTAAATCACAAGTGGTATGATCTTCCATTGGTGAATATATGTGGTTTAGGTAAATCACAAGTGGTGTGATTAATTAACTTGAGAATCCTTGGTGAAAAATGAATTTTCAAGGGAATGGTGAATAATTTGATTTTTACTTGGGAATTTTCATGTTATATCACTTTATTGGTGTCAAAGTTCTATGAATATGATTGCCAAGTGTTGAATATGTTGTTTTGTTGTAATCAATGGGAATCCTTGGGTGAAAAGGAAAGTCCCATTTGGTTTTGCTGAAAAATGGTATTATTAATGGGTCTAGGTGTAATTAACCTGTTTAACAAATCTATTGGTGTTAAACTTAATGATATCACCAAATTATGTTTGGAACTTGGTTTTCATGTCGCTAAGGTGTTTATGGGATGTATTTTGGAGAAACGAAAGGATTGAAACCATCCGGGATGGTTACGAGGGTGTAAAACGCGAAAAATTGCATTTTCTGCATGCAGGTGGGTGTATGCTACGGCCCAAGATGTCACCTACGGCCAAGCCTAAGCTATGGTTGGGGTTGTCCAAATTTGTCTATTTTGGTTGTTTAATCGCGTTTTAGGATCTAATAAGCTTATGTTATGAACCAAATAGTATACACAGGTGTTCTTACTTAGTTCCAACGAACAAATGCCGGTATAAAGGGTGATGGCGCACGTGATAGGGTATTTCATGGAGGATCGGATCGAAAAAGTTATGATTGAAACCCAACGACTTTTGTAAATTATTGTTAATGTTGTAATTGGGTTTTCGAATGTAGAATTGACTTAGCTATATTTGTTTTGGTAAAACTTTGGGTTATTTTTGAAGATTAAAATGAATGTTTATTTTGAAAAATCTAGGACCTAACTCAAAGGATGTCTTTAAACACGTGTTATGTGTGACACCTGGCAATTTCAGGTAAATTGCAACTCTAACAACTTTGTATTTCACATTCTTACTAGTTGCATTTCATTTAATTATGACTAATTAGATGAGTTTAACACAAACAACTGCAAAAATATAGTTCGAGTAACTATCAAATCATACATTGCACATTGGTATTGAAAACCAAGTATGGCAAACACAAACACAATCACAAAAAAATAATTTGAGGAATTATTGAATTGTGCATTACATATTGATTATGTTTAATCAAGCATGCAAACATTTCGTAATAACGAACACAAACGATTAAAGACAATTCGAGGAATTATCGAAACACACACGAGTCTCACGAACGTTGGTGAAGAAACAATAAACAAACAAATATATGTGTTATTATGTGAATAAGTGCTAAATATGTATTAGACGTTAGGATAAACGTTAAGAATCGAACATGAACGCAATCAAATCAACCAATTCAAAAAAACTAAGAAATGAAGCCTTCGCGATACGCCCACCCTCGGCGAATTTCTTGGCGGTACGTGAAGCAAGAGCAGGAGTTTTGAACTCCGATATCATTGGCCGTATGCCAAGGACATGCAACAAAGTCTTGACAGTACGCGGCGTGTTTCGGGATGAAAACTGAATATTATATTCATCACGGTACGCCGAGGCCATGCGTAATCGGCCTTGGCGGTACGTGACGGGTCCTAGTGGACAAAACTTTATAAAAAGCAACACCAAATCATTTTGTTCGGTTTTTATTACATCCCCCTGAGTATTTTCACTCAAACTCAATTACACCTCACAGAAATCAACACTTGAACCCTCTAGAAACACTAGAGAAGCCATTTCTTGCAACTTTGGAGTGTTTTGGATCATTGGAGCTTCAAGGAGAAGTCTTGGAAGCCACCCACAGGTTAGGAGCTCATCAACAGTCATCATCTGAGCCTCCAGGAGCAGTTGCAACTCGAATGTACTCATCTAAGGTGGTATCTATGTCTTATCCATACATAGATCGAACATGCAAGAGGTGAAAACCCACATGCATGAACATCCACCCACATGCAACTCCATGTGGCTATTGTGCACGAATTTGTTGGTGTTCTTGTGTTATTTTAGTGTAGATCTACAGATTTTAGAGCATAGGATTGTTGGGATTGAGTTTTGATAAGTTATTATGTTGATTTTGTGGAACTTGCCTTAAAAGGAAACTTTTATGTTGCATGTTGTAGATTTATGATGATCTAGATATGTTAGACATGTCTAGATGTTACCAAATGCATAATAAAATGTTTAGAAACACATTTGGGTATTTGATTTTGTGAAAAATACGGTTTTGTGACAAACTTACTAAAAATAGAGACTTGTGTAAAATCAAAAGAGGGCTTTTGATGATTTAACATGTTTGGATGATTTGTGAATATTGAAATATGTTTAGATATGATTTTTAACATATTTAGAAATTTTGATTTTTGAAAAGGAGCTTTCAATAAAATACTTACTATTTTAGGAAACTTTATTTGGGCAAAATGGCATAAACGGTGATCTATTGTAACATCCCAAATTTTCTAATACAAGTTACTTGAACTTACAAATGGGTAACGAATAATAAGCTCGTAGGAAAATAGACGAAAAATAGCTAAGGCAGGGCGTAGAGATCGTGTACTCGAAATGAGAAGGATTTCGAATACACCATATTTCGAGTACACCATATTTTCGTGTACTGGAGTTTTCGAATACAGGGATCCTTCCTATAAATACCAGTGCCTTGGGAATGGTGCGAACCTTTGGCTGAAGCGCATCTTCTTTCGAGTACACGAAGCAAAGTTCGAACACCGCAAAGGTCGAGCTTTTAATCGACCAAACGAAGGAGGAAAAACACGGGATTCTACCAGGAGAATCAGCTACCTTCAAGTAAGTGATTCATATATAGAAAGCTGGATTTTTATACAAAAGTTAGGATGGTCATACAAAAAGGGAACTTTTGCATAAAGCTCACACCTTTATGCATAAAGTTCGGAACTTGGAGGTTCCAGTGTTTAGATAACACCCTAAGGAACCTAGAACTAGCTCCCCAAAGTCTTAGATGAATTTCTGAGATGTCTATTGACAAAATGATGAGTACACGAAAATCATGAACAGAGGATACTCGAAACCATACATGTTATTTCGAGTACATGGACAATTCGAGTACGATGGATATTTCGAGTACATGACTACTTCGAATACGAAGGCCATTTCGTGTACAAGGATTATTTCGAATACACTTAATGATTTCGAGTACAAGCCATTTCATGAACCCCAGGAATTTCGTGTACATGGGTTTCGAGTATGGGGTGTTTAATGAACCTCAAGTGTTTCGAATAGTTAGCTAAGGACGTGATGTAATGAGATAATGTAACTGATGTAGGTTCCTAAGCCCTAGCTAAGGGGTTCAGCTAAGGAAAACTAGAGTCTACTATCAGGAGAGTTCTAGACGCCCTATTTTATGCTTAATGTTTTGGGCTGGCATACATGCTTATTGTTATGTCTATGATGTTATGTCCTTATGATGATGATGAATGAATGATGATATGCCCTGACTAGGTATGCATGTTTATGTGATAGCATGATTTATGCATGAAAGTATGTTAAGTATGACAAATGCATGATAAATGAGTTATGATGATGAATAACTTGACATGATAATGATGCTAGCATATGATATGATGACTTTATGATAACATGCTTCATGATGATAACTATGCGAATAGTTATAGGAGTATGACAAGGTCCTAGGTTGCTAGGATGAAAGTATGATATGTAGACATGATGCCATGATGTTATGATATGGTAATGATGCTAGTATGTTATGATGGTATGAGGATATGGTGATAGTATATCATGCATGACGAATGAACGATGTTCCTATAAGTGTTATAGGATATGTATGAGGGATGTACCAGTAATTACGCTGGGTAGGTATGATAGTCAACCACGACTATAACTGGGTATGATAGTCAACCACGACTATAACTGGGTATGATAGTCAACCACGACTATAAGTAGGTATGATAGTCAACCACGACTATAACTGGGTATGATAGTCAACCACGACTATAACTGGGTATGATAGTCAACCACGACTATAACTGGGTATGATAGTCAACCACGACTATAACCGGGTATGAAGCCTTGTGCCGGCATGAGCCCACTGTTCGTATGGTGACAGTGGAATGTATGATGAGGATGTTAAGGATGTTATGTGCTAAGGTTATGGACTATGTGTATGAAATGATGTTTATGTTAAGCATGTTTAATGTTGTTTTATGAAAACTAGAACTCACCAGCGTAAGCTGACTTGATTTAGCATGTATGTTAGGTTGAAGGTACGATAAGAGAAGGCATGAAGCTCGGGCATCAAGTCAGACGATCCATTGGTTTTTGGCAATCCGATATGTTTTTGATACAGACATTTTATTGATTTCTGTTTGTCAAACTATGTTTACATTTCCGCTGCATGATTATGAAAGTTTTTAGTTTAAGAGCTATGTGTTATGACGAAACCAACCTCTGTGAGGTGCCCGGTTTCGGGGCCTCACAAGTTGGTATCAGAGCCATAGTTTGAGAGATCTTGGCATCCCAAATGCCAAGACTTAAATGAGAATGGGATTAAGTGACGCGGATTGCCAACCACGGATGAACGGATGCCACGAGCTGAATGTTTATGTATGAGTTAAGGGTTAGATGTAAGGTTATGTATGTAGTTAGTGTCATGCACATTGAAGAGATAGGATGGGAAACGTTTAGAGCCTATGAGTTGGGTAAATGGTTAATAGCACTTGATCAACGTCATTAACGATTTACATAGCTTATTTCGTGCTAAATTGACTCCTGTACTAACTCATCAATTGTTGCATCCTGTAGATAGTTAGATGGCTGGACAAAAGGTTAGACCACGTAAGCAACCACAGAAACCCGAAGAACCACGTGTCGAGGATGAAGAACCCGTCAATGAGGACGACCACGAGCACAACGAGCACCCTGAGAATGAAGACGAGTTCACTTTAGAGCCTATTGTGGTAAAGGCTATTTCAGACGAGGTCTACAAAATCATGGATGAAAAGCTAACAGCCTTGCTTGCTAAGGCACTGAAGGATGCTCTAAAAGACAAATCTGAAGGAACTAAAGAAAGCACCAAAGAAGATGATGTGGTGATCATCGAGACTAAGAGCGACGACTCTATGACTGGGAAACTGAAGGGCTGTGACTACAAGTCCTTCAAGGGATGTAACCCACCGACCTTTGATGGAAAGAAGGATGCTGTGGCTACTTGCCACTGGATATCTGCTATGGAGGCTGTTATCTCCATCAGTGAATGCCGAGTCGACCAATCTGTTAAGTTTGCAGCTCACTCTTTTGTTGAGGAGGCACTTCACTGGTGGAACACCATTAAGCAGTCCAAAGCTGCAGCTGATGTAGAGAAGATGACTTGGGACAATCTCAAGGAACTGGTTACTAAACAGTTCTGTCCCAAGAACGAGCTGGATAAGGTCGAAAGGGAATTTCTAGTTCTGAAAGCTGGAAGTCTGAACCACCGTCAGTACACGTCGAGGTTTAACGAGATGGCTAGACTTGTTCCTCATCTGGTTTCTACCGAGGAACGCAGGGTGAAGTTGTACATGGAGGGTTTGCCTCCCAAGGTTCGGATTCATGTGAAGGCGAATGCTCCCAAGACTTATGATTCCACTGTGGAGCTCAGTGGAATAGTTTGGGACGATGTTATGTCGGATGAGCCAGCCAAAGAAGAAGCAAAGGTGAAAGAGTCCTCCGGGACTCAGCGGGGTCGAACAGACCAACGAAAGTTTTCAGGAAAAAAGGTGAAGCGTGAGGATGCGAACCGATGCAGCAAGTGTGGTAAAATTCACACCGGACAGTGCTTGGTGGGCACTAACCTATGTTTCCGATGCGGAAAGACGGGGCACTTTTCCGGCAATTGCCTAAGTGCCACCAGATGCTACAACTGCAACGGGTTTGGACATCTGTCTAGAGATTGTTGGCAACCACGGGCCGATGCTTCGGGCTCGGGTAAGAAAGAAGAGAAAGGAAAGGAGAAGCAGAAGGCTAAAGCACGGGCTTTCACGATGACCAAGGAAGATGCGATTGAGGACCCTGATGTGGTCACAGGTACCTTTTCTATCAACAATATTCCTGCTTCTGTATTGTTTGATTCTGGTGCCAGTATGAGTTTTGTGTCTTCTACTTTCTGTGATGGGTTATCTGGGAAGGTTAAGAAGATAGATCGGGTATTTGATGTAGAGACGGCTATTGGTAAGATGACTAGGGTGACTGAGGCTATTGATGGTTGTTATTTTGAGATAGAAGGTCATAGCTTCCCTGTCCGATTGTTTCTGATAACCTTAGGAAGCTTCGATGTAGTTTTGGGTATGGACTGGTTAGCCAAATATGAGGCTAACATTGTATGTTGATGAAAGATGATATGTTTACGTGCGATGGATGGGAGTTCCGTAACGGTTTATGGTGATAGAGCGATGTATGCGCCGAAAATCATTTCGATGATCAAGGCTGATGATATGATAAGGCGGGGGTGTGGTGCCCACTTGGCCTATGTGATTGAGGAACATAATGATATGAGGACGATTGATGATGTTCCTGTGGTGCGTAACTTCCCCGATGTATTCCCTGAGGAATTGCCTGGATTACCACCTGAGCGGGAAATTGAATTCCAGATCGACTTAGTGCCGGGGGCACAACCCGTTGCCAAAGCACCTTACCGTTTAGCTCCAACCGAGATGAAGGAAATGATGACCCAGCTACAAGAACTCCTTGATAAAGGTTTTATACGACCGAGTGTCTCTCCGTGGGGAGCACCGGTGCTGTTCGTTAAGAAGAAAGATGGAAGTATGCGTATGTGTATCGATTACAGGGAACTGAATAAGTTGACCGTAAAGAACAGGTATCCTCTACCTAGAATTGATGACTTGTTTGATCAATTGCAAGGGGCAAGCTGGTTCTCAAAGATAGATCTCTGATCCGGTTACCATCAGTTGAAAGTTCGAGAGCAGGATATTCCAAAGACTGCTTTCCGTACGCGTTATGGACATTACGATTTTCTCGTTATGTCGTTTGGATTGACGAATGCTCCTGCAGCATTTATGGATTTGATGAACAGGGTATGTCGATCGATGCTGGACCGATCGGTGATAGTGTTTATTGATGATATTTTGATTTATTCAAAGAACGAGGGAGACCATGCTTGCCACATACGTGAGGTATTAGAGATCCTGAGGAAAGAGAGACTTTATGCTAAATTCTCCAAATGCGCTTTCTGGTTTCTAGAGGTACAATTTCTGTGTCACGTGGTGAACCCAGAAGGCATTATGGTAGATCCAGCTAAAGTTGAAACAATTATGAAATGGAGCCCTCCGAAGTCACCTACGGAAGTACGCAGTTTTCTTGGTTTGGCCGGTTACTATCAGAGATTTATTCAAGACTTCTCCAAGCTAGCGACGCCATTGACAAAGCTCACGAGGAAAGATGTAAAGTACGAACGGGGCCCTAACCAAGAACAAGCGTTTTCAGTGCTAAAGGAGAAACTTACCCAAGCTCCTGTTCTAGCACTGCCGGATGGAAACGATGATCTTGTTGTGTATGCCGATGCGTCACGACAAGGTTTGGGATGCGTACTGATGCAAAGGGGAAGGGTGATAGCCTATGCTTCGCGCCAGCTAAAGATTCATGAGGCTAACTACCCGACCCACGATCTTGAACTCGCTGCAGTGGTGTTTGCATTGAAAATATGGAGGCACTACTTGTATGGAGTAAGGAGTACCATCTATACCGACCACAAGAGCTTGAAGTATTTCTTCGAGCAAAAGGATTTGAACATGAGGCAGAGACGATGGCTTGAGCTGCTAAAGGATTATGATTGTGATATTCTATATCACCCGGGAAAGGCCAATGTAGTGGCGGATGCTCTGAGTCGCAAGACTGATCATCCTGCCATACGAGTAAAATCGTATGGTTTGGTGATAACGCCAGACTTTCTGAACGAGCTCAAGCAGGCGCAACAGGAAGGGTTGAAAGAAGAGAACGTGGGTTTTGAACGTGTCTTCGGGCAGGTCAAGAACTTGGAAGACAATGATTACGGTGTAAAGATACGATTCGGTCGTATGTGGGTGCCCAGAAATGGGGACATTCGATCGAGGATTTTAGATGAAGCCCACAAATCACGTTATTCGGTGCATCCCGGTGCGACGAAGATGTACCAAGATCTTCGAAAGGACTATTGGTGGCCGGGTATGAAGTTTAACGTGATGCAGTATGTGAACCGATGCCTTACTTGTGCGCAAGTAAAGGCTGAACATCAGAAGCCCTACGGATATGTGCAACCTCTTGAGGTACTGGAATGGAAATGGGAACACATCACCATGGATTTCATCACCAAGCTACCAAGAACAGCTAAACGACATGATAACATATGGGTGATTGTGGACCGACTGACAAAGAGTGCACACTTCCTTCCTATCAGGGAAACGTATACATCCGAAAGGTTGTCTGAGTTGTTCGTGAAAGAGATTGTGACCAGACATGGAGTTCCTGTCTCCATTGTGTCAGATCAGGATACGAGGTTTACTTCCAGATTCTGGAAGTAGTTTCATGATGCCATGGGAACGAGGTTAAATATCAGTACCGCCTATCACCCTCAGACGGATGGACAGTCAGAAAGGACTATCCAAACGTTGGAGGATATGCTTAGGGCGTGCATCATCGATTTTGGAGGGAGCTGGGATGATCACTTGCCATTGGTGGAGTTTTCTTACAACAACAGCTACCACTCCAGCATCGGAATGCCCCCATATGAGGCGTTGTATGGAAGACGATGTAGAACCCCGGTGTGCTGTGGTGAAGTTGGGCAGAAAGAAATGGGAAACAAGGCGGCCGTGATTGATATGGCAGAAAAGTTACGGGTGATAAAAGCACGTATGAAAGCTGCACAAGATCGCCAAAAGTCTTACGCTGACAAGCGCCGAAGACCGATCGAGTTTGATATTGGCGATCGAGTGTTGCTGAAAGTATCACCATGGAAGGGAATCCTTCGATTCAGGAAGCGGGGAAAGTTGAGTCCGAGGTACATCGGACCGTTTCCGATAAAGACAAGGGTAGGGAAAGTCGCGTATCGACTGGACCTACCAGAGGAGCTGAATGGGATTCATCCTACCTTCCACGTGTCACACCTCAGGAAGTGTCTGGCAGACGAGCAAGCACATGTTCCTTTGGATGACATTGAGGTAGATGACTGACTGAACTACATTGAAGAACCAGTTGCCATTGTGGATACGAAGGAAAAGCAGCTACGGAATAAAACGGTTCGTCAAGTAAGAGTTCAGTGGAAGCATCGGAAGGGTTCAGACACGACGTGGGAATTGGAAGACGAGATGAGGAAGTTGTATCCTCATTTGTTCGATGAGTAACGAGGCAGGTTTCGGGACGAAACCTATTGTAAGGAGGGGAGACTTGTAACATCCCAAATTTTCTAATACAAGTTACTTGAACTTACAAATGGGTAACGAATAATAAGCTTGTAGGAAAATAGACGAAAAATAGCCAAGGCAGGGCGTAGAGATCGTGTACTTGAAATGAGAAGGATTTCGAATACACCATATTTCGAGTACACCATATTTTCGTGTACTGGAGTTTTTGAATACAGGGATCCTTCCTATAAATACCAGTGCCTTGGGAATGGTGCGAACTTTTGGCTGAAGCGCATCTTCTCTCGAGTACACGAAGCAAAGTTCTAACACTGCAAAGGTCGAGCTTTTAATCGACCAAACGAAGGAGGAAAAACACGGGATTCTACCAGGAGAATCAACTACCTTCAAGTAAGTGATTCATATATAGAAAGCTGGATTTTTATACAAAAGTTAGGATGGTCATACAAAAAGGGAACTTATGCATAAAGCTCACACCTTTATGCATAAAGTTCGGAACTTGGAGGTTCCAGTGTTTAGATAACACCCTAAGGAACCTAGAACTAGCTCCCCAAAGTCTTAGATGAATTTCTGAGATGTCTATTGACGAAATGATGAGTACACGAAAATCATGAACAGAGGGTACTCGAAACCATACATGTTATTTCGAGTACATGGACAATTCGAGTACGATGGATATTTCGAGTACATGACTCCTTCGAATACGAAGGCCATTTTGTGTACAAGGATTATTTCGAATACACTAAATGATTTCGAGTACAAGCCATTTCGTGAACCCCAGGAATTTCGTGTACATGGGTTTCGAGTATGGGGTGTTTAATGAACCTCAAGTGTTTCGAATAGTTAGCTAAGGTTCGGGAACTTGAGTTTATAATGGGGACTAGTTGGTTATGAGGACCTGGAATAAATTCTAATTCTAAGGACGTGATGTAATGAGATAATGTAACTGATGTAGGTTCCTAAGCCCTAGCTAAGGGTTCAGCTAAGGAAAACAAGAGTCTACTATCAGGTGAGTTCTAGACGCCCTATTTTATGCTTAAT
Source organism: Mikania micrantha (assembly GCA_009363875.1). Classification (NCBI taxonomy): domain Eukaryota; kingdom Viridiplantae; phylum Streptophyta; class Magnoliopsida; order Asterales; family Asteraceae; genus Mikania; species Mikania micrantha. The sequence goes on along the minus strand of CM018691.1, from coordinate 73,157,923 downwards.
GTTTTGGGCTGGCATACATGCTTATTGTTATGTCTATGATGTTATGTCCTTATGATGATGATGAATGAATGATGATATGCCCTGACTAGGTATGCATGTTTATGTGATAGCATGATTTATGCATGAAAGTATGTTAAGTATGACGAATGCATGATAAATGAGTTATGATGATGAATAACATGACATGATAATGATGCTAGCATATGATATGATGATGACTTTATGATAACATGCTTCATGATGATAACTATGAGAATAGTTATAGGAGTATGACAAGGTCCTAGGTTGCTAGGATGAAAGTATGATATGTAGACATGATGCCATGATGTTATGATATGGTAATGATGCTAGTATGTTATGATGGTATGAGGATATGGTGCTAGTATATCATGCATGACGAATGAACAATGTTCCAATAAGTGTTATAGGATATGTATGAGGGATGCACCAGTAATTGTGCTGGGTAGGTATGATAGTCAACCACGACTATAACTAGGTATGATAGTCAACCACGACTATAACTGGGTATGATAGTCAACCACGACTATAAGTAGGTATGATAGTCAACCACGACTATAACTGGGTATGATAGTCAACCACGACTATAACTGGGTATGATAGTCAACCACGACTATAACTGGGTATGATAGTCAACCACGACTATAACTGGGTATGATAGTCAACCACGACTATGTGTATGAAATGATGTTTATGTTAAGCATGTTTAATGTTGTTTTATGAAAACTAAAACTCACCAGCGTAAGCTGACTTGATTTAGCATGTATGTCAGGTTGAAGGTACGATAAGAGAAGGCATGAAGCTCGGGCATCAAGTCAGACGATCCATTGGGTTTTGGCAATCCGATATGTTTTTGATACAGACATTTTATTGATTTCTGTTTGTCAAACTATGTTTACATTTCCGCTGCATGATTATGAAAGTTTTTAGTTTAAGAGCTATGTGTTATGACGAAACCAACCTCTGTGAGGTGCCCGGTTTCGGGGCCTCACATCTATGCATAAAGGATATGTTTCAAGTGTTTAAACGTGTTTTATAAACATACTAGAAGTATTACTTTTATGAAATAGGATTTCATCACCACCCTTCCAAAAATAGAAACTTTCTAAATATAGAAAGTGTCCCAAAATGGAAACATTATGATTTTCATAACATGACTTATTAGAAAACATTTCGGTTAGAGTCATAGGATGCATGTCGCTGTCCTATTTGCATTAAGGCACATAAAGGACCTAAACACAACAAACGCATCACCAACGATTCGTAGAGTCAACACAAGCCAACACACAAACACTCGGTTGAGCACACCGACACTTGGAGTGGTATGTGATACAACACACCACAAAACACATACTCATGACCTATATGATTATAGGTTCTCACTAGCAGGTTGCTAGCATTCGCAAGTCGCGAACACATATAACCGGAACTGCTTTACGAGGTGAGTTCACGGTCCCTTTTTCTATTTTCTACATTTGGGGGAGAAAATATTCCATACAAATTGTTTTTAACAACAAACATAGTTTTTGGTTACATTTGGACATGCTAATATCGAGTCACACCCCGAGCCGGCGGGGTAGGATCGGGTTTCCCCGACGGGCGGAAGGTTCCCGTGGCGCGATATCATGAGTGATAATCGAAAGTGATCAGATTGTTTACAATGCACATGATATAAATGAGAAATGCTAAATATAATAGAATTACAAAGTTAAATTACATCAGTATCGTTTATAATTTAACAATGTAAATCTATCATCAACATCATACATTTCTATCTTGTATTTACACAAGATATACAAAATAAATTGTATAATGATGTCTTCCAAATTTATGCAGGTCCAAAAATGCTAAGCCTTCTATCTGAAGTCCTAGTCCAAAAGCATAAGCTTCCTAGTTGACCTGTTCGTCACATGAGAAGTCATGCAAAAATAAAAGTCAACACATGGTTGGTGAGTTCATATAGTTTTAGTAAATGAAAATGATTTGAAAACCTCCTTTGGTAAAGACCCTAACCTCATTAACACCACATGGAATATCCACATCGGTATGCTTATATATAGGGCATATGTAAGGGACAAGCCCTAGCCAACATCCCACCACATACTAATGTGCATATGACACTACTGTTAATGATAATTAAGCATTTTTACCCTTAACACAATCCCATGAGTCCTTCTGTTTGTTGTCCCTGTAATTACAATTGTTTGAAATCCATGTTGATTTCATAAGTTCATCACACATTATGATCAACTACAATAATTATATAATCAGTTATAAAAGCTTAATTAAACAATTAAATAAACATTTAATAAAATCTAAGTCCTAATGATTGGGGCCTTGGTCAAACTCGAGTAGACTAGTCTGTCAATCTAGGTACTTAGTAGTAAGGGAATCAGTAAATATCATCAAACATATGACCTACAATTCAAACGGTCTAGCTAGGACTTCTTGAAATGTAGGGTTTTTGTTTCGTTCGTTTTGGCATATATTATCTTTGATATTTTCCAGGCTTTCCCTTGAAAATGATTTATTGATTCGTCTGATTCTGTTACAATATGTACTTGATTCGTTGATCATAGAATACTAGATTCATTAATCAATTGTACACTTGATTCATTGTTCAACAACACTTGATTTGTAGAACATTGAATGTTGTCTTTGCAAAGATTGTTTCATTTGATTCGTTGAAATCCCACACTTGTTTCGTCAAAATGTTTCGTTTGATTCATTGAAATCACCCATTTGATTCGTCAAAATGTTTCGTTTGATTCCTTGAACTCACACACTTGTTTTGTCAAAATGTTTAGTTTGATTCGTTTGAATTGTTTTGATCCGTTGAAATGTTTTAGTTTAACCCGATTATTCACTTAATTTATAAGTAAATCAGTTAGTAAACCTGCATAAAATCTTCCTAGACATGGTCTAGGATAACATTTATATATGTAAACATATAAAATTAAAAGCATTTAAGTAAACAATTTAAATAAACAGTTTACGCATGCTTCTCAGCCCCGCGTTTTAAAACAAAAATGTTAGAAAAGGGGCAATGAACTCACCTGTGCTGCTATGTAAATGATTTAACACAAAATGCGCGCTCTTGTTTGTAAGCTAAGTGCCTTCGGTTCCTGAGTTATTTTATAAGAATTCGAATATAATAAGTACGCGTAGTAGTCGTTGTGCCTAAGGTTGATCTTGGTATTTGTGCAACTAAGTGTCTTAGTACTAAGTGTATCTAAGATCTAATCTATCTTAGTTACCCCTTTTAAAATCCCCGAATCCCATGGTTAGTTATAATAACTTACTTTTATATTTTTAGAAATTTCGGCAGAGTTTCCTTTGTTTTATGTTTAAAATCCAGACAATGACATTGTCTATTTTGTAACAAAATCCCAATCAATGATATTAAAACAAACTTTTATAACAAAATTAACTTAAAAGAAACCAATGCCATTTATAATTTGCATTTCAAATTAAACAAGACTTTAGAAAACTATTAAATTAACTTTTACATAAATTCACAATTCCTTATTTTAATTAATACATCATCATTAGAATTTGAATAACATCTAATGTATAATGGGCTTAATTAAACCCCATTGGGCCCACTTTGGCCCAATTCAATACCTTTGATTTCAAATCAATTAACCAACTTGTATTTCTGATTCTCATGAACTCGTAACCATTTTACCTTATTTGTTAAACAATTTCATATGGTCATTATTAAGTCCCCAATTGCATGCATGGTTAGGGTTTCATCTTCGTTCATGTACCCACATATGTATATACAACTAATTTAAGTACACACATGCATGCAACTTATATGATCAACTTCTCATGAGATTGTTAAATTTAGTGGTCCACAATCCATTTCCTAGGTTATAACGTTAGTTTCATTGATCCTAGGTCCATACTAATCTCATTAAACAACTCCTAGGTTCGACTTGTGGTCCTGGGCAGCAAACCTTTTAGAGGAGTTGGCCTTAGGTTCGGCTAACCCACTAGTGGTCCTAAGGTTCGGCTAGGTTAAATGATAGATTCGGCCATCTTCTAACCCTAACGAACCCTGAGGGTTCGGCTACTGTTTGAGTTTGAAGGTTCGTGGGTTTGCATGATCATGCATACATGGTTCATCTGATTCTATGGTTCGCGGTACATCCAAGGTTCAACATTAGGGTTCGCCATACTAAGGTTCGTTGTGATCTAATAGATTCGGCCAAGATAGATTCGTGGATCATGGGTTCGTCTGTCCTGGGTTCGTGACATGCATGGGTCGCCGTAGGCTCGGCTAGGGTTTGGCCACAAGGAAGGTTCGCCGAATACCTAGATTCGGCTACTGAATGGTTTGCCAAAGATTCCAGGTTCGTGGACAGAAGGTTCGATGCAGGTATGATCACAGGTTCGTGATTGGTGATGCAGGGTTCGTTGCAGAGAAGGGAGGGTTCGGTGCAGGGTTCGCCTGGGTTGGCTACAGGTTCGGGATACTTAGTCTTCATGGAAGAAGGTTCGGCCGATCTAGGAGGCCACGAACCTGCACCATCTAACTCCTTTTTCGATCCAAGCCTGTTACAATCATGTTCCTAACAATACCTAAACATTTATGCACCTTCATCTAAGTGTTTTATGTGTTTAGTGTCGGTCAATACAGCAAATCCAAAAGAACTTGAGAAAACCCTATAAAACCGAATTTAAAATGGATATTTACCTTAGATTTCGTGGATTAAATTCCACAATGCTTGTACTTCTGAAATCTACACGATGAGAGGAACGTCTTGGCACCAAATTTGCTGAAATCCAACACGAGATGGCCACTATCTTGTAGAGAGAAATTTGAGAGAAAAATCTTTTAGAGAGAGGAAAGGTTTGGGACGAAAATGAGGGGAAAGAGGAGAGGGTTGTGGTGGTTGAGGCATTTAATGCCTTCATTAATTGTGGGAAAAATACCCGATCGTTCGGTTTCGTTTGGTTTCCCGTAAATTGTCGTTTCGCGTAGTTTTCGCGACAAAACATCACGGTGCATAAAAACAGAATTTATATTATTAATCCAAGTTGTGATTCCTAATAAATTAGCTAATATCTTCTAATTATTTAATTTAAAATATTAATTTATTGTTTAAATCGAAATGTACGGTCGTCGCGCGTATTCATCCGAATCGTCATCCGTACGAACACGGTGATAACTGTACCTTTCAATCTTGTTTTCTAATTATAGAATATCATTCAGAACGTTAAACTTTCAGATATATTCGTACAGATCGTCACCTATATGAATAACCCGTCAATTTAGCATTCACGTAACGATACTCGTGTGTTTTGTTCTTTAAAATCTCGCATACGTTTATACATAATAAATCCTAAACAAATAATCACATGATGGTTCTGTATTGTCAAATAATTATCTGACTCAAGAACCATCATTCTGAACTGTGTTTCTGTTAACTGTTTCTGAATTTTGTTCTATGATAACACACTATGATAATGATAAATGATATGAATAGGAAGCGTACTGAAATGTATGTGGTTCGTACCTGTTTTACTGTTCATAAGCTGTAGAGATCACTGTTCCGGTGACGGTTCCGGCACTGATGTTACATATCGTATATATGCATATGTGTGGAACTCATCCACAAAACAGATAAGTCCTCATTAAACACATCTCGAACCGTTGATAGCGCGTGGCGCTCAGCGTGGTAATTCTGAACGTATAGTCCAGGTTATTTGGTGGGTGTTCGGGTTCTTCCGGTTACGTTAAAACGCGTCGTTTCGAACGTATTTTTAAAATACATGTTTTTGTAAAACTAGTTTGGTTTAAAGCTTTTTCGATGGTAATTCCTAATAAATATTTTAAATTCCATTTAATTACTTATATGATTTCGAAAATGTTTAATTCAATGGTTTCGTCAAATGGTATCACCTTTGCGCGTATTCGTACGAATCGTCACCCGAACGAACACGGCGATGGCTTTACTTTTTGATTTGGTGTCCTACTTAACAGATATCATTCAGAATATTAAACCAACACATATATTTGTGTGACTTGTCACCCAGACCAATAAACTGTCAGTTTAATATTCTCAAATGGTATCAGATTTCGTTTGGGATTTGATATTCTTACCAACAATCTCAACTTGACTTACCTGTTCCACATGTTCTCATTGATTTCTCATTGTTTTGTCGATTTTCTGATCCTTGTTATTTAAGGATTCGTATCACAAGCGCACTGTTTTTGTCATTTGTACATATTGTCATTTGTTATTTCACATGTATTTCGATTTGTTGCAATCATGAATGCCATTGTATTTTACAACGTAAAATAGTTATTGACAAAGGTAATCATAGGTAATAGTTATGTAAATAAAAATACCGTATGATTATCGGACGATCAAGTACCAGTTGTCACAGTCTCCCCTAGTTAAAGAAATTTTGTCCCGAAATTTAAGCATCATTACCGGGCACAACATCTTTTGTAAACAGATGGGGATACTTGGATTTGATGAGATCCTCATGCTCCCATGTAAATTTTGGGCCACGTTTGGTGTTCCAACGAACCTTCATGATAGGAATACGGCTTCATTTCAGTTTCTTAACTTCATGATCCATAATCTCTACAAGTTCTTCTATGAAATTGATTTTCTCAGCAACTTGAATATCCTCAAAGGTGTGACCAACGATTCATCAGCAAGGCATTTCTTCAAATTTGATACATGAAGCACATCATGCACCCCGTTGTGTTCATCAGGCAACTTAAGTCCGTATGCCACGGGACCGATTCGTTGTGTTATCTCGAATAGTCTGACATACCTTGGTGCTAGTTTTCCTTTAGCCCCAAAATGAACTACGCCCTTCCTGGGAGACACTTTCAACATAACTCGGTCACCCACCTGGAATTCCAAAGGCTTCCAGCGATTGTCGGCTTTGCTCTTTTAGCAAATACAAGCAGCATGTAATTTCTGCTGAATCTGGGATATCTTATCAGTTGTTTCCTGAATAAGTTCAGGTCCAATTATCTGTTGTCTCCCACTTCGGTCCAACAAATTGGCGACTGATAATTTCTACCATACAACGCTTCGAATGATGCGCATCCGATGCTACTATGGTAATTGTTGTTATAAGATAACTCAATTAGTGGTAGATGTGCATCCCAATTCCTACCAAAGACGAGCACACATGTTCGTAGCATATCCTCTAGGGTTTGAATAGTTCTCTCTCTTTGACCATCAATTTGTGGATGGTAAACAGTACTTAGATTTATGTTTGTCCCTAATGATTGCTGTAGTGATTGCCAGAACCGTGATGTGAATGGACTCTCCCGGTATGAAATAATAGACAATGGCACCCCGTTTCATACTATTATCTCCTTGATGTATAGTTTTTCCAGATTTTCCATGGTATTGTTCTCACGCATCGGTAAAAAGTTAGCGGACTTATTTAATCGATCGATAATGACCCATATGGTATCATGTCCGCTGGAAGTGCGGGGTAGCTTGGTAATGAAATCCATAGCCACTTGTTCCCACTTCCATTGTTGAATTTCTGGTTGTTCCATGAAACCTGACGGTTTCTGGTGTTCGGCTTTCACTTTCGCACATGTTAAACACTTTCCAACATAAATAGCTACGTTGTTCTTCACACATGGCCACCAATAAAACGCCCTAGATCCTGGTACATCTTATCGGTGCCAGGATGAAAAGAGTAGCGAGTTTTGTGTGCCTCATTAAGAATGAGTCTTCTGAGTTCGTCTATTGCCGGAATCCATACATGATCCTGGTAATAGATAATCCCATCCTGATTTGTCTCAAATTGTATTTCTGCTCCACATTCATGTTCGTTCTTCAGCTTGTCTCTTTCCACTGCTTGTTGTTGTGTGTGTACAATTTGATCATGTAGGCTAGTTTGCACTTTCATTCCCATTGCCCTAACGCCCAATGGTTTGATTCATTCCTTATGGCTCAAAGCATCAGCTACAATGTTAGCTTTGCCTGGATGGTATTTGTGTTGGTTTGGTGATCTTGATCTACAACCAAATTAGGACCGAATATACGAAGCTCTACGAACTACTAACTACGTGCGGAATCCATAGCAAGTATGTAAAATAACAAAGAACACATGCAATTCCATAAACACTCTTGTATATATCAACAAATGATTACAAGAACAAAAGATTCTCACACAGAGAATTTCCTCACAACTCTGATCAAAGTTCTACTGAAAATACAAATAAAACATCTATTTATACTAACAGTACCAGCGAACCTTCAATCAATAAGGTTTGCTAGCCGAACCCTAAGGTTCGGTGAACGAACCCTTAGGGTTCGTTAGACAAACCTTACTCACGAACCATAGGTTCGCCGAACCCTACACCTTCTATAGTTCGGCTGATTGTTAAGGTTCGTGGGCCAAACCAACCTTAACAAAGAGCAGCGAACCCTTTACAAATATAAATAAAACTATCTTTTGAATAGCAAACAATTACAAAATATGTACTAACAAACTCCCCCTAAATGTTTGCTATCAAAATCTTTTAATCTTTATCTTCTGCTTTGTCTTGAACTTCACTTGATTCTTCAACAATTTCAGTCACCACATTATCCACCGCTCTAATTACAACAGAACGTGGAATCTTTGCTAATCTTTCAGCTTCAATCTTTGCATCTCGTTCATCTCTTTCCTTCTGCAATTGCATCAATTCAGTGTAAAGATAATTCACATCATTCCAATTGCAACCAGAATGTATTTTCAAAGTGAAACACATTTGTGCAATGGTTTGATATTGAATAGCCATATCTTTATAACTGACTCCATACTCATGCCATCCTTCTTCAGCATAAATCTGAGCTGAATCCAACAAAGCAATATCATCTCTTGAACAATTGACAATCCATATAGGATCAAACAATCTTATAACTCTCCAATCATTGTCTTGCTTCAGAACAATTACACACTCAGAAGTCTGTTCATCATAAAACCAGAACTTGAAATAAGGATTCCAATTCTGTTCAACCTTTCTGAGTCTTGGTCTTTTGTAAACAACTGGCTTCAAATAATTCTTGAATCTTTCTCTATATTGAGGAGATAACAAACTCCATCCATGCCTTGCCTCTTTCTTTAACAAGTTTTCAAAAATATCATTATGTCGAGTCTGAATAGGCTTGATCATCCTTAACTGTGAAAGTCTTCTACACTCATAAACTGGTAATGTCATTAAATCAATTGCTTTTCCAAAGTATTGACATCCATCAGTCCTCTTCACCACATAGCATCCTTTGTCAGCTAAACTTCCAGAAATATAATGAAAATAACCATAACTAATGATCTTTCCATTCATCTTAGACTTAGAACCAATCTTGAACTTCTTAACTTGTTTAGACAAGTTTTCTGGATCCTTATCTTCAAAAACCTCTCTCATAATCTTGAAAGAATGTAAATGAGCAATTATGTACTTTCTTTCATCTTCAAAATCTTGCCAATAATCCCAATTAGTCTTTTCTCGAACTGGATTCAATGTAGAACTTGACATACTCCCAGCTATAAAAATTTTCTTCAAAGAATCCAAAGCTAACAATTCTTCATCAATAATATCTTTATCATAATCAGACATATCATCATCAACATCCTTCTCAAAATCAAATATCAAATCATCATCATCATCATTATCAAACACACTTTGATATTCCTGAATTGAGTAATCCCCAACAATTTCTCCTTCTTCAATTTCTTGATCAATTTGAACTTCAATGATCTTTCGCTGTAAATCAACATCAGAATGCATTTTAAATAAATCAAGAAAAGTAGGCAAAGAGTAATCAACAACAGTCTTGTTAGTTTCCATTTCAACCAAATCATCAGAATCACTTTCAGTACAATCCCTGACTCTATCATCCGAAACTGCACTAATAGGAGCTGCATCAGTAACATTCTTTGAATGATCATAAACAATCAAAGCTCCAGTCATAGCATTTAAACCACCAACATTTCCAGCAACTCCACCAGCACCACCATCTGCTTCATCATCTCCATGATAATCAAAATCATCTAAATGTTCATCCACATCTGTATCTCCATAATCAACTTTTTCTTCATCTTCATCTTCTTTCTTCTCTTCTTCATCATCAATGTTCACAATTTCTTTATCAATTCCAGAACTTGATGCTTCTGATTTCGTCACTTTCTTTTCTAAATCTTCAATCTTAGATCTCAATTCCGAATTTTCATGTTGCAATCCAACAATATCCTCAAATTGTAACTTTACCAAAAACTCTAACTCAGAAATTTTGTCTTTCATTGCTTTCTTTTCAGCAGCCTCCTCTTCTTTCCATTTAAACATTAATTCCATCTGAGTTTTTAATTCATCCAATCCAGAAGAACCAACATCTTGTTCCTTTTCCTTTTGCAAACTTTCAACTTCTTTAGTCAACAAAGATATTCTTCTTTTGAGATCAGAATCATCATAATCTGTAAAATGAATATCACCTAAATCATCAAGTCCAGAAAATAAATCATCTCTAGGAATTGATTCCTGAGGCATAGAAGATCCTGGGAAAGAAGTAGTCACAGTAGTTGTCTCCACAAAAGAAGGCACAAAAGAAGCTACATTCACAAACTCTGGAGTTTGTGAAGTAGATATATGAATATCAGAAGATGAAACAACAGTAGCAACCACTGGTGAAACAGAAACATCAGCAATCACTGGTGAAACAGAAGCAGAGACTGAAGTAACAACTGATGAAGACACACTGGTCTTAGTAGCCTTAGTCTTTCTCTTCTCATAAGGCCCTCTCTTGGCCATTCTTTTTAATTTCTTAGGCCTTGAACTCTCAGGCTCTTCAACAACAAAATTAGGATCATCTTTTTGTTCTTTTTCTTCAGCAGCCTTTTCAACGAATTTCCTTTTCATTCTCTTGACCATCTGATTTCCTTCTTGAACCAACTCATATTCTGATTCTGTATCAGAAGATTCACTTTCAACATCATCAACAACAACATCTTCAGTTTGCTTTTCAGAATTATCAATCTCTAAAGGCTCTTGTGAACTTTGAACTTGTGGAGTAGATTGAGAAGTTTGACCAGATGATTTCTTTGATTGTCTTGGAGGAGGTGGAGGTGGAATATCAGTATCATCTCTAATCACATCTTCAGTGTCAGAATCCGACTCTGCATGCCTCCATGCATCACCTTCAGGAGCAACATAGTTTGCCCTGGCACAGTGAGCAATCAAGTTTTTCTCTAAAACAGCATCTCCAGTCCTTTGATAAACTTTAACTTGACCCAAGCTAATGTCATTCATATGCTTTAGCTTCAACAAATCTCCAGCTTCCCTAGGCAATTGCCCCTCAGGCATCCTCTCATCAATCAGCATCTGTATGAATCTAGGATACATGTAGAATCTATCCTTAACCTTGGTGATGTTGTCACACATATATCTGAATATCATCCCAGAAAAATTGAACGGTTTGTTCAATATGAGAGCAACCATGGCAGATCGCATCAAATCCCTCATCTCATCAAATGTGCCTTTCCTCATACTAAGGCAATGCAGCAACACATGTGCTAGAAACTTGTACTGCAGAGGAAGCTTACCCTTCTTCACTGAAATGGAGTTATAAACTCCAAAGTATCTAATACGTAGAAAACAACCTTTGATACAACTCTCAGGAATGAGAGTCATACCCTCTGGTTCACCTCCAAAATGTAACACTCTTCTGATATCAGCTTCAGTGATACGAATTGCTTGTCCAAGCACATTCGCATCAATAGTATATACATCATCTACAGTAATCACTCTTGCAGAACTCCAGAAACTCTGAATATGTGAACGATAAATCTGAACTGAACTTGATATGGCATGATATACCCTTGATCTTCTCAAAAACTCAATCATCGGTCTGAACTCTTTACCATTCTTGGTAGTGGGATCCAGATATGCACAAATGTTGTGTTTATCGCCAAACACTAAGTTCGCCATGTCTACAAATAAAAGAAACAAAATTAGAAACAAAAATTAAACAAAATATTAAAAATAAAACTAAAAAAATTTCTAAGTAATAAAATGCAGCGAACCCTATATACTATGGCGAACCTTATAACTAAACGAACCCTATTTGTTCTGGCGAACTATTCCCTAAACGAACCCTTAATAATCTGACGAACTATGCTTTGAACGAACCTTAAATGAATTGGCGAACTATTCAATGAACGAACCCTAATGAAATTCAAAGGTTCGCCACGAACCTTCAAGAATTCAGCGAACCCTGATAGTTCGGCGAACCTAAGGTTCGTTCAGCAAACCTGTTAACACCAAAATTTTACCAAACACAAAAATCTCTAATTTCTTGAAAAAATTCACACACCTAGGTTCGAACCTAACCGATGAATGATTTTAATGAAAACAATTTCTTCAATTTCCAATTTTTATCAAGTTAAAATCAAATTTACAGTCACGATTTTCAAATTTCTAAAAACACTCAAATCTCTCAAATTACTCGGTCAAATTCCAAGATTTATACCTAAAAATGTTCACGATATGATTCTGATTCTAATGATGTAAACGAAAAACTCTGGGGGGTCCAAGATCAAAATTCGAAAAATACTTCTGGAGGGTTCGTCGTCTGCAATCAAAATGAAAGTGACGAACTATTTCCACGAACCCTGTATTTATATCTTACGAACCCTTTAAGCGAACTATATTCACGAACCCTCTCAACGAACTATTTCAGCGAACTATATCAACGAACCCTCTCAGCGAACTATTTCAGCGAACTATATCAACGAACCCTCTCAGCGAACCCTCTGTAAACTACTATCACGAACCTTGTCAACGAACCCAACCAAACGAACCTTTTCAAAACTTGATTTTTCTTTTTAATTCAAAACAAAATTCATGTTTAATTGTCCAAGGTCAAACAAATAATCAAAAATTATCAATTTAACATCAGATTCTAAAAAAATAAAATCTTTTTGTATTTTTAATTTTTTAGAACAAAACAAACTACAAATTAACAAAACTAATTCAACTAAAATTAAAATCTTTTTGTTTGAGAAAGATTCAAAACATGAGATCATATTATTTTACAATTTTCAATACATCTGTTTATATTATTTAAAATATTAAATTTCAAATCACAAAACTAAGATGATTGTTAGTATACTTATCCTCTTAAATTTATTACCTAATCAAAAATCAGTTTAAAACACAATTTTGAAAACATTTTATAATACTCCATTAACTTGAACACATCCCCGATTTGTGAATAATTAAACCAACATAAATGTTCTTAAAATTTTAAAATATCAATTTTAACTAATTTGATCATGCAAAAATAAAGCAGAATTTCTTTTCTGAAAATAACAAAATAAAAACAATTTGAACTTGTTCAAATTCATAGAATCAAGGTTGATACTTTCGTATGCTCAAATGATCCTGAAAATGAACTAAACAATAATTTAAGTTTAAGATTTAACAATCAGATCGATATTCCCATATACACATAGATTGTCCAAATCTTAAACAAAACCAAGAAAACAAATTTGAATTGTTTAAAACTATAACATTCAGGTCGATACGTAAGTATACACAAAGAATGTTTCAGTTTTAAACTAAAATAAAAGAAAAAACAAAATTTTAATTTCTTTTGAAAATGAAACACATGATCAAACTAGTATTTTGACTTTTTATTTAAGAAACATTTTGTCAGAAAATTACCACTCTTTCAGGACAAAACTAAGTACTGCATTCTAAGCACCTGTTTCTTATAAATCATAATCAAAATTTTATTTAAACTTTTCTTAACTAAGTAATAAACCTACCAACACATCATTCTTAGTACTTGTAATTACTTTTATAATTTTAATAACACAAACAGACATATTTCCAAATGCAAATAATGTACTATCATTTCTCACTTTATTGAATCAAATTCTCAGATTTTTATTTTTTAATGTTTTTGTGTTTTCTATAATACTTCTCCCCCTAAAAACTAAAACATAAAAAATTAAAGAAAAATCTGATGTTAATTCAATAAAGTTGATTACGAAGGAATTTGATGTTTTATTACCTCTCCCATGACCCTGATCCCATTTAATTTGAGTAAATACTCAAAGCGTTGTTTATCAAAGGCCTTGGTTAAGAGGTCAGCCCGTTGCTCGTTTGTGTGTATTTTCACAACATCAATCAGTTTCTTTTCATAACAATCTCTTATGAAATGAAACCGAATGTCAATATGTTTTGAGCGTGAATGATACACTGGGTTTTTAGTAATCGCAATCGCAGCCTCGTTGTCGACATGAATCGGGGTAGTTAAGAAATTAATTCCATAGTCTCGCATCTGTTGTTGTATCCACAATACTTGGGAACAACAACTGGCAGCAGCTACATATTCAGCTTCACATGTCGATGTAGCAACTGAAGTCTGTTTCTTACACTGCCATGAGACTAACCTCTCCCCCAAAAATTGAGCACCACCAGTAGTTGATTTGGAGTCAGTCTTACATCCTCCATAATCTGAATCACTGTAAGCATGAAAGGAGTAGTTATCATCCTTAGGATACCACAGACCGGTGTCTGGAGTACCCTTCAGATAACGTAAAATCCTCTTGACTGCAATCAGATGAGAAACCTTAGGTTTTGATTGATATCGAGCACAGATACTTGTAGCGAATACAATATCTGGTCGAGATGCAGTCAAATACATTAAGCTCCCAATCATTCCACGATACAATGTAGCATCGATTAACTCCCCCTTAATATCCGGCTCAATCCCGTGATTGGGCTGGATGGGCGTGGAAATAGGTTTACAATCAAGCATGCTAAAACGCTTCAGCACATCTTGAATATATTTGGTCTGATGGATAAAAATACCATCATCAGACTGATCTATTTGTAAACCCAAAAAGAACTTAATGTCAGACATTGCACTCATCTCGAACTTCTCAATCATCACCTGTTTAAATTCTAAACACATCTGCTCATCGGTAGATCCAAAGATGATGTCATCCACATAGATCTGAACAAGGAGAATATCCTTGCCCTTTTCCCGATAAAACAGAGTTTTATCTATCTGACCCCTATTGAACCCGTGTTCAATAAGGTGAGTCGAGAGAGTCTCATACCAAGCTCGAGGAGCTTGATGAAGACCGTACAGTGCTTTGTCGAGGATATAGACCTGATCCCGGTGGATAGGATCCTCAAAGCCCGGTGGCTGACAAACATACACTGTCTCCTTTAAAGAACCATAGAGGAATGCAGACTTAACATCCAGTTGAAAAACTTTAAACTTCCTGTGAGCAGCAAAAGATAAGAACAATCTTATTGCTTCAAGCCTTGCCACTGGTGCAAAAACCTCATCATAGTCAATTCCCTCTATTTGTCTGAACCCTTGAACAACCAAACGTGCCTTATTTCGCACAATCACTCCTCTATCATCGCGCTTACACTTCAACACCCACCTGGTGCCAATCTTCTTTTCACCTTTTGGTAAATCTACCAAATGCCAAACTCCAAGTTTCTGAAACTGATTGAGCTCCTCTTGCATAGCCTCCACCCAGGCAGGCTCACGCAGAGCTTCAGTTACAGATTTAGGCTCAATCTGAGAAACGAATGCAGAATACATCCATAACTCTTGAGTCCCATGATTGCGTTCCAGCTCAACATACAAGCTATCCTCCGATACAACTTGTCTTCTCGTTCTCACTCCATCAGACGGATTACCTATGATCTGCTCTACAGGATGATTCACATGAACTCTTGTCACTGGCACTTGCGGAATTCCAACTCCATGATCAAGATTTGTGATATTCTGATCTTCTTCTTGATCTTGAGAAAGTGCATCTTCAAAAACTTCCTGATCATCCTCCGATGACCAATCAACATTCAACTTTTCAGAAGTGCCTTCCTCAGTTGGACCAACTTCTTCAGAAGATTGAGAAACTCCTTGACAGTCAGAATTTTGAAGATCATATAACAACTGCAAAGAAATCTCATCATCAGTACAATTAGGAGACAAATTGAACGACTCAAAAAGCTTATCATAATCGAAAAGCCAATTTGGACCTTTGCCCTCAGGTATAGGTGTATGTCGTTGAACATCCACGTTATACCAGAGTTCCACAACACCCGTGCGTTTGTTAAACACCCGTTTGTTTGGTAGGCTGTAGCCAAGAAAGAAACCTTCTTCAACCTTAGAGTTAAATTTAGCATCTTTCTTTAGCATAGTACATGGAGCCCCAAAAGGTTCCAAGTGTTCCAAATTAGGTTTACGATTTTGAAGAAGCTCATAACATGTTTTATTGTATCGTTTAACAATCAAAACTCGATTGAGAGTGAAACAGGCAGTCGCTACGGCTTCATTCCAAAATGTAATGGGCAGCTTTGAATCAGCAAGCATTGTCCTAGCAGACTCAATCAAAGTACGATTCTTCCTCTCAGCAACACCGTTCATTTGCGGTTCATACGGTGCGCTAAACTGCTGCTGAATCCCTTTAGAATCACAAAATGCTTCCATGTTCTGATTCTTGAATTCTGTCCCATTGTCTGATCGAACCCGTCTAACCCTCAATTTATACAAAGTCTCCAACCTGTTCACAAGCAAAACAAAATTTTCATAAGTTTCAGATTTAAATTTCAAGAACATCACCCATGAAAACCTAGAAAAATCATCGGTCACTACAAAACAATATGATTCACCTCCAATACTTTTCACATTAATCGGACCAAACAAATCCATATGAAGAAGTTCTAGAGGTTTATCAATAGAAAACACAGTTTTAGACTTATGTGACCTCCTTTTCTGTTTGCCTTTCTTACACGACACACACACATCAGGTAATTTGAAATGTTTAACCGGTACACCATCAACTAAGTGATTGTGTACAAGATGATTCATCTTTCTGATGTGGATATGACCCATTCTCCTATGCCAGGACCGAGTATCCTGCTCTGTCGCCTTCGACACCAAACAAGTTTCAACTTTGTTAACTGTCTCCGCCTTTGCCATATCTAAAACATACAAATCCTTGCATCTATCAGCAGTCATTAAAATCCAGTCTTCAGGAATTTGAATCCCTTGCTTGAGCACATAACATTTCTTCTCATCAAACAACACTTTATATCCTTTGTCACTTATCTGAGACACACTCAACAAATTATTAGTTAACTCTTTGCAGTAATTCACATTATCAAAAGACACTTTACCATTGGTTAAACTACCCTTCCCGGTAATTTGACCACCTTTATCACCTGCAAAGTTAACATAACAACCGTTCATCTCCTGAAAATCTTTTAACAAACTGATCTCTCCCGTCATGTGCCTGGAGCATCCACTATCAATAATCCATCGACTATTGATATGGCCCGTGAATGCTACCTGCACCATAAATTAAAAAAATTGATCAGTACCAAAAGGGATGACTCCCGCCTTTTCGGCGTTGAGTCTCCCCGAACAGCCTCCTGCCGTTCAATCTTGATGAATTACTTGAAGACCCTTCTTCCAAGTATTCATCATTTCTCTCATCAAATCTATCACCTGACCTGTATCTGGATTTCCAACAAGAATTTGAACTCAAATTTTGTTTTGAAAAATTTTTATGAGAAAAATGATCATAAAATTCATCATCAGAAAATGATGATCTGTTTAAAACCATTTTACCTTTTTGATTTTTATCAAAAACTTGTTTTTTATGAACATTTTCTTCTTTTACCCAGATACACTCAGGATCAAATTTCCTGAGAATTCTCATCTCATCTTCACTAGGCTTTACCCTCCTAGGAATTCTATCCGAATGAATCACCCGACTGTCAAAAGAAGAAGTTTTCTTCTTGACCTTATGATTTGGACAATTAACAGAAATATGACCTTTTCCTCCACAAGTAAAACACTGTCGTGTTTCTCGTGGAGTAAAAGTATGAAATCTGTTACAATTATCCATATCACATTCAGCAATTAAATGTCCCAATTTCCCACATCTGTAGCATTTTCTTGATGAAACTTTCTTTGGTTTTTCATCAGACCCCTTAGATGAATCCAAAGACTTGGATGCTACAGATGAAGATAAGATCTTTTGATTCAAACCATTTGATTTTATCTGAACACTCTTTTGAGAAATCCTTGGTTCTCCATTGTTTCCAATCCCACTCTGTTTAACCTTTGAAATCTTTTTGACAAACTTTTTATCTCCTTTTTCAGAAATACCCTTTTGTTTGTTAAAAGAACTGCTGGACTCTCCTTTTTGTGTTGTTAAAGACTCAACAAACACAATTGGCTTAACATTAGAAGCTTGGTCGGATGAGCCGGTTGTCTAGTAATTCTTACAGTTGATTAGACAACCCCTGCATTTCTGATGGTGCTAGTCTGTAAGGAGATTTAGCCACAAGAATCACTCCTGAAATCAGATAGATAGGGAACTGCACCGATCGCTCTATTGGAAATCCCGATAAATCATCCGGAAAAACGTCCGTGTAATTTCTAACAATAGGAACATCTTGAATCTTGATCTTCTTCTTTTCTTTCTCCACTACATGAGCAAGAAAAGCCACACATTGTTTCCTCAAGCACTTGCGAGCCTTCATGCATCATATTATCTTCACACCGCGTCTTTTTTGATATCCATGAACCTATAACTCTTGATTGTTTGCCATTGGAATACGTAGTAGTTTTTCGGAACAGATGATCTAAACCCTGTTAAGGGATAACCAGTCCATTCCGACAATGATATCGTAACTGCCCAATTCCATTGGTATCAAATCGATGGTGAATGTTTGTTCATTAAGTGCTAATGGGCAATTCCTAAGTATTGTACTAACTGTGATTTGTTTCCCATTTGCTACCTCTATAGTGCAAAGGGATTCTAAAGATTCTTAATCTGATTAAGTTTGCATACAAAGTCAGATGAGATAAAACTCCGATCCGCACCAGTTTCAAATAAAATGGATGCATAAAAGTTATGTAAAGGAAACATACTAGTGGCCACATTCGGGTCCTGGCGTGCAGCTTGAGCTCCGAATGCAAAAGCTCGTACTCATGCTGCTTGAGCCCTTGGCTGTACCCGTTTGGGGCAATCCTTTGAGAAGTGACCAGGTTTTCCACAGGTGTAGGAAGAGCTGGTGTTAGTAATAGCAGCAGGCATCACCACTACATTGTTATTCCTGTTCTGGGTTGCTCAGTTCCTGTAATTACTCACCTAGTGCCCAAACCTCCCATAACTTGTACATTGTCTACACTAGCTTCCGGGATGATGATGATATTGACACTTGTTATAAATAGGAGCCATTCCGGTATACGGCTTTTTAGCTTGGTTTGGTGGGGCCTGTGTTACTTATTAAATAGGAGTGGTCATTGCATAGTTCTTGACGACCTTTTGTTTCTTGGCAGTGTGTCAATCTGGATTCTTGGTAGCTTCTCCCTTGCTCGATCCGACTTCCTTCTTCAGTGTACCAGAAGAAACCATTACATCAGTGAGTGTACCTGACAAAGTGATAGCCATTTCCAGTGTAGTGGGGTTGGTAGCAATCAGATGCCCTTGAATACAAGCCGACCGTCCTCACAGGTACTGGTCAATCTTCTTTTCCAAAGTTGGCACCAAGTCAGGTACTAGTGCTACTAGCTCATGGTATCTGATGGTATAGGCTAGATGCCCTGCTTCCACCATCACATGCTTTAGCACCTCAGTCTCCACATTTTGAAGTTCGTTCTTTGGGCAGAACTCACATCTGAGCAGCATTTTAAAATAATCCCAAGGCATACCCAGTGCCTCATCTCTTCCTCTAGTCTGTAGATGGGAATTTCACCAAGTTAGTGCTTGTTTGCTAAACGATCCTATAGCATATATGACTTTATGGTGCTCAAGACAACCACTGATGTCAAGGGTGTTTTCCATTTTCTCCATCCACTGGATCAAGCCAACAGCACCCTCATGACCGCTGAAACTAGGCGGTTTCATCGCACGAAATTCTTGTAGGAGTAGTCAGGGGCGTTTCTCGTGTTCCCGTTGCCCTCACTGGAGGATTCCTAGTTAGATTATTGTTGTTGTTGTTGTAGTTGTGATTCACCATGTCAGGAATTGGCTCCTTGAGCTAGTTATTCAGAAGGATTGCCAATGCCACAATAGCGGGGTCTATCTCATGCTGAGGAGGTGGAGGTAAAGGAGGAGGAGACGGCATTGGTGCCATTAGAGGTGGTGGTCTTCTTCGCGGCTTTCTGATCACAACAGAAAGAATATCGGTTAGTGCAATGATCAAACGTAGAAGACATATGCATATAAGTTCCTATTCTTAAGTTCTCTACATGAAGGGTCCCTAGGTTATAGTCTAGGCCAAACCATTCTAAGTAAAATGACGTATATTTTGGTATAACCATGGCTCTAATTGTTGGGTTTTGTAGATGTTTATCAAAGTCATATTAACCATTAATATGTAAAAACGCAGCAGAGTTATAATCAAAAACCATTTTGAGATTAGTTAGTTTATGTATCATATACACTTGTTAAAACAAAACCCAAATACAAAGGATCTTTATATGGAAGAACATGCTATCAAAACTCATAACAACATCATGAACTACCTCTTGAAACTCAGATTTGGAAGTGTAGAAGATGATGTTTGAAAGCTAATCTTCAATGTAGAAGACCTCAAGCTTGTATACCCCAAGCTTCCAACAAGAACACCTTTGAATACTAGGATCTCAACACCAATATTTCAGCTCAAATACCCTTTTAAAACTGAAAAGAACAGCCCCTAAGCTGCTGTTATTTTCGTGATAATGAGAGCAAGAAAAGAGAGAAAAGGCTTTCAACTTTTCTAGTGAGAGAGAGAGTGTATCTTGCATGTAAGTTGCTTGCACATGTAAAAGATCAACTTAAATCAAGTGGGTAAGGCTTTTGCAGCCAAAAAAAAGCTGAAAAATCTGCCCCCAATGGAAGGGTTTGCTTTTAAAATATCCCACCTATTTTGTTTAATCTTAATTAATCAAACCATTTAATTAATTTGTGACATGTAACAAATATATGTCACATTACATGAACCTAAATAATGTTATATAACCTCTTAAATAACAATATTTAGTAATCTCTCAAAATAAATAAACCCATGTTATTTATTAATTTCTCAAGTATGCAAGAAAACCACTTTCTAAATGTATTAAGTGTTGTAATTTATTTAATTGATCAAATCAATAAATAAATTTTGCAAGGTGTTTGTCTAGCTTGTTATTGGGTATGACCCGACTTGGATCATATCACACTAGCCACATCAATTTAATATGTATCTTGGGCAGATCGAATCCTACAATCTCCCACTTGCACAAGATTCATAGAAGATTGATGCAAGTAGCAAATAACGCCTAGCAACGGTTTGCTACTCCTAATGTATATGACTAAGTGCCATTCAATAACATCATCCTCTTCAAGTACCTCACTTAAATATGATTTAGGTGAATCAATCATTTATCCTTTTGTTACAGATGTCATGTTAAATCCTGGAGACATAGGGTTGTCATTCTCCAATGATTTAACTTTAACAGGCCTTAAACATCTTACTCTCAACGAATAAGAGGAACAAATTCCATCTTGACTACATACGTCTCTCACAATCACCTTGTATCATACCTGAACTCAGCCTTATGTACTGCCATGTTTTTAGAACAGCAAAGTACTAAGTCAAAGTACGACACTTGGTGAATATCAAGACCCAATATGTATCTCAGGTCTGAGGATACAATGATATTCGCCTTTACTCAATATTTCATATGACTAATCACTAAGATTCCATGAAGAAATATTTGAGAGCGGGTCAGTTCTATATCTATATCCCATAGATATTAATGAACCTTGTTAGCAACCTTTTGCTTTATATTCATACCTTATGAATATCAACCAATCCAAGTTCATAATAGTCTTACATTCATAGTTGTTCCCACAAATATGACCGACTACGGACGTTTAGAATAACTTATTTATTCATGGATTTAAACATGCAAAATAGGAACAGTGAATGAAAATTATAACCAAATAATTAAGTCAAATAACATAAGTTCCGATATCCAAATACAAAATTTGATCAAGTCCAATCACTAGAATATCGAAGTCCTAAGGAACAAGTATGACTTTCATGCTTTGTCCTTTCAAGGAGCTTCGTGAATGGATCCGCAATGTTTTGATCAGTGTGAACTTTGCGAATACATATCTTTCCTTTTTCAACTTCATCCCTTATGTAGTTGAACCTCCGTTCAATGTGCCGAGTCTTTTGATGTGCACGAGGTTCCTTGATTTGAGCAATCGCACCCTCGTTATCACAAAAGATCTCCAGGGGGTCTTGAATGGTAGCAACAACCCCTAGATCAGCAATGAACTTCCTAAGCCACGCAGCTTCTTGAGCTGCCAATGAAGCAGCGATGTATTCTGATTCTGTTGTAGATAGTGCCACTACATCTTGCTTTGAGCTCTTCCATGAGACCGCTCCTCCATTCATAATGAAGACATATCCCGACTGTGATCGTGAATCATCTCGATCAGTTTGGAAACTCGCATCCGTGTAACCCTTTACAACTAGTTCCTCCTCACCAGATCCATATATTAAGAACATATCCTTAGTGTTTCTAAGGTATTTCAAAATACTCTTAACAGCCATCCAATGACTATTTCCAGGATTCTGTTGATATCTGCTTGTCATGCTTAGAGCACATGACACGTCCGGTCTAGTGCATATCATTGCATACATGATGGATCCTATAGCAGACGCATATGGGACTCCATTCATTCTTTCTTGCTCAACTTTTGAACTAGGGCATTGAGATCTACTCAATATAGTCCCCTTTTGAATAGGTACCAAACCCTTCTTAGAATTCTCCATCTTGAACCTTTTCAAGACTTTGTCAATATATGCACTTTGGTTTAAGCCTATCAACCGCCTTGATCTATCCCTATAGATCTTTATTCCTAAAATATAGGCGGCTTCACCAAGATCCTTAATGGAAAAACAACTTCCAAGCCAGGCTTTTACACCTTGCAAGGTTGGAATGTCATTTCCAAATAGTAGAATGTCATCGACATATAATACAAGGAAAGTAATGATGCTCCCACTAGCCTTTTTATATACACAAGCTTCGTCAGCGTTTTTGATGAAGCCAAATTTCTTTACTTCATCATCAAAACGATGATTCCAACTTCTCGATGCTTGTTTCAATCCATAGATTGACTTATTTAACTTACATACCTTATTAGGATGTTTTGGATCGACAAAACCTTCAGGCTGTTCCATATGGACATCTTCCTCAAGATATCCATTAAGGAAAGCGGTTTTGACATCCATTTGCCAAATCTCATAGTCATAATATGCAGCTATGGCAAACAATATCCTAATAGACTTTAGCATCGCAACAGGTGAGAAAGTTTCATCATAATCAACACCTTGAGTTTGAGTGAAACCTTTTGCTACAAGTCTAGCTTTATAAGTATCCAAGTTTCCATGCATATCGGTTTTCTTCTTGAAAACCCACTTACTTCCAACTACCTTGGACTTAAGAGGTGGTGTAACCAATTCCCAAACTTGGTTATCATACATGGATTGCATCTCAATGTTCATGGCTTCTTGCCATTTGTCAAAATCAGGTTTTGACATTGCATCACGGTATGTGGTTGGTTCATCGGAATCCACCACATAGCATCCATCCATAAAAAATCCATATCTCTCAGGAGGAACACTAATTCTACCAGATCTGCGAATGTTTTGTGTATCTTGATCATCCACATGATCATTCTCAACATCCTCATGTTGATTGCTTGTATCAACCAAATGTGTATCGTCTTGTGAATCTTGAACCTCTTCAAGTTCCACTGTTCTTCCACTAGTTCCTTCCGAAAGGAACTTAGTTTCCAAGAACTCAGCCTTTCGAGCAATAAACACTTTCTGCTCTGTTGGATCATAGAAATAATATCCCATACAATCTCTAGGATATCCAACAAAGATACACTTAGTGGATCGGGCTTTCAGTTTGTTTTGAGTGTATTGCTTAGGATAAGCCTCACATCCCCAAACTTTTAAATATGACAATGATGGAACCTTTCCATGCCATATTTCGAAAGGTGTCCTTTCCACTTTCTTGGTTGGGGCCATATTTAAAATACGGGCCGCGGAGAGCAAAGCGAAACCCCAAAATGATAGAGGTAGTGTGTTTCTAGCCATCATAGATCGAACCATATCCAATAGAGTCCGATTCCTCCTCTCAGATACACCATTATGTTGTGGTGTTCCAGGTGGAGTAAGTTGTGAGACAATCCCACAACTTCTAACATACTCTTGAAATTCACTGCTTAGGTATTCACCTCCTCTATCGGTTCGAAGAATCTTGACCGTTTTGCTGAGTTGATTTTCTACTTCATTCTTGAAGATTTTGAACATTTCAAAAGATTCATGTTTGTGTCTTAACAAGTACACATACCCATAACGACTATAGTCATCGGTAAAGGTAATGAAGTATCTTTCACCATTCCTTGTGATCGGATTAAAAGGTCCACATACATCCGAATGTATGATCCCTAATAAATCCTTTGCCCTTTCATTAGTCCCACTAAAAGGGGCCTTTGTCATTTTACCTTGTAAACAAGACTCGCATACATCAAATGAATCATTTTCATTAGTTTTTAAAAGACCATTCTTTTGAAGTTTTTGCATGCGATTTTTGTTTATGTGTCCAAGGCGACAATGCCAAAGATAGGAATCACTCAAATCTAATTTGAGCCTTTTGGTGGTAGCTTGGTACATTGAGCTATGATATGTTGTGTTATCATGAACCAATTCATAAATACCATTACAAGGCATAGCCTTAAAATAAAACACATGATTTAAAGAAACATGGATATCATTGTCAACAAACTTGAAATCATAACCATATTGTCTTAAAAGGGAAACTGAAATAATATTCCTAGTCAAACTAGGAGCATACAAAATATTTTTCAAAATAACTTCCAAACCACTTGGAAGCTTCAAAACATAGTCTCCTTGGGCTTCAACATGAACCTTTGCACCATTGCCCATGAAGAGACTTATTTCCCCTTTTGCATAATGTTCACTTCTTTTGAACCCCTGCAACAAATTGCAAATATGAGTTCCACATCCGGTATCTAGTACCCATGTGTTAGAAGAAATAACATTTAGCTCAACTTGTATCATAAAATTTGTACCTGAGGTTTGCCCCGCATCCCTCTTAGCTTTCAACTCTTTGAGATAGACCGGACAATTGCGTTTCCAATGGCCTATCTCACCACATTCAAAACATGGGTCATCTTTAGCAACCTTTTGCTTCTTTTCTTTCGGTTTGGTTGGTTCCATTTTAGCTTTTCCCTTACCCTTCCCCTTGACGTGCCTTTTCCCTTTAGCAACACTTGCCTTAGGGTCGGGGTGGTTCCTCTTCTTACTACCTCCCTCATTGATCGTAAGGACCGGTAAAACCTTTTTACCCATACCCGCCTCGGCCGTTTTGAGCATTGCATGAAGCTCACCAATGCTCTTGTCCCATCCATTCATATTATAATTCATAACAAAGGTTTCAAACCTTTTGGATAGGGAGTTAAGGATCAAATCCGTAGCTAACTCATTTGAGACACGGCAGTTAAGTCTCTCGAGGCGATCAATGTGGCTTTTCATCTTGAGAACATAAGATGAAACTGATTGGGTCTCGTCCATCCGACATGCATGAAGTGCTCGAACCGTTTCGAACCGTTCCACCCTAGATTGTTGTTGGAACATTTCCTTCAACTGGGTGATCATATCATAAGCATTGTGGTTCTCAAAGTCCTTTTGTAAATCGGAAGTCATACTCGCCAACATTAGACATGAGACTTGCACGGAGTCCTCGACGTACTTGACCCAATCGTTAAAGGCTTCCACGTCATTCTCATCGGGTTGATCGGGAATAGGATCGTCCAACACATAGGATTTCTTCTCTTGCTTGAGAACAATTCTCAAGTTTCGGTACCAATCCATGAAGTTCCCATGGTTAAGACGTTCCTTTTCGAGGATGGTTCTTAGTGATAGGTTGTGGACGTTCGGGTTTGCGTTGTTGTTGTTAGCTGCCATCTACAATTTTCAAAGTTCAATTTTAGTATTTTTAATATCAATGTATTTTAATTACTAATACCCTTTTATGTCTCATAGACAATTAATAATTAAAATCTAGAATCCAACGTTACATTTAAATATTGGTTAGGTGATCTTTATCCCTTTATTTAAATTAACAAGGTAGTCAACGTTTTGACAATTGTAACCTATTACAATTTCTAGTGTATGGGATTGGTTTAAACATCTTATGTTTTGTTTGGCATGTTTATCCCATCAACATCTTTTGTACGTCATGCTTCGGTGATCCTAATGCATGATTTCCAAATCAAGTCGTCCTACTTAAACACACGTGTGATTTTACAAATACAAGTGGTTAGGTGACCTTTATCCCACAAATACGGTAATTTCACCTCAACTTCACAAGTTTCTAAGTTTATGGTTAGGTGACCTTTATCCCATAAATAAGTTGCAAGTGAATTGAGTGTTGTTTAAAAGGATGGTGTTAAAACTTGTTTTGTAAAGGGTCTTTATAGTTTCTAAAATTCTAGTTTTTAGAAAAACCTTTTATACCATACTATTTGTATGCATTCAAATACATGGTATTTATATAAAAAAAAATTTTGTTTTTGATTCCTTTTAATGAAACTCATTTTATTAAATCATTAACCTTTAATAAACCATTTTATTAAATCCTTTAATGATTTTTAAAGAACCAATTTTATGTTTGTTTTATCTTATTTGTTTAACTAGTTTTATCAATTTTCTACTAAAATGTCAAACTTATTCAAACAACCAAACATAAAATATAAGTGCATAACCATAGCCAACTATTTTGACCACACTTGCTTGCCATAACAAGTGTGTCAAAAGGTCATTCCTAAGGGTAAAAACATGACACAATGTTGTGTTGATGAACTCCCACTTGAACTTGCATCCAAATGCTTCAAGTATTCCTTTTGTGTTGTGATTCCACCACCATCTTTAGGCACCTTCTTTGTCTTACAAATCAGCCCCAAAATGCTTGTTACATAGAAAAAATCCTAATACATTTTTTCTAGAAAAATAAAGTGCAACCTAATCTATTTTTACATATCAAATGAAACAAATAAATTACATGCCTTTATTTCAACCAAATAAAATCACAACCACAAACAATCAAACACAAGGTCATGGCTAGGTTATTTGCACCAAAATACATCCAAATGCATACACAAAAAAACGTAACATGGTCCCTTTTCTAACCCAAAATTTCAGCCAACACAAACCAAATCCAAGTGGGTTTTTGTCCAAACAAACAAACCATCTTATGATTTTAATTTTTCAAGATTCTTACATGCATATAAAAGTAATATCTTGAAAAACAAAGGGATTTCCATGTGTGAAATTTCCAGCCCACTTTTTACTCAAAAAGGACCCGAAAATTTCGATTTTTTGAAGCATGCATCCATATAACCGGCTCTTGATGCCATTGTTGGGTTTTGTAGATGTTTATCAAAGTCATATTAACCATTAATATGTAAAAACGCAGCAGAGTTATAATCAAAAACCATTTTGAGATTAGTTAGTTTATGTATCATATACACTTGTTAAAACAAAACCCAAATACAAAGGATCTTTATATGGAAGAACATGCTATCAAAACTCATAACAACATCATGAACTACCTCTTGAAACTCAGATTTGGAAGTGTAGAAGATGATGTTTGAAAGCTAATCTTCAATGTAGAAGACCTCAAGCTTGTATACCCCAAGCTTCCAACAAGAACACCTTTGAATACTAGGATCTCAACACCAATATTTCAGCTCAAATACCCTTTTAAAACTGAAAAGAACAGCCCCTAAGCTGCTGTTATTTTCGTGATAATGAGAGCAAGAAAAGAGAGAAAAGGCTTTCAACTTTTCTAGTGAGAGAGAGAGTGTATCTTGCATGTAAGTTGCTTGCACATGTAAAAGATCAACTTAAATCAAGTGGGTAAGGCTTTTGCAGCAAAAAAAAAAGCTGAAAAATCTGCCCCCAATGGAAGGGTTTGCTTTTAAAATATCCCACCTATTTTGTTTAATCTTAATTAATCAAACCATTTAATTAATTTGTGACATGTAACAAATATATGTCACATTACATGAACCTAAATAATGTTATATAACCTCTTAAATAACAATATTTAGTAATCTCTCAAAATAAATAAACCCATGTTATTTATTAATTTCTCAAGTGCATCTATTTAGAAAACCACTTTCTAAATGTATTAAGTGTTGTAATTTATTTAATTGATCAAATCAATAAATAAATTTTGCAAGGTGTTTGTCTAGCTTGTTATTGGGTATGACCCGACTTGGATCATATCACACTAGCCACATCAATTTAATATGTATCTTGGGCAGATCGAATCCTACACTAATACCAATCTGTCACACCCCGAGCCAGTGGGCTGGATCGACTTTACCGTCTGGGGAATAGTCTCGGGGTATCAAATGATAATCGTAATGATCAGATTGTTAATGAGAAATGCTAACTTAAAATAGAATTATAAATTTAAATTACATCATTCATGTTTCATAATTCAACAATGTAAATCTAGCAAAAGGAACCGTGAACTAACTATCTTGTATTTGCACAAGTTATACAAAAGAGATTCACATAGTGTCTTCAAAATATGTGCACACAAAAGTAGCTAGGTCCACTACTAAGGCCCACTATCTATGATCCCGAATCCTGGTGACTAAACCTGTTCATCACCTGAGAAATCATGTAAGTAAAACAAGTCAACATGAGGTTAGTGAGTTCATATGTTATGCAGTTTATAAATGTTTTAAATTGTTGTTCTCAGTCTTATTGTTGATTTGGTGAATTCGATCTGGATCTTATCAAGAAGCTCTATGAACAATTAAACACGTGCGGAATCCATGTTTAATATATAAGAGTCAAAGAGTAACAAGCAATTTCATAAACATCTTCATTCGATTAATCAATCTTCAATGTTTACAGATCTCACATAGA
The DNA here is from genome assembly GCA_009363875.1 of Mikania micrantha. Classification (NCBI taxonomy): domain Eukaryota; kingdom Viridiplantae; phylum Streptophyta; class Magnoliopsida; order Asterales; family Asteraceae; genus Mikania; species Mikania micrantha. Next base: position 73,128,870 of record CM018691.1, on the reverse strand, counting down.
GATTTCTCACACAGAGAATACACACTCAATTCTCCAAGAATTTCCAAGAGTTCTGAAAATTTTTGAGAAAAACAGACAAACCTTCTATATATACACTTACTGTCAGCCGAACCTATTCCCTAGCCGAACCTTGAGGTTCGCTGGGCGAACCTAAGTTGCCAAACCTATAGGTTCGCCGAACCTAAGCCAAAACCTTTTACAACTTTCTATAATCTACATTTTTGAATAACAATCTATTACAAATATGTACTAACAAACTCCCCCTTAATAGTTGCTATAAAAAATCTTCAGACTTCGTCTTCAGCTTTATCTTCAGTCTTGTCATTAACTTCACTAGTTTCATCAACAACATTATCAACCGCTCATATCACAACCGACTGAGGAATCTTGGCTAACCTTCCAGCTTCAAGTTTAGCATCCCTTTCATCCATTTCTTTTTGTAAATGCATCAGCTCAACATATAGATAATTCACATCTTCCCAGTTGCATCCAGAATGTAAACCTAAAGTATAACACATTCGAGCAATGGTCTGAAACTGAACTGCCATATCTTTATAGCTTATCCCCACATCATGATAACCTTCTGCTACAAAAATATCAACCATGTTAAGCAAATCAATATCATCCTTTGATCAATTAACAATCCACACAGGATCCAGCATTCTGATAACTCTCCACTTGTCTTCTTGTTTCAACAAAATTACTACTTCAGCTGTCTTCTCATCATAAAACCAAAATTTGAAATACTGATTCCAATTATGTTCTATCATTCTCAATCTTGGTCTTCTAAACACTTTAGGCTTTGCATATCCATGTATCTGGTCTTTGACTTGAGGAGACAACAAAATCCATCCAGACCTAGCTTCTTTCTTCAATAACTTCTCAAAAGTTTCATTGTGTTTAGTCTGAATAGGTTTGATCATCTTCAATCTTGACAGCTCCATGCACTCAAAAGATGGCAAAGACATTAAATCTAATGCCTTTCCAAAATATTGACACCCATCAATTCGTTTCACCACATAACATCCTTTATCAGTCAGACTTCCAGGAATGTTGTGAAGTAACCATAACTAACAATTCTTCCAATCATCTTTGACTTGGATCCAATCTTGAATCTTTTGAATTGTTTAGTTTGGTTGTCTTGAACTTTATCGTCTATTACTTCAATCATCTGCTTAAAGATGTACAAATGATCAACAATGTACTTCATCTCTTCTTGATTTTCTTTCCAGAAATCCAGGTTAGTCTTTTTTTTAACCTTAGCCAATGATGTCTTTGACACGTCTCCAAGATTAAAAATCTTCTTTAACGTATTCAGGTTGTACAAATCCTCCTCCATTGGCTCATAATTCTCAAAATCAAATAAGTCTAAATCATCATCTTGCTCAAAATCAAACACTTGATCAGCATCAATATCAAACATATCATTGAAGTCTTTTGTTGAATAACCTCCAGCTATTTCACCTTCTTCTAAGTCTTTCTCCACTGATATCTCAACTATCAATCTCTGCAAATCAATATCAGAATTTTTTTTAAACAAGTCAAGAAATGTAGGCAGAGAATAATCAATAATCGTCTTTGGTTCCATTTCCATTAAATCTTCAATATCAGTACAATCAGTAGCCCTATCAGAAGACACAGCTGTAACAGGAGTAGCATCCAAAGTAATCTTTGAAGGATCATAAACGACAATAGCTCCAGTCTGTGAAGTCAAACCACCATTTCCACCTGATCCACCTACCACATCACCATCATCTTCCTCATCATCATCATGAGCATTCAAGCCTAGATGCTCATCAACATCAGAATCACCACAGTCCACTTTTTCATCTTCTTCTTCCTCTTCCTCATCCAAATTCACAAACACCTTCTCTGCACCAGAAACTTCATCCTGAGAATCTTTGACTTTCAGATCATCAATCTTTTGCCTTAAATCACTATTCTCATTCTGTAGTTCAGCAATATCAACATTCTGGATATCAATCATAGACTCCAACGAAGCAATTCTTTCATTCATCATCTTCTTCTCAGCTACATCTTCTTCTCTCCACTTCATTAGTTGAGCAATTTGACTTTTCATCTCATCTAACTCACTTGTTCCTGATGAAGATGGTTGATCAGCTTGGACTTTCTCCTTTTCCATCTTGTATTGATCAAACTCCTTTGACAACATAGAAATTCTTCTTCTAAGCTCGGTGTCATCGTAATCCACAGTAAAATTTAGATCCAAATCATCTAAATTTCCAAGCAAGGAATCATCTCTGGAAGTAGAAGCTTGATGAAATGAAGTTTCTGGAAATGATGTAGTTACTGTAGTAGTCTCCATGAAAGAAGGAACAAAGGAAGCTATGTTCACATACTTAGGAGCTTGCCCAAAGCCTCCTGGAACTGTAGAAACAGGAACTAAAACAGTAGTATGTGAAAAAGAAGCAGGAACTGTAGCAGGTGGAAAAGATGTAATAACAGGAATAGATGAAGAAACAGGAGAAGAAACAGCAGATGAAGATATTATGATCTTAGGAACTTTAGTCTTCTTCTTTGCATTTGGACCTTTGGCCATTTTCTTCTTCTTCTTCGGCCTTGATGATTCAGGCTCTTCAACTACAAAATCAGGATCAGCTCTCTCTTCTCGTGCTTCTATAGTTTGTTCTGGAGCAGCCTTCTTCTTCAGTCTTTTAATCACCGTACTCCCTTGTACAATAGTCTCTAATTCAGACTCTGTATCAGGAGACTCTTCACCTTCATCTTCAATCTCTACATCCTCAGCATCAACATTAACAGAAGAAGTATCTTCTTGTTGCCTTTGTTTACCCTGTTGATCTGGAAAGATAACAGCAAGAGGTACCAAGGTAGTAGGAGTTACACTTGGCCATTGAGATTGAAATATACTTGGTTGTTGTGATCGGGAAGACTGAGCTGCTGCTTTCCTAGTCTATTGTCTTGGAGGAGGAGGTGGTGGTTGTGGCTGATCATTATCATCATCAAACACTTCATTATCAGATCCAGAATCTGCATGTCTCCATGCATCATTCTCAGGAGCTATATAATTAGCCCTGGCACAGTGTTGACCAAGACTTGAGTCAGTCATGTGTTTAAGCTTCAGAAGATAAGAAGCATTTCTTGGCAACATCTGCTCGAGCAGTCTCTCATTAATCAACATCTTAAAAAACCGAGGATACATATAAAATCGATATTTAGCTTTGGTAATATTATCAGACATATATATGAATATCATCGCAGAGAAATTGAACGGTTTGTTCAAGATCAATGCTACCATAGCTGATCGCATCAAATCCCTAAGCTCATCGAATGTTCCCTTCCTCATGCCTAGGCAATGAAGAAATACATGTGCTAGCAGCTTGTATTGTAGAGGAAGTTTGCCCTTCTTGATCGATGTTACATTGTAGGCTCCGATGTATCTGATCCGAAGAAAACATCCTTTGATGCACCTTTTTGGTATAAGTGTCATACCAGCAGGTTCTCCTCCGAACTGCAACACCCTTCTGATGTCAGCTTCTGTAATACGAATTGCTTGTCCAAGCACATTCGCCTCTATCACATATTCTTCATCAACAGATATCATCCTAGCAGATTCCCAAAAGCTCTGAATGTGTGATCGGTAGATCTGGCATGAATTGGAGATGGCATGGTAAACCCGTGATCGTCTAAGAAACTCGATCATAGGCCTGAAGTCTTTGTCGTTTCTGGTTGTAGGATCCAAGTATGCACACAAGTTGTGCTTATCACCAAAAGTCAGATTCGCCATTTCTACAATCAGAAAGAAAACAAAATTAAAACAAATTTTTTTAAAAAAATAAAAAATCAAAATTTTTTTTCTAAGTATAGAACCCATCGAACCTTCCCTGAGACGAACCTAAGTGTAGACGAACCTGTTGTTCAGACAAACCTATTCAATTTGAACGAACCTTCTGATGAACGAACCTTGTATGAACGAACCTTCAATGAACGAACCTTCATTGAAGGAACCTTCATATCAAACGAACCTGTTGGTCAAACAAACCTTGACCAACAAAGGTTCGGTTCTTTTGAAAACCAGAGGTTCGTCACGAACCTTCAAGATCCAGCGAACCTTTGTTCATCCAGGCGAACCTTGTTAATCCAGCGAACCTTATCCAGTTTCAAAATCAAAATTTCAAATCTTCGAAATACATGAAAAAATTTATATCCCAAGGTACGAAACTCATCGATGAACAAAATTAATGAAAGCAGTTTGTTCAAAACATAGAATTTAATAGGTTTAATCTCAACAAAATAGGTTCGACTTTAAAACTCCTAAAACCAGTCATATCTCCTAATTCAGCCGGTCAAATCCCAATATTTTTACCTAAAAATGATCACAATTTGATTACGAGTCTAATGATATCAGGCAAAAAGCTTTGGAGATCCTAGATAAAAATCGAAGAATCAAGTTTTGCAGGTTTGCGGCTATCAACTGATGAAAGTGACGAACCGTGATCACGAACCTGGTATTTATATGCGAACCTATTAACCGAACCTGTTGGACGAACCTTTGATCAATCTGTTGACTGAACCTGTCAACGAACCTTCTCAGGCGAATCTGTTGGACGAACCTATCAGACGAATCAATTGGACAAACCTTCTCAACGAACCTGTCCAACGAACCAATTGGACGAACCTTCTTACAAACCTATTTAGGCGAACCTTTTGAAAAAATTGATTTTTATTTTAAATTTCAAAAACAAACCAATGTTTAAAATGTTTCAAAGTCAAACAAATCAAAAAATATTGATTAGTCATCAGATAAAAAAAAAATCTTTTTGTAATTTTTCAAATTTTTAGAACAACAAAAATACAAATTTAACAAATCTAACTAAAATAACAAAACAATCACATTTTTTTGTTTGAGAAAGATCCAGACATGAGATCATATTGTTTTACAATTATCAACACATCTGATTGAATTAATGAATATATTTATTAGCAAATTACAATTCAAAGATGATTGTCAGTATATTTATCATCTTTAAGTTTAATTACTTAGTCAATATATCAATTTAAACAAATTATCAAATACCTTATAATATCCTTTTACTTGAATACATCCCCGGTTTGTGAATAACTAAGCAAACACAAATGTTCTTGAAACTAATTACTTCAATTTTAACTAGCTTGATCATGCAAAAACAAAATAGAATTTCTTTTGAAAATAACAAAATATAAAACAATTTGAATTTGTTCAAAATCTTGGAATCAATGTTGATACTTACGTATGCTCAGATGATCCAGACAATGAACTAAAAAATAATTTAAGATTAAGCTTTTAACAACCAGTTCGATATTTTCATATACGCAGAGATTGTCCAAATCTTAACCAAAACCAAGAAAACAAATTTGAATTGTTTAAAGCTATAACAATCAGGTCGATATGTAAGTATACACAAAGAAAGTTTCAGCTTTAAACTACAATAAAAGAAAAACACAATTAGAATTTCTTTTGAAAATTAAACACATGATCAAACTAGCAACTTAACTTTTGTTCAAGAAACATTTTGTAAGAATAATTACAACTAATTCAGGACAAAACTAAGTACTGTATTCTAAGCATCTGTTTCTTATAAAGCATAATCAAACTTTTGTTTAATTTCATCTTAACTAAGTTATAAACCTACTAACACATCATACTTAGTAATTGTAACTGCTCTTTATATTTAAGTTCTTTATGATACAAATGTATTTCCAATTGCAAACAATGTGATATCATTTCTCACTTGGTCGAATCAATTTCTGAAAATTTTAAATTTTTAATGTTTTTTTTTGTTTTTGGTTTTTCAAATGTTTTTGTCTTTTTCAAAATTTTCTCCCCCTAAAAAATAAAACACAAAATAATAAAATTAAAATATCTGCTGTTAATTCAATAAAAATTGATTCAGAAGGAGATTGATTTGGAATTACCTCACCCAAGACCAGACTTCCATTTAATTTGAGTAAATACTCAAAAACGGTTTTTATCAAAGGCCTTGGTGAGAAGGTCCGCTCATTGTTCATTGGTATGTATTTTCACCACATCAATAAGTTTCTTTTCATAGCAATCGCGTATGAAATGAAACCTAATATCAATGTGTTTGGATGGTGAATGATACACCAGATTCTTAGTGATAGCAATAGCAGCCTCGTTATCAACATGAATCGGGGTAGTCAGAAAATTCAAACCGTAGTCTCTCATCTGTTGTTGTATCCACAAAACTTGTGAACAACAACTGGCAGCCACTACATACTCAGCCTCACATGTAGAAGTAGCAACATATGTCTGCTTTTTGCACTGCCAAGAAACTAACCGCTCCCCCAAAAATTGTGCACCTCCAGTTGTGGATTTCGCATCAGTCTTGCATCCTCCATAGTCAGAATCATGATAGGCATTTAAGGAAAAGTTATCATCCTTAGGATACCACAGACCGGTGTCTGGTGTACCCTTCATATAACGAAGAATTCTCTTGACTGCTATCAGATGTGACACTTTCGGTTTTGATTGATATCGAGCATAGATACTTGTAGCAAATACAATATTTGGCCTAGTGGCAGTCAAATACATCAAACTTCCAATCATTCCACGATACAAAGTAGCATCAATGAGCTCCCCCTTAATATCAGGCTCAGTCCCGTGATTGGACTAAATGGGCGTGGAAATGGATTTACAATCAAGCATGCTAAACCGTTTTAGCACATTTTGAATGTATTTTGTCTAATGAATGAAGATTCCATCATCAGTCTGATCAATTGGTAAACCCAAGAAGATTTTGATGTCAGACATGGCACTCATTTTGAATTTCTCAATCATAACCTCTTTAAACTCCAAACACAATTGCTCATCGGTAGATCCAAATATGATGTCATCTACATAGATCTGAACAAGAATAATATCCTTGCCCTTTTCCCGATAAAACAGTGTTTTGTCAATCTGACCCCTATTGAACCCGTGTTCAATAAGGTGAGTCGATAAGGTCTCATACCAGGCACGCGGAGCCTGATGTAGACCATAGAGTGCTTTGTCGAGGATGTAAACCTGATCACGGTGGATAGGATCCTCAAAGCCCGGTGGCTGACAAATGTACATTGTTTCCTTCAAACACCCATAAAGAAATGCAGACTTGACATCCAATTGAAAAACTTTGAATTTCTTGTGGGCAGCAAAAGCCAGAAATAGTCGAATTGCTTCTAGCCGCGCCACTGGTGCAAACACTTCATCATAATCAATCCCTTCCACTTGTTTGAAACCTTGAACCACTAAACGTGCTTTGTTCCGAACAATTACGCCCCGATCATATCTTTTGCACATTAACACCCATCTAGTGCCAATTTTCTTTTCTCCATTTGGTAAATCAACTAGATGCCAAACACCTAACTTCTAAAACTGATTCAGCTCCTCTTGCATAGCCTCCACCCAGGCAGGCTCACGCAAGGCTTCAGTAACATATTTTGGCTCAATCTGAGAAATAAATGCAGAATGCATCCATAACTCTTGAGTTCCATGAGTTATTGCTAACTCAACATACAAACTCTCCTCATTAGCAACTTGATGTCGTGTCTGTACCCCAGTAGATGGATTTCCAAGGGTCTGCTCAATAGGATGATTTACATGAACTCTAGTGATAGGCACTTGCGGGACCCCAACATCATGATCAAGATTTGTGATATTCTGATCAACTTCTTGATCATGAGAAACTGCATCTTTAAACACATCATGATCAACATCAGATGAACAATCATCATTAATTGCTTCTGACACGCCTTCCTCAGGTGGATTATTATCTTCAGCTTGATGAGAAATACCTTGATCTTCAGAATTCTGCAAATCATATAAAATTTGCAAGGTTATTTCATTATCAGAAACATTTGGAGACAAATTAAAAGACTCAAAAAGTTTATCATAATCAAAAAGCCAATTTGGTCCTTTTCCGTCAGGTATAGGTGTATGTCTTTGAACATCTACATTATACCATAATTTCACAACACCCGTACGTTTATTAAACACACGTTTGTTGGGAAGACTGTAGCCAAGAAAGAAACCCTCTTCAACTTTAGAGTTGAATTTTGAATCTTTCTTAAGCATGGTACAAGGAGCCCCGAAAGGTTCCAAGTGTTGCAAATTAGGTTTTCGATTTTGAAGCAACTCATAGCATGTCTTATTGTGTCGTTTAACAATCAAAACTCTGTTAAGAGTAAAACAGGCTGTCGCCACAGCTTCACTCCAGAATGTAATGGGGAGCTTAGAATTAGCGAGCATAGTTCTAGCAGACTCAATCAATGTTCTGTTCTTTCTCTCCGCTACACCATTCATCTATGGTTCATATGGTGCACTGAATTGCTGCTGTATGCCCTTTGAATCAAAAAATTCTTCCATTCGATGATTCTTGAACTCTGTCCCATTATCTGAACGAACACGCCTTACTCTCAACTTATATAATGTCTCCAACCTGTTAACCAACAACACAAAATTTTCATAAGTCTCAGATTTAAACTTTAAAAACATTACCCATGAAAATCTAGAAAAATCATCAGTCACCACAAAACAATATGATTCACCACCAATACTTTTTACATTGATTGGTCCAAACAAATCCATGTGAAGAAGTTCAATTGGTTTATCAATAGAAAACACTTTCTTTGTTTTATGTGACCTCCTTTTCTGTTTACCCTTCTTACAAGACACACACACATCAGGGAGTTTAAAGTGTTTAACCGGTACACCCTAAACCAAATGATTGTGTACTAAATGATTCATCTTCTTGATATGAATATGCCCCATCTGTCTGTGCCAAGACCGCGTATCTTGCTCGGTTGCCTTAGACACCAGACAAGTCTCCACCTTGTTCACCGTCTCCGCTTTCGCCATGTCCAGAACATATAAATCCTTACTCCTGTTAGCAATCATTAGTTACCACTCCTCAGGAATCTGAATTCCTTTTTGAAACACATAACACCGATCATTATCGAACATCACTTTGTATCCTTTATCACAAATCTGTAACACACTCAACAGGTTGTTAGTTAACTCTTTGCAGTAATTAACATTGTCAAAGGAAACTTTACCATTCGTCAAACTACCAAATCCAGTAATCTGACCACCTTTGTCACCTACAAAGTTAACATAACTACCTTTCATCTCCTTAAAATCCTTTAACAAACTCAACTCTCCAGTCATGCGCCGTGAACATCCACTATCAACAATCCAGCGACTATTGATATGGCCCATGAATGCCACCTGCACAATAAATTAAAACCAATCAGTCTCAAAAGGGATGACTCCCGCCATTCCGGCATCGAGTCTCCCTGAATGGACTCCTGCCATTCTGTTGTGATGAACTGCTTGAAGACCCATCTTCAATGCTTTCATCCTTTTTCCCAGAAATTTGATCACCTGACCTGCATCTCAATTTCCAAAAAAATTTTGACTTACCAATTTGTTTTGAAAATGATTTTGAAGAAAATTTATCATAGAAATCATCATCAGATGATGTCACTATTTTAACAACCACTTTCAAATTCCTTTTGCTATCAAAAATTTTCTTTTGCTGACTCTTTTCTTCTATTACCCAGACACATTCAGGATCAAACTTTCTGAGGACTCTCATTTCCTCTTCACTAGGTTTCACTTTCCTAGGACTCCCACCAGACTTGATCACCCGACTGTCATTAACTGAACTTTTCCTGAACTTATGATTTGGACAATTTACAAAAATATGTCCTCTTCCACTACAAGTAAAACACTGTCGTGTTTCTCTTGGAGTAAAGGATCTAAATCTGTCACAAGTATCCAAATCACAATCAGCAATTACATGACCCAATCTCCCGCATCTGTAGCATTTTCTTTGTGAAAGACTCTTTGATTTTAGTTCATCAAAACATCTAGATGAACCCAAAGATTTAGATGCAACAGATGGAGATGAGACTGTTTTCCTCAAACAAGTGGCTTTTATCTTGGAATTGTTCTTCTGATTTTGAAAAAACTTTGATTTTCCCTTATTTCCAACTCCAAATTTAGTACCCTTGTCAACAACCTTGACAACCTTCTTATCAACCTTTTCAGAAAACGCTTTTTGTTTTTGAAAAACACCACTCGACTCTCTTTATATGTAGTGGAAGATTTGACAAACACATTTGGTTTGAGAGTAGAGGTAGTTTTGACTTTTAACACTGGTTTGGAAACAACAGTTTACGTAACCATCGCTTTCTCAGCTGGTTTCATTGCAGACTTGGATTTCTGAGACTTCAAACTCTGTTTCTCAACTGTGTTGACTTGATAACCAATCATTCTCAGAATATCAGCTGGAAATTCTGAATATATGATGTCCTCAATAATAGGAGCATCACAATCAACAAACACATTATCGTCAGCTGATGCACTTTCACCATCCTCAGCCACTTGTTCAGACACATTTTCCTTTAAAGAAACCGGATGAACTTCCAAATCCGGATCAAGTTGTGGTCTTGATACATAACTGTGGGGATGTGGTACAGTATGAAAACCTATTCCAGTAGTATCATGCGAAGATCTTTGCATGGCAGCAAAGTAATCGATGACATACTTAGAATTTTGATAGTTTTCAAGCTTGCTCTTGTGTAACTCAGCTTCAGCTTTTGCTGCTGATAATTCCACCTTCAGCTTTTGAACTGATTCAAGATGCACAGACACAACAAGGTTGTTTGTAAAACTTTGATTTTCAAATCTTCATTTTCTTTACTTAGATCAATTATCTTTTTGTCAAAAGATTTTTCTCTTATAATCAGCTTCTTATTTGCTTCTGTGCACTCTATCAGATCAGCAGTCAGCTGAGAATTCATCTCTTCCAGTATATCTATGATCTCTAACAGATCCTTATTTACCTCATCCACTTTCTCTTTGCCTTTACCAGTGTCTTCATCCAACGAAGCCATAAAAGCACCCATCAATTCATCATATTGCTTCCCCCAGTCATAGCCCTCATCAGCTTGACTCACTAGAGCTTTAGATGAATCTTTAGATTTTTCTTTCTTTTTCCGATAGGTATCTTGTGGCTTGAACGGGTTTAAGTTCCCTGGTTTCTTCGGATTCTTACATTCTCTGGAAAAGTGACCTAGCTCACCACAGTTATAGCATTGAGTAGTCTTTGGATTGAATCCAAATTTGGAGTTGCGGTCAAAAGTGAATTTCTTGCCAGTCTTCTTTTCATATCGATTGATTCTTCTAATAACACTTGCCAGTGCACAATGTGTATCAATCAGCTCCATTTCATCATCATCGATTTGCTCGTAATCTTCAAATGTAAGATTAGAGTTTCCAATCCTTCCAGCAACTTGTTCATCATATGCACTGACTACACAAGATAGAATTGACATGTGATCCCTGACAGCTTCAACAATTACTTTCCCCAGATTTGTAGTATTTAGGTGAACAGGAGGTGGTGTCGAGTCATACTTCTTCTCATTTGTAGAATAAGATGAACTGGAACTTGTAGATGCAGAAGATGCATGAGTACTTTCAGAAGTAGTAGAAACAAATGATGTCTGAATCTTTGCAGAAGAAGCCGGTGGTGTAACCAGAGATCCACCATATAATGAAGGATCTTGTGTAACATTCACTCTTCGAGCTTTTCGCTTATCCTTCATCTCTTGCTCTTCAAGCTTTTGAACAAATTCTACCAAGGTCATTCCTGGTAAATTCTCTCTCAAAATTAACACCAAAGAATTCCACTTGTTAGGAAAAGCATCTGCAAGGCAATCAATCTTTTCATTTTTAGTATAATCAATGCCACACTTTCTAACTTCTATCAGCAGATGTCTAAATCTAGTGATCAATGCTTCAAGACTTTCATTCCCTATGAAATTGAAGTTTTCAAACTCCTTGCGAATGTCTGTAGCTTTCATCTTCTTCAGATTTGTATTTCCCTCAACTCTAGCTTGCAAAGCATTCCATAGACTATAAGAAGTCTTGTGCTCATCAAATTGATGTAAAATCTGATTTGGAATGGCTTGGCTTAACATCCAGTACGCCTTCTTCTCCGAATCAAACTTCTTTCTTTCATCAACATCTAATCTTTCTAAGAGTTGATACAAATCAGTTCCCACAACTCTAGGTCTTTCATATGGAGATAAAATCTGTTCCCAAAGATTAGTATCCGTTCCATTAAGGTGTGTTTCAAAACGACCTTTCCAATTGTCATAGCCTGCCAAATCCAGCAACTTAGGAACTTTATTCGCACTTTTAACTTCAGTTTCACTAATCATAATTTTATGAATCTTAGAATTCTGACTTGCCATTGCATCATACATCTCCGCCATAATTTCAAGATTTTATCAGCGAACCTTTTCAGAAAAAAAAATCACTTCACGAACCTATCAATCAGGAGAACCTTCACCAATCTGTGAACAGAACGAACCTTCAGTCACACGAACCTGAAGTCACGAACCTTGTATCACACGAACCTCAATCAAGAACCTAAGGTCCCGAACCTTATGTCCCGAACCTTGAAACAAGCGAATATCAAGTCACGAACATTGAGACAAGCGAACCTCAAGTCAGACGAACCTCTGATGAAAGTCAACGAACCTCTGCTTAAACAACAACGAACCTTCAGACAAACTTTCAGACGAACCTTGGAAACAAACCTCAGACGAACCTTGCAGAATACCTGCGAACCTTTACTAAAAACCAGCGAACCTTTGCTGAAAATCCACGAACCTCTTCTGAAAACTCAAACGAACCTCAGAAAATCCTCTTGAACAACAAACCTATTGTTCCAGCTATCCACAGGTTCGGCTCACGAACCTGTACAACAATATTCAAAATTTTGGAGGAAAAAACCTTCCAAAATTTGAAGAAAATCCTTCCAAATCTTCAAATTAACACCACAAATCCGTGAATTTTAGTATTCCACACCAATTGATGATGAATATGCACTCAAAATAGCACTCAATCACAATGAAAAATTTTTTTGATCCATTTGATGATCTTCTAATCTTCAAATCTTCAAATTACTTGAATTTTTTTGATAAACTTGTATAGAACTTCACCAAAAGCTCTGATACCACTGTTGATTTGGTGAATTCGATCTGGATCGTATCAAGAAGCTCTATGAACAATTAAACACGTGCGGAATCCATGTTTAATCTATAAGAATCAAAGAGTAACAAGCAATTTCATAAACATCTTCATTCGATTAATCAATCTTCAATGTTTACAGATCTCACACATAGATTTCTCACACAGAGAATACACACTCAATTCTCCAAGAATTTCCAAGAGTTCTAAAAAATTTTGAGAAAAACAGAAAAACCTTCTATATATACACTTACTGTCAGCCGAACCTTGAGGTTCGCTAGGCGAACCTAAGTTTCCAAACCTTTAGGTTCGCCGAACCTTTCTAAGGTTGTAGGTTCACCAAACCTATCAATGTGATAGGTTCGCCGAACCTGCTCAGGTTCGTGGGCCAGACGAACCTAAGCCAAAACCTTTTACAACTTTCTATAATTTACATTTTTGAATAACAATCTATTACAAATATGTACTAACACTTATCTCCCATTAATGTCCTTTCCTTAGTTCCCAATATAGATGGTATCCCATTCAGTCAAGTAATGCTTATATATAGGGCATACGTACCAACAAGTGAAGCCGCCAGCCCACCACACACTTGACTAAACACAACGCTATCTTTATCAAAACTAAGACTAACACATTTTACTCACACCCTTTGTTTTTCCCAATATGTTATGATCTCATTACACAACTATATTATATAGAAATAGACGTTTTAATAAGGTATCTACTACCATAACTTAAGTAATGGTAGCTGTCACACCCCGCCAACGCGGAACACGTCTGGGCATGAGCTGTAATTGTCCAAAAGCTCATGGTGCTATTTGTAAATTTCAATATTTAATTAATCAATCCTTTTAAATCAAAACATAATTCTCATTCAAGTACAAAATCTAAATATCATAAATCCCAAACATTACATCATGATTCAAAATTATAATATTGATTATTGTTTAACTAGGTCTCAAAGTTCCTATATGATCTTCATCCAAAATCTTTAAACCTGTTACACATGTTAAATATAGTTTGATCAACTATTTGCATAGTTGGTGAGCATAACATACATTTGATATATATATATATATATATATATATATATATATATATATATATATATATATAAGATGCGAACATAAATCTAACTAGCATGTATTAAAGGCATGAATAATAACAAGTTTGATATGAATGAATAATCCCGATGCTTGTGTTCAAACAAGTATCTATATAAATGAACTAACATTTGTAATTCTACAAATTTGATAAATGTACTTTTCACCCTTTTAACACAATGACAAAAGCCAAAGCGAATATGGTATCTAACACATATTCGGTTACTAAGCATCAATGCCTGCTTGACTAGCAAGAACAAATAATCACAAAAAAGTATCACACATAACAATTTACAAAAAGTCTAACTAGATCTAAAGCTTGCATCATGTTTAAATGATTTCTAAAGTTTGAATATGTTTGAATGCAAACATGAGTAACGTCCCAAAAGATTACAAATGTTTAAAAGAGGGAAGATGTGATAAACTCACTCATTTGCTTGAATGATTCCAAAGATCTCTTTGTTATGGTCTTATGAATTCACACACCTATGTTTGTATGAATATAGCTTCGAATTCATGAATCATCCGAATGTTTTATTTAGAATAATAAAGAATGAAATAGATGTTAATTTGTATAATGAAACTATGTGTAACACCCCGACCGATGGTGGAAACTTCGGGATGCCACGAGGGATATGTAGATTGTTCATAAGCTTGTGGGCATCTATATGTATCATCACATATCAATTGAATCAAATAAAGTAATTACACAAAAATCATGTTCGTCATGATATAGTTACAACAAGTTACACAAAAGATTTAGCAAAATTGACTAAACTCTAGTCTTCATAAATCCATTTAATTTAGCTAAGTCCAAGCCCCTAAGTGATGATGTCCAAAAGTGTGAGACTATCCTTCTCAACCTACTTTTCTTCGTTCCCTGAAACATGTAGAATATCAAGTGTCAACTACGAAGTAGTTGGTGAGTAATCATAAGCTTTTACTTTTTTCAAAAATGTTTACAAGGGTTTATAAAAGTTTATAGTTTTTAAGAAAATACACATGTGAACCTGTGAGATAATCCAGCTCTGCCAATACACAACAAACACAAAAATCAAGTAATCCAAGTAATCACAGCTAATCATCCAAGTATAGTCAATCAATCAAAACCAAACACATCAATCAGATAAATCAAGAGAAAATCCACATTCACCATCAACAATCATCATTCATCATAATTATCTCAATATAAGTTACCGCGGAGGACCTTAGTCAACTCAAAAAACGGTAAATGGAATCATCGTGGAGGACCGAAATCAACTCTATCAACGACATTCCTAATAATCATAAGTGTCAAGACAGTGCACTGCAGAGGACCGTAGTCAACTCAACCAACAGTGGGATCACCGAGGAGGACCCAAGTCAACTCAACGAACAACGACTCACGGAATTGTGATAATCCATGTCAATCCATAATCAATAATAATTCAATAATATGAATATCATATTGATAATCCAGGTGTCACCCATGTGTTATCAAAATAATATTAATCTGGTATACATGTTCCACCCCTGAGTTTAAAAGCAAAATAATTTAAACGGGGGTTTATGAGAACTCACCTTAATGTATCAGATTCACTATTTTGAAGGATGTGCGCTCATGAAAATAAAATCAACGATGACTCAACAACTTGTATTTATCGCGATTTCGTGTTCATAATTACATGTATTTCATTACTATTAATTGTTCACACGTGTTTACCTTTAATCATTAGATGTACTAACTTAGTTTATTCTATCTAAGTTATAAGGAACACTGTTATTATATAAGTTATCGTCATTAAATACAAAGTTTTAAAACTTGTTAGTTTTAAGTAAATAGATGATTTTAATTGGAAAACCAAGGTATACTTATGTATATATGTGCATGCATGCATGAACCTATGTAATATGTATATTAGGTTTTCAATACAAAGGTGAGAGTTCAAAACACAAATATACATGTGTACGTACATGCATGCCATGACCCGCGAACGTATTATCCTTTATTGTTGTTCAAAAGTTTATCTAAATTAGTTATGGTTAAAGAATATCAACCCTTGTACATGCATGATAGTTTCGATAATTCTTGGCCGGAGGTCATGCATAGTATCAATAGGTAATGAGTTGAATTCTTTAAGTTCGATGATGAAGACTTTGTAGAATCATGTCCGAAACGATGGAACCGTACCGGAATTACCTAGGTTCGGTAGCCTCTAGGTTCGGCGAACCTCTAGGTTCGGTAGCAACCCTCCCTTAGGTTCGGCAGTAACCCTAGGCTCGGCAGCACTTAGGTTCAGTGGCCATGAGGTTCGGGAAACCTTAGGTTTTTTAACCCCCTTGATTCGGTGACATCTAGGTTCGGGAACTCATCTGGTTCGGCGAACCTCAGGTTCGTGAAAGCTTCTTCATCATCTTCTCCATCGAATTTCTTCATGTTGCAGGATCATTTATGGCTTCCTCGTGTTCATAGCAACTCGTTTTAAGGTTCCAATGTGTAAAAGTCATTTGAAAAGGTGATGATGTAAACCAGTTATCATTTTTGCAAAACTCATTAAGTAAAACGAATTATCTACCTTCAAAACTTGATCTTTAGCTCGAAATCTTCATGCGGTTATGATCTCCTTGATTATACCAACGTTTTGGGACAAGAATCAAGTGATATGGTGAAGGAATGAAGAAGAACTCCTAGAGAGAAGTTCTAGAGAGAGAGAGTAGGCCGGATTTTGTGTCTAGAGAGAGAATGAGACTTGTGAAAATGAAGAAGAAACTTGTTCTCACCCATCTTATACCCCATAATCATCCCGCGCATTCGGTCTCGTTTATTTCGCGTTACACATTTAATATGCTCAGTTCTCACGTAAATTAAATTTTAAAACACGAAACGTTATAAACAAATTAAACACGTTTTATTAAACGGTTTTATTTAAATTAATTTAGTTATTGGTTTAATAAAACGATTTTATTCAAATTCGTTGAAAATTGCAATTCCTCATAAACGTTTTTGAATTATTTTTCTTAGTTTAATATCGTTCTATATCATTTCGGTTATCTCATCGAAACGCGTTACTCACGTACAGATTCTCAAAGATCATCACCTTTTCGAATCCCTCGTTCGTATCGTATTTCGAATTGATTTACGATTTATGGAATATCGTTTCAGTATATTATTCCTAATAATTATATTCGTGTGAATCGTCACCCACGCGAATACATTATTAAGTTAATATTTCTGAAATAATATTCACGTTAAAATTATATTCGTATCCTCACCATTGCGAAATTATTTTAAATAACGCTTTTCATTATTTTATTAATTATGCCTATTAATTATCCAACTCCCAATCCAAACTGTAACATCAGTGCCGGAACCGTACCGGAACAGTGATCTCAAACAGTAACATGAACAGTAATTAGGTACGAACTATATGCTTTTCATTGTATGTCATGTTCAATATCATATGTCATTATCATTTCATGTTATGAAATAGCGAATTCATAATCATTTCAGAGAAACAAAACTCAGAAAACATGGTTCATCAGTCAGATAATTATCTGACAACACAGAACAATCATGTGATTATTTGTTAGGATTTATTACGTATAAACGTATGTGAAGCCTTACAGAACAAAACAACACGGATGTCGTTACGTGAATGCTAAATCGACGAATTATTCGTATAGGTGACGATCTGTACGAATAAATATGAAAGTTTAACCATCTGAATGATATCCGATAATTAGAAAACAATATTGAAAAGTGTAGTTATCGTCGTGTTCGTACGGGTGACGATTCGAACGAATACGCGCAACGACTGTACGATTCGATTTTAAAACAAGTAAATTTAATGTTTTTGAAAATTTAAAATAAACGAAAGATATTAGTTAAATTACTAGAAATAACCACCTAAAATAATTTTTTAAATCTTATTTTATAAACCGAGTCGTTCGTTATGAAAATCTACGAAGAACCGACAAATTACGCGAAACCGAACCAATCGGGTATGGGAAGCCATTTAATGAGTTCATTAAATGTCACAACCACCTCCACCAACCTCCTTCTTTCACAAAATTTCGTCATTCTCTCTCTATAGAAATCCCCTACCTTCTCTCTAAGATTTTTCACTCATTTCTTCACGAAATCGCGAGTTCTTGGTGTCCAAATGACCACCATCATCTATAGATCATGGAAGTACAAAGGATTCAAGCTTTTATCCGTCGATTTGAGGTAAATCTCCATTTTATTTTCGGTTTTTGGTGTGAAACCCGATTCTATTAACATGTTGTTGTTGTAACCGGCCTAAGCATCTAGAAAACCTTAGGATAAACACCTGCATGCAACTAGGAGACTCTAGGTACTAACCTGTAACAGGTTAGGGATGAAGATGAAGAGGTTGAGGGCTGGTCGATGTACAGGTTCGTGGGAGCTGATGTAGACGAACCTCTCAAGGGTACCGAACCTCTCAAAGGTACCGAACCCTAGCAGTTGCCATATGAGATCCACGAACCCACGTGATGTCCCGAACCTGTATGGATGGCCGAACCCCTCCCCGAAGTGGCGAACCTTTCCACACAGGTCTGATAGAGGCGAACCTTTGGGTTACGAACCTCATATGGCCGAACCTCCCTACTAGTTAGCCGAACCTTATGGACGAACCTTCTATGGGCGACTCTGTATGGAATGGCCGAACCTTAGGCAACCAACAAAGCATTTCAGCCGAATCATCTATCCTAGCCGAACCTTGAGGGGGATGCGAACCAGAGAGCTGCGAACCTAGGAATATTCCTGTGAAACTGCCGAACCTTGGGTCGCTAAACCTTAATTGGGCCGAACTTTCTTTTGTTAGCAATAGGTTCGCTGGTCTTGCTCACCTTGAACTTAGTTATTAACGAAACATAGTGATGCAAGGGCTGTTGAGTGCATGGGAACACACATACATGCGCATGCATGAAATAATCTTATGCGTGTGTGCATGGGAATTCAGTATAGGTGCATGGGAGCATACTAAGAACCATTTTAAATATAAAGTGTAATTAGGTTGTTCATGGGATTAGAATTTTTATAACAAGAGCTTTCTTTAAAACACCTTCACAATTCAACATGGGTTGTTAATATCTATTGAGCTACATTGACACTTCGGAAAATTCTTATGAAATCATGAAAAGTAAAAGGAAAGCCTAAGGGTGAGTGTTGATTTAAAGGTTAACACTAAAGCCTTAGGTTAGGAAATTCATGAGACGTATAACTAACTTAGATGATTTAATCATCTATGTCGAATCATTCAAAGGATTTGAGTTGTAATCATTTGGGAAATCAAGGACTAGCGAAGAGCCAAAGTGGGCCCAATGGGCTTAACTAAGGCCCATCATATGTTAAAGGATATTTTAGTTAAAGTTAATGATGTTTTAATAAAAGAAAATGATTTATAAGTTTTAATTAATTAATTAAATGATTTTCTAAATTAATGCTCAACTTAAAATAAATTAAAAACTTGAAACATGTTAATTAAAACTTGTTATGATTAATTGTTGGGATACGGGTTACAAAGGAGTATTTAAGTTAGACTAGTTAGATTAAATCTTAGAATCATATTAGCAACATAGGACACTTAGTTGCACACCGAGACCAAACCTTAGATACGAAGACTAATACTTAGACTTATCGTATTCAAATTCTTTTAAAACAACTCAGGAACTGAAGATACTTGGTCTACAAACAACGAGCACGCATTTTGTGGTAAATCATTTGCACAGCAACACAGGTGAGTTCATTGCCCCTTTTTCTAAACATTTTTGTTTTCAAACGCGGGGCCGAGAAGCATGCGTAAACTGTTTTATTTAAATTGTTTTACGTATATGCTTTTAATTATTATTGCTTATTATATATGCTTGTTTATACTCCTAGACTCCTGCCTAGGTAATTGCTATGCAGAATTAACTAGCAAGTTAATTAAATTACTCTTATGAGTAATACCTTAATTCTAAAACTCTAAACAAACCCTTAGTCCATCAAGCGCAAATTTAAGAATATAAATTCAAAGGGGAATCAAAAGAACTAAATTTAATGACCAAATGCAATGGAATCTGATCCATTGTGTGATCAGTAAACTAAGGATCCTAATCAAGAATCAACAATCATTGTGGAATCATGGAAATCAAAAGATCAGAATCAAGAGAATCAAGTGAATCATGGGAATCATAACCATGAGTGAATCATGGAAATAATGAAATCATTTATGCTTAAATTATGATGGATTTCAGTTGTATAGGAATCAAGACCACGTGTAACACACGGAAAGTCTCGGCATAAATAGTAGACTCTTGTAGTCAGGCTATATGGGCAATAACGGAAACTATTAAACAAATCAAAATCAGAAAAATCAAAGAAGATCAAGAATCAAAGGATATCCTTAAAGTCCCGGCATGTACAGTAGACCAATGGGTCAAGCTGATATGGGCATCATTAAAGTCCCGACACATACAGGTAGACTCCTTGTGGGTCATGCCTGATATGGGTCACGTGTGAGAGGGTACAACTTGGACAACCACCATCAACTAAGTCTAATTGATTGAGTCAAATAAGGCCCAATCATCATGTCTTAGTTGTCTTTAAATGTTTAGTTATTAATTTAATTACTCATTTAATATTATATTTCTACAAATGCTTTGGGGTAATCATGAATACATGGTGAACTCAAGAGATCAAAGGTGAATCTATTTGTGGAAATCAAGATCTAAATTGAAGGTGAATGGAGTGAAACGCTTAATTATCATTAACAACAATATGCTAAGCTGTCCGGTATGTGGTGGGACGGTGGCTGGGGCTTGTCCCCTACATATGCCCTATATATAAGCAAATTTCATTGGATAGCATAGGTGGTTGTTGATGAGGTTAAGGTTGTCATTTCGGGGGATCAAGGTAAACATTTTCAGGGTAATCAAATTCTATGAATCAGATACTATGAAATCAAAGATGTGGAATGAAACGTTTAATTATCATCAGTAACAATATATCATGTGGTTTAGTATGTGGTGGGACAGTGGCTAGGCGGGCGGTAAGTTCGACCCTACATATTCCCTATATATAAGCACACTGAACTGGATGGTATAGGTGGTTAATGGTGAGGTTAAGGTTGTCATTCAAAGGTTATTCAAATTCATTTTTATAAAACGACATGAACTCACCAACCATGTGTTGACTTTATTTTTGCATGACTTCTCAGGTGACGAACAGGTCAACTAAGGAGTTATTTCTTTTGGACTAGGATACCAGTTAGAGGACCTAGCTTTTTGGACCTGCATATTTTTGAAACATCATTTCACAGATTATTTTGTATATCTTGTGCAGATACAAGATGAAAGACTTGTGATGTTGATAGTAGATTTACATTGTTAAATTATGAACTAAACTGATGTAATTTAACTTTGTAATTATATTTTCATTTAGCAGTTTCTCATTTATATATCATGTGCAATGTAAACAATCTGATCATTCCGATTATCTCTCACGATATCGTGCTGTAACATCAGTGCCGGAAACGTCACCGGAACAGTGATCTCTACAGTACATGAACAGTAGATCAGGTACATATTTCAGTTATCATTCGTATATCATTGTCATTACATGTATCATAGCACAGTTCAGATTCAGTTCAGAGAATCAAATCTCAGAATTTTGGTTCATCAGTCAGATATTTATCTGAAGATACAGAACCATCATGTGATTATGTGTTAGGATTCTATTATCTATAAACGTATGTGAGGCTTTACTGAACAAAACAATACGGATGTTGTTACGTGAATGCTAAACCGACGGATTATTCGTATAAGTGACGATCTGTACGAATAAATCTTGAAGTTTAGCGTTCTGAATGATATCCAATAATTAGAAAACAATATTGAAAAGTATAGTTATCGTCGTGTTCGTACGGATGACGATCAGAACGAATACGCTCGATAACCGTACGATTCGATTTTGAACAGTAAATTAAATATTTTTGAAAATTTAAAATAAATAAAAGATATTTAGTTAATTTATTAGGAATCACAACCTAAAATAATTTTATGACTTTTATTTTAAAAACCGGATCGTTTCGTAACGAAAACAGTGAGAAACCGACGTTTTTACGCGAAACCACGCGAAACCGAACGAACCCAAACGAACCAGGGTATTTACCCCTCATTTAATAAGGGAATTAAACCTCATCTACCACCACCAACCAGCCACCAACACCCCATTTTCGTTCATATCTCTCTCTCTCTAACCTCTCACTAAAAACTTCTACTTCTCTCTAAGATTTCTTGCTTGTTTCTCAACCATTTCGTGTGATTTTGGTGTCTAAACGACCACCATCACGTGTAGATCACTAAAGTACAGCAGATCTAAGCTTCCATCCATCTGATTTGAGGTAAAAATCCATGTTTTAGTCCGTTTTTAGGGTGTGAAAACCCTAGAATCGGCCCTTTTATTGAAACCTACCAAAGGTCTTCAAACCTTTAGGGGAATCACATGAAACATACTTAGGAGGTTGTAGGAACAAGTTTTGATTCATTATCTAGTCACATAGCTCGAACACCATGACTGCCATGGTGATAAGGTTCGAAGGCCGAATGGGTTGGCCCAGCTTGTCAAATGACCACAGGCCAAATGGCCTTTGGCCGAACTAACCCCTCATTCGCCGAATAGGCCTGCCAAAGCAGCCCCCCCTTCGCCAGTTTAGCCATTCACCCGAGCCACATTCGGCCGAAGGGCTCAAGTCCAGCTGGTAAATTCCATTCGCCCGAACCAAGGCTCAGTCGGTCGAGTTCCAGTCGCCACGATTCATTCGACAGCTCAATCCATTCGCCAAACATCCCTTCTGCCAAGCCTCATTCGGCTACCCTATTTTGGCAGACCACTCATTCGCATGCATCACCCTCATTCGGTCAAGGCTCCCTTCGGCAACCCATATTCGGCCAAGACCTTAGTCAATCGGTAAAGGCTATTCGCATGGTTTGCATGGATGCATACGTAAGTCCCATGCATGGGTGTGTGGGTGGGGGCACATGGAAACTATATTAGGGTTTCTATCCATGCAACCAACCATGGGAGAACTAAGATTCCTATTAGTGACTATGGGAGTTATACCTATTGAGATGGGTTTAAATTACATAGGTTATCTAAGGAAATCCTTGTAGGGCTATACAAAAAGGGTTTTCATAGACCATATCATAATCTATACATGGATATCAACACTTTTTAGATCAACATAATTGAGAATACATTGAGAAACAAAGAATCTTAGTCTAATGTTATGGGGTTGTACTCACGAGTAGCTCCTAACACTTAGACAATTTACAAGAAATATGCAACCACATTAGGTTGTTCTTTTGAACTACCTAGGATGGGTTGCTTACGTAATCGATCAGGAATCAGGAAGAATCCAAAATTTAGTAAGGGCCAAGGTTAATCAATAAAGAATGACTTAAACCCATCAGGTGAAAATCTTACTTTACTTAAAGTAACAGTGTTATTAATTGAATAAATTAAATGGTATGTTTTGATAAATTCAAAAAAATAATTTTAATAATGTTGACTTAATTGAATTAAGTACATGGGGATACGGGTTTATAAATAAGTAAAACATCAAATTAGTTAGGCGAAATTCTAGAAACACAATAGTAATCTAGGACACTTAATGACACACCGAGACCAAACCCTAGATATGAAACCCATCGTATATACTTACCGTATTCGAATTCTCTTAAAACAACTCAGGTACTGAAGATACTTAGGTTACAACAACGAGCGCGCATTTTGTGGTAATTCTATACAAAGCAACACAGGTGAGTTCATTGCCCCTTTTCTAAACATTTTTGTTTTCAAACGCGGGGCTGAGAAGTATGCGTAAACTGTTTTAATTAAATTGTTTACTTTAAATGCTTTGATTATTATATGTTGTGTATATGAATGTTTGTTCATAATCCTAGACTTCTGTTTAGGAAATCTCTATGCCAAATTAACTAACAAGTTAATTAAATTACTCTTAGGAGTAATACTTAAATTCTACAACTCTAAAGAAACCCTTAGTCCATCGAGTTCAAATTTCATAATCTAAATTCAAAGTGAAATCAAAAGAACCAAAGTTAAAGATCAAATGCAATGAAATCAAATCAGGTGTGTGATTAATAAACTCAGGATCCGGCTCATAAATCCATAATCATTATGAAATCATGGAATTCTACAGATCAGCAATCAAGTGAATCATGGGAATCATAACCGTGTGCGAATCATTATGATATAATGAAGTCATTAATACCTAAAGTACGGTGAGTTGTCAGTTGTATGTAAATCGAGACCACGTGTAACACACGGAAAGTCCCTTCACAGTAGTAGACTCTAGTAGTCAAGCTACATGGGCAATAACTTAAACTATTAGAAGAGATCAAGAAATCAAGAGAATCATGAATCAATGAAGATCATAAATCAAAGGATATCCTAAAGTCCCGACGCAAACAGGTAGACTCCTTGTGAGTCATGCCTGATATGGGCCACTCGTGTGAGAGGGTACAACTTGAACAACCACCAAAAACTAAGTCTAACTGATTGAGTCAAAGAAGCCCGATTATCATGTCTTAGTTGTAATTAAATGATTATTTATTTATTTATTTAACCATTTAATGTTATGTTCTACAATCATTTTTGGGAAATCATGAAGACATGGTGAACCCAGGAAATCAGAGTATTTCAAATTGTGGAAATCAAATCTTTTTCATAGAAGTGGGTGTAGGTAAGGATGCTTAATTATCATTAATATCAATGTCCTATACAGCTTAGTATGTGGTGGGATGGCGTCTGGGCGGGTCGTAGGCTCGACTCAGGGGTATGCCCTATACATAAGCAAACCGAGCTGGATGATACAGGTGATGTTAATGAGGTTAAGGTTGTTACCGAAGAGGTTATCAATGTTATCGTGTGTATCAAACTGTTGAACATAGTACTTTCAATTTCAAATGATCATAGAAGAAAATGGTAGGTAAAATGCTTAATTATCATTAACAACAATGTCCTATGTGACTTAGTATGTGGTGGGACGACGTCTGGGCGGGTCGTAGGCTCGACTCAGGGGTATGCCCTATATATAAGCATACTGAGTTGGATGATACAGGTGTTGATAATGAGGTTAAGGTTTTACTTAAAAGGTTCACAAATCTATTTTTCAATAACTAAACTACATGAACTCACCAACCATGTGTTGACTTGATCTTTTTGCATGACTTCTCAGGTGACGAACAGGTCAAGTAAGAAGTCATTACTTTTGGACTAGGACTTCATATAGAAGACTTAGTATTTTTGGCCTGCATACTTTTGGAACATCATTATACAATTATTTTGTATATCTTGTATAGTTGCAAGATTGAAACTTTATGATGTTGATGGTACATTTACACTGTTAAATTATAAACGATACTGATGTAATTTAACTTTGTAATTCTATTCTAATTAGCATTTTCTCATTTATATCATGTGCAAAGTAAACAATGTAATCATCACGATTATCACTCACGATATCGCGCCCCGGGAACCTTCCGCCCGACGGGGAATACGATCCAACCCCGACGGCTCAGGGTATGACAGATTGGCATCAGAGCCATGGTTATAGAGAAATATAGGTCACGTAATTAAACGGTTTGGCCTAGACTATAACCTAGGGACCCTGCATGTAGAGAACACAGGACTTAAGACTTTACTTGCATACTGTCTTCTGTATTCGATCATTGCACTAACCAATAACTTTATTGGTTATGATCAGAATGCCGCCGAGAAGACAAACTCCCTCATTACCACCAAATGGTTTGGCTCCACACTCTTCGACAACATCACCATCTGATTCACCACCGCCACCTCCTCCACCGCCTCCTCCTCCTTCACTGCTAACCCAATCATCTGGCCCGAGCACAACACCAATGCTGGATCCTGCCACTATCGTATTAGTGACTTTTCTGAGAAGTCAGATGACCAGCCAGATGAAAGAAGCGCTACTGGAAATGTTCAGCTGTTTCCGTAACGAGATCAACAATACTGGCAACTCATCAAGAGAAGCAAGTGGGAACACTGGTGGTGCTTCAAACCATTCCTACAAGTCCTTTATGGGATGTAAGCCACCCAGTTTTAGTGGGTCTGAAGGAGCCGTTGGATTAATCCAATGGATAGAAAAGATTGAAGCTACTCTGGACCTCTGCAGTTGTCCAGAGCATCACAAGGTTCGCTACTCCGCTGGAACATTCAACAAGCGAGCCTTGACTTGGTGGAATGGCCAAGTTAATACAAGAGGAAGAGATGAAGCTATGGCTATGTCATGGGAAGACTTCAAGACTTTATTGAGGACTGAGTTTTGCCCCAAGAACGAGCTACAAATATTGGAGGTGGAATTGTCTAACCGTGTGATGAAAGGGGCAGACCACATGGGATATACGACTCGTTACCACGAGTTGGTTGCTTTGTTTCCG
The DNA here is from genome assembly GCA_009363875.1 of Mikania micrantha. Classification (NCBI taxonomy): domain Eukaryota; kingdom Viridiplantae; phylum Streptophyta; class Magnoliopsida; order Asterales; family Asteraceae; genus Mikania; species Mikania micrantha. The sequence goes on along the minus strand of CM018691.1, from coordinate 73,102,239 downwards.
GATATGGTACCGACTCTGGAGAAGCGGATTGATAGGTATGTATGTGGGTTACCAGTCTGCATACAAGGATTAGTGGTTGCTGCAAATCCTGTCACATTGGAGTCTACGGTGAGTTTGTCTGGGAAGCTCACGGATATGATGGTAGCCTCTAGAGTTTTAAAGAAAGAGGCTGACTCCGGCAAGAACAAAGCCGAGTCATCGAAGAAACCCCACCAACACCAAAAGAAAAAGCAGAAGACTCTGAAAAATTACACCATGGCTACTCCACTCAATCAAGTAGCTGTGGCACCTCAAAATGTGCACAAGAAACAGTACACTGGCCCACACCCTTTGTGTAACAAGTGCCAGTATCATCATGCTGCAAATAATCCTTGTCGTCACTGCACGGGATGTGGAAGAAAGGGACACTGGGTCCAGAATTGCAGGATGACTCAAAATCAAGCAGCCAACAATGCTGCTTTAACTCTCCCTCCACCCAACAACCAAAACAACGGTGGATGCTATAACTGTGGCGAACAGGGCCACTTTGCGAAGAACTACCCGAAGAAGGCACAACCGGCAGCTCAAGCACCCCGTGGAAGAGCTTTTGTCATAGGAGCTCCAGCTGCACGCCAAGACCCGAATGTGGTCACTGGTACATTTCTCTTACATGACTTTTATGCATCTGTTCTATTTGACACTGGTGCGGATCAGAGTTTTATCTCTACCGACTTTGCATGCCAACTAGATTCTATAGAGGAACAGTTAGACTCCCCTTACATCATAGAAGTAGCTAACGGAAAACAGGTCACAGTTAGTACAGTATACAGGAACTGCCCGTTGACACTTAATGGTCTTACATTTGCCATCGATTTGATACCGATGGAATTGGGTAGTTTTGATATCATTGTTGGAATGGATTGGTTTTCCTCTAACCGAGTGAAAGTCATCTGTTATGAGAAGCTGCTTCGAGTTCCATTGCCGGATGACTGTGTATTGGAAGTCAGAGGGGATCAAGCAAAACGAAGTGTCAAAATCATTTCTTGCATAAAGGCACGTAAGTGTTTACAGAAGCAATGTGTAGCTTTCCTGGCTCACGTGGTGGAAAAGGAGAAAGACAAGAAAAGGATACAAGACGTACCGGTAGTGAAAGAGTATCCAGAAGTATTCCCTGAAGATCTACCAGGTTTGCCACCTGCGCGACCGGTAGAGTTCCGAATTGACTTAGAGCCTGGAGCAACTCCTGTTGCTAAATCTCCTTACAGGTTAGCACCTTCGAAGATGCAAGAATTGTCAAACCAGTTACAGGAGTTACTGGATAAAGGATTCATCAGACCGAGCTACTCACCTTGGGGAGCTCCAGTCTTGTTTGTGAAAAAGAAAGACGGATCGTTTAGAATGTGCATTGACTATCGAGAGCTGAACAAGTTGACTATCAAGAACCGGTATCCATTGCCGAGAATTGATGATTTGTTTGATCAGTTACAAGGAGCTCAGTATTTCTCAAAGATCGATCTACGGTCCGGGTATCATCAACTTAGGGTTCAAGACGAAGATATACCGAAGACGGCATTCCGAACCAGATACGGGCATTACGAGTTCATGGTGATGCCTTTCGGATTGACAAATGCACCAGCGGTTTTCATGGACCTCATGAACCGAGTGTGCAAGCCGTATTTGGATCAGTTTGTCATTGTCTTTAGTGATGACATCCTGATTTATTCGAAAAATAAAGCTGAACACGAGGAACACCTCAGGAAAATCTTGGAGGCGTTGAAGGAGCAGAAACTTTATGCCAAATTCTCTAAGTGTGAATTATGGCTAAGAGAAGTTCAATTTCTGGGTCATGTAGTCAACAGCGAGGGAATACATGTAGATCCCGCCAAGATTGAGGCAATAAAGAACTGGGACACTCCGAAGACCTCGACAGAGATACGGTCTTTTCTGGGTTTGGCAGGTTATTATAGAAGGTTTATCTCGAACTTTTCTAAGATAGCTTTGCCTCTCACTAAATTAACTCAGAAGAGTGAACCGTTTGTCTGAGAGCAACAACAAGAAGATGCTTTTCAGACTTTGAAACAGAAGTTGTGTGATGCTCCAATTCTATCTCTCCCAGAAGGATGTGATGACTTTGTTGTTTACTGTGATGCCTCCCATCAGGGACTCGGTTGCGTACTAATGCAACGGGACAAAGTTATCGCTTATGCATCCAGACAGTTAAAAGTTCATGAGAAGAACTACACTACTCATGATCTTGAACTGGGAGCTGTAATCTTCGCACTGAAGATCTGGAGACATTACTTATATGGCACCAAGTGTACCATATTTACTGATCACAAAAGTCTGCAGCATATCTTTGATCAGAAGGAGCTCAACATGCGACAACGCCGTTAGGTTGAACTTCTGAATGATTACGATTGCGTGATCAAGTACCATCCGGGAAAGGCGAACGTTGTAGCTGATGCCTTGAGCCGGAAGGAACGGGTCAAACCATTGCGCGTCAGAGCAATGGGAATGACTGTGCAGACGAGCTTATGAGACAAGATCATTCAGGCACAACAAGAATCCGGTAATCGAGGAAACTTGAAGAAAGAACTTGACTGTGGAGCAGAGAAACACATTGAGACTATGCCTGATGGAATGATCTACTACCAGAATCGTATATGGATTCCGGCGGTAGACGAATTGAGAAAACTTATCTTCGATGAAGCGCACAAGACTTAATATTATGTTCATCCAGGCACTGATAAAATGTACCAAGACTTGCGTGGATTTTATTGGTGGCCTGGAATGAAGAAAGACATAGCCGAGTATGTTGGTAAATGTCTTACGTGTGCGAAGGTAAAGGCGGAACACCAGAAGCCGTCTGGTTTACTGGAACAGCCAGAGATTCCGCTCTGGAAGTGGGAACAAATAGCTATGGATTTCATTACCAAGCTACCTCGCACTTACAGTGGTCATGATACGATCTGGGTTATCATTTATCGTTTGACAAAATCTGCTCACTTCTTGCCAATGCGTGAGAACTTCACGATGGATAAACTGGCGAGACTGTATATCAACGAGATAGTGGTACGCCATGGTGTGCCATTGTCTATTATTTCTGAAAGAGATAGTAGATTCACATCAAGGTTCTGGCAATCGTTGCAGAAATCTCTAGGGACGCAGTTAAATCTTAGTACAGCTTACCATCCACAAACGGACGGTCAAAGCGAACATACAATTCAGACCCTGGAGGACATGTTAAGAACCTGTGTGTTGGATTTCGGTGGGAATTGGGATTCCCATTTGCCACTGATCGAATTCTCCTACAATAACAGTTATCACAGCAGTATCGGATGTGCACCATTCGAGGCTCTTTATGGCCGGAAATGTCAATCACCGATCTGTTGGACTGAAGTTGGAGATAACCGTATAACTGGGCCAGAGCTTATTCAGGAAACCATTGACAAGATTGCGCAGATTCAACGAAGACTACAACCTACAAGAAGCAGACATAAAAGCTATGCCGACAAACGGCGTAAGCCGTTGGAATTCCAAGTGGGAGACCGGGTCATGTTAAAGGTTTCCCCATGGAAGGGTGTAGTACTGTTTGGAAAGAAAGGCAAATTAGCACCACGATATGTGGGACCGTTCGAAATCATTGAGCGTATTGGTCCTGTGGCGTATAGATTGAGACTACCTGATGAACTCAGTGGTGTGCATGACGTGTTTCACGTCTCAAACTTAAAGAAATGCCTTGCGGACGAGACACTCGTCATTCCAATCGAAGAAATTCAAGTAGACGAACAGTTACATTTCATTGAAGAACCTTTAGAGATTATGGATCGCAAGGTTAAACAACTGAGGCGAAGCCGTATTCCAATTGTAAAGGTTCGATGGAATTCAAGGCGCGCACCCGAGTTTACTTGGGAACGTGAAGATCACATGAAATCAAAGTATCCCCAACTGTTTGAAGAGGAAGCAGTGCCCGATAACAACTCTTAAATTTCGGAACGAAATTTCTCTAACAAGGGGAGACTGTAACATCAGTGCCGGAAACGTCACCGGAACAGCGATCTCTACAGTACATGAACAGTAGATCAGGTACATATTTCAGTTATCATTCGTATATCATTGTCATTACATGTATCATAGCACAATTCAGATTCAGTTCAGAGAATCAAAGCTCAGAATTTTGGTTCAACAGTCAGATATTTATCTGACGATACAGAACCATCATGTGATTATGTGTTACGATTCTATTATGTATAAACGTATGTGAGGCTTTACCGAACAAAACAATACGGATGTTGTTACTTGAATGCTAAAGCGACAGATTATTCGTATAGGTGACGATCTGTACGAATAAATCTGGAAGTTTAACGTTCTGAATGATATCCAATAATTAGAAAACAATATTGAAAAGTATAGTTATCGCCGTGTTCATACGGATGACGATCCGAACGAATACGCGCGATAACCGTACGATTCGATTTTGAACAGTAAATTAAATATTTTTGAAAATTTAAAATAAATAAAAGATATTTAGTTAATTTATTAGGAATCACAACGTAAAATAATTTTATGACTTCTATTTTAAAAACCGGATCGTTTCGTTACGAAAACAGTGAGAAACCGACGTTTTTACGCGAAACCACGCGAAAGCGAACGAACCCGAACGAACCCGGGTATTTACCCCTCATTTAATGAGGGAATTAAACCTCATCTACCACCACCAACTAGCCACCAACACCCCATTTTCGTTCATATCTCTCTCTCTCTAACCTCTCACTATAAACTTCTACTTCTCTCTAAGATTTCTTGCTTGTTTCTCAACCATTTCGTGTGATTTTAGTGTCTAAACGACCACCATCCAGTGTAGATCACTAAAGTACAGCAAATCTAAGCTTCCATCCATCTGATTTGAGGTAAAAATCCATGTTTTAGTCCGTTTTTAGGGTGTGAAAACCCTAGAATCGGCCCTTTTATTGAAACCGACAAAAGCTCTTCAAACCTTTAAGGGAATCACATGAAACATACTTAGGAGGTTGTAGGAACAAGTTCTGATTCATTATCTAGTCACATATGTCACACCCCGAGCCGGCGGGGTAGGATCGGAGTCCCCGTCGGGCTGAAGGTTCCCGGGGCGCGATATCGGGAGTGATAATCGATAGTGATCAGATTGTTTACCTTGCACATGATATAAATGAGAAATGCTAAATAAAATAGAATTACAAAGTTAAATTACGTCAGTATCGTTTATAATTTAACAATGTACATCTATTGTAAATATCATAAAATGACTATCTTGTATTTACACAAGATATACAAAATAAATTGTATAATGATGTCTTCAAAAGTATGCAGGTCCAAAATACTAGTCTTCTATATGAAGTCCTAGTCCGAACGAAATGACTTCCTAATTGACCTGTTCGTCACCTGAGAAGTCATGCAAAAAGATCAAGTCAACACATGGTTGGTGAGTTCATATAGTTTTAGTAGTTGAAAATGGTTTGAAAACCTCCTTTGGTAAAGACCCTAACCTCATTAACACCACATGTAATATCCACATCGGTATGCTTATATATAGGGCATATGTAAGGGACAAGCCCTAGCCAACATCCCACCACATACTAATATGCATATGACACTGCTGTTAATGACAATTAAGCATTTTTACCCTTAACACAATCCCATAAGTTCTTCTGTTTGTTGTCCCTGTCATTACAATCATTTGAAATCCATGTTGATTTCACAAGTTCATCACACAATATGATCAACCACACAATTGTATAAACAGTTATAAATGCTTAATTAAACAAGTAAGTAAACATTTAATAAAATCTAAGTCCTTATGATTGGGGCCTGTGGTCATACTCGAGTAGACTAGTCTGTCAATCTAGGTACTTAGTAGTTAGGGAATTCTGTAAATATCCTCAAACATAAGACCTACAAGTCAATCAGTCTAGTTAGGACTTCTTGAAATATAGGATTTCTGGATTCAATGTGTTGGCATATGTTATCTCTGATATTTCCCATACTATCCCTTAAAAATGATTTAATGATTCGTCTGATTCTGTCACAAGAAGTACTTGATTTGTTGATCATGGAATACTAGATTCGGTGATCGAATGTACTCTTGGTTCGTTGTTCATCAAACACTTGGTTTATTGAACATCGAATGTTAACTTTGCAAAGATTGTTTTGTTTGATTTCTTGAAGTCCCACACTTGTTTGTCAAAATGTTTGGTTTGATTTCCTTGAACTCACCCACTTGATTTGTCAAAATGTTTGGTTTGATTTCCTTGAACTCACCCACTTGATTTGTCAAAATGTTTGGTTTGATTTGTTGAAATGTTTTGACTTATCGAAAAGTTTAGTTTAACTCGATTATTCACATAATATATAAGTAAATCAGTTAATAAACCTGCATAAAATCTTCCTAGACATGATCTAGGATAACATTTATATATATGTAAAGCATATAATTTAAAAGCATTTAAGTAAACAATTTAAATAAACAGTTTACGCATGCTTCTCAGCCCCGCGTTTTAAAACAAAAATGTTTAGAAAAGGGGCAATGAACTCACCTGTGCTGCTATGAAATTTGATCTAACACAAAACACGCGCTCCTGTTGTAGCCTATGTTTCTTCAGTTCCTGAGTTATTTTATAAAAATTCGAATATAATAAGTACGCATAGTAGTCGTCGTGCCTAAGATTTGATCTTTGTGTGTGTGCAACTAAGTGTCTTAGTACTAAGTGTAACTAAGGTCTAATTTATCCTAGTTACCCTTTTTGATCCTCAATCCCATAGTTTAGTTACTTAGTTGTAATAACTTACCTTTACATTTTTAGAAATTTCGGCAGAGTTTCCTTTGTTTTTAGAGCAAACCCAGACAATTATATTGTCTATTTATAACAAAGTCTCAATTCAACCAATTCCATAAATATTTAAACCAAAACATTACAATTAATCCTTTATAACAAAATTTAACTAAAGGAAAACTATGCCATTTATAATTCACATTTCAAATTAGACAATACTTTAGAAATTATTAAACCAACTTTTAAATAAATTCATAATGCTTTTATTTTATCAAAATATCATTACTTGAGTTTACGTATTCATTTAATACATGATGGGCTTAATTAAGCCCCATTGGGCCCGCTTAGGCCCAATTGAACTTCTTTGATTTCTACTTGATTTCTCAACTTGTTTTGTTGATTCCCATGAACTTGTAACTAATTCACCTTAATTGTTAGACTATCTTGTATGGCCAACATTTAGTGTTAGGTATGCATGCATTTATGCGAATTTCCCATGCACTTATATTCCCATGCACACACATGCATGCAACTTATATGATTAACTCCTCATGAATTTGTTAGTTTAGTGATCCACAATTCATTTCCTTGTTTATAACATGAGTTTCATTGATCCTAGGTCCATACTAGCCTCATTAATCGACTCCTAGGTTCGACATATGGTCCAAGACAGCGAACCTATGCTATGTTGGCCTAGGGTTCGGCTCCAATGGAGTTAGACGAACCCATAGAGTTCGGTTCACCATGGTTCGTCCAGCTCATAAGGTTCGTTCACTTTGGGTTCGTGGGTTACATGGCCAGGGTTCGGCTAGATATAAGGTTCGCCCATGGGTTGTTGCAACTACAGGTTCGTTGCAGCCCTCCTACAGGGTTCGGTGCAGGCTTAAAGGTACGTGAACTGCATCCTAGGGTTCGTTGAAATGCATTAGGGTTCGGTGACCAGTGGGGCAGGGTTCGTTGCAGGCCTTTGGACCAGGTGACAGGTTCGTGGCTCAGAACCACACAGGTTCGGTGCAGGGTTTGTGGATGGATGCAGGGTTCGTGCCAGAAAGGAGTGTTCGGCACAGGGTTCGCCTAACAAACCCTTGGTTTCAGCCGGTTGTTGTTTGGTTCGGCCAATGGGTCTCACGAACCTGAAACTTCCCATGGCTTCCATCCACCTTCTTGAGACCTTAAACCTGTCACAACTCATCCCTAACAATACCTAAACGTGTGTAATCTTTGTATTTTAAGTGTTTAATGATGATTATAATGGCAAAACCAATGAACTCGTGAAAACCCTCTATAACCCGAAAATAAAATGAATATTTACCTTAAAAGCAGTGGGTAATCTCGTGAACTTCTTGTACTCCCTTAATCCTTGTAGTGTGATGATCGTTTTAACACCAATCTTGCTTGAATCCGACTTGAATCGAGCTCCTAATCGTAGAGAGATGTTGAAATTTCTAGAGAGAGAGAGTGCTAGAGAGAGAGTGACGAGATTGAGAATGAGGAAGGAGGTTGGTGTAGGTTGTTGGGACATAAATGCTAGCATTAAAGGTTTAGCAACATACCCGGTCGTTTGATCTCATTCGGTTTCGCGTAAAATGTCGGTTCGCGTAGTTTTCGCGACAAAACGACACGATTATAAAATTAGAAATCATTTAATTATACAAGGTTGTGATTCCTAATAAATTAACTAATATCTTCCATTTATTAAATTTAAAATATTAATTTACTGTTTAAATCGAAATGTACGGTTGCCGCGCGTATTTGTTGGAATCGTCACCCGTACAAACACGACGATAACTATACTTTTCAATCTTGTTTTCTAATTATAGAATATCCTTCAGAACGTTAAACTTTCAGATATATTCGTACAGATCGTCACCTATACGAATAACCCGTCAATTTAGCATTCACATAACGATATTCGTGTGTTTTGTTCCGTAAGGCCTCACATACGTTTATACATAATAAATCCTAAACAAATAATCACATGATGGTTCTGTATTGCCGGATTATTATCTGACTCAAGAACCATTGTTATGAACTGTGTTTCTGCTAATTGTTTCGGAATTTGTTCTATGATAACCCAAAATGACAATGATAAATGATATGAATCTGAAACGTACTGAAATGTATATGATTCGTACCTGTTTTACTGTTCAAGTACTGTAGAGATCACTGTTCCGGTAACGGTTCCGGCACTGATGTTACAACATAGCTCGAACACCATGACTGCCATGGTGATAAGGTTCGAAGGCCGAATGGGTTGGCCCAGCTTGTCGAATGACCACAGGCCGAATGCCCTTTGGCCGAACTAACCCCTCATTCGCTGAATAGGCCTGCCTAAGCAGCCCCCCTTTCGCCAGTTTAGCCATTCGCTCGACTAATCCTTTCGGTCGCCCGAGCCACATTCGACCGAAGGGCTCAAGTCCAGCTGGTAAATTCCATTCGCCCGAACCAAAGCTCAGTCGGTCGAGTTCCAGTCGCCACGATTCATTCGACAGCTCAATCCATTCGCCAAACATCCCTTCGTCCAAGCCTCATTCGGCTACCCTATTTTGGCAGACCACTCATTCGCATGCATCACCCTCATTCGGTCAAGGCTCCCTTCGGCAACCCATATTCGGCCAAGACCTTAGTCAATCGGTAAAGGCTATTCGCATGGTTTGCATGGATGCATACGTAAGTCCCATGCATGGGTGTGTGGGTGGGGGCACATGGAAACTATATTAGGGTTTCTATCCATGCAAACAACCATGGGAGAACTAAGATTCCTATTAGTGACTATGGGAGTTATACCTATTGAGATGGGTTTAAATTACATAGTTTATGTAAGGAAATCCTTGTAGGGCTATACAAAAAGGGTTTTCATAGTCCATATCATAATCTATACATGGATATCAACACTTTTTAGATCAACATAAGTGAGAATACATTGAGAAACAAAGAATCTTAGTCTAATGTTATGGGGTTGTACTCACGAGTAGCTCCTAACACTTAGACAATTTACAAGAAATATGCAACCACATTAGGTTGTTCTTTTGAACTACCTAGGATGGGTTGCTTACGTAATCGATCAGGAATCAGGAACAATCCAAAATTTAGTAAGGGGCAAGGTTAATCAATAAAGAATGACTTAAACCCATCAGGTGAAAATCTTACTTTACTTAAAGTAACAATGTTATTAATTGAATAAATTAAATGGTAAGTTTTGATAAATTAAAATAAATAATTTTAATAATGTTGACTTAATTGAATTAAGTTCATGGGGATACGGGTTTATAAACAAGTAAAACATCAAATTAGTTAGGAGAAATTCTAGAAACACAATAGTAATCTAGGACACTTAATGACACACCGAGACCAAACCCTAGATACGAAACCCACCGTATATACTTACCGTATTCGAATTCTCTTAAAACAACTCAGGTACTGAAGATACTTAGGTTACAACAACGAGCGCGCATTTTGTGGTAATTTTATACAAAGCAACACAGGTGAGTTCATTGCCCCTTTTCTAAACATTTTTGTTTTCAAACGCGGGGCTGAGAAGCATGCGTAAACTGTTTTAATTAAATTGTTTACTTTAAATGCTTTGATTATTATATGTTGTGTATATGAACGTTTGTTCATAATCCTAGACTTCTGTTTAGGAAATCTCTATGCCAAATTAACTAACACGTTAATTAAATTACTCTTAGGAGTAATACTTAAATTCTACAACTCTAAAGAAACCCTTAGTCCATCGAGTTCAAATTTCATAATCTAAATTCAAAGTGAAATCAAAAGAACCAAAGTTAAAGATCAAATGCAATGAAATCAAATCAGGTGTGTGATCAATAAACTCAGGATCCGACTCATAAATCCATAATCATTGTGAAATCATGGAATTCTACAGATCAGCAATCAAGTGAATCATGGGAATCATAACCGTGTGCGAATCATTATGATATAATGAAGTCATTAATACCTAAAGTAAGGTGAGTTGTCAGTTGTATGTAAATCGAGACCACGTGTAACACACGGAAGTCCCTACACAGTAGTAGACTCTAGTAGTCAAGCTACATGGGCAATAACTCAAACTATCAGATGAGATCAAGAAATCAAGAGAATCATGAATCAATGAAGATCATAAATGAAAGGATATCCTAAAGTCCCGACGCAAACAGTAGACCAGTAGGTCAAGCTGATATGGGCATAATCATGAAAGTCCCGACACATACAGGTAGACTCCTTGTGAGTCATGCCTGATATGGGCCACGTGTGAGAGGGTACAACTTGGACAACCACCAACAACTAAGTCTAATTGATTGAGTCAAATAAGGCCCGATCATCATGTCTTAGTTTTAATTAAATGATTATTTATTTATTTATTTAACCATTTAATGTTATGTTCTACAATCATTTTTGGGAAATCATGAAGACTAGAAAAAAATAAAATGTAAATTAAGAATTTAATAAGTGATTTAAAAGATTGTTAAGAAAGTAAAATAATTTATAACTTTATTATTTTACATTGTTGAACAAAAGGAATTTTGTTTAGTTGTCTAAATAAAATTATTTTTGAAAATAATATTCTTTTAAATATTAAAAATTTGAATTTTATATATATGTATATATATATATAACTATAAAGATGATTTTGTATTTGATATTGCATAAAGATTATCATAAATAACCAAAAAAAATTATATAAATTTAAAAATATAAATCTTATTTTACAATAATATTTTATAAAAGAATGTTTATAGTTAATAAGCTTATAATTTTAAAGTTATATAAAAAATGCTTAAAATATATATTTTATGATATCAATTTAATAAGAATATTTTTAGGATATATTTTTATTTTTTTAAAAAAATGGAAGTTTGACCCTCAAAAACGCCACAGGAAGCCAAAAACCAGTCTGGATGGACGTGCGGGTTTCGAACCTGCGTCACGACCCCTGAAGCTTGGCTACTTACCGCTAAGCCGGGATGTGACTCGCTGATGTAGTTTCTTTTTGTTACCTTGTTAAAAATGAGTGCAATTATATGGTTACTTACTTAATTTTGTATAGAATCAATGGAGATCGATTATAGAAGACTTTGTGCAAGTCCTTGTGCTTAATTTGATTATAGATGATTCTCAAAGCATGGTTGTTTGGATTTTAGCTTCAGATAATTCTCCTAAAGAGTTGTGTATTGTGAATTTGATTTTTTCTTTTGTTTTAACTAATTTCCAGTTAAAGTTTTAGTGCGGTTGTTCGGTTATGGTTTAAGCTCGTAAATGGGTCTTAATGATTCAATTAACCATGCGTTTCGAAATGTATTCAAGTTCGAAACGCATTACCATTTGTGATTTTAGTAAATGCAAGCGTTTTGAATGATTTTGGAAGAGAACCATATCTGGTAGTTTCGAACATGTGATCTGATTAGAAAGAAGGCATAGTACGAAATGTACCAAATTGGTCCTTCTATTTTTAAGATTGTTAAATTCATATTTCAACTTATTTAACATTAAATCAAGTTTTGTTTAATTACCAGCTTAGTCCCTCAAGTTTGAAAATCATATTATTTCATGTTCAGAAATTTTAAAATTCAATTATCTATATAATAGATAATAGTATCAATAGCTATTGAAGTGTTGATGCATATTTTGGGTGTCCGCTGCTGTTCGAATAGATTATATTTGTATTTGTTTATTTGTAATCACTTGTATGTATTTGTGTGTTGTTACACTGGAAACTGAGTCATTCGCAGGAGCATATGCGAATGGATTTCATGTAAAGGGATCCATTCGGGCGAATGGGCCACAGCCCCTATATAAACCAGTTTCCAGATTTTAGGGTTAAAGGTTTTTGTGTGTGTTCTTGGGTTTGAGCACGAGAGTGGGAGAGATCATGCTCGATCTCTCCCCAGCAACACTATGTTCTTTTATGATGTGGATTCAATCATGTAATCATTCGATTCTATCAATATACCATTTGATTTTCTTCATCATCTTCATGGTCGTCGTGTGTGAAAACCCTAACCTTCCGTCCAAAGTGAAATTGCCGGTCCTATCACGTCTTTACAATTGGTATCAGAGAGAGGTTACCACTGGAAAGGTCTAACAGCCGATCTAGTACACCAAGCTCTTGATTTTGGACGTTAAACTTCGTCTCTGTTTGCTTCGATTGGTCTCGATTTTCGGTGGGTTTTGCAAAATTGGTTCTTGCAATGTCTTATTCGCTCCCCTTAGGTCCTTCGTTCTAAATTTGGTGACCTAATTCGAGCTAAAACTCATTTTTGCAATTTTCCCATTCTAGCCATCAGTTCAGGCGAATGGCCCCCTATTCGCACCAGTTTCACCCGAATGTAGACTTGTCACACCCCTGCGCCGCGTGCGGAATCCACGACGCGGTGACGTATGAACAGTTGAATCATGCACAAGTATTGAATAAGAACAACCACAATGGATTACTATGTTTCAAAATATTTAGACAGTTGTTTAGTTACAGACCATCTATCTACCAAAAGAAAGACAACTACAGACCCAAAATATAGTTACAAAATAAGACTTCAAACAAGACAATTAAACAATTAGGATTTAGTGTGTTTCTAATCCATCCTAGCATGTTTCTTCATCTTGTTCTATCTTAGAATGGTCTCCTTAGTTGTCCCTGAGAAAGTCTTAAACCTGATTACCTGAAACACGTGAAAAGTAACTGTCGACTATAGAAGTAGTTGGTGAGAACAATAGGTTTAACATACGAAATCATGAATTTTGTAATATAAGGCATAGGTATATTAAAGCAATAAATGAATTACATGGATGGGTTGTAACCCAAACTAACATCAGGTATGTCAAACGAGTGTAAACAGTCCAAAGATTGTTTGCACGAAAACCAACATATAATCAAGTCCCAAACTACGTTTGGAGTCAGAAAATTAGTCAGCAACAATGATAACCATACGTAACCGAAATCTGCAGTTAGTTTATAAAACAAATTTAAAAGCTAACTGCAGCAATCGGTCTGCCCAAATGAGTCCGCTTTCCCTTGTTGTGATCACCCAGTACTAACGCTAATGAATATGAAACCCGATGTGTTTATAAGTTTGTTTACAATGATGGACACCATGCTTTTGAACCTTGCTTTAAATTAGCGTGTTAATGCCTTATTTGATAACATGATTGAAAACCTTGTTTGAGCATCATGAAATGAATCCTCTGTTTGAATACCATGAAATGAATCCCTTGTTTGAATACCATGAAATGAATCCCTTGTTTGATCACCATGAAAACCATTGTTTGAATACTATGTTGTGAAACCCTTTATTGAGTACATAAGACAGCGTCCTTGTATAGTAACAAAGTTTATAAAAGATTACTTTCGAAAACACGGGTTTAGAGTAAAAGAGTTTATAATTTACATTATTTAAAAATGCTTATCCTTGATAAAACCATTATAAACAGTTGATAATTCCTTTGAAACCAACTGAGAAATCCCTTGGATTTCTAGAGTGAACCTGTAATGTTTGTGAAATAACATGAACCTGTATCATGAAATATGATTGCAATAAAGGTATTTGATCACGTGTTCCACCCCAAAACAGTTGTAAAAACAGTAAAAAGAGGGGCTAATGTTCTCACCTGTCTGCAGTAAACTCTGAACTTATAACAATTAGCAAGTAGCAAACATGACTTCTAACTGGTTCCTATATCATTGTAATCATACATAAGATATAAGATTTATAGTTGTATAGACTTTGATTCATTGATTGACTGGTGTTCTCTTGAACTTGATTTACACTAGAATACTTGTTCTCATGATTAAAATGGTGTATGAGCTTGAAACTCATGATTGAATTACTTGATCGACAATTGTTCCATGTACAAGATGTGTCATGATCTTTTGTACACACACTTGCTATGCATAAAAGTTACACGTGTTTATGAATGAAAACCTTTGTTCAACATGTATTGTGACAGGATGTTCAATTGTTTTAAGTCTTGTGATTGTGAATTGATCTCTTAATTAGGTTAAGTTATAACTTAACTTACTTAAGATATATTCACAATTTCCCTTGAGTTGTGGGCCGCATTGTGGGCCTTAAGCCCATAATGATAATAGGCTTAAATAGAGGCCCATGGGCCTCTTAGGTTAACAAAGGCCAATTGAGTGTAGTGTTGAGCCAAGTGAATGTGATGTTCGGCCAAGTGAATGTGATGTTGACCCAACAACATGTATATAGGCCTTTTAACACGCCAAATACAATATCGAGCCAATTAAGATCATAATGGGCCGAATGGAATCTAATTGGGCCTATCAGCATTGGTTTGGGCCGTAAGGTATTGAATTGGGCCACAGGGAATTGAGTTGGGCCGAAAGGTTTATGGGCTGCCATCTTATGCCGCGAACCTTCTTGGTTCTAGGGCTAGGTTCGGCCAAGCTTCTATGGTCAGGGTTCGTTCCCTAAGAAATGTTCGGGACATCCATAAGGTTCGACCATTATTGATGCAGGTTGCATGGTTCGTCCGAAATATTCATCACACAAAGGTTCGGTATACAAAGAGGGTTCGGCTAATGAATCGTGAGCATGCATGTTCGCCTAACCTATCTTGGGTCGTCTGGGTTCACTATTACATGAAGGTTCGGCTAATAAACCTTGATAGGTTCGGCAGGTCGGGTTCGTGGCATGCATGGGAGGTTCGTGTAGGCTCGTGAGGGACCCCCTAGGGTTCGGCTGTGCATGCAACGAACCATGTAGGGTTCGTTTAGGATTAGGGTTCGGTCGAGGAACCTTTTAGATTCGGTTGGTTTGCACAGCGAAGGTTCGGCCGCATAAGCTCTAGGGTTCGTAACTGAGGCATGGAGGGTTCGTCTGATCCAGAAGTTCGGCTGCTGATCCACAAGCATGCAGGTTCGTTAGGGTTTGCCCATAGCCCAATGGTTCGGCCACCTTAACAGGTTCGGCGGAGGCTGCACCCCACGAACCCTGTACGAACATCATCATATCCATCGAACCACCAGCTCCAGAACACGATCTAAGCCATTCTAACCATGAGAAAGGTTACTATACGTGCGAGACTCGAAGTAGGATGCTAAGGACCGGCTATGTATGTGTTTACCAAAATCCACGAACGAAAACCCCCTTTTTCAGCACTTTAATTTGATTATACCTCGTTTTTGGCCGGATGAATCCACAGATCCCTTGTACTTTCATGTAGAGGATGTCGAGAGATACGCGTGGACACCGAAAACACCGAAATCCGTTGAGAAACGAAGGAGATACGCGCGTTTGAAGTTCGGTTTTCTAGAGAGAGAGGGTAGACGGGAATTCTAGAGAGAGAAGTGGTTGTTGGTGGATTTAATGAGAAAATAGCCATCTTTAGGGCTTTTATAGCCCGTGTGGTATTCGGGTTCGTTTCGGTCGCTCGGTTCGCGTTTCCGGAACGTAACGCTTAATTTACACGATTTTAAATAAAAGAGTTGTTAAACTCAATAAAATGATGAGTTTCAAAATTGTAAAAATGTAAAATAATTATTTTAATTATTTTTGCACTTCGTGCGTTGTCAGATCGTTAAACACATACAATTACGTGTATACCCGCAATCGCGTATGTTTTTCGATCGTATTAATTATTTAAAGTCGTTTAATCATAATTATAAGTTCAACATTCGTATCATTATGGATCGTCACCCATAACTATACTCAGTCTCGCTTACGTATTACGATTCTTGTTGAATTAATTAATTGTCATAATATTCGTCTTAACACTACGCACTAACACTATCCTGTTACACCGAACGCGGTATATATATAGGGCTCACTCTCGCTGCCCACCACTGTTTCGATGTATCACGATACTGTTCTTGCCTAGTATAATCGACTGTAAATAAATAATACATACTTGTCTCTAAATAAATAAGATCCTGTAACACACAAACATATTATGAACACATGAATCACATTGATTAACTGAACATGGACACACACTGTTCTAACACTGTTTACGACTACCACGACTAAATGTACAAATGTTACAGTCTCCCCTAGTTAAGGGAATTTCGTCCCGAAATTAACTAGCCGAAGGTACTGTAAAAAGATGAGGGTACTTAAGCTTCATCTGGTCTTCACGTTCCCTGGTGAACTCAGCACCGTGTTTGTCCTCCCATCGTACCTTTACGATCGGGATACGGCTGCGTTTAAGTTTCTTGACTCCATGATCCATGATTTCAACCGGACGTTCTATGAACTGCATGTTGTTCTGAATCTGAATGTCTTCCAGTGGAATCTGAACATCATGATCCGCTAAGCATTTGTTAAGATTTGATACATGAAAAGTATCATGAACATTGCTTAGCTCCACTGGAAGTTTGAGTTTGTAGGCTACGGGACCAATCCGTTCCAGGATCTCAAAAGTCCAACGTACCTTGGTGTAAGTTTCCCTTTCTTCCCGAATCGGACAACGCCTTTCCAGGGAGAAACTTTGAGTAAGACTCGGTCACCGACTTGAAACTCAAGCGGTTTTCGACGTCGATCAGCATAACTCTTCTGCCGATCTTGTGCGGCCTTAAGCCGTGACTGAATGATTGTGATCTTCTCTGATGTTTCCTGAATGAGTTCTGGTCCTACGACCTGTGAGTCACCAATATCGGTCCAACAGACCGGTGATCGGCACTTCCTACCATATAAAGCTTCGAATGGTGCACATTGAATGCTCGTATGGTAGCTGTTGTTGTACGAAAACTCGATAAGTAGAAGATGAGTGTCCCAACTTCCACCGAATTCAATGGCACAAGAACGTAGCATGTCCTCGAGTGTTTGGATAGTCCTTTCGCTTTGACTGTAGGTTTGGGGATGATACGCCGTGCTAAGATTAACACGAGTTCCCAAAGCCTTTTGCAATGATTGCCAAAAGCGAGAAGTGAAGCGATTATCACGATCAGATATGATTGATGTTGGTGTACCATGACGCGCAATGATTTCATTGATGTACAATGTGGATAACTTCTCCATCTTGTAATCCTCTCGGATCGGGAGAAAATGAGCAGATTTGGTGAGTCGATCAACGATCACCCAAATTGAATCGAAACCTCGCGGAGTTTTCGGCAACTTAGTTATGAAATCCATGGAAATTTGTTCCCATTTCCATTGAGGAATTTCAGGTTGCTGCAGAAGTCCCGAAGGCTTTTGATGTTCTGCTTTGACTTTTGAACATGTAAGACATTTTCCCACATACAGTGCTATGTTTCTTCATTCCCGGCCACCAGTAAGATGTCCTCAAGTCTTGGTACATCTTATCTGCTCCAGGATGAACTGAGTATCGCGACTTATGAGCCTCATCACAGATGAGTGTGCGCAATTCTTCAGACTTTGGAATCCAAATGCGGCCATTGAGATATAACACCCCATCAGCTCGAGGTTCTAGTTTCTTCTCAATGTCGCAGTCCAAGTCTGTCTGGAGTTGATTGTCTGTTACTACTTGTTGTTGTGCGATACGAATCAAGTCTTTCAAGTTTGGCTGTGTGTTGATCTCCATGGCTCTGACACGAATTGGTTTGACTGGTTCCTTACGACTAAGAGCATCCGCCACCACATTGGCTTTACCCGGATGGTAACGAATCTCACAGTCGTAATCAGTTAGAAGCTCAACCCTACGCCGTTGTCTCATGTTGAGTTCTTTCTGATTAAGGATGTATTGCAGGCTCTTGTGGTCTGTATAGATGACACACTTAGTACCAGAAAGGTAGTGTCTCCAAATCTTCAATGCAAAGACCACAGCCCCTAGCTCAAGGTCATGAGTAGTGTAATTCTTCTCGTGAACCTGAAGCTGTCTTGAAGCATATGCAATGACCTTGTCTCGTTGCATAAGTACAGAACCGAGACCAAGGTTTGAAGCATCACAGTAGACAATGAAATCATCACTGCCTTCTGGAAGACTAAGGATAGGGGAGTCGCATAACTTCTGTTTAAGAAGTTGAAATGCATCTTCTTGTTTCTGTCCCCATATAAAGGCTTGACTTTTCTGAGTGAATGTGGTAAGTGGCAAAGCAATCTTAGAGAAATTCGCAATGAATCTCCTGTAATAGCCTGCCAGACCCAGAAATGAACGAATCTCTATTGGACTAGATGGAGTAGTCCAGTTCTTAATCGCCTCAATCTTTGTTGGATCTACATGTATTCCATCCTTGTTTATGACATGTCCTAAGAAGTGAACCTCCTTTAACCAAAATTCACATTTTGAAAATTTAGCATAAAGTTGTTCAGCTCTTAGTAACTCTAAGACTTTCCTCAAATGATCTTCATGTTCTTGTTCCGACTTGGAATAGATCAATATATCGTCAATAAAGACAATAACAAACTGGTCTAAGTATGGCCTGCGGACTCGGTTCATCAAGTCCATGAACACTGCAGGTGCATTGGTCAACCCAAATGGCATAACCACAAACTCATAGTGTCCATATCGAGTCCTAAACGCAGTTTTTGGTATATCCTCATCATTTACTCGTAACTGATGATACCCGGACCGTAAATCAATCTTAGAGAAGCAAGTTGCTCCCTGTAATTGATCAAACAGATCATCGATCCTGGGCAGAGGATATCTGTTCTTGACTCATCTTTCTTCTTGACAAAGAGAACCGGAACTCCCCATGGAGAGAAACTCGGTCTTATGAATCCCTTGTCTAGAAGTTTTTGAAGTTGACTAGACAGTTCCAGTATCTTAGACGGTGCTAATCGATACGGTGACTTCGCCACTGGGTTCGCTCCAGGGAAGAGATCGATTCTAAATTCCACTTGCCGGACTGGTGGTAGTCCAGGCAAGTCTTCTGGAAATACATCCGAATAATCTCTGATGACTGGAACGTCTCTAACTGCTTTCTTATCAGGTTTCTTTTCCACCACGTGAGCCAGGAACGCATAGTATTTCTTCTTTAGATACTTCCTTGCCTTGATGCACGATACAATCTTCAATCCGCGGTAGGGTTTCTCGCCATAGATTCTCATCGTTTCGCCGGACGGTAAAGGAATTCGAATAAGTTTCTCCGAACATACTATTTCGTCATTGTTTTTGGATAACCAATCCATTCCTATCACCACTTCGAAACTTCCGAGTGTCATAGGAATAAGATCGATGAGGAAAAGATGGTCATTTAATCTTAACTCACAACCATGAATTATAGAATCTACAAGTATGGTATTACCATCAGCTACTTCTACGGTATAGGGAGCAGTAAGTATAGATGGTTTTATGTTAAGCAAAGAAGCAGTATGAGCAGAGATAAAGCTTTTATCCGCACCAGTATCAAATATGATAGAAACGTAATGATCATTAAGGAGAAATGTACCCGTGACAACTGCTGGCTCCTCGCGTGCTTCGGCAGCTCCGATAACAAAGGCACGAGCAGTAGCAGTTGTTGCAGCTGTGTTGAGTTTCGGGCACTGATTCCTGAAATGCCCCTCAGCTCCACAGTTATAACAAGCCCTTCCACCTGTAACAGCAGGAGTAGCGGTGGCAGTTGTTGCAGCAGCAAGATGAGCAGATCGACATGTAGCTGCTAAGTGTCCCATCCGTCCACACTTGAAACACTTTTTGCATGGAGTGTTGGGTAGATGATGATATTGGCATTTGGTGCAAAGTGGGTACGTGCCAGTATAAAGTTTTCTGGCATTAGCAGGTTGTGGCATGGCTGTAATTGGAGTGGCATAAGTGGGTGTAGCTGCTGTCAGTGCTGTAAAGTTCTTGATTGTCTTCTGCTTTTTCTTCTTGTGGTGGTGCTGTTCAGGCTTCTTGCCTTCATCAATCTGTGCTCTCTTGAATCCCTTTCGGGTGAGAACCCCAGACTTCACATATTCTTCAGTGAGGGTAGCACCAAGTTGAATTGCTGCCTCCAGAGTAGTGGGGTTATTCCCCATAACAATTCCTCTGACCACTAGAGGTAAGCCTTCAATGTATTTCTCTATCATGCGGGATAGAGTAACCAAGTGTGGCACCAAAATGCACAACTCATGGAAACGAGTTGTATACTTGGCGTTTTCACCACTGTCTTGCACCAAATTCCACATCTCCACCTCCAGTTTCTTCAGCTCGTGACGTGGACAAAACTTCTCCACAAGTAAGTTCTTGAAACCGTCCCACGGTAATGCTAATGCGACTTCGCGTCCTCTGGTGTTCTTCTCAGAATTCCACCAGGTGAGTGTGCCCTTATGAAAAGCGCTTGAAGCCATTTTGACTTTCAGATTTTCAGGGCATCCTGTGAAGTCGAGAATATCCTCAATGCTTTCCAGCCACTGCAGTAGGCCGGTAGCTCCTTCAGTACCAGAGTACTTGGGAGGCTTAGCATCGTTGAACTGCTTGAAAGTGAAGTTAGCAGTTCCTGTGTGGTTAGTGTTTGAGTTGTTTGCTGAGTCACTGGTACTCCCCCGAAGATTCTGGGTGATATCAGTGACCATGCCCGGAATGACATCCCTCATATGTACAGCGATGGCTCGGGCAATCTTGTTGATCTCATTATCATTGCCACTTGTCGAACCCCCTCCGTTAGGATCACGTCGGGGAGGCATTCTACGAATAGAAGCCACAAGCAGATCAGTAATGTGGAAGGATACAATTGAATTTGCATGATAAAGTTAGTAATATATCCATACTACTAATATTATCATTCAATTGTAGTATGATCTAGTACACGTATAAGTTATCAACTTATTTGCATACTTATCATGTGAATATGTACGATGTATCATGATCTCTCCACCAAACCTACACACTGACGCTTTCCCGATATACCGAAGATAGCTTATATATAGGGCATACGAAAGGGTCAAGCAAACTGCCAGCCCAGACGCCATCCCACCACCGCTTCGATATACCACGATCATGTCCTTGTTAGCATTTGGCAACATGTTTTGTACTGATTTGCAAGTGTGTTCCATTGATTAAGAATCTCATGATCTTTGATCAACTTGAACTATGATTGATTCCATGATTGAACTATGATTATGTTATGCGTGCACCTACTAACAGTTGCTAACATGTAGAACTAAATCATATGTGTGCTCTACACTTTCCCGTTAACCTATGTTAGTAAGTACTATTAATGTAATCACTTAAGAATCTCACTTAAGGTTTACATTGAACAAATGTTCACAACTTGATTGATTCACCATAATGTTTGGTTCATCCAAGTTTGAATTGCACTATGATTTGATTCACCAATGATTGTGTCTCCAATGTTTGTATCCCATGTGTTTGACTAATGTTCAATGTTCCCAGTTTCTCCCGAATCTTCACTTCAAATACGAACGCCGGATTCCCCCTGACATACCGAAATAAGCTTATATATAGGGTAAGCTCTCACCGACCCACCACTTACCTCAGCACGTCAGCGTTAATCCGTCGTTTGTACTTGGAGCTAAGATTCCAACTCTTGATTGATTATGATTGTTTCATGATTGCCTCTTGTACTATGGATATGATTATGACTGTGTAAACCACGGTTCTTAATTTACTTGAAATTAAAACCTTAGGTTTCTGTACATGTGTCCTAGGTTGATTTAGCCTAGGTTCCCAATACTTACAATATTGAGTAATATGATTTCCTGTGAGAACTTCAACTAAAGAATACTGTTACACAGATTCTAAGTTATAAAGTTCCTATGATAATGAACACCTGATAATGATAACATGACAAGGATTTCAAATCAAGATTCTAAATTAATAGATCTTGACCTCTGAATTCCTATGATAAACATGACAAGGATTTCAAATCAAGATTCTAAATTAATAGATCTTGACCTCTGAATTCCTATGATAAACATGACAAGGATTTTAGATCAAAGATACTAAGAATACAGATCTTTGCCTCTAAATTCCCATGATGAACTCTGATGGAGAATTCCAGATCAAGGATACTAAGAATACAGATCCTTGCCTCTGAAATCCTTTAATGTACTCTGTGTGAGAATTTCAGATCAAGGATACTAAGAATATAGATCCTTGCCTCTGAAATCCTTAAATGAATATGTGTGAGAAGTTTAATTCGGTTTCTAAAATTATAGAATTCCGATTCAAATTCCTTGACTCGATATCTAATCTTAGAAGAATATCCCTAAGATCTTTCAAGCTTAATGTAGACTTAATGCTCACTTAAGTTACTTAGATCCTAAGTATCCTCAAGCCTATAGCACTTAGTCCTATTGGGTAGCTTAGGTATAGTCTAGGTCATTAAACATTGGGTTACTAGTTCTCTAAACCTTTAGCTCTGATACCAACCTGTCACACCCCTGCGCCGCGTGCGGAATCCACGGCGCGGTCAATGAATATTGAATCATCCGAAAGTATTGAATAAGAACAACCACATGGATTACTATGTTTCATAAGACATTGTTTGAACGACCATCTATCTACCAAAAGAAAGACAACTACAGACCCAAAATATAGTTACAAAATAAGACTTCAAACAAGACAATTAAACAATTAGGATTTAGTGTGTTTCTAATCCATCCTAGCATGTTTCTTCATCTTGTTCTATCTTAGAATGGTCTCCTTAGTTGTCCCTGAGAAAGTCTTAAACCTGATTACCTGAAACACGTGAAAAGTAACTATCAACTACAGAAGTAGTTGGTGAGAACAATAGGTTTAACATACGAAATCATGAATTTTGTAATATAAGGCATAGGTATATTAAAGCAATAAATGAATTACATGGATGGGTTGTAACCCAAACTAACATCAGGTATGTCAAACGAGTGTAAACAGTCCAAAGATTGTTTGCACAAAAACCAACATATAATCAAGTCCCAAACTATGTTTGGAGTCAGAAAATTAGTCAGAAACAATGATAACCATACGTAACCGAAATCTGCAGTTAGTTTATAAAACAAATTTAAAAGCTAACTGCAGCAATCGGTCTGCCCAAATGTGTCCGCTTTCCCTTGTTGTGATCACCCAGTACTAACGCTAATGAATATGAAACCCGATGTGTTTATAAGTTTGTTTACAACGATGGACACCATGCTTTTGAACCTTGCTTTAAATTAGCGTGTTAATGCCTTATTTGATAACATGATTGAAAACCTTGTTTGAGCATCATGAAATGAATCCTCTGTTTGAATACCATGAAATGAATCCCTTGTTTGAATACCATGAAATGAATCCCTTGTTTGATCACTATGAAAACCATTGTTTGAATACTATGTTGTGAAACCCTTTATTGAGTACATAAGACAGCGTCCTTGTATAGTAACAAAGTTTATAAAATTACTTTCGAAAACACGGGTTTAGAGTAAAAGAGTTTATAATTTCCATTATTTAAAAATGTTTATCCTTGATAAAACCATTATAAACAGTTGATAATTCCTTTGAAACCAACTAAGAAATCCCTTGGATTTCTATAGTGAACCTGTAATGTTTGTGAAATAACATGAACCTGTATCATGAAATATGATTGCAATAAAGGTATTTGATCACGTGTTCCACCCCAAAACAGTTGTAAAAACAGTAAAAAGAGGGGCTAATGTTCTCACCTGTCTGCAGTAGACTCTGAACTTATAACAATTAGCAAGTAGCAAACAGGACTTCTAACTGGTATAGAAATATCATTGTAATCATACATAAGATATAAGATTTATAGTTGTATACACTTTGATTCATTGATTGACTGGTGTTCTCTTGAACTTGATTTACACTAGAATACTTGTTCTCATGATTAAAACGGTGTATGAGCTTGAAAGTCATGATTGAATTACTTGATCGACAATTGTTCCATGTACAAGATGTGTCATGATCTTGTGTGGACACACTTGCTATGCATAAAAGTTACATGTATTTATGAATGAAAACCTTTGTTCAACATGTATTGTGAAAGGATGTTCAATTGTTTTAAGTCTTGTGATTGTGAATTGATCTCTTAATTAAGTTAAGTTATAACTTAACTTACTTAAGATATATTCACAATTTCCCTTGAGTTGTGGGCCGCATTGTGGGCCTTAAGCCCATAATGATAATAGGCTTAAATAGAGGCCCATGGGCCTCTTAGGTTAACAAAGGCCAATTGAGTGTAGTGTTGAGCCAAGTGAATGTGATGTTGGCCCAACAACATGTATATAGGCCTTGTAACACACCAAATACAATATCGAGCCAATTCAGATCATAATGGGCCGAATGGAATCTAATTGGGCCTATCAGCGTTGGTTTGGGCCGTAAGGTATAGAATTGGGCCACAGGGAATTGAGTTGGGCCGAAAGGTTTATGAGCTGCCATCTTATGCAGCGAACCTTCTTGGTTCTAGGGCTAGGTTCGGCCAAGCTTCTATGGTCAGGGTTCGTTCCCTAAGAAATGTTCGGGACATCCATAAGGCTCGACCATTATTGATGTAGGTTGCATGGTTCGTCCGAAATATTCATCACACAAAGGTTCGGTATACAAAGAGGGTTCGGCTAATGAATCGTGAGCATGCAGGTTCGCCTAACCTATCTTGGGTTCGTCTGGGTTCACTATTACATGAAGGTTGGGCTAATAATCCTTGATAGGTTTGGCAGGTCGGGTTCGTGGCATGCATGGGAGGTTCGTGTAGGCTCGTGAGGGACCCCCTAGGGTTCGGCTGTGCATGCAACGAACCATGAAGGGTTCGTTTAGGATTAGGGTTCGGTCGAGGAACCTTATAGATTCGGTTGGTTTGCACATCGAAGGTTCGGCCGCATAAGCTCTAGGGTTCGTAACTGAGGCATGGAGGGTTCGTCTGATCCAGAAGTTCGGCTGCTGATCCACAAGCATGCAGGTTCGTTAGGGTTTGCCCATAGCCCAATGGTTCGGCCACCTAAACAGGTTCGGCCGAGGCTGCACCCCACGAACCCTGTACGAACATCATCATCTCCATCGAACCACCAGCTCCAGAACACGATCTAAGCCATTCTAACCATGAGAAAGGTTACTATACGTGCGAGACTCGAAGTAGGATGCTAAGGACCAGCTATGTATGTGTTTACCAAAACCCACGAACGAAAACCCCATTTTTCAGCACTTTAATTCGATTATACCTCGTTTTTGGCCGGATGAATCCACAGATCCCTTGTACTTTCGTGTAGAGGATGTCGAGAGCTACGCGTGGACACCGAAAACATCGAAATCCGTTGAGAAACGAAGGAGATACGAACGTTTGAAGTTCGGTTTTCTAGAGAGAGAGGGTAGACGGGAATTCTAGAGAGAGAAGTGGTTGTTGGTGGGTTTAATGAGAAAATAGCCATCTTTAGGGCTTTTATAGCCCGTGTGGTATTCGGGTTCGTTTCGGTCGCTCGGTTCGCGTTTCCGGAACGTAACGCGTATTTTACGCGATTTTAAATAAAAGAGTTGTTAAACTCAATAAAATGATGAGTTTCAAAATTGCAAAAATGTAAAATAATTATTTTAATTATTTTTGCACTTCGTGCGTTGTCAGATCGTTAAACACATATAATTACGTGTATACCCGCAATCGCGTACGTTTTTCGATCGTATTAATTATTTAAAGTCGTTTAATCATAATTATAAGTTCAACATTCGTATCATTATGGATCGTCACCCATAACTATACTCAGTCTCGCTTACGCATTACGATTCTTGTTGAATTAATTAATTGTCATAATATTCGTCTTAACACTACGCACTAACACTATCCTGTTACACCGAACGCAGTATATATATAGGGCTCACTCTCGCTGCCCACCACTGTTTCGATGTATCACGATACTGTTCTTGCCTAGTATAATCGACTGTAAATAAATAATACATACTTGTCTCTAAATAAATAAGATCCTGTAACACACAAACACATTATGAACACATGAATCACATTGATTAACTGAACATGGACACACACTGTTCTAACACTGTTTACGACTACCATGACTAAATGTACAAATGTTACAAGACTAATTCGCCGAATGGACTCTTTCGGCCACTCATTCGCCGAATGGACCCTTTCTGCCACTCATTCGCCGCATGGAACTTTTCGGACATTAGCCTAATTCGTTTGTCTTTCGGATGACACAGTCCATTCGGTCTTTGATCTCATACGCCAAGCCTCATTCGGGTATGTTTCATTCTGATGTTCATTTGTATGAAGAGGTCCCTCATTCGCACAAGTTAGTCATTCTGGAGCCTCATTCGTACAAGGTGCTGTATCGAGACAGTTGCGGAGAAAAATCAAGTTTCAAATGAGATTTTTCTATAACAACATTGTTCAAAATCATATTATTTCATGTTCAGAAATTTTAAAATTCAATTATCTATATAATAAATAATAGTATCAATAGCTATTGAAGTGTTGATGCATATTTAGGGTGTCCACTGCCGTTCGAATAGATTAGATTTGTATTTGCTTATTTGTAATCACTTGTATGTATTTGTGTGTTGTTACACTGGAAACTGAGTCGTTCGCAAGAGCATATGCGAATGGATTTCATGTAAAGGGATCCATTCGGCTGAATGAGGGGCCGAATGTCTTCATTCGGGCGAATGGGCGACAGCCCCTATATAAACCAGTTTCCAGATTTTAGGGATAAAGGTTTTTGTGTGTGTTCTTGGGTTTGAGCACGAGAGGGGGAGAGATCATGCTCGATCTCTCCCCGGCAACACAATGTTCTTTTATGATGTGGATTCAATCATGTAATCATTCGATTCTATCAATATACCATTTGATTTTCTTCATCATCTTCATGTTCGTCGTGTGTGCAAACCCTAACCTTCCGTCCAAAGTGAAATCGCCGGTCCTATCACGTCTTTACATGAAGGCTTTCTTTTTTTTAATAGTTCTTATAAAGTCTTAATTTATTATTATAATTATTATTATTATTATTATTATTATTATTATTATTATTATTATTATTATCATTTGCTATTATTATTTTTTTAACAAACTTTATAATATGCGTATGTGTGTGTGTGTGCATGTACATAAATTGAGTTTTATAATTGAAACGTTTTATTTTAATATTTGAAGTTAAATCTTACAGGAACTTATATGTTTATAAACTAAAAGTTATAAAATATGTCTTAACTTTTGTTTATAACAATTTCGACACATTAAAATTTTTAAATTTAGTTACAAAAACCCTAATCGTTACAGTCTCCCCTAGTTTAGAAAATTTCGTCCCGAAATTAGGTAGACTCTTGATTAAATAAATGTAGATGTTTGTTTCATAAGAAAGATACAATTGTTTTTAATAGAGCAAACAATTTCAGCATAGTGTTTTAACAACCAGTCTATGCCTACTATGATGTTAGAATTTCTTGTTTACATATTTGTTATTGCATAAGAAATTAGGTTCGTCTGGCCCACGAAACTTAACAGGTTCGGCGAACCTATCATATTGATAGGTTTAGCAAACCTATAACCTTGGAAAGGTTCTGCGAACCTATTAGGTTTGGTAGCCTAGGTTCGCCCAGCGAACCTCAAGGTTCGGCTGGCGAACCTAAGGGTTCGGCTAGGAAATAGGTTCGGCTGACAGGTCTGTATATATAGAAGGTATGTCTGATTTTTTCATAACTTTGGGAAAACACTTGAAGAACTTCATAAACCTGTGTGTGTTTTCTCTGTGTGAGAAATTCTCTGTGTGAGAGCTGTAATCAATTGTTATTGATTAATTGAATGAAGATGTTTATGGAAATACTTGTTCTTCTTTGATTCTTATAGATTAAACATAGATTCCGCATGTGTTTAATTGTTCATAGAGCTTCTTGATACGATCCAGATCAAATTCACCAAACCAACAGTGCTAGCAGAGCTTTTGGTGAAGTTCTATACAAGATTTGTCAAAGAAATTCAAGTATTTGAAGATTAGAAGATCAAGTAATGGATCAAAATTCTTCTTTTCATTGTGATTGATTGCTGTTTTGTGTGCAAATTCATCATCAATTGTTGTGGAATACTAAAATTTACGGATTTGTGATGTCAATTTGAAGATATGGAAGGATTTTATTCAAATTTTGGAAGGTTTTCCCTCCAAAATTTCGTATTTTGCAGTACAGATTTGTGAGCCGAACCTGTGGATAGCTGGAACAATAGGTTCGCTGTTCAAGGCATTTTTCTGAGGTTCGTTTGCAGTTTTCAGCATAGGTTCGTCTGTCAAAGTTCGTTTGCAAGGTTCGTCTGAAGGTTTTCTGTAAAGGTTCGTTGCTTTTCAGCAGAGGTTCGTCTGACTTAAGGTTCGTTTATCTCATGATTCGTGAAATCATATATGTTTCAAGGTTCGTGGTATCAGGTTCGTGTCTCAAGTTCGTGTGACTTGAGGTTCGCAGCTTGAGGTTCGTGTGATACAAGGTTCGTCTGTCTTCAGGTTCGTGACTGAAGGTTCGTTCAGTTCACAGATTGTTGAAGGTTCGCCTGATTGATAGGTTCGTGAAGTGATTTTTCTTAAATGGTTCGCTGATAAAATCTTGAAATCATGGTGGAGGTGTATGCTACAATGGCAAGTCAGAATTCTAAGATTCATAACATTCTGATTAGTGAAACCGAAGTTGGAAGTGCGAATAAAGTTCCTAAGTTGCTGGATTTGGCAGACTTTGGCAATTTGAAAGGTCGTTTTGAAACACAACTTAATGGAACAGATACTAATCTTTGTGAACGGATTTTATCTCCATATGAAAGACCTAGAGTTGTGGGAACTGAATTGTATCAACTCTTAGAGAGATTAGATGTTGATGAGAGAAAGAAGTATGATTCGGAGAAGAAGGCGTATTGGATGTTAAGCCAAGCAATTCCAAATCAGATTTTACATCAGTTTGATGAGCACAATACTTCTTATAGTCTATGAAATGCTTTGAAAGGCAGAGTTGAGGGAAATACAAATCTGAAAAAGATGAAAGCTACAGACATTCGCAAAGAATTTGAAAACTTTAATTTTATAGGCAATGAAAGTCTAGAAGCATTGATCACTAGATACATACATCTACTGACAAAAGTTAGAAAGTGTGGCATCGAATATACTAAAGATGAAAAGATTGATTGCCTTACAAATGCTTTGCCTGACAAGTGGAATTCATTGGTACTAATATTGAGAGAAAATTTACCAGGAATGACCTTGGTGGAATTCATTCAAAAGCTTGAAGAGCAAGAGATGAAGGATAAAAGAAAAGCTCGAAGAGTAAATGTTACACAAGATCCTTCATTATATGGTGGATCTGTAGTTACACCACCGGCTTCATCTGCAAAGATTCAGACAACATTTGTTTCTTGTACTTCTGAAAGTACTCATGCATCTTCTGCATCAACAAGTTCCAGTTCATCTTATTCTACAAATGAGAAGAAGTCTGACTCGACAAGACCTCCTGTTCAGCTAAATACTACAAATCTGGGGAAAGTAACAGTTGAAGCTGTTCGGGATCACATGTCTATTCTGTCTTGTGTAGTTAGTGCATATGATGAACAAATTGCAGGAAGAATTGGAAATGCTAATTAGACATTTGAAGATTACGAACAAATCGATGATGACGAAATAGAGCTTCTTGATACGATCCAGATCGAATTCACCAAACCAACAGTGTTATTCGAAGAATCAATCGTTATGAAAAGAAGACTGGCAAGAAATTCACTTTCTACCGCAACACCAAATTTGGATTCAATCCAAAGACTACTCAATGCTATAACTGTGGTGAGCTAGGTCACTTTGCCAGAGAATGTAAGAATCCTAAGAAACAAGGGAAGTTAAACCCGTTCCAGCCACAAGATATCTATCAGAAAAAGAAAGAACAATCTGAAGATTCATCTAAAGCTCTAGTGAGTCAAGCTGATGAGGGCTATGACTGGGGGAAGCAGTATGATGAACTGATGGGTGCTTTTATGGTTTCATTGGATGAGGGCACTGGTAAAGGCAAAGAGAAAGTGGATGAGGTAAATGAGGATTTTTTAGAGATCATTGATAAACTGAAAGAGATGAATTCTCAGCTGACTGCTGATCTGGTAGAGTGCACAGAGGCAAACAAGAAGCTAATTTCAAGAGAAAAAGCTTTTGACAAAAGATAATTGATTTAAGTAAAGAAAATGAAGATCTGAAAATCAAAGTTTTACAAAATAACCATGCTGTGTCTGTGCATCTCGAATCAGTGCAGAAGCTGAAGGTTGAATTATTAGTAGCAAAAGCAGAAGCTGAAGTGAACAAGAGCAAGCTTGAAAATTACCAAAATTCTAAGTATGTCATCGATTACTTTGCTTCCATGCAAAGATCATCGCATGATAATACCGGAATAGGTTTTCATGCTGTGCCACCTCCTCCTAGCTTTGTGCCAAGACCACAACTTAATCCGATTTCCTTAAAGGAAAATGTGTCTGAACAAGTGACTGAGGATGTGGGAGGTTCATCATCTCATGATAAAGTGTTTGTTAATTGTGATGCTCCTATTATTGAGGACATCACAGAATCAGAATATCTAGCTGATATTCTCAGACAGACTGGTTATTAACTTAAGACTGTTGAGAAGCAGAGTCTGAAGTCTTAGAAGTCAAAAGCTGAGATGAAACCAGTTGAGAAAGTGGTGATCAAACCCAATATTGTTTCCAAACCAGTGAAGAAACCCAAAACAACTACTACTCTCAAACCTATGGTGTATGTAAAGTCTTCTACTACACTTAAAGGAGAGTCTAATAGTATTTTTCAAAAGCAAAACGTGTTTTCTGAAAAGGTTGACAAGGTTGTTAACAAGGTTGTTAACAAGGTTAATAAGTTTGGGGTTGAAAATAAAGACAAATCAAATAATTTTCAAACTCAAAAGAATAATTCAAAGATAAAATCAACTGGTTTGAGGAACACATTCTCATCTGCAAAGGTTGCTTCTAAACCTTTAAGTTCATCTAAGTATTATGATGAACCAAGACCAAACATTCATTCACAAAGAAAGTGCTATAGATGTGGTAAATCTGGTCATTTGATTTCTGATTGTGATTTGGATTTCGTTCTACTGATTGTAGCAGCTTTAGGTCTTATTCAGCAAGAGAAACACGAAAGTGTTTTACTTGTTGTGGAAAAGGACATATTTCAGCTAATTGTCCAAATAACAGAATCAGAATGAGTTTAGACGATGAGAGTCGGGTGAATGGTTTGGGTGGAAGTCCTAGGAAAGTTAAACATAGTGAAGATGAAATGAGAGTTCTCAGGAAGTTTGATCCTGACTGTGTTTGGGTAAAAGAAGAAAAGAAATAGAATAAAAGAGTTTTTGATAACAAAAAGAATGTGAAAAAGCTTGTGAAAATGGTGACATCATCTGATGATGATGTCTATGATAAATTTTCTTCAAAATCATTTTCAAAACAAAATGGTAATCAAGCAGTTCATCACAACAGAATGGCAGGAGTCCATTCAGGGAGACTCGACGCCGGAATGGCGGCAGTCATCCCTTTTGATACTGATAAAATTTTAATTTATTGTGCAGGTGGCATTCATGGGCCATATCAATAGTCGCTGGATTGTTGATAGTGGATGTTCACGGCACATGACGGGAGAGTTGAGTTTGTTGGGATTTTAAGTCGATGAAAGGAAGTTATGCTAACTTTGCAGGTGCCAAAGGTGGTCAGATTACAGGGTTTAGTAGTTTGACTAATGGTAAAGTTTCCTTTGACAATGTTAATTACTGCAAAGAATTAACTAACAACCTGTTGAGTGTGTCACAGATTTGTGATAAAGAATACAAAGTGATGTTTGATAAAGACAGATGTTATGTACTTAAGCAAGGAATTCAGATTCCTGAGGAGTGGATTCTGATGACTGCTGACAGGAGCAAGGATTTATATGTACTTGACATGGCGAAAGCGGAGACGGTGAATAAGGTGGAAACGTGTCTGGTGTCCAAGGTAACTGAGCAAGATACACGTTCTTGGCATAGACGGATGGGTCATATACATATCAGGAAGATGAATCATTTAGTACACAATCATTTGGTTGAGGATGTACCGGTTAAACACTTTAAACTCCCTGATGTGTGTGTGTGTCTTGCAAGAAGGGTGAACAGAAAAGGAGGTCACATAAAACAAAGAAAGTGTTTTCTATTGATAAACCACTTGACCTTCTTCACATGGATTTGTTTGGTCCAATCAAAGTGAAAAGTACAGGTGGTGAATCATATTATTTTGTGGAGACTGATGATTTTTCTAGATTTTCATGGGTAATGTTTTTGAAGTACAAATCTGAGACTTATGAATATTTTGTGTTGTTGGTTAACAGGTTGGAGACATTATAAAAGTTGAGAGTAAGGCGTGTTCGTTCAAATAATGAGACAGAGTTCAAGAATCATCAAATGGAAAAATTTTGTGATTCAAAGGGCATTCAGCAGCAATTTAGTGTACCATATGAACCACATAGGAATGGTGTAGCTGAGAGAAAGAACAAAACGTTGATTGAGTCTGCTAGAACCATGCTCGCTGATTCTAAACTCCCCATTACATTCTGGAGTGAAGCTGTGGCGACAGCCTGTTTTACTCTTAACAGAGTTTTGATTTTTAAACGACACAATAAGACATGCTATGAGTTGCTTCAACAATTGAAAACCTAATTTGAACACTTGGAACCTTTCGGGGCTCCTTGTACCATGCTTAAGAAAGGTTCAAAATTCAACTCTAAAGTTGAAGAGGGTTTCTTTCTTGGCTACAATCTTCCCAACAAACGTGTGTTTAATAAACGTACGGGTGTTGTGGAATTATGGTATAATGTGGATGTTCAAAGACATACATCTATACCTGACGGAAAAGGACCAAATTGGCTTTTTGATTATGATAAACTTTTTGAGTCTTTTAATTTGTCTCCAAATGTTTTTGATGATGAAATAACCTTGCAAATGTTATATGATTTGCAGAATTCTGAAGATCAAGGTATTTCTCATCGAGCTGAAGATAATAATCCACCTGAGGAAGGCGTGTCAAAAGCAATTAATGATGATTGGTCATCTGATGATTATCATGATGTGTTTGAAGATGAAATTTCTCATGATCAAGATGTTGATCAGAATATTACAAATCTTGATCGTAATGTTGGGGTCCCGCAAGTGCCTGTCACTAGAGTTCATGTAAATCATCCTGTTGATCAGATCATTGGAAATCCATCTGCTGGGGTACGAACACGACATCAAGTTGCAAATGAGGAGAGTTTGTATGTTGAGTTAGAAAGAACTCATGGAACTCAAGACCTATGGATGCATTTTTCATTCATTTCTCAGATTGAGTCAAAATCTGTTACTGAAGCATTGCGTGAGCCTGCCTGGGTGGAAGTTATGCAAGAAGAGCTAAATCAGTTTCAGAAGTTGGGTGTTTGGCATCTAGTTGATTTGTCAAAGGGAGAGAAGAAAATTGGCACTAGATGGGTGTTAAAATGCAAAAGAGATGATCGAGGCATAATTGTTAGGAACAAAGCACGTTTAGTGGTTCAAGGTTTCAAACAAGTCGAAGGAATTGATTACGACGAAGTGTTTGCACCTGTGGCGTGGCTAGACGCAATTCAACTCTTTCTGGCTTTTGCTGCTCACAAGAAATTCAAAGTTTTTCAGTTGGATGTCAAGTCTGCATTTCTGTATCGTTCTTTGAAGGAAACAGCGTATGTTTGTCAGCCACCGGGCTTTGAGGATCCTATCCACCGGGATCAGGTTTACCTCTTAGACAAAGCACTGTATGGTATACATCAGGCTCCACGTGCCTGATATGAGACCTTATCGACTCACTTTATTGAACACGGGTTCAATAGGGGTCAGATTGACAAGACATTGTTTTATTGAGAAAAGGGCAAGGATATTATTCTTGTTCAGATCTATGTAGATGACATCATCTTAGGATCTACTGATGAACAACTATGTTTGGAGTTTAAAGAGGTGATGATTGAGAAATTCGAAATGAGTGCCATGTCAGACATCAAATTTTTCTTGGGTTTACAAATTGATCAAACTGATGATGGAATCTTCATTCATCAGACAAAATACATTCAAGATGTGCTAAAACAGTTTAGCATGCTTGACTCAAAAACCAATTTCCATGCCCATTCAGCCTAATCACGGGATTGAGCCTGATATTAAGGGGGAGATAATTGATGCTACTTTGTATCGTGGAATGATTGGAAGTTTGATGTATGTGACTGCCTCTAGACCAGATATTGTATTTGCTACAAGTATCTGTGCTCGATATCAATCAAAACCTAAAGTGTCACATCTGATTGCAGTCAAGAGAATTCTTCGTTATCTGAAGGGTACACCAGACACCGGTCTGTGGTATCCTAAGGATGATAACTTTTTATTGAGTGCCTACAGTGACTCTGACTAGGAGGATGTAAGACAGATGCGAAATCCACAACTGGAGGTGCACAATTTTTGGGGGAGCGTTTAGTTTCTTGGCAGTGTAAAAAGCAGACATCTGTTGCTACTTCTACTTGTGAGACTGAGTATGTAGTGGCTGCCAGTTGTTGTTCACAAGTTTTGTGGATACAACAACAGATGAGAGACTACGGTTTGAATTTTCTGACTACCCCGGTTCATGTTGATAACGAGGCTGCTATTGCTATAACTAAGAATCCGGTGTATCATTCATGATGAAAACACATTGATATTAGGTTTCATTTCATACACGATTGCTATGAAAAGAAACTTAGTGATGTGGTGAAGATACATACAAATGAGCAACGAGCAGACCTTCTCACCAAGGCCTTAGATAAAAACCGTTTTGAGTATTTGCTCAAATTAAATGGAATTCGGGTCATGAGTGAGGTAATAACAAATCAACTTCCTTCATAATCATTTTTTATTGAATTAACATCAAATATTTTATTTTTGTTGTTTTGTGTTTTAGTTTTTAGGGGGAGAAAATTTTGAAAAATACAAAAACATTTGAAAAATCCAAAACACAAAAACAATAAAAAATTTAAAATTTGAGAAATTGATTCGACCAAGTGAGAAATGATAGCACATTGTTTGCAATTGGAAGCACATTTGTATCATACAAGAACTTAAACATAAAGAGCAATTACAATTACTAAGTATGATATGTTGGTAGGTTTATAACTTAGTTAAGATAACATTTGAAAAAATTTTGAATATGCTTTATAAAAAACAGATGCTTAGGACACAGTACTTAGTTTTGTCCTAAATGAGTGGTAGTTAATCTTACAAAATGTTTCTTGAACAAAAGTTAAATTACTAGTTTTGATCACGTGTTTAATTTTCAAAAGAAATTCTAATTTTGGTTTTTCTTTTATTTTAGTTTAAAGCTGAAACATTCTTTGCGTATACTTACGTATCGACTGAGTGTTATAGCTTTAAACGATTCAAATTTGTTTTCTTGGTTTTGATTAAGTTTTGGACAATCTCTGCGTATATGAGAATATCGATCTGATTGTTAAAAGCTTAATCTTAAATTATTTTTTAGTTCATTGTCTGGATCATCTGAGCATACGTAAGTATCAACCTTGATTCCAAGATTTTGAACAAATTCAAATTGTTTTATATTTTGTTATTTTTAAAAGAAATTATATTTTGTTTTTGCATGATCAAGCTAGTTAAAATTGAAGTAATTAGTTTCAAGAACATTTGTGTTTGATTAGTTATTCACAAACCGGGGATGTGTTCAAGTAAATGGATATTATAAAGTATTTGATAATTTTGTTTAAATTGATATCTTGACTAACTAATTAAACTTAAAGAGGATAAATATATAGACAATCATCTTTGAATTGTAATTTGCTAATAAATACATTCATCAATTCAATCAGATGTTTTGATAATTTTAATACAATATGATCTCATGTCTGGATCTTTCTCAAACAAAAAGATGTGATTGTTTTGTTAGTATTGTTAGATTTGTTAGATTTGTAGTTTAGTTGTTCTAAAAATTTGAAAAATTACAAAAATATTTTTGTTTTTATCTGATGTTAAATCAATAATTTTTGATTATTTGTTTTGATTTTGAAACATTAAAACCTTGGTTTGTTTTGTCATCCAAAATAAAAATCAAATTTTTTAAAAGGTTCGCCTGAAAAGGTTTGTGAAGAGGTTCGTTGGACATGTTCGTTCAAAAGGTTTTGAACAGGTTCGTCTGAGAAGGTTCGTTGACAGGTTCGGTCAACTTGTTGGTCAAAGGTTCGTGAAAAAGGTTTGTCAAATAGGTTCGCATATAAATATCAAGTTCGTGAGAAACGTTCGTCACTTTCATTTTCTGAACCTGCCGAACCTAAAAATTCGAATTTTTCGATTGAAGACCTCCGAAGCCTTTTGACTGATTTTATTAGACGCATATTTGTATTGTGATCATTTTTAGGTATAAATATTGAAATTTGACCGGCTGAATTAGGAGATATGACTGGTTTTAGGTTTGTTTAAGTCGAACCTGTTTTGTTGAGTCTAAACCTATTAAAACTTAGCTTCAGAAAAAATGGTATCCATTAAAGTTGTTCATCGTGGTGTTACGAATCTTGGGATGTAAATTTTTCATCTAATTCGAAGATTTGAAAATTTGATTTTGAAATGGATTAGGTTCGCTGGATGAACTAAGGTTCGCTGGAATCTTGAAAGTTCGTTTGAACCTGTTAGGTTCATGACGAACCTATGAATTTCATAAGAGCCAAACCTTTGTTGGTCAAGGTTCATTTGACCAACAGGTTCGTTTGTTATGAAGGTTCATTCAATGAAGGTTCCTTCATGTAAGGTTCGTTCATTGAAGGTTCGTTCATTCAAGGTTCATTCATCAGAAGGTTCGTTCAGTTGAATAGGTTTGTCTGAACAACAGGTTCCTTTAGACTTAGGTTCGTCTCAGGGGAAGGTTCGCTGGGTTCAACACTTAGAAATTTTTTGTTTTTTTAATTTTTTTTAAAATTTTGTTTTAATGTTATTTTTTCTGATTGTAGAAATGGCGAATCTTACTTTCGGAGACAAGCACAACTTATGTGCTTCTCTAGATCCTACTACCAGGAATGGGAAAGATTTCAGACTGATGATCGAGTTTCTGAGACGGTCTAGGATATATCATGCTATCTCCAATTCGTGCCAGATTTACAGATCACATATATAGAGCTTTTGGGAATCTGCCAGATTGATCAGTGTTGATAAGGAGTATGTGTGACACCCGGCAATTTCAGGTAAATTGCGACTCTTACATTCTTTACATTCCACATTCATACTTGTTGCATTTCATTTAATTATGTTCGAATCGTTCATTGCACATTGGTTTTGGAAACCAAGTGTGGCAAACACACACAAACACAATTGGATTGTACAAATACATGTTGATTATGGTTAATCAAGCATACGAACAGTTCGTAGCAACGAACACAAACTATCGAAGATAATTCGAGGAATTATCGAAACACACACACGAGTCTCACGAACGTTGGTGATCAATCAAACTTATTTGTTATTTTATGTTTATGTGCTTAAACATGCATTAGATGTTTAGGATAAACCTTAGGAATCGAGTACGAGCGAAATCGAATCATCGTAATCGAAAAACATGAAAATGGACCCATCGCGGTACGCGACGGTCCCTTGGCGAAAGGCTTCGCGATACGCGACGCAAACCGGGAGTCGGGACTCCCGAATTCCATCGCGGTACGCGATAAAAGATTTTGATCGGCCTCCACGGTACGCGAAGGCCATGCAGATCAAAATTTTCTTTATAATCAACCCCAATTCATTTTCATCCGGTTTCCTTACGACTTCACCAAATTTCTCCACATAATCTCGACCAGAACCCATCTGAAATCCACTCTCAAACCGCTGGAATCAACATAGAAGTCATCTATATGCATTTCTTGATGATTTGAAGCCACTGGATCACCAAAGGGAGTTCTTGGAGGCCATCAACAAGTAAGAGGATCTTCATCAGCCACTTGTAGCTTCTGTCCAGATCAAATCCATCCACTTAAGAGCGTCTAAGGTAGTTTCTTATGTTTATTCTTGGTTAGATCGCACATGCAATGTGTAATAACCCACATGCAACTCCATTTAGTTATTGTGCTCGAATGTGATGTTGATTTGATGTGTATTTGATTTAGATTTACTGATTTTATAGTTTAACGATGTTAGATTTGAGTTTGGTTAAGTTATGATTGATTTGGTGATGATTTTGGTACACTTGCCATAAAAGGAAACTTTTATGTGCAAGTCTTGGATTTGTGATAATCTAGACATGTTAGACATGCCTAGATGATGTCAAATGTGTATTGGAGTGTTTAGAAACACATTTGGATGTTTGATTTTGTCAAAAAAACATGGTTTTGAATAGACTTTCTAAATATGGAAACTTTTAAAAATCAAAAGAGGGCTTTTGATGTTTTAAAACGTTTTGATGAACTTTGAGTATTGGAATATGCTTAAGAATGATTTCTAAGCATATTGGAAACTTTTATTTGTGAAAACGAGTTTTTAAACGGATACTTTCCAAATAAGGAAACTTTATTTGGACAAAACGACATAAACGGTGATTTATGCGCAAACAATATGTTTTAAGGGTTTAAACGTATTTTACAAACACATTAGAAGTGTTAACTTTATGAAACGGGATTTCACAACCACACTTTCCTAAATTGGAAACTTTCTAAAAATGGTAACTTGTACGATTAGGGTCATAGGATGCATGTAAGTGTCCTACGTGTGCTTGTGACACATTGGATGGTCATAACACAGCAATCGTGTCACCAATGATTCGTCGAGTCTAACTAGTCGACACACACACCCGGTTGAGCACACCGACACTTGGAGTTGTATGGATTACAACACACCACGAAACACATACTCACACGTATATGGATATAGGTGCATACTAGCAGGTGCTAGCTTTCGCAAGACGCGAACACACATACACACCGGGACTACTGTAACAGGTGAGTTCACGGCCCCTTTTAACATTTTCTACCTTTGGGGGAGAAAACATTGCTTACAACCGTTTTTGAACAACATACACACTTTTGGTTACTTTGGTACATGCAAATATCGTATATGCATATGTGTGGCATTCATCCACAAAACTGATAAGTCCTCATTAAACACACCTCGAACCGTTAATAGCGCGTTGTGCTTAGCGTGGTAATTCTGAATAGTACTATTTGGGCCTGACAAGCCCCACTGTTGCGAGCCGTATGGCCACCATGACTGGAGGTCGGAACAGTGCATAATTGACCAAACAACATTTGCCATATCTTGGATGGATATGGCGGGAGGCAGCATGTTAGCTTCGGTTGCGAACCCGCATATGGTATAACTTATATTGACGAGCTATCAATGGATATTGCTTTGTATTGAAAAGTAGACCTGCATAACATTTACTTTAAAATTTGATGTTTATTGCTGACATAAAACCTGTACTCTCACCAACCTTTGTGTTGACCCTTTTACTCGCATGTCTTCTCAGGTAGCTAAGGCACGCGTACAAGGAATAGGATGCTAGGCTGGAGGCGCATGCATCTGTTTAAGTGTCTTAGTTTATTAAACATTGTTATCATTTGGTTGTGTTACTTATGTATTGTCAAACTACTTTAATCGCTTCCGCAACTATCATTACTTATCATTTTGAAAATTGTTTTTGTTAATGCCTCCGCTATTTATAAATGTTGAATATGTTTTGATAACTTACACTTACTTTCGCAATTCTGATTTTACGAACTAATTTATCCAAGTAATTGGATATACGTAAACAACCAGACATATAGGTCTCGCAACATTTTGTGACCGGAGACTGCGATCCTGCAAGATCAGCCAGCCGTCGCGCCCCCGTCCGGGACGGGAGGGCCGGGGTGCGACAGATTAGTATCAGAGCCTCCGGTTACTGCGAATTAGGTTTGCATTTAGTGAACTTAGTCTATAACCACTAGTCTCCACACAACACTTAGTGCTTAGTATTGTGATACTTGCATACATGATTGTACACACACTAATTACGCATGGCGTCATCATCGTCACCGCATGTGATTGCACATGACAGAGAGAAGCCGATAGCTCTGCATGATTCTTTACAGTACCTACCACACACACTACATTAGTCATTAGACAAACACTAACACTTATTCTCGCTATGAAGATCCTGGCTGGAAGACGTGGAGGACACAAAAATGCTGGGGGACGTGGAAACATCAGCTTGACGCCAGCTGAACTGAACGTACTCATAAACGAACGAGTTGAAGAGGCGCTTGCTGCACGGGAAGCTACCCGTAATCAAAACCCGATGAACCAAGGTGATGAGTCTTATCTCATATTCACCTTGCATCACAATCACTCATTTCTAGTTCAACACGTTTACCCGATACTGAATCCAACTTTATTCTTTGCATATCTCAGGAGCAAACCCCAACCCACCTCTCTGCACATTCAAGATGTTTCTGGATTGCAAACCCCACTCGTTCAGCGGCACAGAGGGTGCCGTTGGACTATTACACTGGATAGAGAAGGCAAAGTCGGCCTTCGCCA
Source organism: Mikania micrantha (assembly GCA_009363875.1). Classification (NCBI taxonomy): domain Eukaryota; kingdom Viridiplantae; phylum Streptophyta; class Magnoliopsida; order Asterales; family Asteraceae; genus Mikania; species Mikania micrantha. The sequence continues at coordinate 73,061,104 of CM018691.1, read as the reverse complement.
TGAGCAATTGCAGGAACGAGGACCGAGTCAAGTTCGCTGCAGGGACATTCGAGGGAGCTGCCCTCACGTGGTGGAATGCCAACGTCCAGAACCTAGGGCTCGATGCAGCCAATGCTCTGCCTTGGGATGATTTTAATAAGATGCTGAACCGCGAATACTGTCCTCGCGGTGAGGTGCAGAAACTGGAAACTGAGTTCTGGAACCATAAGATGATTGGTTCTGAGGTTGAGGCATACACTGCCCGGTCGTATGAGCTGGCAAATCTGTGCCCGGAAATGGCAACATCACCCTTAAAACACATAGAGAAGTACATTGAGGGATTACCACCTCAAATTCAGGGCATGGTACTCTCTTTTGATCCCATCACCATGCAACAAGCCGTGCGACTAACTCACAAGGACTCTTGCCACCCCGTGGTGCTGTAACCACCACCAATGACAAGAACAAGCGCAAATGGGATGACACCCTTAGCAAGACTTCCACCCTCCAACCACCAACACAGCAACGCAAGTTTGGGTCATCTCAGGCTTACACACCACCTATCCCAACCACTCAGAACCAAGGAGGCTATGCTGGAAAACACCCCAAATGCCACAAGTGCAATTTCCACCATGCATAGGGTCAGTGTGGTCGCTTTCAATGTCAACACCGTGGAAAATGGGGACATGCAGCCAAAGACTGCAGGGGTGAACTACTTGCAAAAACCCCACAACCACAACAACAACAACTTGAAGTACTGAAGGGCTGCTTCGAATGCGGGAAACCTGGGCATTTCAAGAAGGACTGCCCACATCTGAAAAACAACAACAACAACCAACAGAACAACAATGGGAACAATGGCACGAGGGGACGAGCCTTTGTGATCGGGGCCAAGGAGGCCAGAAACGATCCCAACCTTGCAACCGGTACGTATCTCTTGAACGATAATTATGCTTCTGTATTGTTTGATACTGGAGCTGAGAAAAATTTTATATCTAAGGATTTTAGTGAGATACTTGCCACTATCCCAACACCCTTAGAGGTTGAATACACAGTAGAGCTAGCTGATTGTAAATTAATTGTGACCAAGCACATTCTAAAATAATGCACTTTAGAGCTAGCAGGCCATAAGTTTAAGATTGACCTCATGCCAGTTACACTAGGCAGTTTTGATGTCGTAGTGGGCATGGATTGGTTGCCTGAAAACGAAGCTGAGATCATTTGCCACGACAAAATTGTGCGCATACCTCTCCCTGGCGGAGAAACTCTAGACATCAAGGGCAAAAGGAGTGACACTCCTCTGAACATCATCTCATGCATGAAAGCTCATAAATGCTTACGAAAGGGATACACAGCCATTCTGGCGCTTATCACCGACAAGACCAAGGAGGAGAAAAGAATAGAAGACATCCCAATCGTATGCAACTACCCCGACGTATTCCCTAAGGATCTACCAGGACAACCACCACCTCGACAAGTGGAGTTCCGCATAGATCTTACACCGGGAGCAGCACCAATTGCACGAGCACCATATCGACTTGCACCTTCGGAGATGCAGGAACTGTCCAATCAACTGCAAGAGCTGTTGGACAAGGGTTTCATCAGACCCAGCTTCTCACCTTGGGGAGCTCCGGTCTTATTCGTGAAGAAGAAGGATGGCACGTTCCGTATGTGCATCGACTATCGGGAGTTGAACAAAGTGACAATCAAGAACCATTACCCCTTACCACGCATTGACGATTTGTTCGATCAACTGCAAGGATCGAGTTACTACTCTAAGATCGACCTGCGATCCGGGTACCATCAACTGAGAATTCAAGAGGAAGATATCCCCAAGACTGCTTTTCGCACACGGTATGGCCATTACGAGTTCTTGGTTATGCCGTTTGGTCTGACAAACGCACCTGCAGTATTCATGGATCTCATGAATAGAGTGTGCAAACCCTACTTGGACAAGTTTATCATTGTCTTTATAGATGATATCCTCATCTACTCCAAAACCCAGGAATAACACAAAGAGCATCTTCAATTGGCTCTTGAATTATTACGACAAGAGAAGTTGTACGCTAAACTCTCCAAATGCGACTTCTGGATTCGAGAAGTACAATTCCTAGGTCATGTTGTTAATGAACAAGGAATACATGTGGATAAATCTAAGATAGAGGCGATCAAGAACTGGGAAGCACCAAAGACCCCAACTGATATGCGGCAATTCCTAGGCTTGGCAGGCTATTATCGACGATTTATTGAAGGATTTTCAAAGATAGCCCAACCACTCACAGCTTCAACCCATAAAGACAAGAAATATCTCTGGACTGACAAACAAGAAACTGCATTCCAACTTCTCAAGCAGAAGCTCTGTAATGCACCTATCTTATCTCTTCCTGATGGAACGGATGACTTCGTAGTATACTGCGATGCCTCGATACAGGGACTCGGCTGTGTGCTGATGCAGCGAGAGAAGGTGATCGCATATGCTTCCCGACAATTGAAAGTCCATGAGAAAAACGACACCACCCACGACTTGGAACTTGGAGCCGTGGTATTTGCAGTCAAGATCTGGAGACACTGTTAGTGCACATTTGTAATTGTTTGCTATTCAAAAGTTGTATTTATTTTGAGTTTATAGAAGGTTCGGCTATAGGTTTGTCAAAGTTTCGTTTGGCCCACGAACCTAGGCAGGTTCGGCGAACCTACTGAATTGATAGGTTCGGCGAACCTATAACCAAGAGAAGGTTCGGCGAACCTTTTGGTTTGTCAACCAAGGTTCGCCTAGCAAACCTAAGGGTTCGACCAGCGAACCATAGGGTTCGGCTGGCGAACCTAAGGGTTCGGCTACCAGATAAGGTTCGCTGGTCTGTTTGTATAAATAGAAGGTTTGTCTGTTTTTCAGTAGAATTTTTGACATAATTCAGCAAACCTTCTGAAATTTTCTCTGTGTGAGAACATTGTATTTCTGAGTGTTTTCTTGTAATCATTTGTTGATAATACAAGAGTTGATTATTAAATTGCTTATGTTCTTTGATTATCTACATATTGACTATGGATTCCGCACGTAGTTGATAGTTAGTAGGACTTCGTATTCGATCCTGATCGGTTTCACCAAACCAACAGTGGTATCAGATCATTTCGTTGAGGTTATACACTATAATTTCAAAGAATTCAAGCAATTGAAGATTTGAAGATCATGATGGCCAAAATTTTTATTTTCTTGACCGATTGATAGGTGTTTGAGGCTGATTTTATCATCATTTCTTGTTGAATTACAACAATTGAAGATTTGGAAGTGTTTTGGTGAAGTTTTGGAAGGATTTTTTGAAGTTTTGGAAGGTTTCCCTCCCAAAATTTTCAAATTTTGCGCTACAGGTTCGTGGGACGAACCTGTGACTTGCTGAACAAAAAGGTTCGATGTTAGAAGCTTTTTCAGAGGGTTCGTTTGTCGTTCGGACAAGGTTCGGCAAAGGTTCGATCAAGGTTCGGCAAAGGTTCTTTAAAGGTTCGGCAAGGTTTGGGTGATAGTTCGCCTAAGGTTCGCTGTTTACTGTTCATAGTTCGTCTGAGGTTCGGGTGCAAGATTCGATAAAGGTTCGTCTTTGTTGGAAGGTTCGTGAGATATAGTTCGGCTGAGGGTTCGCTTGAACTGAAGGTTTGTCTAGTTACAAGGTTCACCTGATTCAAGGTTCGTCTGTGTAAGGGTTCGTGAGTTTCAAGATTCGCCTGATTACAGGGTTCGCTTGGTTGGAGGTTCGTCCAAAATCAAGGTTCGTTGCTCAAAAGATTAATTTTTGTCCGGAGGTTCGGCTGAGGTTCGTTTCAGGTTCGGCTAGTGTATTTTTTTGAAAAGATTCGCTGCTTAAAATCAGAAAAAACATGTCAGAGATGTATACTGCTATGGCCAGTCAGAACTCCAAGCTTCAGAGCATTTTAATCAGTGAGACTAAAGTGGGCAGTACTAATAAAGTGCCAAAACTATTGGATTTAGCTGATTATGATAACTGGAAAGGACGTTTTGAGACTCATCTAAATGGCACAGATACAAACTTATGGGAAAGAATCTTATCTCCTTATGAAAGACCAAGGGTGGTTGGTACTGATCTGTTTCAACTATTGGAAAGACTGGATGTAGATGAAAGGAAAAAGTATGACTGGGAGAAAAAGGCTTATTGGTTATTGAGTCAAGCCATTCCAAATCAAATTCTGCATCAGTTTGATGAACACAAGACAACTTACAGTCTTTGGAATGCATTAAAGGCTAGAGTTGAAGGCAACACAAATCTGATAAAAGATGATGGCTACAGACATCAGAAAAGAGTCTGAAAACTTTAACATCATTGGAAATGAGACTTTAGATGCCTTAATCACCAGATACAGACACTTGTTGACTGAAGTGAGGAAATATGGTATTGAGTACTCATAAGATGAAAAGATTGATTGTTTAGCTGATGCATTACCAGATAAATGGAACTCCTTGGTGCTCATATTGAGAGAGAATCTATCTGGGTTGACATTGGTAGAGTTTATTCATAAACTTGAGGAACAAGAAATGAAGGACAAAAGGAAAGCGAGGCGAGTAAATGTCACACAAGATCCTTCTTTGTATGGTGGTTCTGTTGCTACCCCACCTGCATCCTCTACTAAGATACAAACTGCTTTTGTGTCTAGAACTTCAGAAATAATCAGATTCCTTTGGTGTCTACAAGTTCTAGTTCACATTGTCCGATCAATGAGAAGAAGTCTGAATCTACACCACCTCCAGTACAGCTCAACACTACTAATTTTGGAAAAGTGACAGTTGAAGCAGCTAAAGATCATATGTCTATTTTGTCGTGTGTAGTGAGTGCTTATGATGAACAGGTGGCAGGAAGAATTGGAAACGCAAATCTGACTTTTGAAGATTATGCACAAATTGATGAGGATGAGATGGAATTGATAGATACGCAGTGGGCTTTGGCGAGTGTTATTCGCAGAATTAATTGGTATGAGAAGAAGACCGGGATGAAATTCACCTTTGATCGAAACACCAAATTTGGATTCAATCCAAAATCTACTCAGTGTTATAACTGTGGTGAACATGGTCACTTTGCTAGAGAATGCAAGAATCCCAAGAAGCAGGGAAATCTGAATCCATTCAAGCCTAAGGAAGATTATCAGAAAAAGAAAGAGAAATCTGAAGAATCATCTTCTAAAGCACTTGTAAGTCAAGCTGATGAAAATTATGACTGGGGCACAAAGTATGATGATCTTATGGGTGCTTTCATGGCTTCATTGGAAGAAGAATCTAGCAAAGAAAAGGAAAAGGTTGATGAGGTGAATGAGGTACATAATAATTTGCTTGAGATGATTGATTGACCGAAAGAGATGAACTCTCAGTTAACTTCTGATCTGAGAGAATGCACAGAAGCCAATAAAAAGTTGATTTCAAAAGAAAAGGCATTTGACAAAAAGATAACTGATTTTGCTAAAGAAAACGAAGATTTGAAAATTAAGGTTTTACGAAATAATCATGCTGTTTCTGTGCATCTGGATTCGGTTCAGAAGTTGAAAGTAGAGTTATCAGCTGCAAAATCTGAAACTGAGTTGAACAAAGCCAAGCTTGAAAACTACCAGAATTCAGCATATGTCATTGATTACTTTGCAGCTATGCAAAGATCTTTGCGTGATACTTCTGGTATTGGTTATCATGCTGTGCCAAATCCTCACAGTTATGTATCAAGACCACAATTTGATCCAGAATTGGAAGTTAATCCAGTTTCCTTAAAGGAAAGTGTGTCTGATCAAGTGTCTGAGGATATGGAAAGTTCATCATCTCATGAGAGTGAATTTGTTGATAATGATGCTCCTATCATCGAGGACATCACTGATTTAGAATATCCAGATGATATTCTAAGAATGATTGGTTATCAACAAGCTAAAAATGTTGAGAAGATGAGTCCAGTTTTCCAGAAACCAAAATCTGAAGTAAAATCAGCTGGGAAAACAGTGACTAAACAAAAGCCTGTTTTCAAACCAAATCAAAAAGTCAAAACTAATTCTACTATAAAGCCAATTGTGTTTGTTGAGTCTTCAACCACACAAAAAGGAGAGTCAAGCAAAGTTTGTCAAAAACAAGAGAAATTTTCTAAAAAGATTGACAAGAAGTTTGTCAAAGTTGTTGATAAGGTTAATCAAAGCGGGGATGGAAACAAGGGCAAATCAAAGATTTCTCAAAATAATGTCAAGACAAAAGCCACGGGTTTGAAAAATAAGGTTTTATCTCCATCTATAGCATCCAAATCTTTGGGTTCATCTAAGAGGTGTGATGATAAAAACCAAAGACTGTATCATCAAGGAAATGCTACAGATGTGGGAAAGTGGGTCTTGTCATTGCTGACTGTGATTTGGACATTTGCAACAGATTTCATACTTTTACTCCACGAGAAACACGACAGTGTTTCACTTGTGGAGGAAAAGGACACATATCAGCAAATTGTCCAAATCTCAAGATCAAGAAGAAAACTTCTGTTAATAACAGTCATGTGATCCATTCTAGTGGGAGTCCTAGGAGGGTAAAGCGTAGTGAAGAGGAGATGAGAATACTCAGAAAATTTGATCCTGAGTGTGTCTGGGTCAAGGAGGAAAAGTTTCATAAAAGACAATCTTTTAATAACCAACAACAGGTTAAAAGAGTTTTGAAAAAGACATCATCATCTGATGATGAATTTTATGACAATTTTTCTCCTAAAAGATTTTCAAAACAAAATGTTAATTCTAATTCTTTTTGGAAATCCAGACACATGTCAGATGATAGAATTTTTGTCAGGAAGGATGAATACTTGGAAGATGTGTCTTCAAGTAGTTCATTGAGATCGAATGGCAGGAGGCTGTTCGGGGAGACTCAACGCCGGAATGGCGGGAGTCATCCCTTTTGGTACTGATAAAATTTTGTTTTAATTGATTGTGCAGGTGGCATTCACGGGCCATCTCAACAGTCGATGGATTGTTGATAATGGATGCTCACGGCACATGACAGGAGAGTTAGGATTGCTAAAATATTTTAGGGAGATAAAAGGATGTTATGTTAAATTTGCAGGTGACAAAGGTGGTCAGATTACCGGGAGTGGTAGTTTGACTAATGGTAAAGTTTCCTTTGACAACGTGAATTACTGCAAGGAGTTAACTAACAATCTTTTGAGTGTATCACAAATTAGTGATAAAGGTTATCAGGTGTTGTTTGATGATAAGAAATGCTATGTGCTCAAACAAGGAATTAAGATTCCAGATGACTGGATTTTAATGACTGCTGACAGGTGTAAAGATTTGTATGTTTCGGACATGGCTTCTGCGGAGACGGTAAACAAGGTTGAGACGTGTCTGGTGTCGAAGGCCACGGAGCAGGATACTCGGTCTTGTCACAGACGAATGGGTCACATACACATCAGAAAGATGAATCATCTTGTACACAATCACTTGGTTGATGGTGTACTGGTTAAACATTTCAAATTACCTGATGTGTGTATTTCCTGTAAAAGGGTAAACAGAAAAGGAGGTCACATAAGTCCAAAACAGTGTTTTCTATTGCTAAACCATTGGAACTACTTCACATGGATCTGTTTGGACCGATTAATGTGAAGAGTATCGGTGGTGAATCATATTGTTTTGTTTTGACCGATGATTTTTCTAGATTTTCATGGGTAATGTTCTTAAAGTTTAAATCTGAAACTTATGAAAATTTTGTTTTATTGGTAAACAGATTGGAGACTTTGTACAAGTTAAGGGTTAGGCGTGTTCGATCAGACAATGGGACAGAATTCAAGAATCAGAACATGGAAGCATTTTGTGATTCAAAGGGCATTCAGCAGCAATTCAGTGCACCGTATGAACCACAGATGAACGGTGTAGCTGAGAGAAAGAATCGTACATTGATCGAGTCTGCTAGAACTATGCCCGCTGATTCGAAACTGCCATAACTTTCTGGAGTGAAGCCGTAGCGACCGCCTGTTTTACTCTCAATCGAGTGCTGATTGTCAAACGACATAATAAGACTTGCTATGAACTTCTTCAAAATCGAAAACCGAATTTGGAACACTTGGAACCTTTCGGGGCTCCATGTACTATGCTTAAGAAAGATGCTAAATTCAACTCTAAGGTTGAAGAAGGTTTCTTTCTTGGGTACAGCCTACCCAACAAACGTGTGTTTAACAAACGCACGGGTGTTGTGGAACTCTGGTATAATGTGGATGTTCAAAGACATACACCTATACCTGAAGGCAAAGGTCCAAATTGGCTTTTCGACAATGATAAACTTTTTGAGTCTTTTAACTTGTCTCCTAATGTCACTGATAATGAAATCTCTTTGCAGATGTTATATGACTTACAAAATTCTGAAGATCAAGGAGTTTCTCATCAAATTGATGATAATTATCCAACTGAGGAAGGCACTTCTGAGGCAGTTAATGATGACTGGTCATCGAAGGATAATCAGGATATTTTTGAAGATGCAGTTTCTCATGATCAAGATGTAGATCAGAATATCACAAATCTTGATCATGATGTTGGAATTCTGCAAGTGCCAGTGACTAGAGTCCATGTGAATCATCCTGTGGAGCAGATCATTGGAAATCCTTCTGTAGGAGTATAGACCAGAAATCAAGTTGCAAACGCAGATAGTTTGTATGTTGAGTTGGAGAAAACTCATGGGACTCAAGAGTTATGGATGCGTTCTGCATTTATTTCTCAGATTGAGCCAAAATCTGTAACTGAGGCACTGCGTGAGCCTGCCTGGGTGGAGGCCATGCAAGAGGAGCTAAATCAGTTTCAGAAACTAGGAGTATGGCATTTAGTGGATTTTGCCAAAGGGTGAGTGTGACAATCCGACTTTTCGAGTTAACCTCGTTAACCCCCGTAGGCCCAACAAGGCCAATGAAGGCCCAATAAGGTCCACGAAGGCCCAGTAAAGACAAAGAAGACCCAGTAAGGTCAAGGAAGGCTCAACAAGACAAATTAGGCCCACTGAAGTATAGGAAGGCCCAACAGAACTAAGGTAGGCCCAATAAGGGGCAAGTGAGGCCCAATGTAAACAAAGTAGGCCCAGGGAAGGCCTAAGTAGGCCCAGGAAGGCCCAGTGAGGCCCAATTGTATTTGAGAAGTCCAATTGGGATAAATTAGCCCAACAATGATTTAAGTGATCAAATTGGTGATAATTTGGGATTATTAAGGTAACTTTGCTAACCGAATTGTTATATAATTGAGCCAAACCAAACATAAAGGATTGGAATTAGTAGAAATCAGTCTCAATATGCTCTAATTACAAAACCTAGACTTGTAATTAGTTTAAAAGTCCAATTTTGACTTTAAAGGTCAAAATTCGTGTATGTAGCATAGTAAAAATTCGAATTGGGCAATGTTAAGGGCTGAAACCGAAAATTAATTATCATAAATCATTTCAATAATGATTATTAAGGATAATCAGACGTTATTAGTCCCTTAAACAGTCGAATTTAATGTGTAGTTAACAAGAAGGTTGTAACCGTTCGAATTGGGGATCGAATTCATATAAACCGGTTATAATCCATTCGATTAATCTCTAAAGCACATAAGTCGGCATCCTTAGAAGAGGTTACAAGCAACAATTCGATCAGTGAAGCTTCAGTTCGAAGGATTTGATCGCGAGTGGGCCGAATATAGGGCTTGGAGTGAGCTACATCGATTGGAGATCAAATCAGGTAAGAAATCATTCATACATCTTCTAAAACAACCGAATAAGATAATCCCTATGTTAATTCGGGGTTCTAACATCGAATTGTTCATGAACGACAATTAGGGTTCATAGCATAAACGGTTTTGGGGATTTCAACCCAAACGAGTTTAATATTCAAATCAATTCACATGGGTAGTTTCAGAATTAGTCGACTAAGGTTTATCCTAAATCAATTTCAATTGATAACATCAATTTGTTAGAATTCGATTAACTAGGGTTCATATCAAAAGTATTTTGGGGGTTTCGATCCTAGGGTGGTTAAAAATCAAATTGAATTGCACAGACAGGTTCGGTTTGATGTATACATGGTAAACCATCGGTTAATTTCAACTAAAGACATTGGATTGTATAATTTTAAGTTCTAGGGTTCTTGCTTAATATCGAATTGGGGGTTTCTTGTTTAATTGGACTGATAATCGAATTAAACTATATAGGAAGTTTCAGAATGTTGCGGTTAAACTAAATCCTAAGTTAATTTGATGTGATAATCATGAATTAGAAGATTTTGAGTTGAATGTTGGTTCGGTTGAAAACCGAGCATATTATGGATCAATTAGAACTTACTGATTAAGTTTTGATCGAATTAGAACCATCATTAGGTACGCCTAAGTGTCTAGAATCATAAGCCTATGTTGATAAGATTAATCGGATTCGAAATGGTGATCAATCGGAGGTTAGTTGCTTCGGTTATAGGTGGACAAAAGGAATCCGATCAGGGTGGGTTTAAAAGAATTAAATCTGGTTATCAGTTGCGATACCCTAGCGGGCGAGTTGGTAGATCATGTGGGTTGCAATCCGGAGGTCGCGGGTTCGAGCCGGGGGGTGGCCGGGTTTTGGAAAAAATACCATTTTTTGGTATTTTTGATATAACTTTCCCATACGAACTCCGATTTGATCCGTTCGAGTTGCGTTGGAACCGTAACGAGAATACGAACGTATTAGAACGATAAAATTTGTATTTTAATCCGAAAATGAAATCGCGTATACTTACGATTATTTAAATAAAATCAAATATGATTTTATTTAAACGATTTCAAAGGCACGCGTACATACGTATGCACATCTTTAACACTCTAACATACGTGTGTTGACACGTATGTGATTTCAAGCACAAAACGATAATCCGAATAACACTAGGTTATTGTTTAAACACAGATTCTTCGTAGAAGGATTTCTTTCACGAGCTTTTAGTGTGTGATCATTCTGCTATTATCAAAGGTGCGTACACGGCCCCTTTCTTATTTTAAACTGTTTTGGGGGAGAAAACATGTGTAACAAACTATTTTTAGATACATATCACTTGCATGAGTTAGCTGTTTACATTATGTGACAACATATCAACTTGAAAGTCCTTACACACCTCGAACCGTTTAGTTTGCTGTAACGCAAAGCGTGGTAGTTGGAAATAGATCTATTAGGTTTGACAAACCTCACCTGGTAGATGGGATCTACGCAGGTGTTTGACTGACCAAACACAAATTTACTATTCTTGTGATAGACAATAGTGGCAAGGCGAAAACATGCTATAGCATGGCAATCCGTCAGCTTCGGTGTCGAACACTTATGTAAATAGTTTATATGACTAGCTATCATGACTGTGCATGTGTGATTATGTTATCTACAATCTTGTTATTCAGACTGTTGTTTTGAACATTGTGAATACTTAAAACCTGTGTTATGCACCAACCTTTGTGTTGACTTGATTTACATGTTTTCTCAGGACGCTAAGGCGCGCGTTAAAGCTGGCATGGACTAGGAGATAGAGTCGCATGCATTTTTGAACATTTTAGATATTTGGATTTAAACATTTGGAACTTTGTATTGTAATTTACATTTTTCAACTGTTATTGGTTTTATAACGCTTCCGCAACTTTTGAAAAACTCTGATGTTATGTTTTAAAGACCAAAGTATGTTTTGAAAATTCATATAGAGGTCTTCGCTATGTCTAATGATCTGAGATCCTGGTTTGTCACGTTCCGAAACGGTATGATTCCGTTAGTTGAAAATTGGGGGTGTGACAGATTGGTATCAGAGCCCTTAGGTTATAGCGAACTAGGTTTGCATTTGTAGGCCTAGACTATGACTGTTAGACATTAGACACACATGTTTACACATACTGCTTAGAAATTACATATGACATTATGTAATTGATTTGCTTACCCATTCCATGGCACTGCACTTACATATGGTATTATGTAACAGGCATGGCATCATCATCGGTACCTTATATTATTATTGATGATTCCGAGGACGAGGAGCCGATAGTTCCGGCACCACCATCATCACCACCACCACCTATTCCATCACCTCCACCATATGAGATGGATGATTCAGATCCAGACGAGGATCCGGAGGAGGATCCCAACATTGTCACGGGTACGTTCCTCTTAAATAATCACTATGCCTCTATGTTATTTGACACTGGTGCCGACCGAAGTTTTGTATCTAGTTCACTTGCTAAGTTGCTAAATGTTAGTCCCACTGCCTTAGATAGTCCCTACACTGTGGAATTAGCTGATGGTAAGTTAATTGTAGTAGAAAACATTTATAAGGGATGTATCCTTGATTTGATGGGTCAAACATTAGAGATTGATCTGATGCCTATTGCCTTAGGCAGTTTTGATGTAGTTATTGGCATGGACTGGTTGTCCAAAAACCAGGCTGAAATAGTATGCCATGAAAAGATTGTTCGTATACCTCTTACAAACGGAGAGACACTGTATGTACAAGGTGAAAAGATCAGTACGCCACTGCGTCTCATATCTTGTATGAAAGCACACAAATGTCTGCGGAAAGGTCATACAGCAGTTATAGCACTTATAACTGAAAAGCCGGTAGCTGAGAAGAAGCTTGAAGAAATACCAGTAGTTTGTGAATTTCCAGAGGTATTTCCAGAAGACTTGCCGGGATTACCGCCTATCAGACAGGTGGAATTCCGAATCGACCTTACACCAGATGCAGCACCGATAGCTAGGGCGCCTTATCGACTTGCACCGTCAGAAATGCAAGAGTTATCCACACAATTGCAAGAGTTGTTGGATAAGGGTTTCATACGACCTAGTTTTTCACCATGGGGAGCTCCAGTATTGTTTGTAAAGAAGAAGGACGGGACTTTTCGTATGTGTATCGATTATCGGGAATTGAATAAGGTTACTATCAAGAACCGGTATCTGTTACCCAGGATTGACGATCTGTTCGATCAGTTGCAAGGTTCGAGTTACTACTCGAAGATTGATCTCAGGTCGGGTTATCATCAACTAAGAGTTCAGGAGGAGGATATTCCGAAGACAGCATTTAGGACACGATATGGCCATTATGAGTTCTTGGTCATGCCATTTGGGTTGACAAACGCTCCAGCTGTATTCATGGATCTCATGAATCGTGTTTGTAAACCTTATCTTGATAAGTTTGTCATTGTTTTCATCGATGACATTCTCATCTATTCACAGTCTGAGGAGGAACATGCTGAACATCTTCGATTACTGCTAGAGCTATTGAAACAAGAACAACTGTATGCTAAGTTCTCGAAATGTGATTTCTGGATGCGAGAAGTACAGTTCTTGGGGCATATAGTTAATGAAAAGGGCATACATGTTGATCCAGCGAAGATTGAAGCGATTAAGAATTGGGAAGAGCCAAAGACCCCTACCGAGGTACGACAGTTTCTTGGTTTGGTGGGTTATTACCGACGATTCATTGAGGGTTTCTCAAAGATCGCTCAACCACTTACAGCTCTTACGCACAAGGGAACAAAGTATAACTGGACGGATAAACAGGAAACTGCGTTTCAGTTATTGAAACAGAAGCTTTGCAGCGCACCGATTCTGTCCTTACCGGAAGGGACGGAAGACTTTGTGGTGTATTGTGATGCATCTGCACAGGGTTTGGGATGTGTGTTGATGCAACGTGATAAAGTGATTGCTTATGCTTCCAGACAACTAAGAACGCACGAAAAGAATTACACTACTCATGACTTGGAGTTAGGAGCAGTGGTTTTTGCTTTGAAGATTTGGAGGCATTATCTGTATGGAACTAAGTGTACCATTTACACTGATCATAAGAGTTTGCAGCATATCTTTGATCTGAAGGAGCTTAATATGAGGCAACGACGATGGGTTGAGTTGTTGAACGATTATGAGTGTGCGATTAAGTATCACCCGGGAAAAGCCAATGTAGTAGCTGACGCTTTGAGCAGAAAAGATACAACGGGAACAAGACGGGTTCGTGCACTTATGATGACAATACATACTGACTTACCTGAGAAGGTGCACAGTGCTCAGATTGAGGCCTTTAAAAAGGAAAACTTAGTACCGGAATCCTTACGAGGAATGGAGGAACAATTGGATGTTAAACCTGATGGAATTCGTTATTTCATAAATCGAATGTGGATACCTTTGTGTGGAGGTTTAAGGGAACTCGTGATGGATGAAGCACACAAGTCCAGGTATTCAGTCCATCCGGGATCAGACAAGATGTATCATGATTTGAAGGCACTGTATTGGTGGCCTCACATGAAAGCTGATATTGCTAAATACGTTAGCAAGTGTTTGACTTGTTCGAAAGTCAAAGTTGAATATCAGAAGCCATCTGGTTTACTGCAACAACCAGAGATACCGATGTGGAAATGGGAACAGATTTCGATGGACTTCATTACCAAGTTACCCCGTACACCGAGTGGTTGTGATACGATATGGGTAATTGTCGATCGATTAACGAAATCTGCACATTTCTTAGCAATCAAGGAAACTGATAAGATGGAGAAACTGACTCGCATTTACATAAAGGAAGTAGTAGCACGGCATGGTGTGCCAATTTCTATCATATCAGATCGGGATGCCCGATTTACTTCCAACTTTTGGAAATCTCTTCATAAGTCTTTGGGGACTCGCTTGGATATGAGTACCGCTTATCATCCACAGACCGATGGTCAGAGTGAACGAACGATCCAAACGCTCGAGGATATGTTACGAGCTTGTGTAATTGACTTTGGCGACAGCTGGGAGAATCATTTACGTTAGTGGAATTCTCTTACAATAATAGTTATCATACAAGTATTCAAGCAGCACCGTTTGAAGCTTTGTATGGTCGCAAATGTAGTTCACCAGTTTGCTGGGCTGAAATTGGTGACCGTCAGATAACAGGTCCTGAACTGGTGCACGATACGACAGAGAAAATAGTTCAAATCCGGAACCGTATGGCAGCGGCTCGGGATCGACAGAAGAGCTATGCTGACAAACGTCGCAAGCCGTTGGAATTTCAAGTAGGAGACCGAGTTCTTCTAAAAGTATCACCTTGGAAAGGTGTGATACGATTCGGCAAGCGCGGAAAGCTTAGTCCACGTTACGTAGGACCTTTTGAAATTCTGAAAAGGATTGGTCCGGTTGCGTATCAACTCAAACTACCGGATGAACTCAGTGGGGTTCATGATGTTTTTCATGTGTCGAATTTGAAGAAATGTCTTTCTGATGAGACATTGATTGTTCCGTTGGAAGAAATACAAGTAGATGAACAACTACAATTTATTGAAGAACCAGCTGAAATTATGGACCGAGAGGTCAAACAACTGAAGCAAAGCAAGATTCCGATAGTCAAAGTTCGATGGAATTCAAGACGTGGTCCTGAATTCAAATGGGAACGGGAAGACCAAATGTGACAATCTGACTTTTCGAGTTAACCTCGTTAACCCCCGTAGGCCCAACAAGGCCAATGAAGGCCCAATAAGGTCCATCAAGGCCCAGTAAAGACAAAGAAGACCCAGTAAGGTCAAGGAAGGCTCAACAAGACAAATTAGGCCCACTGAAGTATAGGAAGGCCCAACAGAACTAAGGTAGGCCCAATAAGGGGCAAGTGAGGCCCAATGTAAACAAAGTAGGCCCAGGGAAGGCCTAAGTAGGCCCAGGAAGGCCCAGTGAGGCCCAATTGTATTTGAGAAGTCCAATTGGGATAAATTAGCCCAACAATGATTTAAGTGATCAAATTGGTGATAATTTGGGATTATTAAGGTAACTTTGCTAACCGAATTGTTATATAATTGAGCCAAACCAAACATAAAGGATTGGAATTAGTAGAAATCAGTCTCAATATGCTCTAATTACAAAACCTAGACTTGTAATTAGTTTAAAAGTCCAATTTTGACTTTAAAGGTCAAAATTCGTGTATGTAGCATAGTAAAAATTCGAATTGGGCAATGTTAAGGGCTGAAACCGAAAATTAATTATCATAAATCATTTCAATAATGATTATTAAGGATAATCAGAGTTATTAGTCCCTTAAACAGTCGAATTTAATATGTAGTTAACAAGAAGGTTGTAACCGTTCGAATTGGGGATCGAATTCATATAAACCGGTTATAATCCATTCGATTAATCTCTGAAGCACATAAGTCGGCATCCTTAGAAGAGGTTACAAGCAACAATTCAATCAGTGAAGCTTCAGTTCGAAGGATTTGATCGCGAGTGGGCCGAATATAGGGCTTGGAGTGAGCTACATCGATTGGAGATCAAATCAGGTAAGAAATCATTCATACATCTTCTAAAACAACCGAATAAGATAATCCCTATGTTAATTCGGGGTTCTAACATCGAATTGTTCATGAACGACAATTAGGGTTCATAGCATAAACGGTTTTGGGGATTTCAACCCAAACGAGTTTAATATTCAAATCAATTCACATGGGTAGTTTCAGAATTAGTCGACTAAGGTTTATCCTAAATCAATTTCAATTGATAACATCAATTTGTTAGAATTCGATTAACTAGGGTTCATATCAAAAGTATTTTGGGGGTTTCGATCCTAGGGTGGTTAAAAATCAAATTGAATTGCACAGACAGGTTCGGTTTGATGTATACATGGTAAACCATCGGTTAATTTCAACTAAAGACATTGGATTGTATAATTTTAAGTTCTAGGGTTCTTGCTTAATATCGAATTGGGGGTTTCTTGTTTAATTGGACTGATAATCGAATTAAACTATATAGGAAGTTTCAGAATGTTGCGGTTAAACTAAATCCTAAGTTAATTTGATGTGATAATCATGAATTAGAAGATTTTGAGTTGAATGTTGGTTCGGTTGAAAACCGAGCATATTATGGATCAATTAGAACTTACTGATTAAGTTTTGATCGAATTAGAACCATCATTAGGTACGCCTAAGTGTCTAGAATCATAAGCCTATGTTGATAAGATTAATCGGATTCGAAATGGTGATCAATCGGAGGTTAGTTGCTTCGGTTATAGGTGGACAAAAGGAATCCGATCAGGGTGGGTTTAAAAGAATTAAATCTGGTTATCAGTTGCGATACCCTATCGGGCGAGTTGGTAGATCATGTGGGTTGCGATCCGGAGGTCGCGGGTTCGAGCCGGGGGGTGGCCGGGTTTTGGAAAAAATACCATTTTTTGGTATTTTTGATATAACTTTCCCATACGAACTCCGATTTGATCCGTTCGAGTTGCGTTGGAAACGTAACGAGAATACGAACGTATTAGAACGATAAAATTTGTATTTTAATCCGAAAATGAAATCGCGTATACTTACGATTATTTAAATAAAATCAAATATGATTTTATTTAAACGATTTCAAAGGCACGCGTACATACGTATGCACATCTTTAACACTCTAACATACGTGTGTTGACACGTATGTGATTTCAAGCACAAAACGATAATCCGAATAACACTAGGTTATTGTTTAAACACAGATTCTTCGTAGAAGGATTTCTTTCACGAGCTTTTAGTGTGTGATCATTCTGCTATTATCAAAGGTGCGTACACGGCCCCTTTCTTATTTTAAACTGTTTTGGGGGAGAAAACATGTGTAACAAACTATTTTTAGATACATATCACTTGCATGAGTTAGCTGTTTACATTATGTGACAACATATCAACTTGAAAGTCCTTACACACCTCGAACCGTTTAGTTTGCTGTAACGCAAAGCGTGGTAGTTGGAAATAGATCTATTAGGTTTGACAAACCTCACCTGGTAGATGGGATCTACGCAGGTGTTTGACTGACCAAACACAAATTTACTATTGTTGTGATAGACAATAGTGGCAAGGCGAAAACATGCTATAGCATGGCAATCCGTTAGCTTCGGTGTCGAACACTTATGTAAATAGTTTATATGACTAGCTATCATGACTGTGCATGTGTGATTATGTTATCTACAATCTTGTTATTCAGACTGTTGTTTTGAACATTGTGAATACTTAAAACCTGTGTTATGCACCAACCTTTGTGTTGACTTGATTTACATGTTTTCTCAGGACGCTAAGGCGCGCGTTAAAGCTGGCATGGACTAGGAGATAGAGTCGCATGCATTTTTGAACATTTTAGATATTTGGATTTAAACGTTTGGAACTTTGTATTGTAATTTACATTTTTCAACTGTTATTGGTTTTATAACGCTTCCGCAACTTTTGAAAAACTCTGATGTTATGTTTTAAAGACCAAAGTATGTTTTGAAAATTCATATAGAGGTCTTCGCTATGTCTAATGATCTGAGATCCTGGTTTGTCACGTTCCCAAACGGTATGATTTCGTTAGTTGAAAATTGGGGGTGTGACAGTGAGAAGAAGATAGGCACCAGATGGGTGTTACGGTGTAAGAGAGATGACAGAGGCGTGATTGTTCGGAACAAGGCATGTTTAGTTGTTCAAGGATTCAAACAAATCGAAGGGATTGATTATGACGAAGTATTTGCACCAGTGGCGCGGTTAGAACCAATAACTATTTTTGGCTTTTGCTGCCCACAAAATGTTTAAAGTGTTTCAATTGGATGTTAAGTCTGCATTCCTCTATGGATCCTTGAAGGAGACAGTGTACGTTTGTCAGCCACCGGGCTTTGAGGATCCTATCCACCGGGATCAGGTATACCTCCTTGACAAAGCACTGTACGGTCTTCATCAGGCTCCTCGAGGTTGGTATGAGACCCTCTCGACTCACCTTATTGAACACGGGTTCAATAGGGGTCAGATTGACAAGACTCTGTTTTATCGGGAAAAGGGCAATGACATTCTCCTTGTTCAGATCTATGTAGATGACATCATCTTTGGGTCTATTGATGAACAGTTGTGCTTGGAATTTGAAGAGGTTATGATTAAGAAGTTCGAGATGAGTGCCATGTCAGACATTAAGTTCTTTTTGGGTTTACAAATTGATCAGACGGATGAAGGAATCTTCATTCATCAGACAAAATACATTCAAGACGTGTTAAAACGTTTTAGCATGCTTGATTGTAAACCCATTTCCACGCCCATTCAGCCCAATCACGGGATTGAGCCTGACATTAAGGGGGAGCTAATTGATGCTACATTATACCGTGGAATGATCGGAAGCTTGATGTATTTGACTGCCTCACGACCAGATATTGTATTCGCTACAAGTATCTGTGCTCGCTATCAATCTATGCCTGAAGTTTCTCATATGATTGCAGTCAAGAGGATTCTTCGTAATCTGAAGGGTACACCAGACACCGGTCTGTGGTATCCTAAGGATGATAACTTTTCCTTCCATGCTTATAGTGATTCTGATTATGGAGGATGTAAGACTGATGCCAAATCTACAACTGGAGGTGCTAAGTTTTTGGGGGAAAGGTTAGTCTCATGGCAGTGTAAGAAGCAGACATCTGTTGCTACATCTACATGTGAAGCTGAATATGTAGCAGCTGCCAGTTGTTGTTCCCAAGTTTTGTGGATACAACAACAGATGATAGACTATGGATTGAATTTTCAAACTACCCCGATTCATGTTGATAACGAGGCTGCTATTGCTATCACGAAGAATCCAGTGTATCATTCATGTTCAAAACACATTGATATTCGGTTTCATTTCATACGAGATTGCTATGAAAAGAAACTGATTGATGTGGTGAAGATACACACAAATGAGCAACGAGCAGACCTTCTCACCAAGGCCTTTGACAAACAACGTTTTGAGTATCTACTCAAATTAAATGGGATCAGGGTCATGAGTGAGGTAATCAAGAATCAACTTCCTTCGTAATCAAATTTATTGAATTAACATCAGATATTTTAATTTTTCTTCTTTTGTGTTTTTGTTTTTAGGGGGAGAAAATTTGTGAAAAATACAAAAACATTTGAAAAACCAAAAACACAAAGACACTAAAAAATTAAAAATCTGAGAAATTGATTTGACCTAGTGAGAAATGATAGTACATTATTTGCAATTGGAAACATATCTGTATGTATTATGAAAAATTTTAAAATAATTACAAGTATTAAGTATGATGTGGAAGTAGGTTTATAACTTAGTTAGGATAAGTTTAAACAAAGTTTTGATTATACTTTATAAGAAACAAATGCTTAGAATACAATACTTAGTTTTGTCCTGAAAAAGTGGTAATTTTTCTAACAAAATGTTTCTTGAACAAAAAGTCAAAGTACTAGTTTGATCATGTGTTTAATTTTTAAAAGAAATTCTGATTTTGTTTTTCTTTTATCTTAGTTTAAAGCTGGAACATTCTTTGCGTATACTTACGTATCGACCTGATTGTTATAGCTTTAAACGATTCAAATTTGTTTTCTTGGTTCTGATTAAGATTTGACAATCTATGCGTATATGAAAATATTGAACTGATTGTTAAAAGCTTAATCTTAAATTATTGTTTAGTTCATTTTCTGGATCATTTGAGCATACGTAAGTATCAACCTTGATTCCAAGATTTTGAACAAATTCAAATTGTTTTTTATTTTGTTATTTTCAAAAAGAAATTATGCTTTTATTTTGTTAGGTTTGCTGGCTAGGTTCGTTAGCTAGGTTCCCTGACTAGGTTCGTTTGAAAGGCTCGTGTGAAATGGTTCGCTGAAATGGTTCGTTGAAATGGTTCGGTGCAAAGGTTCGCAGAAAAGGTTCGTGAAAAGGATTCTCTGAAAAGGTTCATGACATATATATACACGGTTCGTCAGAAGGGTTCGTCACTCTCAACTTTTTTCACTTTCGCTAACCTGCAAGACCGTTTTTTTTCGATTTTCGATTTAGGGCATCCTAGAACTTTTCGTTGATTTTTTAGACTCATAATCATTTGCTGATCATTTCTAGGTAGAAATTATTGGATTTCACCGGATAGATTGATAGATTTAAGAGGTTTTAGGATTTTTAGGTCGAGCCTGTAAATTTGAACTAAAATCAGTTAATTTCTAAGTTCTGGACAAACTGTTTTTGTTAATGTTGTTCATCGGTGAGTTTCGAACCTGGGTATATGTTTTTTATAATCAAATTCAAAGTTTTAAAAATTTGATTTGAAAATTGAAAAGGTTCGCTGGATGAACAGGTTCGTTGAATGAACTAAGGTTCGTGGCGAATCTATGTATTTCAAATGAACCGAACCTTTTGGTCAAGGTTCGTTTAATCAACAGGTTCGTTTGTTTGAAGGTTCGTTCATTCTGAGGTTCGTTCATCAGAAGGTTCGTTCATAATAAGGTTCGTTCATCAGAAGGTTCGTTCAATTAGGTTTGTCTAGAAAACAGGTTCGTCTAACTTAGGTTCGCTTAGCATTAGGTTCGCCTCTGGGAATAGGTTCGCTGGTTTTTATACTTAGAATTTTTTTTAATTTTGTTAATTTTTGATTAATTTTTGTTTCTAATTGTTTTTATTTCTGATTGTAGAAATGGCGAACTTAACCTTTGGAGACAAACATAATGTTTGTGCATACCTCGATCCTACTACACGGAATGGCCAAGACTTTCGACCGATGATCGAGTTTCTTCGACGATCGAGAATTTATTATGCCATCTCCAACTCATGTCATATATATAGATCACATATTCAAAGTTTCTAGGAATCGGCTCGAGTTATTTCTGTGGATGATACATATGTTATAGATGCGAATGTGCTAGGGCAAGCAATTCGTATCTCTGAAGCTGATATTAGGAGGGTTATGCAATTTGGAGGAGAACCTAATGGTGTGACTCTCATTCCAGAGAGGTGTATCAAAGGATGTTTTCTACGGATTCGATACTTTGGAGCTTACAACTCTATATATGTGAAGAAGGGCAAGTTACCTCTGCAGTACAAGTTTTTAGCACACGTATTGCTTCATTGCCTGAGTATGAGAAAGGGTACTTTTGATGAGCTCAGAGATCTGATTAGATCAGCCATGGTTGCACTTATATTGAACAAACCGTTCAATTTTTCCGGAATGATGTTTAGATATATGTCTGAAAACATCATGAAGGTTAAGGATAGATTTTATATGTATCCTAGATTCGTGCAAATGTTGATTGATGAGAGGTTGCCTGAGGGGCAGTTACCAAGAGAAGTTGGAGATTTGCTGAAGCTCAAACACATGACTGATTCCAGTTTGGGTCAGGTCAGAGTGTATCAAAGGAGTGGAGATGCTATATTAGAGAAAGATCTTATTGGTCATTGTGCCAGGGCAAACTATGTTGCTCCTGATGATGATGCCTGGAGGTATGCTGATTCCGGATCAGATACTAAAGACTTTGCAGCTGATAATGATCAGGCTCCACCCCCACCTCCTCCAAGACAACAAGTTAGGAAAGCTACATGTCAATCTTCCAGGTCTACACCTAAAGCTCAATCATCTCAGGAACCGAGCTCACAGGAGCCGGTTGATATTGATATTTCTGCACAACAGACAGAGGCTGTTGTTGATGATGATGGTGAAGAATCTTCTGATACTGAATCAGAGTATGAGATGGTTCAAGAAGGGAACCAGATGGTCAGGAGGATGAAGATGAAATTTGTTAAACAAGCTGAGGATGCAAGGGAAGAAAGAGTTGATCCTAGCTTTGTAGTAGAAGAGCCTGAGTCATCTAGGCCCAAGAGAAAGTAAAGGATGGCCAAAGGAGGGCCTTATAAGAAGAAAGCTAAGAATACTGAGACTAATGTGTCTTCATCAGTTATGGCTACTACAGTTTCTGTTTCTGTTTCTCCAGTTATTTCTTCTTCAGTTCAGGCGTCTACTATTCCTGTGTCTACTTTACAAACTCCTGAGTTTGTAAATGTAGCTACTTTTATACCAGCTTTTACAGATTCTACCACTGTGGCTACTTCAGTGCAAGACACTCAATTTCATCAAACTTCTACATCTAAAGATGATTTATTTGCAAGTCTGGATGATTTAGGTGATATCAACTTTACTTTTGATTATGATGATACTGATCTCAAGAGAAGATTATCTTTGCTATCCAAAGAGTTTGAAAGTTATAGAAAGGAAAGGAAGAAAATGTTGCTAATAAACCTTCTTCTTCCACTACTGAATTGGATGAGTTAAAAGCTCAGATGTCTTTAATGATCAAGTGGAGAGAAGAAGAACTTATTGAGAAGAAGAAGATGCAATATAAGATTTCTGATATTGAATTTTTTATCAAGCTTCAATCTGAAGATATTGTTGAGCTAAAGAATGAAAACACTGACTTGAGATTCAAGATGAAAGCTTTAGAAGAAAAAATTTCAAAGACTGAAGTTTCAGGTTCAAGCTCAAGACTTGAGAAGGTTGTGGTGGATGTAGATGTTGATGATAAAGAGAAAGTTGAAGAGGAGAAAGAAGAAGTTGAAGAGGAAGAAGAAGAAGAACTTGATTATGGTGATACTGATATGGATGAACATCCTGATGATCATGATTTTGGAGGTGATGATGGGACTGGTGGTGGTGCTGGTGGAGTTGATGGGAATTATGGTGTTTTGGATTCTGTTTCAGGGGCTATAGTGATATATATTCCTTCAAAGATTTCAACTGAGGCAGTTCCAATTAGTTCTGTATCTTCAGATAGGGCGAAGGATTGTACTTTTGTTGAATTTGAAGATTTAGATGAAATAGAACATCCTAAGACTGTTCTTGATTACTCTCTGCCTACTTTTCTTGATTTGTTTAAACTGAATTCTGATATAGATTTGCAGAGAAAGATTTTTGAGATTCAAGTGGATCAAGAGATAGAAGAAGGAGAGATTGTTGGTGAATATTTAGTTCAAGATTTTCAAGATTTCTTTGAGAATGATGATGAGTTGATCTTTGATTTTGAAGAAGATGAAGATATGGATGTGTCTGATTACGAAAAAGATGTAGTTGATGAAGAGTTGTTGAATCTGAATACTATGAAGAAAATTTTTGAAGCTGGAAGTTTTTCTAGATCAACATTGGATCCGATTAGAAAAAAAGACTTACATGGATTTCTGGAATGAACTTGAAGGAGAGAAAAAGTATATTATTGATAATCTACATGTTTTCATGATAATGACTGAAGTTCTAGAAGACAAAGATCAAGAAAACCAGGCTAGACAATCCAAGAAGTTCAAGATTGGATCTAAGTCCAGAATGATTGGAAGGATTGTTAGTTATGGTTATTTTCATAACATTTCAGGAAGTTTGTCAGACAAGGGATGCTACGTCGTGAAAAGAACTGATGGATGCCAGTATTCTGGGAAAGCTTCTGATCTGATGAGTCTACCATCGTTTGAATGTATGAGTTTGGCAAGAATGAAGATGATTAAACCAATTCAGACTAGACATAATAAAGTTTTTGAAAGGTTGCTAAAGAAAGAAGCCAGAACTGGTTGGAGTTTATTATCACCACAATTCAGAGAAAGATTTCATTATTATGTGAAGCCTACAGTTTTCAAAAGACCAAGACTCCGAAAGATTGAACAAAACTGGAATCCTTACTTTAAGTTTTGGTTCTATGATGAGAGAACATCAGAAGGTGTGATTCTACTGAAGAAAAATGATAATTGGAGGGTGATTCGGATGCTAGATCCTGTGTGGATTGTAAACTGCTCAAAGGATGATATTGATCTACTTAACACAGCTGAGATCTATGCAGATGATGGATTTCATGATTTTGGTGTGAGTTTTAAAGATATGGCAATTCAATATCAAACCATTGCAAGAATGTGTTATATGTTGGGAATACATTCTGGATGCAATTGGGATGATGTGAATTATCTTTATGTTGAATTGATGAAAGTGCAGAAGGAGAGAGATGAAAGAGATGCAAAGGTTGAAGCTGAAAGACTTGCGAAGATACCACGTTCGGTCGTTATACGAGCGGTGGATAACAATGTTAGTGAAGAAATTGGAGAATCCAGCGGAGTCAAAGACAAAGAAGATGACAAAGCTGAAGACAAAGAATGAAGATTTTTTGATAGCAAACATTAAGGGGAAGTTTGTTAGTGCACATTTGTAATTGTTTGCTATTCAAAAGTTGTATTTATTTTGAGTTTATAGAAGGTTCGGCTAATAGGTTTGCCAAAGGTTCGTTTGGCCCACGAACCTAGGCAGGTTCGGCGAACCTATTGAATTGATAGGTTCGGCGAACTTATAACCTAGAGAAGGTTCGGAGAACCTTTTGGTTTGTCAACCAAGGTTCGCCTAGCAAACCTAAGGGTTCGCCCAGCGAACCTTAGGGTTCGGCTGGCGAACCTAAGGGTTCGGCTACCAGATAAGGTTCGCTGGTCTGTTTGTATAAATAGAAGGTTTGTCTGTTTTTCAGTAGAACTTTTGACAGAATTCAGCAAACCTTCTGAGATTTTCTCTGTGTGAGAACATTGTATTTCTGAGTGTTTTCTTCTAATCATTTGTTGATAATACAAGAGTTGATTAATAAATTGCTTGTGTTCTTTGATTATCTACATATTGACTATGGATTCCGCACGTAGTTGACAGTTAGTAGGACTTCGTATTCGATCTTGATCGGTTTCACCAAACCAACAGACACTACCTGTACGGTACAAAGTGTACGATATACACTGACCACAAGAGTATACAACACATATTCGAGCAGAAGGAACAGAACATGCGACAACGTCGCTGGCTCGAACTCCTAAACGACTATGAGTGTGCTATCAAGTATCACCCAGGGAAGGCCAATGTAGTGGCCGATGCCCTAAGTCGGAAAAATACATCGAAACCCAAAAGGGTACGAGCTTTACAACTCACCATCCTTCCCAACCTCCCTGACCAGATACGTAGTGCCCAAGTTGAGGCACTAAAAGCAGAAAACCTAGTGGCCGAATCATTAAGGGGAATGGAGCAACAACTAGAAGTCAAAGCTGATGGCTTACATTATTTCATGGAACGCGTCTGGGTTCCACATCACGGAAACTTACGAGACCTTGTGATGGACGAGGCTCACAAATCCCGGTATTCCGTTCACCCTAGATCTGATAAGATGTATCATGATCTGAAGATACTTTACTGGTGGCCACACATTAAAGCAGACATTGCAACATACGTGAGCAAATGCTTGACTTGCGCCAAAGTCAATGTCGAGTACCAGAAACCCTTTGGATTACTCACACAGCCTGAGATCCCCATGTGGAAGTGGGAACAAATATCCATGGATTTCATTTCCAAATTACCCCGTACTTCTAGTGGATGTGACACTATTTGGGTAATTGTGGACCGACTGACCAAGTGAGCACATTTCCTTGCGATCAAGGAAAACGACAAGATGGAAAAACTAGCTCGAATCTACATTAAGGAAGTAGTCTCACGTCATGGAGTGCCAATCTCCATCATTTCTGACCAAGACGCCAGATTCACCTCTAACTTCTGGAAATCATTGCAAAAGTCGCTTGGCACACGGTTGGATATGAGTATAGCATACCACCCACAAACTGATGGCCAGAGCGAACGCATCATACAAACAATCGAAGATATGCTACGAGCGTGTGTAGTAGACTTCGGAAGCAGTTGGGAAACTCACTTACCGTTGGTGGAATTTTCCTATAACAACAGTTACCACACCAGCATCAAGGTAGCGCCTTTTGAGGCACTCTATGGCAGGAAATGCCGATCACCCATCTGCTGGGCAGAACTGGGAGACAGTTAGCTCACTGGCCCGGAACTCGTACACGAAACTACGGAGAAAATCGTATAGATCAGAAACCGCATGGCAGCAGCTGACGATCGTCAAAAGAGCTATGCCGACAAACGCTGAAAGCCTCTGGAATTTCAGGTAGGAGATAAAGTCCTTCTGAATGTTTCGCCGTGGAAAGGCGTCATACGTTTTGGGAAAAGAGGCAAACTGAACCCACGGTATATTGGACCTTTCGAGGTCCTGAAGAGGATTGGTCCAGTGGCATACCAACTCAACTTACCATACGAACTCGACGGAGGTCACAACGTGTTTCACGCCTCAAACTTGAAAAAGTGCCTATCTGACGAAACACTTGTAGTTCCACTGGATGAGATCCAAGTGGATGAACAACTAAGGTTCGTGGAAGAACCGGTAGAGATCATGGACCGAGAGGTCAAACAACTCAAACTGAGTAAGATTCCGATTGTTAAAGTCCGATGGAACTCGAAACGCGGACCTGAATTCACGTGGGAGCGTGAAGATCAGATGATGCACAAATATCCCCATCTCTTCAAACAGACAACGTCGAACGCCGACAACAACGAATAAATTTCGGGACGAAATTTCCTTTCAACAAGGGGATGATGTGACAACCAAAAAATTTTGTTTCTCAAACACTCTTGCTACTCAAACACTACCAACAACAACCAAATTTCGGGACGAAATTTCTTTCAACAAGGGGATGATGTGACACCCGGCAATTTCAGGTAAATTGCGACTCTTACATTCTTTACATTCCACATTCATACTTGTTGCATTTCATTTAATTATGTTTAATTAGATGAGTCAAACACACACAACTACGAAACGATAGTTCGAGGAACTATCGAATCGTACATTGCACATTGGTTTTGGAAACCAAGTGTGGCAAACACAAACACAAACACAATTGGATTGTGCAAATACATGTTGATTATGGTTAATCAAGCATGTGAACAGTTCGTAGCAATGAACACAAACTATCGAAGACAATTCGAGGAATTATCGAGACACACACACGAGTCTCACAAACGTTGGTGATCAATCAAACTTATCTGTTATTTTATGTTTATGTGCTTAAACATGCATTAGATGTTTAGGATAAACGTTAGGAATCGAGTACGAGCGAAATCGAATCATCGTAATCGAAAAACATGAAAATGGACCCATCGCGGTACGCGACGGTCCCTTGGCGAAAGGCTTTGCGATACGCTACGCAAACCGGGAGTCGGGACTCCCTAATTCCATCGCGGTACGTGATAAAAGATTTTGATCGGCCTCCGCGGTACGCGAAGGCCATGAAGATCAAAATTTTCTTTATAATCAACCCCCATTCATTTTCATCCAGTTTCCTTGCGACTTCACCAAATTTCTCCACCTAATCTCGACCAGAACCCATCTGAAACCCACTCTCAAACCGCTGGAATCAACATAGAAGTCATCTATATGCATTTCTTGATTATTTGAAGCCATTGAAGCACCAAAAGGAGTTCTTGGAGGCCATCAACAAGTAAGAGGATCTTCATCAGCCACTTGTAGCTTCTGTCCAGATCAAATCCATCCACTTAAGAGCGTCTAAGGTAGTTTCTTATGTTTATCCTTGGTTAGATCGCACATGCAATGGGTAATAACCCACATGCAACTCCATTTAGTTATTGTGCTCGAATGTGATGGTTATTTGATGTCTATTTGATTTAGATTTACTGATTTTATAGTTTAATGAAGTTAGATTTGAGTTTGGTTAAGTTAGGATTGATTTGGTGATTATTTTGGTACACTTGCCATAAAAGGAAACTTTTATGTGCAAGTCTTGGATTTGTGATAATCTATACATGTTAGGCATGCCTAGATGATGTCAAATGTGTATTGGATTGTTTAGAAACACATTTGGATGTTTGATTTTGTCAAAAAAAACATGGTTCTGAATAGACTTTCTAAATATGGAAACTTTTAAAAATAAAAAGAGGGCTTTTCATGTTTTAAAACGTTTTGATGAACTTTGAGTATTGGAATATGCTTAAGAATGATTTCTAAGCATATTGTAAACTTTGATTTGTGAAAACGAGTTTTTAAACGGATACTTTCCAAATAAGGAAACTTTATTTGGACAAAACGGCATAAACGGTGATTTATGCGAAAACAATATGTTTTAAGGGTTTAAACGTATTTTACAAACACATTAGAAGTGTTAATATGAAACAGGATTTCACACCCACACTTTCCTAAATTGGAAACTTTCTAAAAATGGTAACTTGTACGATTAGGAACAGAGGATGCATGTAAGTGTCCTACTTGTGCTTGTGACACATTGAATGGTCATAACACAGCAATCGTGTCACCAACGATTCGTCGAGTCTCACTAGTCGACATACACACTCGGTTGAGCACACCGACACTTGGAGTTGTATGGATTACAACACACCACGAAACACATACTCACACCTATAAGGATATAGGTGCATACTAGCTGGTGCTAGCTTGCGCAAGACGCGAACACACATACACACCGGGACTGCTGTAATAGGTGAGTTCACTGCCCCTTTTTACATTTTCTACCTTTGGGGGAAAAAAATTGCTTACAACCGTTTTTGAACAACATACACACTTTTGGTTACTTTTGTACATGCAAATATCTTATATGCATATGTGTGGCATTCATCCACAAAACTGATAAGTCCTCATTAAACACACCTCGAACCGTTAATAGTGCGTTGCGCTTAGCGTGGTAATTCTGAATAGTACTATTTGGGCCTGACAAGCCCCACTGTTGCGAGCCGTATGGCCACCCCTACTGGAGGTCGGAACAGTGCACAATTGACCAAACATCATTTGCCATATCTTGGATGGATATGGCGGGAGGCAGCATGTTAGCTTCGGTTGCGAACCCGCATATGGTATACCTTATATTGACTAGCTATCAATGGATATTGCTTTGTATTGAAAAGTAGACCTGCATAACATTTACTTTAAAATTTGATGTTTATTGCTGACATAAAACCTGTGCTCTCACCAACCTTTGTGTTGAACCTTTTACTCGCATGTTTTCTCAGGTAGCTAAGGCACGCGCACAAGGAATAGGATGCTAGGCTGGAGTCCCATGCATCTGTTTAAGTGTCTTAGTTTATTAAACATTGTTATCATTTGGTTGTGT
This sequence comes from Mikania micrantha, assembly GCA_009363875.1. Classification (NCBI taxonomy): domain Eukaryota; kingdom Viridiplantae; phylum Streptophyta; class Magnoliopsida; order Asterales; family Asteraceae; genus Mikania; species Mikania micrantha. The sequence continues at coordinate 73,031,421 of CM018691.1, read as the reverse complement.
TACTTATGTATTGTCAAACTACTTTAACCGCTTCCGCAACTATCATTACTTATCATTTTGAAAACTGTTTTCGTTAATGCTTCCACTATTTATAAATGTTAAATCTGTTTTGATAACCTACACTTACTTTCGCAACTCTGATTTTACGGACTAATTTATCCAAGTAATTGGATATACGTAAACAACCAGACATATAGGTCTCGCAACATTGTCTGACCGGAGACTGCGATCCTGCAGGATCAGCCAGCCGTCGCGCCCCCGTCCGTGACGGGAGGGCCGGGGTGCGACAGTATGTGATATAGGCGAATGTGCTTGGACAAGTAATTCGTATTACAGAGGCTGACATTAGACGGGTGTTACAGTTTGGGACAGAACCTGCTGGTATGACACTCATTCCAGAAAAGTGCATTAAAGGCTGCTTCATGAGGATTAGATACTGTGGGGTCTATAATATTACATCGATCAAGAAAGGAAAGCTTCCTCTGTAGTATAAGCTGCTTGCTCATTTATTGCTACATTGTCTGAGCATGAGGAAGGGGACATTTGATGAGCTTAGGGATTTGATGCGATCAACTATCGTGGCATTGATCTTGAACAAACCGTTCAATTTCTCTGCTATGATATTCAGATATATGTCTGAAAATATCAACAAATCTAAGGATCGATTCTATATGTATCCCCGATTTGTTCAGATGCTTATTGATGAAAGGTTGCCCGAGCAGTTGTTGCCCAGAGTTGCTACTGATCTTCTTAAGCTTAAGATATGACTGACTCAAGTCTTGGTCAGGTCAAAGTATATCAGAAGAGTAGTGATGCTGTGTTGGAGAAAGACTTAGTTTTTCATTATGCCAGGGATAATTATGTAGCTCCCGAGGATGATGCATGGAGGCATGCGGATTCAGCATCTGATAATGAGGTGTTTAGTGATGATGATAATCAGCCACAACCACCACCTCCTCCTCCAAGACAACAGACTATGAAAGCACCAGCTCAGTCTTCCAGTTCACAACAAAAGAGTCAAGCTCAATCTCAAGGGCCAAGTGTAACTCCTACTACACTGGTACCTCTTCAAGTTTTTTTTCCAGATCAACAGAGTGAACAAAGACAACAAGAAGACACTTCTTTTGTTAATGTTGATGCTGAGGATGTAGAGATTGAAGATGAAGGTGAAGAGTCTCCAGATATAGAGTCTGAATTTGACACTGTACAAGTTGGAAACCATATGGAAAGGAGACTGAAGAAAAGAGCTGCTCCAGAACAAACTGAGGAAGCAAGAGAAGAAAAAGATGATCCTAGTTTTATAGTTGAAGACCCTGAGTCATCAAGGCCAAAGAAGAAGAAAAGGATGGCCAAAGGTCCAAATGCAAAGAAGAAGGCTAAAGCTCCTAAGATCATTGTATCTTCATTTGTTACTTCTACATTTTCTGCTTCATTTGTTCCTGTTGTGACATCTTCTTCACCTGCTACAGTTCAAGGAGGTGTTGTTCGTGAGTATGTGAACGTAGCTTCGTTTGTTCCTACATTCTTGGATTCTACTACAGTGACAACATCTTTTCCGGAAAGTTCATTTCATCAAGCTTCTACTTCCAGAGATGATTCTTTGTTTGGAAATTTAGATGATTTGGATCTAAATTTTACTGTGGATTATGATGACACCGAACTTAGAAGAAGAATTTCTGTGTTGTCAAAGGAGTTTGATCAATACAAGATGGAAAAGGAGAAAGTCAAAGCTGATCAACCATCTTCGTCAGGAACAAGTGAATTAGATGAGATGAAAATCAGATTGCTCAGCTTATGAAATGGAGGGAAGAAGACCTGGCTGAGACGAAGCTATTGAATCAAAGAATTACTTATTTAGAGTCTATGATTGATAATCAGAGTGTTGACATTGCTGAGTTGTAGAATGAGAATAGAGATTTGAGACAAAAGATTGATGATATGCAAGTCAAAGATTCTCAAGCTGAAGCTTCTGGTGCAGAGAAGGTGTTTGTGAATTTGGATGAGGAAGAAGAGAAAGAAGAAGATGAAAAAGTGGACTATGGTGATTCTGATATTGATGAACATCCAGGCTTGGATGCTCATGATGAAGATGAAGAAGATGAGGGTGATATGGGTGGTGTGAGTGGATCTGGTGGTTTGAATTCTATGACTGGAGCTATTGTTGTTTATGATTCTTCAAAGATTACTTTGGATGCTACTCCTGTTACCGCTGTTTCTTATGATAGGGCTAATGATTGTAATGATGATGATTTTGAAGATTTAACTGAAATGGAACCAAAGAAGATTATTGATTATTCTCTGCCTACTTTTATTGATTTCTTTAAACATCATTCTGATATTGATTTGCAGAGAATAGTTGCTGAGATATCAGAAGAAAACGAGTTGGAAGAAGGAGAGATAGCTGGAGGTTATTTATCAAAGGATTTCAATGATATGTTTGAAATTGATGCAGATCTTGAGCAAGATGATGATATAGAGTTCTTTGATTTTGAGCATGATGATCCAGTTGATGGAAACTTGTACAATCTGAATACTTTAAAGAAGATTTTTGATCTTGGAAGTGTGTCATGAACATCATTGGCTCAAGCTAAAGAAAAGACTAACATGGATCTATGGAAAGAGAATCAAGATGAATTGAAGTACATTGTTGATCATTTGTATATATTCAAGCAAATGATTGAAGTAATAGATGATACAGCTCAAGACAACCAAACTAAACAATTCACAAGATTCAAGATTGGATCTAAATCGAAAATGATTGGAAGAATTGTTAGTTATGGTTACTTTCACAGTATTCCAGGAAGTATCACTGATAAAGGATGTTATGTGGTGAAACGGATTGATGGATGTCAATACTTTCGAAAGGCATTAGATCTAATGTCTTTGCCATCTTTTGAGTGTATGGAGTTGTCTAGATTGAAGATGATCAAGCCTATTTAGACAAAACACAATGAAACTTTTGAGAAGTTATTAAAGTAGGAGGCAAGGTCTGGGTGGAGTTTGTTGTCTCCTCAAGCAAAAGACAAGATACATGAATATCCAAAGCCGAAAGTGTTCAAAAGACCAAGGTTGAGGAAGGTAGAACAGAATTGGAATACATATTTCAAGTTCTGGTTCTATGATGAGAAGACTTCTCAGGCAGTTATTCTGAGATTTTTGCAGCTGAAGGTTATCATGGTGTTGGAATAAGCTACAAGGATATGGCAATTCAGTTTCAGACCATTGTGCTTATGTGTTACACTCTGGGTATACATTCAGGATGCAATTGGGAAGATGTGAACTATTTGTATGTGGAGCTGATGAAGGTACAGAAAGAAATTGATGACAGGGATGCTAAGCTGGAAGCTGAAAGGTTAGCCAAGATTCCTAGATCTGTGGTGATACGAGCTGAAGATAATGTTTGTGGAGAAACCAGTGGAGTTGATGATAAAGTTGAAGACAAAGTTGAAGATAAAGACTGAAGACGAAGACTAAAGATTTTTGATGGCACCTATTAAGGGGGAGTTTGTTAGTACATATTTGTAATAGGTTGCTATTCAAACATGTAAATTATAGAAAGTTAATAAAGGTTTGGCTTAGGTTCATTTGGCCCACGAACCTTAGCATGTTCGGCGAACCTATCATATTGATAGGTTTGGCGAACCTATAACCTTGGAAAGGTTCGGCGAACCTATTAGGTTTGGCAGCCTAGGTTCGCTCAGCGAACCTCAAGGTTCGGCTGGCGAACCTAAGGGTTCAGCTAGGAAATAGGTTCGGCTGACAGGTCTGTATATATAGAAGGTTTGTCTGATTTTTTCATAACTTTGGGAAAACTCTTGAAGAACTTCAGAAACCTGTGTGTGTTTTCTCTGTGTGAGAAATTCTCTGTGTGAGAGCTGTAATCAATTGTTATTGATTAATTAAATGAAGATGTTTATGGAAATGCTTGTTATTCTTTGATTCTTATAGATTAAACATAGATTCCGCATGTGTTTAATTGTTCATAAATCTTCTTGATACGATCCAGATCGAATTCACCAAACCAACAATATTCCGTAAGTAGCTAAGATTAATCGAATCACATTTGATTTATTTATTTATGGTTAACTGTAAACATATCATAATATTTTATGTTGATGAGTTCACCGTCAAAGCAAACTGAGTAGCTGAATCTTCAATATCAGCATCAAAATCAGCTTGACTGTCTGAATCTGATATGCTTTCTGACTCTGAACCTGATGTTTCTTCAATACTAATATGTGCTTCTCCAGAAGTGCTCTCTTCATTTGAATCATCTGTCTTCTGAAGCTTAGCAACACATGCTTTATCTTGTCCCCCCTGTTCAGAATTGAATCTGAAGTCCCAATTTTCACCTTCATCTTGTTGTACCATCAATGCCTTGCTTGTACTTGAAGAACCAGCCTGAGCAGGAGAGTCAATAGGAACAAGTCTTCTTTTTGGATTAGTTGCAGAAAACTTCTGATGCTGAAAAGGATTCTTGTTCCCTGCTTTCCTTGGGTGCTTGCACTGCCTGGTAAAATGACCTTTCTCACCACAATTGTAGCAGGTGACAGATGCCATATCAAATCCAAACTTAGACTCCTTGTTTAGATTGATGTCCTTTCCTATTCTTTTCACAAACTCCTTTGCTCTTCTCACAGCACTGGCCAGAGCCCACATGATATCTATCCTTTCCATATCATCAGATTCTATCTGAGAATAATCATCATTGGTCAGATAAGGATTGCCAATCTGTCCAACTACTAAACCATCATAGGAGCTGACAAGAGTAGACAAAAGACCCATGTGCTCCTTGGCAATCTCTACAGTCACTTTATCAAATTTGTCTGTCTTCAGACTAGTAACTGGTTGATGATGTTTTTTTCTGAGAGCTTGATGAGGAAGATGACTAACTGAAATGAATCTGATTGGAAGATGGAGCTTTAGTAGTCTGAGAAACAAAAGCAGTCTTCAGTGGAGCATGAGAAGATGCTTTCTCTTCAGTCGGAGTAGAATGGTACAAAGAGGGATCCTTGACTTGAGCAACTCTCTTAGCCTTCCACTTGTTCTCTATTTCTTGCTCTTTCAGCTTCTGGATGAAATCATTGATGTCCATGTTGGCCATCATCTCCTTCTACTTAAGAACTATCAAGAATGACTCCCACTTAGGAGGTAAAGCATCTGCCAGGCATCGGATCTTCTCCTGAGTTGTAGTCTTAACTTGATGATTGAACTACTCACTCAAAAGATGGTAAAATCTGGCAATCAGATCATCCAGTGATTCATTTCCAACATACATGAAGCTGTTGAATTCCTTCCTCAAGGCCTTTGACTTGATATTCTTCAAAGCATCATTGCCCTCATATCTCTGCTGCAAAGCATCCCACAAATACTTAGAGGATGTAAACTATCTGAACTGATGGAAGATATCAGTAGTAATGGACTGAGACAGAATAGCATAAGCTTTCTTCTCATAATCATAAAGCTTCCTCTGAGGCTCAGTCATCCGTGTGACTAGCATAGGAGTTCCATCTTCATTCAGAGGCCTCAGATAACCACCTTCAATCATCATCCATAAGTTAGTGTCTACTCCATTTATGTGAATCTCAAATCTGTATTTCCAGTGCGGATAATCGTCTAAGGACAACAACTTGGGAGCTTTATTGGAGTTCCCTGTTTCAGTTTCAGTCAACAGCAATGTCTGAATACGATGGTTCTGGTTAGCCATCAATGCTAAATCCTCCATAGAATCAAGAACAATAATATCCAACAGTTAGAAAAAATTTCAAACTGATGGCTGAATGAAGATAATTATGGCGAATGTCGGGGACCGAATGTGATGAAACTAGCGAATGAACTGGAAAAGGGTGAATGAGAAAATGAGTATGACAGTTGGGTGAATGAGCAGGGCGATTGAACCTATTCGGCAAATGAAAGGATCGAATGAGGCTATTCGCCGAATGAGTGGTCGAATGGAGCTATTCGCCGAATGAGTGTGTCGAATGGAGCTATTCGGCGAATGAGTGTGATTCGGCCAAACCTATTCGGAACACTTTGATCAGATTACCAACCAATTGGGAAGATTGTTTTGACAAAAACACCACAAAAAATTACTGATTTTGAATGAAACAGTGACTTAGGGAACAAGAAAATCAAGGTTTTCGCAAGTTACGAAAATCCAATCTGAGATCTGATGATTTTGAATGGAAATCGAGTAGAATCAAGAGCCAAAGCTCTGATACCACTTTGTAGGACCAAATAGGATCTCGGAAACAATCCGATTCCAATGTATATGTACCCGACAGCCTCTGGAATAGTGCAGAATCCTATTCCAGGGTTTTCCAATCGAAACCAACAGCAACCGTGGTGATCCGAAGGTGTAGGATAGACGTTTGATCGAGAATCGAACACCACGGGTTGAGAATCGAACTTGGACGTGCAATGGCCGCTCTAATCTCCAAGGGTTTTGACTCTGGGTTCTCATGGAAGAAGGAGGGCTCAAAAAGTTAGGTTTGAAAAGGTTTGGACTTGTATTTATAGTTTATTGTCATTCGGCCGAATGAGAGGCCGAAGCAACTCATTCGGCGAATGACCCCATTGAATGGACAGGTTAATTGAATGACTCATTCGGCGAATGACTCATTCGCTCACCTATGTCGTTCGCTACTTCGTTCATTCGGCGAATGGCTTCATACTTAGAGCCATTCGCCCGAATGGGTCTGTTATCATATTTGAACATTTAAAATCCTAATCAAACACAATTATTTAATGATAAACATTAAGAAACAATATCGAAAGACAACTTCCATTAATATCATAAATTTTATACATAATGGATAGTACAAAATCGAACTAGGGACATTTAATGCATCTACATTTTATTTGTAAAACACTCTCAAAATCACTCATTTACTCAAGTGGACCGTTCAATATCTCATTGTTGTTTTGAGCTTGATTTGCATTAAGATTAAAAACTCGACCTCTTACTCCTTGATTGGCTCGATTAGTTGTGGCCATCGCATTGTTGTTAGATCTTAATGGAGAGTTATAGATAAAATGGTTTCGGCTCCAACAATTGAAGCAAACTCTAATCATAAGTTGTAATGAAGCTGTAATGTCTTGAAGATTAGCTTGATTTGTTTGAGGTTTAGTGTAACATCAGTGCCGGAGCCGTACCGGAACAGTGATCTTGAACAGTAACATGAACAGTGAACAGGTATGAACCATATACATTTCAGTACATTTCATATTCATGTCAGTTGTCATTATCATTTGGAGTCATCAAACAACAAGTTCATAAACATTTAACAGAAAAAAAGTTCAGAAATATGGTTCTTGAGTCAGATAATTATCTGGCAATACAGAACCATCAGGAAATTTATTGCTAGGATTCACGAACCTATTTTTCCGAACCAGATAGGGACCGAACCCTACATAGCCGAAGCTTTAGGGACAACGAACCATGCATGGCCGAACCTTGGCCATGCAATCCTTAATAGACACGAATCATTAGAACCGAACCCCTATGCTAGTGTAGCCGAACCATCAAGACCACGAACCAAACTCCTTCGGCCGAACCTTCCATCATCAAAGCCGAACCCAAGGAGATTGCCTCAAAAGGTTCGCTGCTCCTTGGGGGATACCGAACCTACTTATATTAAAACTCTTGGTTACTAGCGTGCATTGGGGGATATCATAACTCATGCATGAAAAACAAGTTTAGATTATGTGTGTGTGCATGGGAAACTAGAAGGGTTTTCTTTAAAACACCCTACCCATTTGTTATGAAGTGTTAAATTCTAGTGAATTAACTTGACAATTAGGGAATTATGGGTTACCCATGTGAGATATACTAGAGCCATAGTAATGAAAAGGATAAGAATAGGTGATCATGGATTCTTATCTTTCCTACTAACGGCTTCTAAATTCGCATAACACCTAAGAGGATGTTAGAGGGTTCATGAGAATCAAAAGCACAAGTCTTGTAATCAATTTGAAATCAAAGATCTTCAATTGGGCCTAAGTGGGCCCAATGGGGCTTAATTAAGTCCATCACATGTTAAAAGTTGGTTTAAATTCAAGTAATAAAATTTTTAGATGCGATCAAGGAATAATCGAAAGCTAGTTATAAATGTTTTAAATAAAACTTTATGATGATTAAAATGTTGGGATTTGATTGTAAAATTGACAATGTCAATTGTCTGGATTTGAACTAAATACAAAGGAAACTCTGCCCAAATTTTTGTGAAAATTTAAATGAAAGTTACTATAACTAATTATGGGATTGGGTTATAAATGGGTAGCTAAGTTAGATAACATAGATTAGATCATAGAAGCACTTAGTAAATTAGGACACTTAGTTACACACACTGAGACCGAGACCTTAGGTACGACGACTAATACGCATACTTAACGTATTCAAACTCTTATAAAATAACTCAGGAACCGAAGAAACCTAAGCTGCAACAAGAGTGCGCATTTTGTGTTAGATCATTTGCATAGCAGCACAGGTGAGTTCATTGCCCCTTTTCTAACATTTTGTTTTAAAGCGCGGGGCTTAGAAGCATGCGTAAACTGTTTATTTAAATTGTTTATTTAAATGATTTTAAATTTATATGTTTTACACATATAAATGATAACCTAGATCATATCTAGGTGAATTTTATGCAGGTTTTACTAAATTCATCTACTTATAATTTAAGTGGATAATTGGGTTAAACTAAACATTTCAACTAATCCAACGAAACATTTTGACGAAACAAGTGTGTCATTTCAACAAATCAAAACAAGACATTTTGACGAATCAAGTGGGTGATTTCAACGAATCAAACGAAACATTTTGACGAATCAGGTGGGTGATTTCAACGAATCAAACAAAACATTTTGACAAATCAAGTGTGTGAGTTCAACGAATCAAACGAAACTATTTTGACGAAACAAGTGGGGAAGTTCAATGAATCAAATGAAACTATCTTTGCAAAGTTAATATTTGATGTTCAACAAATCAAGTGTTTGATGAACAACGAATCAAGAGTACATTTGATCAACGAATCTAGTATTCCATGATCAACGAATCAAGTACATCTTGTGACAGAATCAGACGAATCAATAAATCATTTTCAAGGGAAAATCTGGGAAATATCAGAGATAACATATGCCAACACAACGAATCAAGAACGAAACAAGAAATCCTATATTTCAAGAAGTCCTAGCAAGACCGTTTGATTTGTAGGTCATATGTTTGATGATATTTTCAGAATTTCCTAACTACTAAGTACCTTGATTGACTGATTAGTCTACTTGAGTTGACCAAGGCCCAATCATTAGGACTTAGATTTTATTAAATGTTTATTTATTTATTTAATTAAGCATTTATAACTGTTTCTACAATTGCTGTGGTTGATCATATTGTGTGATGAACTTATGGAATCAACATGGATTTCAAATGATTGTAATTACAGGGACAAAGAACAGAAGAATTTTTGGGTTTTAATGAGAAGGGTAAAAATGCTTAACTATCATTAACAACAGTGTCATATACGGATTAGTATGTGGTGGGACGGTGGCTGGGCGGGCGGTAAGTTCGACCCTACATATACCCTATATATAAGCATACCGATCCGGATATTACATGTGGAGTTAATGATGTTAAGGTCTTTACCGGAAGAGGTTTACAAATCATTTTCAAACTTTAAACTATACGAACTCACCAACCATGTGTTGATTTTATTATTACATAACTTCTCAGGTGACGAACAGGTCAACTAGGAAGCTTATGCTTTTGGACTAGGACTTCAGATAGAAGACTTAGTATTTTTGGACCTGCATATTTTTGGAAACATCATTATACAATTATTTTGTATATCTTGTGCAGTTACAAGATAGTTATTTTATGTTGTTTATGATAGATTTACATTGTTAAATTATGAACGATTTGGATGTAATTTAACTTTGTAATTCCATTCTATTTAGCATTTCTCATTTATATCATGTGCAATGTAAACAATCTGATCACTTTGATTGTCACTCACGATATCGCGCCCTGGGAACCTTCCGCCCGACGGGGACTCTGATCCAACCCCGCCGGCTCGGGGTGTGACAGATTGGTATCAGAGCCATGGTTATGGAGAAATATAGGTCACTTAACTAAACGGTTTGGCCTAGACTATAACCTAGGGACCCTGCATGTAGAGAACATATGACTTAAGATTTACTTGCATATTGTCTTCTGTATTCGATCATTGCACTGACCGATAACTTTATTGGTTATGATCAGAATGCCGCCAAGAAGACAGACTCCTTCGTTGCCCCCACCACCGCAAGACTTAGCACCACATTCTTCTACTCCTTCACCATCTGACTCACCACCGCTACCTCCTCCTCCTCCATTTGTCCCTCCTCCTCTACTCAACCCACCACCAGGTCCGAGCACATCACCGATGATGGATCCTGCTACTATCGCCATGATGACTTTTCTGAGTAATCAGATGACTAATCAAATGAAGGAGGGGATACCGGAGATGTTCCTCCGCCTCCGCAATGAAATCAACAACACTAGCAAATCATCAGGGGAAGCCAGTGGAAATACTGGTGTTTCATCACACTATTCCTACAAATCATTTGTGGGATGTAAGCCACCCATTTTTAGTGGGTCTAAAGGAGCCGTTGGATTAATCCAATGGATTGAAAAGATAGAAGCTACTCTGGATCTTTGTAGCTACCCAGAGCACCACAAGGTCCGCTATTCAGCTGGAACATTCAACAAGCGGGCTTTGACTTGGTGGAATGGTCAAGTCAATGCTAGAGGAAGAGAAGAAGCTATGGCCATGCCATGGGAAGATTTCAAGACACTGAGAGCAGAGTTCTGCCCCAAGAACGAGTTGCAGAAACTGGAGGTTGAACTGTCTAACCATGTGATGAAAGGAGATGATCACATGGGGTACACTACTCGTTACCACGAGTTAGTTGCTTTGGTTCCAGACATGGTACCAACTTTGGAGTAGAGGACAGACAGATATGTAGGCGGACTTCCCGTCTGCATTTAGGGCATGGTTGTTACAGCCAACCCTACCACTGTTGAGTCTGCAATGAGATTGTCTGGAAAAGTAACTGATCTTATGGTAGCCTCTGGAGTGTTAAAGAAAGAGGCAGACACCGGTAAGAACAAGGCAGAACCGTCAAAGAAACCCCACCACCATCAGAAGAAGAAGCAGAAGACCATCAAGAACTACACGATGGCCACACCAGTTCAACAAGTAGCAGCAACACCACAAAACCCTAACAAGAGGCCCTACACTGGCACGTTTCCTCTGTGTGCCAAGTGTCAATATCATCATACTGCTGACACTCCCTGCAAGCATTGCACGGGATGTGGGCGAAAGGGCCATTGGGTCTAACACTGTTGGATGACACCTAACCAAGCAGTCAACAATGCTGCTTTGGCTCTCCCTCCACCAGCCAACCAGAACAATGGTGGATGCTTCAGTTGTGGCGAACAAGGCCACTTTGCAAAGAACTGCCCAAAGAAGGCACAACATGCAGTGCAAGCTCCTCGTGGATGAGCTTTTGTTATTGGAACAGTTAGATTCCCCTTACATCATAGAAGTAGCTAACGGGAAACAGATCACAGTTAGTACAGTTTATAGGAATTGCCCATTGACCCTTAACGGTCATACATTCACCATTGATTTGATACCGATGGAGTTGGGTATTTTTGACATCATCGTAGGAATGGATTGGCTTTCCTCTAATCGAGTAGAAGTTTTCTATTCTGAAAAGCTGCTTGGTGTTCCATTGTCGAGTGATCGTGTATTGGAAGTTAAAGGGGATCAAGCAAAACGCAGTGTCAAAATCATCTCTTGCATAAAAGCGCGTAAGCGTCTACAGAAGCAGTGCGTTGCGAATCTGGCTCATGTGGTGGAAAAGGAGGACGACAAGAAAAAGATTCATGATGTACCCGTAGTGAATGAATATCCAGGAAGTATTTCCCAAAGACCTAGCAGGTTTGCCTCCTGTGCGACCGGTAGAGTTTCGCATTGACTTAATTCCTGGAGCAACTCCTGTTGCTAAATCTCCTTACAGGTTAGCACCTTCAGAGATGCAGGAATTGTCAAACCAGTTACAGGAGTTACTTGACAAAGGTTTCATTAGACCGAGCTACTCACCCTGGAGAGCTCCGGTCTTGTTTGTGAAGAAGAAAGATGGATCGTTCAGAATGTGCATAGATTACCGGGAGCTGAATAAACTGACCATCAAGAATCGGTATCCATTGCCGAGGATTGATGATCTGTTTGACCAACTGCAAGGAGCGCAATACTTCTCAAAGATTGACTTGCGGTCTGGATATCATCAGCTTAGAGTTCAAGACGAAGACATACCGAAAACGGCCTTCTGAACCAGATACGAGCATTACAAATTCATGGTGATGCCTTTTGGATTGACAAATGCACCCACGGTTTTCATGGATCTCATGAACCGAGTGTGCAAGCCGTACCTGGATTAGTTTATCATTGTTTTTATTCATGACATACTGATTTATTCCAAGAGCAAAACAGATCATGAACAACACCTCAGGAAGAACTTGGTGCTGTTGAAGAAAGAACAACTCTATGCTAAATTCTCTAAATGTGAATTTTGGCTAAGAGAAGTTCAATTTTTGGGTCATGTGGTCAACAGTGAGGGAATACACGTTGATCCTGCCAAGATCGAGGCGATAAAGAACTGGGATACTCCGAAAACACCGACGGAGATACGGTCTTTTCTGGGATTGGCAGGGTATTATAGAAGGTTTATCTCAAACTTTTCTAAGATAGCTTTGCCTCTTACTAAACTAACTTAGAAAAGTGAACCGTTTGTCTGGGAGCATAAACAAGAGGATGCTTTTCAGACATTGAAACAGAAACTGTGTGATGCTCCAATTCTATCTCTCCCAGAGGGCGGCGATGACTTTGTTGTATACTGTGATGCTTCCCATCAGGGACTTGGTTGCGTGTTAATGCAATGAGACAAAGTTATAGCCTATGCATCAAGACAGTTAAAAGTTCATGAGAAGAACTACATTACTCATGATCTTGAACTGGGAGCTGTAATCTTCGCATTGAAGATCTGGAGACATTACCTATATGGCACTAAATGTACCATATTCACGCCATTGGGTTGAACTTTTGAATGATTACGATTGCGTGATCAAGTACCATCTGGGGAAGGAAAACGTTGTAGCTGATGCCTTGAGCCGAAAGGAACGGGTCAAACCCTTGCGCGTCAGAGCAATGGGAATAACGGTGCACAACAAGAAGCACTTGACCGAGGTAATCTGAAGAAGGAACTCGATTGCGGAGCAGAGAAACAGTTTGACACGAAGCCTGATGGAATGATCTACTACCAGGATCGTATATGGATCCCGGCGGTAGACGAATTGAGAAGACTTATCTTCGATGAAACACACAAGACTAAGTACTCTGTTCATCCAAGCGCTAATAAAATGTACCAAGACTTGCGTGGATTTTATTGGTGGCCTGGAATGAAGAAGGACATAGCCCAATACGTCGGTCAATGTCTAACGTGTGCGAAGGTAAAGGCGGAACACCAGAGACCGTCTGGTTTACTGGAACAGCCTGAGATTACGCTCTGAAAGTGGGAAAAAATAGCTATGGATTTCATTACCAAGCTACCCCGCACTTCCAATGGTCATGATACGATTTGGGTGATCATTGACCGTTTAACAAAATCTGCTCATTTCTTGCGTATGCGTGAGACTTTCACGATGGATAAACTGGCAAGATTGTACATCAACGAGATAATAGTACGCCACGGTGTGCCATTGTCTATTATTTTTGATCGAGACAGCAGATTTACATCAAGGTTCTGGCAATCATTACAAAAATCCCTAGGGACACAGTTAAATCTGAGTATAGCTTACCACCCACAAACGAATGGTCAAAGTGAACGTACTATTCAAACCCTAGAGGACATGTTAAGAACCTGTGTGTTGGACTTCGGTGGGAATTGGGATTCCCATTTGCCACTGATCGAATTCTCCTACAATAACAGTTACCACAACAGTATCGGATGTGCACCATTCGAGGCTCTTTATGCCCGGAAATGTTGATCACCGATCTGTTGGACTGAAGTTGGAGACAATCGAATAACTAGGCCGAAACTTATTCAAGAAACCACTGATAAGATTTGCCAGATTCAGCGAAGACTACAAGCAACAAGGAGCAGACAGAAAAGCTATGCCGACAAACGGCGCAAGCCGTTGGAATTTGAAGTGGGAGACCGAGTAATGTTGAAGGTATCCCCATGGAAAGGCGTTGTACGCTTTGGAAAGAAAGGCAAGTTAGCACCACGATACATGGGACCGTTCGAGATCATTGAACGTATTGGTCCTGTGGCGTATAGACTAAGATTACTGGATGAACTCAGTGGCGTGCATGACGTGTTTCACGTCTCAAACCTAAAAAAATGCCTTGCTGACGAGTCTCTCGTCATTCCAATCGAAGAAATACAAGCAGATGAACAGTTACACTTCATTGAAGAACCTTTGGAGATTATGGATCGCAAAGTTAAACAACTGAGGCGAAGCCGTATTCCGACTGTAAAGGTTCGATGGAATTCAAGACGCGGACCTGAGTTTACTTGGGAACGTGAAGATCACATGAAGTCAAAGTACCCCAAACTGTTTGAAGAGGAAGCCGTACACGATAACAACTCTTAAATTTCGGGACGAAATTTCTCTAACAAGGGGAGACTGTAACATCAGTGCCGGAGCCGTACCGGAACAATGATCTTGAACAGTAACATGAACAGTGAACAGGTACGAACCATATACATTTCAGTACATTTCATATTCATATCAGTTGTCATTATCATCTGGAGTCATCAAACAACAAGTTCATAAACATTTAACGGAAACAAAGTTCAGAACTATGGTTCTTGAGTCAGACAATTATCTGGCAATACAGAACCATCAGGAAATTTATTGCTAGGATTCACGAACCTATTTTTCCGAACCAGATAGGGACCGAACCCTACTTAGCCGAAGCTTTAGGGACAACGAACCATGCATGGCCGAACCTTGGCCATGTGTAACATCAGTGCCGAAACCGTCACCGGAACAGTGATCTCTACAGCTTATGAACAGTAAAACATGTACGAACCACATACATTTCAGTACGCTTCCTATTCATATCATTTATCATTATCGTAGTGTGTTATCATAGAACAAAATTCAGAAACAGTTAACAGAAACACAGTTCAGAATGATGGTTCTTGAGTCAGATAATTATTTGACAATATAGAACCATCATGTGATTATTTGTTTAGGATTTATTATGTATAAACATATGCGAGATTTTAAAGAACAAAACACACGAGTATCGTTACGTGAATGCTAAATTGACGGGTTATTTGCATAGGTGACGATCTGTACGAATATATCTGAAAGTTTAACGTTCTGAATGATATTCTATAATTAGAAAACAAGATTGAAAGGTACAGTTATCACCGTGTTCGTACGGATGACGATTCAGATGAATACGCGCGACGACCGTACATTTCGATTTAAACAATAAATTAATATTTTAAATTAAATAATTAGAAGATATTAGCTTATTTATTAGGAATCTCAACTTGGATTAATAAGATAAATTATGTTTTTATAAACCGTGATGTTTTGTCGCGAAAACTACGCGAAACGACAATTTACGGGAAACCGAATGAAACCGAACGATCGGGTATTTTTCCCACAATTAATGAAGGCATTAAATGCCTCAACCACCACAACCCTCTCCTCTTTCCCCTCATTTTCGTCCCAAACCTTTCCTCTCTCTAAAAGATTTTTTCTCTCAAACTTCTCTCTACAAGATAGTGGCCATCTCGTGTTGGATTTCAGCAAATTTGGTGCCAAGACGTTCCTCTCATCGTGTAGATTTCAGAAGTACAAGCATTGTGGAATTTCATCCACGAAATCTAAGGTAAATATCCATTTTAAATTCGGTTTTATAGGGTTTTCTCAAGTTCTTTTGGATTTGCTGTATTGACCGACACTAAACACATAAAACACTTAGATGAAGTTGTATAAATGTTTAGGTATTGTTAGGAACATGATTGTAACAGGCTTGGATCGAAAAAGGAGTTAGATGGTGCAGGTTCGTGGCCTCCTAGATCAGCCGAACCTTCTTCCATGAAGACTAAGTATCCCGAACCTGTAGCCAACCCAGGCGAACCCTGCACCGAACCCTCCCTTACCAGTCACGAACCTGTGATCATACCTGCACCGAACCTTCTGTCCACGAACCTGGAATATTTGGCAAACCATTCAGTAGCCGAATCTAGGTATTCAGCGAACCTTCCTTGTGGCCAAACCCTAGCCGAGCCTACGGCGACCCATGCATGTCACGAACCCAGGATAGACGAACCCATGATCCACGAATCTGTCTTGGCCGAATCTATTAGATCACAACGAACCTTAGTATGGCGAACCCTAATGCCGAACCATGGATGTACCGCGAACCATAGAATCAGATGAACCATGTATGCATGATCATGCAAACCCACGAACCTTCAAACTCAAACAGTAGCCGAACCCTCAGGGTTCGTCAGGGTTGGAAGATGGCCGAATCTATCATTTAACCTAGCCGAACCTTAGGACCACTAGTGGGTTAGCCGAACCTAAGCCTCTAAAAGGTTCGCTGCCCAGGACCACAGGTCGAACCTAGGAGTTGTTTAATGAGATTAGTATGGACCTAGGATCAATGAAACTAATGTTATAACCTAGGAAATGGATCGTGGACCACTAAATTTAACAATCTCATGAGAAGTTGATCATATAAGTTGCATGCATGTGTGTACTTAAATTAGTTGTATATACATATGTGGGTACATGAACGAAGATGAAACCCTAATCATGCATGCAATTGGGGACTTAATAATGACCATATGAGATTGTTTAACAAATAAGGTAAAATGGTTACGAGTTCATGAGAATCAAAAATACAAGTTGGTTAATTGATTTGAAATCAAAGGTATTGAATTGGGCCAAAGTGGGCCCAATGGGGTTTAACTAAGCGCATTATACATTAGATGTTATTCAAATTCAAATGATGATGTATTAATTAAAATAAGGAATTGTGAATTTATGTAAAAGTTAATTTAATAGTTTTCTAAAGTCTTGTTTAATTTGAAATGCAAATTATAAATGGCATTGGTTTCTTTTAAGTTAATTTTGTTATAAAAGTTTGTTGTAATATCATTGATTGGGATTTTGTTATAAAATAGACAATGTCATTGTCTGGATTTTAAACATAAAACAAAGGAAACTCTGCCGAAATTTCTAAAAATATAGAAGTAAATTATTATAAGTAACCATGGGATTCGGGGATTTTAAAAGGGGTAACTAAGATAGATTAGATCTTAGATACACTTAGTACTAAGACACTTAGTTGCACACATACCAAGATCAACCTTAGGCACAAAGACTACTACATGTACTTATTATATTCGAATTCTTATAAAATAACCCAGGAACCGAAGGCACTTAGCTTACAAACAAGAGCGCGCATTTTGTGTTAAATCATTTACGTAGCAGCACAGGTGAGTTCATTGCCCCTTTTCTAACATTTTTGTTTTAAAACGAGAGGCTGAGAAGCATGCGTAAACTGTTTATTTAAATTGTTTACTTAAATGCTTTTAATTTTATATGTTTACATATATAAATGTTATCCTAGACCATGTCTAGGAAGATTTTATGCAGGTTTACTAACTGATTTACTTATAAATTAAGTGAATAATCGGGTTAAACTAAAACATTTCAACGGATCAAAACAATTCAAACGAATCAAACTAAACATTTTGACAAAACAAGTGTGTGAGTTCAAGGAATCAAACGAAACATTTTGACGAATCAAATGGGTGATTTCAATGAATCAAACGAAACATTTTGACGAAACAAGTGTGGGATTTCAACGAATCAAACGAAACAATCTTTGCAAAGACAACATTCAATGTTCTACAAATCAAGTGTTGTTGAACAATGAATCAAGTGTACAATTGATTAATGAATCTAGTATTCTATGATCAACGAATCAAGTACATCTTGTAACAGAATCAGACGAATCAATAAATCATTTTCAAGGGAAAGCCTGGGAAATATCAAAGATAATATATGCCAAAACGAACGAAACAAAAACCCTACATTTCAAGAAGTCCTATCTAGACCGTTTGAATTGTAGGTCATATGTTTGATGATATTTACTGATTCCCTAACAACTAAGTACCTAGATTGACAGACTAGTCTACTCGAGTTTGACCAGGGCCCCAATCATTAGGACTTAGATTTTATTAATTGTTTATTTAATTGTTTATTTAATTGTTTAATTAAGCATTTAGAACTGATTATACAATTATTGTAGTTGATCATAATGTGTGATGAACTTATGAAATCAACATGGATTTCAAACAATTGTAATTACAGGGACAACAAACAGAAGGACTTATGGGATTGTGTTAAGGGTAAAAATGCTTAATTATCATTAACAGCAGTGTCATATGCACATTAGTATGTGGTGGGATGTTGGCTAGGGCTTGTCCCTTACATATGCCCTATATATAAGCATACTGATGTGGATATTCTATGTGGTGTTAATGAGGTTAGGGTCTTTACCAAAGGGGTTTTCAAATCATTTTCATTTACTAAAACTATATGAACTCACAAACCATGTGTTGACTTTTATTTTTGCATGACTTCTCAGGTGACGAACAGGTCAACTAGGAAGCTTATGCTTTTGGACTAGGACTTCAGATAGAAGGCTTAGCATTTTTGGACCTGCATAAATTTGGAAGACATCATTATACAATTTATTTTGTATATCTTGTGTAAATACAAGATAGAAATCTATGACGTTGATGATAGATTTACATTGTTAAATTATAAACGATACTGATGTAATTTAACTTTGTAATTCTATTATATTTAGCATTTCTCATTTATATCATGTGCATTGTAAACAATCTGATTACTTTCGATTATCACTCATGAGATCGCGCCCCGGGAACCTTCCGCCCGTCGGGGAAACCCGATCCTACCCTGTCGGCTCGGGGTGTGACACCATGCAAACCTTAATAGACACGAATCATTAGAACCGAACGCCTATGCTAGTGTAGCCGAACCATCAAGACCACGAACCAAACTCCTTCGGCCGAACCTTCCCTCATCATAGCCGAACCCTAAGGGTTCGTTGGTGTTGAAATGTTAGCCGAACCCAAGGAGATTGCCTCAAAAGGTTCGCTGCTCCTTGGGGGATACCGAACCTACTTATATTAAAATTCTTGGTTACTAGCGTGCATTAGGGGATATCATAACTCATGCATGAAAAACAAGTTTCGATTATGTGTGTGTGCATGGGAAACTAGAAGGGTTTTCTTTAAAACATCCTACCCATTTGTTATGAAGTGTTAAATTCTAGTGAATTAACTTGACAATTAGGGAATTATGGGTTACCCGTGTGAGATATACTAGAGCCATAGTAATGAAAAGGATAAGAATAGGTGATCATGGATTCTTATCTTTCCTACTAACGGCTTCTAAATTCGCATAACACCTAAGAGGATGTTAGAGGGTTCATGAGAATCAAAAGCACAAGTCTTGTAATCAATTTGAAATCAAAGATCTTCAATTGGGCCAAAGTGGGCCCAATGGGGCTTAATTAAGTCCATCACATGTTAAAAGTTGGTTTAAATTCAAGTAATAAAATTTTTAGTTGCGATCAAGGAATAATCGAAAGCTAGTTATAAATGTTTTAAATAAAACTTTATGATGATTAAAATGTTGGTATTTGATTGTAAAATAGACAATGTCAATTGTCTGGATTTCAACTAAATACAAGGAAACTCCGCCCAAATTTTTGTGAAAATTAAAATGAAAGTTACTATAACTAATTATGGGATTGGGTTATAAATGGGTAGCTAAGTTAGATAAGATAGATTAGATCATTGAAGCACTTAGTAAATTAGGACACTTAGTTACACACACTGAGACCGAGACCTTAGGTACGAAGACTAATACGCATACTTAACGTATTCAAACTCTTATAAAATAACTCAGGAACCGAAGAAACATAAGCTATAACAAGAGTGCGCATTTTGTGTTAGATCATTTGCATAGCAGCATAGATGAGTTCATTGCCGCTTTTCTAACATTTTGTTTTAAAACGCGGGGCTGAGAAGCATGCGTAAACTGTTTATTTAAATTGTTTACTTAAATGCTTTTAAATTTATATGTTTTACATATATAAATGATAACCTAGATCATAGCTAGGTGAATTTTATGCAGGTTTTACTAAATTCATCTACTTATAATTTAAGTGGATAATTGGGTTAAACTAAACATTTCAACTAATCCAACGAAACATTTTGACGAAACAAGTGTGTCATTTCAACAAATCAAAACAAGACATTTTGACGAATCAAGTGGGTGATTTCAACGAATCAAATGAAACATTTTGACAAATCAAGTGGGTGATTTCAACGAATCAAACAAAACATTTTGACAAATCAAGTGTGTGAGCTCAACGAATCAAACGAAACTAATTTGACGAAACAAGTGGGGAAGTTCAACGAATCAAACGAAACTATCTTTGCAAAGTTAATATTTGATGTTCAACAAATCAAGTGTTTGATGAACAACGAATCAAGAGTACATTTGATCAACGAATCTAGTATTCCATGATCAACGAATCAAGTACATCTTGTGACAGAATCAGACGAATCAATAAATCATTTTCATGGGAAAATCTGTGAAATATCAGAGATAACATATGACAACACAACGAATCAAGAACGAAACAAGAAATCCTACATTTCAAGAAGTCCTAGCTAGACCGTTTGATTTGTAGGTCATATGTTTGATGATATTTTCAGAATTTCCTAACTACTAAGTACCTTGATTGACTGATTAGTCTACTTGAGTTGACCAAGGCCCAATCATTAGGACTTGGATTTTATTAAATGTTTATTTATTTATTTAATTAAGCATTTATAACTATTTCTACAATTGCTGTGGTTGATCATATTGTGTGATGAACTTATGGAATCAACATGGATTTCAAATGATTGTAATTACAGGGACAAAGAACAGAAGAATTTTTGGGTTTTAATGAGAAGGGTAAAAATGCTTAACTATCATTAACAACAGTGTCATATACGGATTAGTATGTGGTGGGACGGTGGCTGGGCGGGCGGTAAGTTCGACCCTACATATACCCTATATATAAGCATACCGATCCGGATATTACATGTGGAGTTAATGATGTTAAGGTCTTTACCGGAAGAGGTTTACAAATCATTTTCAAACTTTAAACTATACGAACTCACCAACCATGTGTTGATTTTATTATTACATAACTTCTCAGGTGACGAACAGGTCAACTAGGAAGCTTATGCTTTTGGACTAGGACTTCAGATAGAAGACTTAGTATTTTTGGACCTGCATATTTTTGGAAACATCATTATACAATTATTTTGTATATCTTGTGCAGTTACAAGATAGTTATTTTATGATGTTTATGATAGATTTACATTGTTAAATTATGAACATTTGGATGTAATTTAACTTTGTAATTCTATTCTATTTATCATTTCTCATTTATATCATGTGCAATGTAAACAATCTCATCACTTTGATTATCACTCACGATATCGCGCCCCGGGAAGCTTCCGCCCGACGGGGACTCCGATCCAACCCCGCCGGCTCGGGGTGTGACATTTAGGTACACAACAAAAATTAGAAAATTGTCCAAATCGTTTGTAATTTGTGCACAATCGACAAGGATTGGATAGAGGATGATGCTAGTTGCAATTTGAGCACAATGGAAATACTCAAGTGTATGCCTTGTTGTTGGCTGCATAGTAGTGACAGGTGCCACTTGACGAAGAGGAACAACATAAGTCACCACAAAATTCATAAGGTTCCCTTTCCTTTTTTTGTTCTTCTTTAAAGTAGATGATGAATCAATCTTTGACTCCTCTTTTGGAGTCTCAATTACGTCCTTTCCATCATCTTTCTCTTTTTCTTTCTTTGAACCTTTCCTGGTTAATGTTCCTGCTTTGACATGAGTATTAGTGAGAGTTGTAGCAAGATGAATTGCATCAGCTAGAGTAGTGGGTTGGCTACCCCAAACAGCATCCTGAATTATCATTGGAAATCCACCAATGTATTTTCAATTCCCCTTAATAGTGGAGTTATCATGTCAGGGCAAAACATACTGAGTTCATGGAATCTATTATTGTAAGCCATGTTTTCCCCACTTTCCTGTTTGAGCTCCCAAAACTCATATTAGAGATTCTTGACCTCATTACATGGGAAAAATTCACTAGCCATCCTTTCCATGAGTTGATCCCAAGTCAAGGTAGTAGCAGCTTCTCCTAAAGTTATCTTATTATTGTTCCACCGAGTGAGAGCTCGTTTCTGAAGAGTTCCAACAGCGTAACGAACTTTCAGATCATCAGGCAATCAGTATTGATGAAAGTATTTTCCATACTTTCATACCATTGCAGTAAACTGGATGCTCCATCAGATCCATTGTACTTGGGTGGATTACAAGAATTAAAGTGTTTAACAAAGCATCTTGATGGATTAGGCACTTCTTGATTAGCATTGTTAGCATTGTTTTGCTTAACATTGAAGTGTTCTTGTAGTTGAATTACCATGTTTGGTATTACTTCAGCCATTTGGCGTGCGATTTCGGCAGCCATTCTACGCTCGTTTGCACGACGACGGTTTCCCATTCTGAATAGAAACAAAGATTCGTTAATGTTTGTGTTTTGACTAACAACTTTTCCTAAATAATAACCTACTTGGTCAAGATTTTGATTCTACTCCCAATGTACTATTGTTGCTTATATATAGGGTATACCACGGCCAACCCACCACATCAATAGCACTAATAAAACATACAATCACCTACCAACGCTAACCTAAACTTTATGCACATTCGTTAGAATAGAGATTGAAGAATTGATTTGACGTTGATCTATAAGTTTTTAATTTTAAATCTTTGAATAATTTTGACCCTTCTATGCAAAGATTGCTACTATATCTTTGAAGTTTTTATTCATAAGTATGAATATTGTGGATTTATAACCTTTTAGATGTTGAGATGCATCGCCATCACAAATGTTAGGTATGTTGTTAGTGTTTAATTGAATCATGTTTGCCAAACAAAGAATATGTAACACCATAACTTTTTATATTTTATGATATATCATCATCACATATATTAAGTATGTTGTTACTGTTTTCTTGAATTATGTTTATCAAACAAAGAATATGTAACACCATGTTCTTTTAGATGTTGTGAGGTATCATCATCACAAATCTTAGATGTGATGTTATTGTTTTCTAGAATCATATGTTTTTTCAAACAAAGAAGAATGACTTCATATCTTTTAAGTTATAGTGATGAACCACCATCACCAACCTTGAGTATATGACGTCTAAGGATTTGGAATTTTGTGTGTAAAGTCTTAGTATCATTTGAATTTAAATAAAGTCACGGGAGTAGTATCCAAATTGGATACCTTTCATTTTTTAGAATTTGGTTGCAAAATGTGTTAGTACCCGGATAACATCAGCTTCAGTTGTTGAATTGAAGACTGGAGACTGTAGCTGAGTTGAAATGAAGATCTTTATGATTATTGTTTTTGTAATTGTCTAGTTTTGTTTATTTTGTTTATTTTGTATTTATTTTAGTTTTGAATATTGTAAAATTTGACCAAGAGTGCTTTCATCCATACTAATATTATCGATGGCAGGTCTATACACTACAAGAAATTTGAGTCTTTACCTACAAATAGTATGTGTTGTTAAAGACCTATTATGTGTTGCTAATTGTCTTTACCTACACATAAATTAAGTGTTGTGATGTGTTGCCTCACAACAATTGAGATAGGTCATTATCTACACATCAATTCTATGTAGGTATACTTAACGATGTACGTACACATGCATATGTAGCTAAAAGTAAATAGTATGTGTTGTTAGAAGTAGAATGTTCTGTAAAGATTAAACACATTATGTGTAGGTAATAATCTTCAATTTCATGCCAATAAATACAAAATATGCAAATAAAAATAGATACCAAAATAACCAAACTTAATTGAAAACATTAAAGCATTATCTTTCAAACCACAAAGGAATTGAAAGTACGAGTGATACAAACAGTGATACTCAAACTAATAAACATAAGCTATTCATAAGTCACTACAGGTTCTGGAAAATACTAAAACTAACTCATGCATCAACATTTTCATCATAATCTATGTATCACCTCGAGATGGTCCTATTGATTCTTGTAAAAGTAACATGAGTTAATTTTAATCATTATTTGTTGCATTATTGCACAAGTCACTTTTAGTGTTTCAGTTTCATCCACAAGTTCATTGTAAGTAGGAAGCTTTGATTTCGGATTTGTATCCATGATGTTACTACAAATACCCAAATCATGTCGTTACCCATGCAAACGAACAGAGCTTCATCCAAATACCTTTTCAAGAACTGATTTGCTTCTCATTGATTCCACAGAATGCTACTTTCTCAACTTCATCATATCTTTCTGTTAGAGGAAAAAATGTTAAAAATAATAACTCTTTTAGCTATTATTATGTGTTAATTAAAATAAATTTTCAATTTCCATCTATATTTCTTTACCGGTTTCAACTTTCTTTAATCATTTTATATGAAAATTTTATAATTTTCCCATGCCTTTTTGCTCATTTTGATCTACTTTAATATTAGTTTTCGTCAAAAGCTGTTATAAATTTGTAGTTGATTGCTTAAAATTGTTATCAAAGTAAACTTACATACGTAGCAGCCACATCTCTAAACATCCAACCATTTTCTTCATCCCAATGTATGAGCCGCCATGTGTCAATTTGACTAGATGAAGAAAATTTGACCAGCTGAAGAATACAAATCATGTGCATGCTCAACGTGATATCTTATGACATAACGACAAAGTTCTATTCCTTTTAATTTTAAACAAAAAAAAAACATTTATTAGTTTATGATTGAAGTAAAATTCGTAAGATAACAAAAATACAACTTTAATAAAAGAATCACAAAGCAATGAAAATCAATTATTATAAAAATAACATAATATATTTTATCAAATTAAATTTAAGTACTTGAAATAACGTAAACAATCAGAGATAGTAAAGATACATTCTACCATATTCCATAATTTAATGTTTTTGAGTAACTAAATATATAACTTTTCGGCCTCAATTGGTAGGTTAATCTGTGTTATTCAAGTTTGGACTTGCCAGAATATAATGAAGAAGGCGTTGTCATGTTAACATTGCTATGTGACACCTGAGACGGCTGACAAAAGATTAAAAGATCATTGAAGTAATAACATACCCTACTAATTGAGGTACAATATACACTTACGGATAGATGTCTGCTTTTACCAATTAATGCAATGTCACACTCCCACCTCTCGTCACCTGTTGATGATGTCACTATACGAAGGTTGCGGAAGCATAGTGGTGATGTCTCAGAGATGAGGTGTGACTTACTTGATCCGGTATCTCAACACACATATTAATTTAAAGTAAATATATCACAAGGATTTCGTAATCACAACGAAAATCACAATATATAACTAAGTTTATTACATTATCTATTTTATTTAATTACAAGTGTATGAAGTGCATCCTCACCCGGTGGTCACTATCTTCCTGCAAAAGTTTTAAGTTTAAAAGATCAGCACAAAGCTGGTGAGATCGTAAAGGGAGTTGTCTTAATGTCTATCACTACATTAAGAAGTTCTGGAAACAGATAACAAACATTTACATCAAAGGGAGTTGCAAGCTCCCAGCAAATGGGTTGTCAGCCGATAGTACTATCATTGTTTTCTATTCGGCCCACATGGGTTCACTAGATACAGTTCAAGAAATGAGGACTTTTAAGTTCTGTGATAGGGTTCTGTTCTACAGGAAAAATCCCATGAAATCCAAAAGTTCTCAACAAATCACGTGAAATCACACAGATAACAGTGACACATATCATATGTTCCAGAAAGTTCCACAGTAATACCCCGTTGTTTATAAAATATTAAAAAGAAAAGGGGTTGTATGAAACTCACCTGAAGTCTCAAGATAGCAAGATCACTCGCAGACTGGTGATAATAGTGTAATTCTGCGTTAGTTTATGTTTAATAAATTATTTATGATTTAACTTACTGATTAGATCTTTCTGAACGTCCAATGTCAAAGACATTGTCTTAATAGTCATCAAACTGATGTTAAGTATTTAATTAGTTAATTTAATGTTATATCATACAATGTATGATAATATAGGAACCTACACTGAATTAGGTTCCTAATACAAGGTTGATGACACACTTGATTAATCAGAATATTATCAGATTAACCAAATAGTTAACGTTGTAGATTATAATGCTAAAACAGTTTCTAGACAGATTAATGGCTTAGGAATGATCAATCCTTGTTATTGATTACCCAAATATCATGAAATATCACAATGTAGCATTTGAATAGGTTTAATAACCCTGTTTAACATACTAATCTGACTGTTGTCAAAAACATCAGATAATCATTCCAATAAGTATGTTAATGATTGTGATTAGTTTGAAACACTTGGACTTAACCTTGCATTTCAAAGATAACTAAAACTAATCACCTACATTGTCGCAATCAAATTGTTTAAACCATTATAATCATAGTTATAATTTCATGCAAACCGGCTATTACAACGGATCAAAACAAGGATTTACCCGTTAACACAACGTGTTCTTCGTTTATAATCAATCGTAGCCATCATCTAGACAATAATCAACAACCCTAACTATATCATTACGTTCAAAATCAAGATCTAATCAACCATTATCAAGCTAGAAGGTTAAAACAAGCTGTTACCTAATCAGACCGATTTTTGATTGCAGAACAACGATTAGAGCTTATAGATTCGTTCCTTGGTGTGATCCGTGGCTTCTGATGGCTAAAATCTAAGTTTTGATGGTAAAAATTGAGTGAAGGTTGTCTGGAAGTCGAGTGGAAGCAAAGAAAAACGAAATTGACATCTCCAACATGAAAAACTGAGTTTTGATCTGAGCCATCGCCTCAATATACAAATTGGGTGGGCGTTTGGCCCGGGACGTAGCGCGCTTATGGCCAAATGGGTTCCAGATCTTTTCATGACCTCCAGGCGTACCTCCTAGAGTGATGGTCTCACGCTAGGCATACCGCCTTGCATCGTTTTTCTCAAATTTTTGGATATTTCTTCGTTTCGCGTTTCCGGATAATCCGTAACTCGGTTTCGCACACGGTTTTCGCCTGTGTTCACCATTTCTCGCATACTATCAACCTGTAATAATTACAATTGCTAAATCAATGTGGATCTCAAGCACAACCAAATGTGCTCACGTCAATGATGACGAAATTCTCAAATGCAATTGTCACAGTCTCCTCCTGTTAGAGAAATTTCGTCCAGAAATTTAGTGAAGACTTACTTGATGACAATCGTTTATGAGAATAGGTGTGGGTATTTTTTTCATCTGATCTTCTCGTTCCCACGTATACTCAGGTCCACGTTGTGAGTTCCATCGCACTTTGACAATTGGTATGCGACTACATTTCAACACTTTTATTTCTCGATCCATCACCTCTACTGGTTCTTCACTGAACTGAAGTTTTTCATCAATTTGGATCTCTTCAAGAGGTACGCTTAGTGATTCATCAGTTAGGCATTTCTTCATATTTGATATATGGAAAACATCATGAATGTTACTGAGTTCAGGAAGTAACTCAAGTCTGTAGGTAACTGATCCGATTCGTTCAAGAATTTTGAATGGTCCTACAAATCTTGGTGAGACTTTACCTCACTTTCCAAATCTGAAAATGCCTTTCCAAGGTGAAACTTTCAACATTACTCTATCACCTATTTGGAATTCTAAAGGTCTACGACGATATCAGCATAACTCTTTTGACGATCGCGAGCAGCTTTAATTCGTTCTTGAATGAGTGCGATCTTATCAGTTGTTTCTTGAATGAATTTTGGGCCTATGATATGACTTTCACCTATTTCCGACCAACAGATAGGTGATATACACTTGCGTCCATAAAGTGCTTCGAATGTAGCGCATTGACTACTAGTATGGTAGCTGTTATTGTATGAGAATTCAACAAGTGGAAGATGAATATCCCATCTACCTCCAAAATCAATCACACAGCTTCTGAGCATGTCTTCAAGAGTTTGATTCGTTTGTTCAATCTGTCCGCCCGTTTGTGGATGATAAGCTATGCTCATATTGATTTGTGTGCCCAGAGCATTCTGAAGAGTTTGCCAAAATCGTGACATAAATCGACTATCTCTTTCAGAAATGATAGAGATTGGTACTCCATGTCGAGATACAATCTCATTAACATAGAGTTTAGCGAGTCGATCCATGGAGTAATCTTCTCGGATGGGTAAGAAATGCGCAGATTTAGTAAGGCGATCAACAATAACCCATATAGAGTCATGATTGCGTGATGTCCTGGGTAGTTTAGTAAGGAAATCCATAGAGATCTGATTCCATTTCCACATGGGAATCTCAGGTTATTGCAATAACCCAGAAGGTCGTTGATATTCAGCCTTAACTTTGAGACATGTTAAACATCGATCCACGTATTCTGCTATGTGTTTCTTCATTCCAGGCCACCAGTAAAAATATCTAAGATCTTTATACATTTTAGCTGCACTTGGATGAATAGAATACCTGGATTTGTGCGCCTCGTCCAAGATAATTGTTCTAGAGTTACCGAATAAAGGAACCCAAATTCGGGTTTTGAAATACAATACTGCATCATCTTTCGTATCAAGTTGTTTGTCTAATCCTCTTAGTTCCTCAGCAAGGTAGTTTGTTGCTTGTAAAGCTTGTTGCTGAGCTTCTCTAATTAGAGGAATTAGACTGGTTCGAATAGTCATTCCTAACACTTTCACACGTAAAGGTTTGACTCGTTCCTTGTGACTTAAGGCATAGGCTACGACATTCTCTTTACCTGGATGATAACGAATTTCACAGTCATAGTCGTTTGAAAGTTCTACCCACCGCCTCTGTCGCATGTTCAATATTTTCTTATCTAGAATGTGTTGAAGACTTTTGGGATCAGTGTATACAATACACTTTGTTCCATATAGATAGTGTCTCTAGATCATGAGTGGTATAGTTCTTCTCATGTACTTTCAGTTGTCGAGAAGCTTAAGCAATTACCTTATCCTTCTACATCAACACACACCCAAGACCTTGACGAGAAGCATCACAGTACACTGTGAAATTATCCGTACCTTCCGGTAATGCCAAGATAGGTGCATTGCAGAGTTTGTGTTTCAACAGTTGGAATGCCTCCTCCAATTGAGAACCCCATATAAACGGTTGATTTTTCTGTGTCAATGTGGTCAGTGGCTAGGCTATCTTTGAAAAGTTCTTGATGAATCGACGATAATAACCTACCAGCCCTAAGAATTGACATATTTTAGTTGGGGTTCGTCGTGTTTCCCGCTGTTTCACAGCCTCAATCTTACTGGGATCCACTTGAATACCATTCTCGTTCACTACGTGCCCAAGGAATTGAACTTCTCGTAACCAAAACTCACACTTTGAGAATTTAGCATATTATTTCTCATGTGCCAAAAGTTCTAAGATCAGTTTCAAGTGTTGAGCATGTTCTTGTTGGTTCCGAGAATAAATGAGAATATCATCAATAAATACAATCATAAACTTATCCAAATAAGGCCTACAAACTCGATTCATCATATCCATGAAAACCGCAGGTGCATTTGTTAATCCAAACGGCATTACTAAAAATTCATAATGCCCGTATCGAGTTCTAAAAGCAGTTTTAGGAACATCATCATCATGAATTCGTAACTGATGATATCCGGATCTTAAATCGATTTTCGAAAAATAAGTAGCGCCTTGGAGTTGATCAAACAAATCGTCTATACGTGGTAATGGATAACGGTTTTTGATTGTCAGTTTATTGAGTTCCTTGTAGTCAATGCACATCCTGAATGAATCATCCTTCTTTTTCACAAAAAGAATTGGTACTCCTAGGGTGAGAAACTAGGTCTAATAAAACCCTTATCTAATTGTTCCTGCAGTTGACCTGAAAGCTCTTGCATCTCTGAGGGTGTGCTAACCGATAAGGGGCTTTATCTACAGGTGCTGCACCTGGAATCAAGTCAATACGAAATTCGACTTGTCTCACTAGGGGTAATCCTTATATATCCACAGGAAAGACTTTAGGAAAATCATTGACTACCAGAATATCTTTGATACGTTTTTGTGAAGAACAGTTCTCAATTACATGTGCCAGAAAGGCCTGACAACCTTTCCGTAAACATTTCTGAGTTTGCATACAAGAAATGATACCAAGTTTCCTACCGGCTCGTTCTCGTTGAACTATCAGTGTATTACCATCAGGTAATGGAATACGGATCACCTTGTTTTGACAAACAACTTCCGCTTGGTTATCAGAAAGCCAGTCTATACCGACAACAACATCAAAGCTCCCAAGCTCAATAGGAAGTAGATTGATATTAAAAAGATGATCATTCAGATTCAAGGAACACCCTTGAATGACTCTGTTATTTTTGATTAACTTCCCATTAGCAAGTTCAATGACATAAGGAGTTTCGAGATCTACCGTAGGCAATGAAAGTAATGATGCAAATTCAGGAGAGATAAAACTCTTATCTGCCCCTGTATCAAACAGAACTGATGCGCATAGATTATTAAGAAGGAACGTACCATTGACAATGTTAGCATCATGCCTTGCCTCGGTTGCACCAATCTGAAAAGCTCTCCCCTAGCTTCATTTCCTGGATTGGTGTTGTTATTGTTCGGACAGTTTCTCATGAAATGGTCAGGACTTCCACACTTGAAGCATGACCGGTTGGTTTGAGTGGTTTGTCGTGGTGCTTGGTTTAATGGTTGAGCAGGAAAGTTGCAATATTTACGTGGTGTCCTACTCGATTACAGTTCAGACAAACAGGACATGGTCATGTGTGATGGAATGGACACTTGTTGCATTTGGGCGCCTGCCCAGTGCAAACTTTCCTCTCAGAAACAGTTGCACCATAGCTCTTCACCGTTGGTTTGTTATAACTGATCTCAACTGGGGCTTTTGTTTAGGTTTTACCAAACCACTTTCGTTTGGTACCTTTTGAAACATTCTAGGTACCGACATCACTGCGGCCCACTGCCGTCTGAGTTTTTACGATCAAAGTACCACTCCTTACCGCCTCATCGGTAAGCTTCATGGTCAAAAGAATTGTACATTTAAGAGTGGTAGGTTCAACTGCAGTTGCCATTCCGCGAATATGGGGAACCAAACCCTTGATATACTTATCAATCAAAGCTGCTTCTGTAGGAAACATATTGGGAAGTAAGCAAGTAAGTTCGTGAAACCGATCGGTATAAGCTAAACAATCAGCACCGACCATCTAATGATTCCAGAATTCCTCCTGGAGCTTTTGAATCTCAGTGACTGGCCAGTACTCGGACATAATCAGAGTTTTGAAATCATTCTAGCCCATTGAATCAACTGTAGCTGAGCCAAAAGTTTTAGCCTGGGTATTCCACCAGGTTAAAGCTGAATCCTTTAGAGAACAAGAAGCATAAGACACCTTACGCTCTGCCAAACATTGGCTGATCTTAAGTTTTGTTTCCATCTCCTCAATCCACCTTATGAGCCTAGCCGCTCCTTCTTTGCCCGTAAAAGTAGGAGGGTTGCAGGAAGCAGAGTACTTATAAGCACATCCTTGCTGCGGTGGATCAGGAGCAGTTGTTTTTGTGGTTGTTGCCCCTGTGGTATTATGAGTTTCTACGTGGCCACCAGTAGCATTATGTTCCATATGATCGTGGTCCCCACCAGAACCCGTCGTGACACCACAAGCTGATAGCTGTTCTCTTACTATTCGTGCTATCCTTGCTTCATTCAGTTCAGATCCACGTGCACCAGCAGGTGGAACAGTGTTCACTTCAGGGTTCACAGGTGGAACAGTATTTGTCTTCAGATTTTCAGGTGGAACCATGTTCGCTCCCGGATTGACATGTAGATCCGGATTTGATTCTATGTTCACAGGTGGGACTTGATTCAGTTCGGGGTTAGCATTATTCCTGCCAGCTTTCTTGGCTGGTTGACCTCGTTTCGGAACCATCATTCTGCTCATATGCAGACAAACTCAGGTCAGTTAAAGAATAATAAAAAAAAATAACCCTTGTTCAATCACATTATTTCAACCATAGTAAGTCATACTGAAACTTTATGTCAAAATGTGATTATAATAAATATAGTATAGTTACATTGATATAGTTCAGACATGTTCTCAGTACACAGAAATCACACAAATGTTCGTAGAAATACTCAGTCCTGTTATTTCAAAAACATGTTAAAATATTACACAGCTCACAGCATTGTAATATAGATATGTTATTACCCATGTTTTTGATATATTAACATACTAGACACTGATACGTTCTCATACAAAAATGTTCACATACAGTTCTTTGATACATTGCCACACCGGCAATAGATATGTTCTCGTACAAAAATGTTCTCATAGTTCTGTGATACATTGCCATATAGGCAATAGATATGTTTTCACACAAAATGTTCTCATAGTTCTGTGGTACATTGCCAGACAGGAAATATATATGTTCTCACACAAAAATGTTCACATAGTTCTGTGATACATTGCCATACATGCAATAGATATGTTCTCACACAAAAATGTTCTCATAGTTCTGGTTATAGTTCACATAAGTTTGGCATTGATACTTATTTCATACATCACATACATAACACATTACACAGATAGATATAAAAAAACAACCATTTTATTACTACAATATAAGTTTTATACAACCATAAGGTTTTGATACATAGACTTCCAGAAAACCATAACATTACAACTACCTACTGGGGATCTATTTTACATCCAAAACATCCCCCAACTTCACAAACCCTGAACCTATCCGTTTGTTACTGATGATATATACAGTGATGATCCCAAAACATGCACACCCATATAATACCTTACCGTAGAAAGTACGGTAAACATGCAATCACGATGGCTATAGTTGCAAGTACTATAGCCAATGCTAACATCCTCGCCTCCAAGCTCAGCCTCCTCACACCCTCTATGACTCTCACAGCTCTCACCCTCACAACCTCAACATACAGCCAAAATACAACCATCATCACATACATCATGGTCTGTCTCATCCTGTCCTCTATAATCGTCCTCCATGCTCTAATGCCGGCCTCAAGCATCTCAAACTGCTCTACCAAATTCTAGTGAGCCACACGTGTCTTAGTCAGGGTAGTACGTGTCTCCTGTAGGGAACCATAGGACTCTCTCAGCTCTAAACGAGTACTCTGCAAGTCTAAAGTGACCTGCTGCAGCTGAGCTCCCATCTCAGCCTGTCAGGAAGACTCAGCCACCTCAGGAGTAGAGCCTGGAATATCTCTAGGGGCAAGCTGATGCCTAGGTGGTAACCTTGTGGTTTTGCGGGCCTGTCCCTGCATCCTCCTATTCCGAGTGTAAACTGGGACTCTCTGGGGTGATGGGCTTCTAGCCCGATGGTCAGCAGAGGTATCATCAGATACCTGTGGACGTGGTGGTGGTGTACGTGGTACATGGGGTGGAGTCTGTGCTACTAATGGTGGTGTGTGTGAAACCTGGGGTACTACTAGAGAAGCTGTAGAAGATGCTTGTGACGGATCTGAGTCAGAACCTGAGCTGGGACTGGGCGTGTCATCCAGAATCACATATGGAATTTGCCTGTAGATATGTTGATCTCGTGGTTTAACCATCGATGTACAA
The DNA here is from genome assembly GCA_009363875.1 of Mikania micrantha. NCBI lineage: Eukaryota > Viridiplantae > Streptophyta > Magnoliopsida > Asterales > Asteraceae > Mikania > Mikania micrantha. The sequence continues at coordinate 72,997,553 of CM018691.1, read as the reverse complement.
ACAAAATTCCTAAATCAGTATCATGAAATAAATATTGAATAACAATATTCAACATGAACATGATAGGACATCTCTTCCTATCTCAAAGCAACTACTCATCCTTATAGTTATTATTGTACTTCTTGAATTAAATTAGATTAGAATGCACACGTGTTGCGAATTTCAGTTATGCTGGCCACTCATAACTGGAATCAGTACCACCTGATTATCATGTCTTAATTCAAAACAAGTTTTGTTCATTATTTATGTTCGGTGCTCTCTGTGTCACTATACGAGCCTATGGTTATAGTCTAGGTCTCTAAGTCCACCTAAATACTATAACATGTGGATCTGATACCACCCTGTCACACTCCCACCTTTCGTCACCTGTTGATGATGTCACTATACGAAGGTTGCGGAAGCATAGTGGTGATGTCTCTCAGATGAGGTGTGACTTACTTGATCCGGTATCACAACACACAGATTAATTTAAAGTAAATATATCACAAGGATTTCGTAATTACAACGAACATCACAATATATAACTAGGTTTATTACATTATCTATTTTATTTAATTACAAGTGTATGAAGTGCATCCTCACCGGTGGTCACTGTCTCCCTGCAAAAGTTTTAAGTTTAAAAGATCAGCACAAAGCTGGTGAGATCGTATAGTTTAAGTTCAAAAATATGATATGATATGTAAGTTCTCCAAATGTTCAGTTCCAGATAACCATGGGACCCGTATCTAGTTCCTTTCTAACTACTCCGTTCTCGTACTATAAAGATACTACCAGTCGCTACATATCTTAGTGCCTCATTGTCTTAATGTCTATCACTCCATTAAAAAGTTCTGGAAACATATAACAAACATTTACACCAAGGGGAGTTGCATGCTCCCGGCAAATGGGTTGTCAGCCGATAGTACTATCATTTTTTTCTGTTCGGTCCCACATGGGTTCACTAGATACAGTTCAAGAAATGAGGACTTTTAAGTTTTGTGATAGGGTTCTGTTCTACAGGAAAAATCCCATAAAATCCACAAGTTCTCAACATATCACATGAAATCACATAGATAACAGTGACACATATCATATGTTCCAGAAAGTTCTACAGTAATACCCCGTTGTTAATAACATATTAAAAAGAAAAGGGGTTGTACGAAACTCACCTGAAGTCTCAAGATAGCAAGATCACTCGCAGACTGGTGATAATAGTGATTATGCATTAGTTTATGTTTAATAAAATTATTTATGTTTTAACTTACTGATTAGATCTTTCTGAACGTCCAATGTCAAAGACATTGTCTTAACAGTCATCAAACTGATGTTAAGTATTTAATTAGTTAATTTAATGTTATATCATACAATGTATGATAATATAGGAACCTACACTGAATTAGGTTCCTAATACAAGGTTGATGACACACTTGATTAATCAGAATATTGTCAGATTAACCAAATAGTTAACGTTGTTGATTATAATGCTAAAACAATTTCTAGACAGATTAATGGCTTAGGAATGATCAATCATTGTTATTGATTACCCAAATATCATGAAATATCACAATGTAGCATTAGAATAGGTTTAATAACCATGTTTTACATACTAATCTGACTGTTATCATAAACATTAGATAATCATTCCAATGAGTATGTTAATGATTGTGATTAGTTTGAAACACTTGGACTTAACCTTGCAACTCAAAGATTACTCAAACTAATCACCTACATTGTCCCAATCAAATGGTTTAAACCATTATAATCATAGTTATGATTTCATGCAAACCGGGCACTACAACGGATCAAAACAAGGATTTACCCGCTAACACATCGTGTTCTTCGTTTATAATCAATCCTAGCCATCATCTAGGCAATAATCAACAACCCTAACTATATCATTACGTTCAAAATCAAGATCTAATCAACCATTATCAAGCTAGAAGGTTAAAACAAATTGTTACCTAATCAGACGGATTTTTAATTGCAGAACAACGATCAAAGCCTGTAGATTCGTTCCTTGGTGTGATACGTGGCTTCTGATGGCTAAAATCTAAGTGTTGATGGTAAAAATTGAGTGAATGTTTTCTGGAAGTCTAGCGGATGCAAAGAAAAACGAAATGGACATCTCCAGCATGAAAAACTTAGTTTTGATCTGATCCCCCGCCTCAATACACGCCAGGCGTACAGCCCCGGGTGGGCATTTGGCCCGGGGCATAGCATGTGGATAGCCAAAGGGGTTCTAGATATTTTCGTGACTTCCAGGTGTACCGTCTAGAGTGATGGTCTCACGCTAGGCGTACCGCCTAGCATCGATTTTCTCAAATTTTTGGATTTTTCTTCGTTTCGTGATTCTGGACAATCCGTAACTCCGTTTCTCGCACAGTTTTCGCCTATGTTCACCATTTCTCGCATACTATCAACCTGTAATAATTACAATTGCTAAATCAATGTGGATCTCAAGCACGACCAAATGTGCTCAAGTCATTGATGACGAAATTCTCAAATGCAATTGTCACATGCAAGCACATAGCATCAATGAAACACCTGACATAACAGCTGAATCAAACGTGCATAATTTTAATCAATCACATAAGAATGGTTCAAGTCTTGGATAAATAAGGTCTCAACTTCAATGATGGGCTTTAATGGCCAAAAATGATTATCTTAATGTACGACAGAAACTTAAATAACCTCATGAGAATGATTCATGCCTTGCATACATAAGGTATCGAGGCCATGGCTTCCACATCTGGCAATTATTTTCTTTATGCCAACTAATCATATAAATTATATAATGAAAACATTATAGCAGGGGTGGTGATCAACTCAACAATCTAGGAAACATCAATTAATTGATAAAGTATTTCAGGTTAATCCAACCAAACACATTTCAATCCAAACCAAAAACAACATGTTGCTCAACTTGCATAATCTGTCATCTAAAACAAGAACCATATAATTGAAATTATTGACAACATCCAATGCAAGTTTTAGGAATAATATGTTTGTGAGAACAAGAGTTTTTGAAATATGGTTATGAATGTGGAGCACAAAACACATTGCACAATCCAAAACACAAAATACCGTTAGAGAAGATAGCATGCCTTGAACAATCCATTAGCGACATCAGAGAGAACCAAATATATAACAATGAAGTTAGAACACTTGGACTCAATAACAGAAGCAAAATCTATGATTACTGATGGTAATGCTTTTATGTCCTACCAGTTGGTAATGACTGGCTAATAGAGCGTGAAACTCTTGTCTCTAAACCGACCCTAATTTACCCATCCATCCTAACTGTAGGTTGTCCAGACCACAGCCAAAACTGATTCCAAAAGCATGTCAACTCTATCCTCATACTTTTGTAATAAAATTCATCATCTATTTCATCTTATAACAACACCGATTAAATTATGTGTTGATAAACACTCTAATTTCTTGTAGTGATAAATAGGCTAATTTTGATATTAATTGTATCGAACTTGTTACTAATTCTAATTCTTAAGATTGTATGTTCTCTCTGATTCTACGAACTTCATTCAAGATATTAATACAAGAAGATCGACTTTGAATAAAAAAAGCCGATAATAAATTTTCTTCTCAGAATCCAAGTCTCTATATGAAGCCAGCTATTACTACTTCAACAAATGCTTCTGGATCAGTTTCTTTTCTTTCCGGTACTGAAGAGGGTGATATATCAGTTGTTGTTGATGATAGTACAGAGGTATGTTTTACCTCTACAATCTCCAAAGAGAAAACATCAACCAATAGATCCAACAATGTTAATGTTAAAATCCATCAGGAGCATTTGGCATTTTTCATGCAATTTATTAATGCATATGATTCAGTGGTAGTAGATTAGGCACAGCGATTAACATATGAAGACATGGATCAACTGGATCCGGATGACCTGGAGGAAATGAACATTAAATGGCAAATGGCCATGTTGACGAGAAGAGCAAGACGATTTTTGCAAAGAACTGGCAGGTCTGAGATTTCAGGAAATCAAAAGAAGAAACTTGGCTTTTCAAAACAAAAGGTCAAACGTTATAATTGTGGAAATCTTGGCAACTTTGCTCGTTAATGTGAGATGCCAGTCAGAAACAATTCAATATTTGAAGTTGCGAATAAACAAGACACCTTTGGTCCTAGAAGAGTAGATGCTGTCGCATTTACTTCTTCAAGCACCACAAGCTCCAAGACCACTACTCTAGCAAAAGACAAAGCCTTGTTAGTAGAAGATCAGTTTGGAGCTGATTGGTCATCATATGTTGAGAAAGTACATGTCAAGGATGAATCACATGTGGCATTCATAGCTCAAACAAGCTCAAAGAAGGTTGATTCATCATCATCAAAAAGTTTTAAGCACAAGCCAAATTGTCTGAAAATGTTATGCTTATGCTGCAAAGCTAGACATGGTAATAAAGAACAATCAATCGCTTGTTGATGATGTCATATGTTTGGAAGATAATGTCGAACAGTATCTCAATGATGAAAAAAGTTACAACAATAAAATTGAAAAATACAGTGTAGATATTAAAACTTTAAAACTAAAATTAGCCGATCAAGATGACATCACCAATAAGATGATTGAAGACATGAATGAGTAGAAAAAGAACTAAATGTTTGCGTAGTGCTCAGCAAACTTTTGAGCATATCTTGGCTAATTATGTGCCAAACAAAGATACCCTAAGGATTGGTTATAATGCAGTTCCTCCACCAATTAGCCATCTCTATGGGAAATTACCTGATCATCCAAATGTTCTTCATTATCTTTCAAAGACCTCTAAGAACTTAGACTTATTTTCATCTGATTTATCTAACTTGTCTAGTTCTGTGAGTTCTATACATGCACAAAAAGATGTAAAGACCAAAGGAAACAAGATTGAAGTTTGTGATTTAGTTTGTAATTCTGATAAGAAAAATGATGTAACAGATTCAATTAGTATAAACAAAGATTCTGGTTTTTTTTATTAATTGAAGATGTTAATATCAGTCATGAATCTGTGTTTAAGGAAGCTGATATTCCTAGGGACAGATGTTTATTCACTGAACCATATAATATAATTTATTATTCACTTAAAGGCCGAGATGGAATTTTCTGTGATGATTCTAATCCATTAAGTTCAGCTGATCAAAAATTGGTTGATAAGGTTGTCAAGAAACCTAATGAAAAACTTTTCCAAGAACCAAAATGGTTGATAAACAGATTTGGGAAAAGACATGTCAACACAATTTTGTTAAAAAACAAACACCAAATGAACAAACTGATAAGTTGTTAAGTCTGTCAAATGCATAATTCATAGGTGTTAAAACTTCAAGGCCTACATCACAAACTTCATCTTCCTAAAATTTTTCAAAGGAGAATATGGTTAAACAAGATGACAAAATTTTTGAGAAAAACTTTTCTGGTAGCAATGGACCTTTAGCTGCACTGTCAAAGGAGTCTAGATATGCGTTGTCAAGGTTGTCTAGATCTTGTTCTAAGGTTCATGAAGCAGATCTATCTAGGAATGGTAGTGAATAACAGGTTACACACACAAAGCAAAATAACAAGAAGCAGCCTTGAAATCCAATTAACCTGATTGATTTTCTTACAAAAACCTTTACTGCACATTCGTCGAGACATAAGAGTAATGCTAAGCGAGTGAAGTCTGTTATTTCTTTTCCTTTTTTGGGAAAGAAACATGTTACACCATTGGTTTATAAACAAAAAACAATTTTTGAAAAATCCAGAATGATTAATTAATTCAAATCAAAAGGTGTTCAAAATAAAATGGATAAATTTGTTATGTCAACGGTGAAACATCATAATGAAACTATTCTTTAAAAGCTTATTCCTAATCGAATTTGGACTGTTAAGGCAATGGTTTCTATTGATTCCACTGTTGGTTTAACTTCTGGTACTAAAATAGTTTATCCAATCCATGTAAAAAGTCATAAGACTAAGACGTGGATTCAAGTTTCTCATTGATTTGTTTTATATATGTGCAAGACTCATTATCAGGTGCTCAACAGAATATATGGTATATTGATAGTGGATGTTCTCGCCATATGACTGTAAACTTGGAGCTTTTGACAAATGTTATATGAACAAATGGTGGTTATGTTAAATTTGCTGGTAACACTAGAGGTTACATTACCAAGGTGAGAGTGTTATCAAACGACATAATAAGCTTTGAGCATGTGAGTTTTGTGGAACAACTCAAACATAATCTATTGAGTGTTTCACAAGTTTGTGACAAAGAATATTATGTTATATTTGATAACAAAGAATGTTACATTCTGAAACCTGGTTTGGTGATTCCTGAAGACTGAATTGTTGTTACAGCTCCCAGACATAACAATACATATCAACTGGATATGTCTTCTGTTTCATCATCTTCTCAAATTACCTGCTTTTTCTCTAAAGCCACTAAAAAAGATTCAATCTCATGGAATAAACGGATCGGACATGTTCATTTATGCAAAATGAATTTTTTGGTTAGAAATAACCTTGTGGATGGTATCCCATCTCAATCGTTTGTTATGTCTGATCATTGTATCTCTTGTAAAAAGGGGAAATAGTGCAGACAATCTCACAAGCCTAAGATTGAAAATTCCATCAACACTCCTCTACCTATGTCACATATGGCTCTTTTTGGTCCAGTGCTGTAAGATCTTTTTCACTAATTGTTACTAAGATTAATCTAGATTTTCTTGGGTTTTTCTTTTTACCAGCTAAATCGAAGACTCCGGAAATCTTGAAGAATCTTATCATCAAATTAGAGAATGAATTTAATGCTCAAGTAAAATTTTTGAGAAGTGATAATGGAACAGAGTTCAAGAACCACAATTTGGAGCTGTTTTGCATTCAGAAGGGTATTACTCATGTACGTCTAGATTTGATCAAGACACGATCTTTATGGCTCCAATAGACATCAAATGACTGTAAAGTGTGCAGAATCCATATTAGAATCACAAGAAGAGATAGAAAAATGCAATCTTTGTATATATTGTGAAGTTCGCAAGAACAATGCCTCAATACGTCTAGAGAGCAATTCCCTCGGGAATCCAACCTAAAATAGTACAAAGTATGTCTATTTATACTACTCTAGGAGTACTCAAACCCTTTACATGAAAATGGTTGGAGTACTCTAAAATCTAAGTACACGAAAATCAATGTACATGAAAATAACCAAAATCACGTCTTCAGCCAGTCGCACGTTGACCTTGTTAGTCTTCATCTCTGAGTGGACTCTACAAACTCCCCCTAGACTGATGAAGTCAACTGATAGGAAGTGTGACCGAGTGAGGACCTGCATCGGCATAAAGCTTCATCTCCATTCCGAATGCAACAACCCTGGTGAAGGGTTTTGCCTCATCATCCCAATCGCCATAGACTCTGATAAGATTATCATGAAGCTTCTTCGATTCCTCTTTACCATATTTCAGAAGGTCCATAGGATCCAAAATCATGTCAATGTCGTTGATGTTGTCCATATTTCTAAGGATAACTGATGCGAGACTCTTCTCATCGAAATACCAAGAAAGGAAGTTCACCAGCGAATTATCAGGGACTCTCGTAGACAATGGAACAGCTTTCTCTATGGCCGGTGGAGGATACTTGTTATAGATCCATGGCTCATTCTTGACCGGATCCAGTATACAGGTAGAAACAAATCTCTTTCCTTTAGCCATCTTCATGATTGGAAAGTCTTTGTTGCACTGGTCCTTAAGAAATTTGGCGAAGAGCTCAGCCTGGCTATCCTTAGAAGGATTGAAGAACATGGCATGGTTGATGCTTCTGTGATCAAACTTTGGCATTGAAGAAAAGTCTTGAGGCCTCCTGAAATACTCTAACTTTTCTTTCATCCTTTTGACAAGATAGAGTTGCTTGTCCTTGTCATACATCCAACACATGACATTGGATCTTTCATTTCGCATAGCGTACAGATCACGGAAGCTGGTGGCGTATCTGGCCTCAGTAAACTCAAAAGTATCTTCACCCATCCAGGTTTGCTGAACCTCAGGAGTAGCAGGAGTCTAACCGCTTTGTCTATCAAACCAGCTATCGATCATATTCCCTAGCGATGCAACTTCTTGTCCTTGAGGACAGACATACTTGTGAGCATACAAGTAGTCAACATAAGGATCCTTGGAGACGTTGCCGGTTATGATGTTTTCTGGTTCTTCTTCTGCAGATGCTCCTGTAGAAGATTCGGCAAACCCCTTCCTTTCCTTGTCACATACAACATCGAATACAGAATCCATAGTGACATCAACATACAAATTTCCGAGACCTGCTACATTAAGCTCATCTTCAAATCCCTAAAACATGAAATTCTTAGGAAGGTCCTCGAATAAATCATCAAACTAGTCTAGAGGCTTCTTTGAGGAAGGTGGATTCCCTGTATTATCACCTCATGTAACATCCTTCGCAAGCTCATCCTCCTGTTGTCTTGAGGAACTTGCTCCTTGACCCACATCCCCACCTGCATTATCATCATCATCATCATCATCATCATCATCATCATCATCATCATCATCATCATCATCTATATCGTCTATCTTGTCATCCCCTTTATCATCTTTACCATCATCATTTTCATCATCTTCATTCTCTTTATCTTCATAATCATCATCACCATCATCTTTAGTGTGTGAGGGCTTAACTCCCTTAAGAACATCAATCTCTTTACGCAGTTCTTTGTTTTCTTTCTTGACAAGCCCTATAAAGCTCTTTTGTTTGGTGATCTGATCACAAACTCTAAGCATCCCATCCTGCATGGTCTTGATGACATTGTCTTTTGCAGCAGAGTCTTGTTCTAGGAGAAACACTCTCTCCTGTAGCCACTGTAGGTCCACAGACACCTTCTCAGGCATGTACGGTGATGGTGTTTGCAGAGGAGCCTTACCTTTGTCTTTCTTGGCCTTGGGTGGTGATGGTGATGGTTGAAAAAAGTGGATGGGTATTGAAGAATGTGCAGGTGAGATGTGTGTAAGTGGAGGAGATGGTGTTTTGGGTTGGGTGGCTTCAGTGGTGGTGAATGTAGGTGGTGGAATAGGAGTTTGGGTGGAAGCAGTTGGTTGTGTGGGTGGTTTGGATTGATGGGCTGATTTAGGTTTTGGTTGTTGTGGTGGTTTTGGTTGTGTGGGTTTTGGGTGGAGGTGGTGGAGGTTGTGGCTGAGTTGGTGCCTGAGAAGATGAAGAAGTGCATATGGTCTTCTTCTTGGGTCTTGGATCATCTTCAACATCTTCTTCTATGGACATGTCTTAGGAGTTGGAACATAGTTCGTGTCCTGAATCTCTTCGTGTTCGGCCTGGAAAAGTGGTGGAATGATAGGCTCGGGCTTTCTGAAGAGTTCTTCTTCACCTGATGAAGAAGACTCTCATGATGATTCTTCTAAAACCTTACTGGCTTCAGCACTGGTTCTTGTATGAGGAATATCGTGCTCATCAGCAACAAAGGCAGTGGCTCAACCATGCGGAACATCATGCTCTCTTTGGCAACGAAAGCAGTAGGAGTACCCAGATCTTCAACTTCCTCATCTGATCCTGCAAAAGCCTGCCGAACTTCTCTAGAGGGCGATCACCAATGTACTGTTTCTTTCCTCTCTTGTTCATCGTCATGTATGAAAAGATATCTTCCCTCATCCTCTTGATGCCCAGTGTCCCGATAGTTGGGACAAGATTTTGATGACGCTTGTTGATGACTATCTGAATGAATCTGGGAAAAGCCAGGAATCTTTCTAATGTGTTAGTTTAACACATCCGTTTTTGTACATAATCTAGTCTGTTTTCGTAACCTTTGTTAATATTTCGAGTCGTTTTTAGTTCCTTTTTACATTTTATTATTTTTGTGCAGGATTGTGTCCCGGAGTAGCAGAAACGAAGGAAAACGGGCATCGGAATCGAGTGCGGTTGATCGAGCGAAGAAAACGAAGAAAAAACCCTAGGCGGTACGCCCCGAGCCAACACATGGTCCCAGGCGATGCGCGAGGAAACATTCTCTGATTCCCACTGATCCGCGTGCATCGCCTAGTAAGAGTTACCGGCCACAGGCGATGCGCCTACCAGGCTCAGCCGCACGACTAATTTGTCTCCCGCGCATCACCTTGGCCCAAGCAGCCCCGCTAGGTGATGCGCCTCAGACCATATTCAGCTCCAAAAACCCTAGTTTCATGCATTCTGTTAATGGGACGCTTCCAGATCGTTTTTGGGGTCTTCTTCTGCGATTTTGGAACCCTAATCAAGCCTTGGAGCTGCTGGAGCTTAACCATAGATGTTAATGCTTGATTAGAGCTTGTTGGAGTGAAGAAGAAGGAAGCATTTGAGTATTGTTGTTATCTTTTCCTTTTTTTTTTAGTTTAATCGGTAGTTATGATGTATTTAGACCATGTTGAGATCTGGTTTGCTACTGTTATCATGTTGTTTGGCTAGATCTTGGTTTATACTTAGGTTTGGGATGATAAAGTTGTGATCTTGATGATGTTTGGACTTCGTTTATGCTTATGGATGTTATATGCTTTGTAATCAGCTGTAAAGTTTGAATCTTTGATGATATTTGCATGTGTGAATGATTATATTTGATGATTGATTAGATCCACATGTGTCTAGGAAGGTCTTTCCACAAATAGATGCATGTTAGGCCTGATACTTGGTGTTTTAGGTTAGTTTATGGAGTAGTGAACATATTCCATAGGATTAGACATCATTAAGTGATGTGATTTGCATGTGTGATCCAACCTAGACATCCGGGAGGTGATAGGTTAGATGGTTGGTCTCTTTCACTTAGGATATTTGAGTTAAACAACCCGGGAGGGCGTTGTCTTAAATTTACTTAGTGTTTGTGTCAATCCATGTCAAAGTAGTCAACTTTATGACTCTCTAATGTCTTTGGATACACGTAGGTGGAGAAATCCGGGAAGTGATTCACCCGTTGGAGTGCAATTGCATATCGGGAAATTCCGGAAGGTGACCCGGTAGACTAGTGCATACATAACACTTTTAGGATTTCCATTGGTGTTGACTGGTATCTGATCTGGGTCCCATTAGGTTATTCTAAGTGCGTCTCTTAAGATCCTAGTCTTCATCCTTCATAAGTCAGTCCAAGTCATCACTTGTCACACTTTTGATTCCCAGCCTATGTATACCAGTTTTTCCTTATTACAGTCAGATTTCATTTACAGTCCCGGTGTTAGTTGAAGTTTTAGAGTTTAGTTGTTAGTTTAGTCAGTTAGTAGTTACAATCTCAATTAGGTTTTCAGAGTTCCACCGACCCCCCCCCCCCGCTCTTTTACTTTATTTTGTTCACATTCTAGGTTCGATATCCGGCCTTCCTTCAGCTATATTGTCACGGATAGGTACACTTGGCTTCATAGCGGTCTAGTTTAGGATTTCCGATTATTACTAGGTGTTTAGGTCAAGTCTAGGTCTAGGATTAGTTATAGTGTCTTTAGCTTAGGTTATACAGCTTTAATTTGTTTTATTTTTAGCATACGGACCGCTGCACATCAAGTTTTTGGAGCCGTTGCTGGGGACACTAGGCAATAGCAAAGATTACTTAGATTGTGTGTCACACCCCTGCGCCGCGTGCGGAATCCACGGCGCGGTGACATATGATCAGTTGAATCATGCACAAGTATTGAATAAGAACAACCACAATGGATTACTAAGTTACATAATGTTTAGACAATTGTTTAGTTACAGACAATCTATCTACCAAAAGAAAGACAACTACAGACCCAAAATATAGTTACAAAATAAGACTCCAAACAAGACAATTAAACATTTAGGATTTAGTGTGTTTCTAATCCATCCTAGCATGTTTCTTCATCTTGTTCTATCTTAGAATGGTCTCCTTAGTTGTCCCTGAGAATGTCTTAAACCTGATTACCTGAAACACGTGAAAAGTAACTGTCAACTACAGACGTAGTTGGTGAGAACAATAGGTTTAACATTTTTAAACATGAGTATATGATATAAGGCATAGGTAAGTTAAAGCATCATAAGATTCACACGGATGAGCTGCAACCCAAACTAACATCAAGTAAGAAAATGAGTGTAAACAGTCCAATCACTGTTTGCACGAGAGTCAACATATAATATCAAGTCCCAAACCACGTTTGGAGTTAGATAATGTGTCAACAGTTTTGATAAAACCATATGTAACCGAAATCTGCAGTTAGTTTATAAAACAGATTTAAAAACTAACTGCAGCAATCGGCCTGCCCCAATGTGTGTGTCCGCTTTCCCTTGTTGTGATCACCCAGTACTAACGCTAATGAATATGATACTTGATGCTTTTACAAGTTTGTTTACAACAATAGACACCATGTTTCTGAACCTTACTTTAACCGGATGTGTTAATGCCTTATTTGATAACATGAATTGAAAACCTAGATTTAATTCCACGAATTAAATCCTTTGTTTTGAATACCATGAAAAGAACCACTTGATTTGAATACCATGATGTGAACCACTTGATTTGAATACCATGTCGTGAACCACTTGATTTGAATACCATGTTGTGAACCACTTGATTTGAATACCATGTTGTGAACCACTTGATTTGAATACCATGTTGTGAACCACTTGTTTTGAATACCATGATGTGGTGTCCTTGTGTAACAACAAGGTTTATAACAAAAGAGTTTATAAAATCCTTTATCTAAAAGTGTTTATCCTTCATAAATACATTTGAGTAAATCAGTTACAAAACAGTTCAAAGATCCTTTATAAAACCTTTTTAGTGAAAAGAGTTTAATAGTTGATAATTCCCTTAAAACAGTTGATGAATCCCTAAGATTCGTAAAATGAACCCGTAATGTTTATAAGAATACACACACCTTGTGTAATGAAATATGATTGTAAATGATTGGTTTGATCACGTGTTCCTCCCCAAAACAGTTATAAAAACAGTAAAAGAGGGGCTAAAGTTCTCACCTGTCTGCAGTAGACTCTGAACTAAACAGTTAGCAAGTAGCAAAAGGACTTCTAATTGTTTCCTATAACATTGTAATCATACATAAGATATAGGATTTATAATTGTATAGACTTTGATTCATTGATTGACTTGTGTTCTCTTGAAAATGATTAACACTTGATAACTTGTTCTCATGATTATGATTGTTGTGAAAACTTGAAAGTTATGGTTTGAATCACTTGATTGATCATGGGTCCAAGAAACGAATATGAAATGTTCCATTGTGCATAAATCTTATGCATAAAATGATAATTGTTTGAGAATTGGATAACCAATGATTACTATGATTTATGAAAAGATGTTCCAATTGTTTTAGTTCTTGAGTTTGTGACTTGATCCCATTATTAGTTTAAGTTGTAACTTAAACCAACTAAGATCAATTACAAATACTTTGAGTTGTGGCCAACCATGGGCCATTTCAAATGATAATGATCCAATTGAAGGTGATGTTGAGCCAATTGCATGTGACGTTGGCCCAACAACTTGTATATAGGCCTCATAACGCGTCCAAGCTAATATCGAGCTAATTAAGATCATAATGAGTCGTATGGGCTTGGATTGGGCCTAAGGAATTTGAGTTGGGCTAAGAAATGATTAAGTAGGCCATGTAAGGTTCCAAAGCGACATTGGGCCAATTAAATATCTTAATGGGCCGAACTATCTCAATTGTGCTTGATTTAAACCTACGGGCCAAGTTGTAAATGGAATCGGGCCGTGTGAAACTGAGTTGGGCCGAGTTAGGTTGGGCTGCCAACATAGGCAGCGAACCCTTCATGTTGATGGCCTAAGGTTCGGCTATATGTTAACGAACCATGCAAAGGTTCGTGAGGTTCCTTAAGGTTTGACTACATCTCATCAGGGTTCGGCATGCATGATGGCTAACTCCTGGAGGGTTCGTTGAAAGCAAGGGTTCGTGATGGTTCGTGAAGCAGTACCAAGGTTCGTTAGGTGGTTGATGATGATGGTTCGTCGCGAGGAAGGGTTCGTAGGAGGCATGAAGGCTCGGCACCGGTTCGTGGGGTCCCCTAAGGGTTCGGCTGCTGTCTAACGAACCATGCAGGTTCGTGGAGCCTCGTTAGGGTTCGGCCATCTGAGGAAAAAGGTTCGGCCGTCGAACCTGTTACCAGCATCATCACCATCATCGAAATCCTTGGATCCAGACCACGATCTAACTAGTATAACTTCAGATAGGGTTGCTAGTGGTGCGAAAATAGAAATGGAGTGCTAAAACCGGCTGGTTATCGGTTTTCCAACAAACACACATAGAAAACCCTACGTTCGTGATTATTCTCTCGATCATACCTCGTTTTTGGCCGGATAAAACCACTGATTTCTTGTACTTTCGTGTAGAGGATGTCAGGGGCTTCACGTGGACACCAAGAATGACGAATTCCGTTGAGAAATAAGCGAGTTACGAACGTTTAAAGCTTGGATTTTTAGAGAGAGGATAGGTTCGCGAGTTTTAGAGAGAGAAGTGGTGGTTGGCTGAAATAAATGAGAGAAATGGTCTTGATCAAGGCTTTTATAGCCCGTGAGGTATTCGGGTTCGTTTCGGTCGCTCGGTTCGCGTTTCCGGAACGTAACGCGTATTTTACGCGGTTTTAAAATAAAAGAGTTGTTAAACTCAAATAAATGATGAGTTTCAAAATTGTAAAAATATAAAATAATTAATTTAATTATTTTTACTCTTCGTGCGTTGTCAGATCGTTAAACATTCACAATTACGTGTATACCCGCAATCGCGTACGTTTTTCGATCGTATAAAATATTTAAAGTCGTTTAATCGTAATTATAAGTTCAACATTCGTATTATTATGGATCGTCACCCATAACTATACTCAGTCTCGCTTACGTATTACGATTTTTGTGAATTAATTAATTGTTATAATATTCGTCTCGACACTACGCACTAACACTAACCTGTTACACCGAACTCAGTATATATATAGGGCTCACTCTCGGTGCCCACCACTGTTTCGATATAACCAGTTACTGTTCTTGCCTAGTGAAATCGACTGTAAATAAATAATACATACTTGTCTCAAGAAATAATGATTCTAACACACAAGCACATAATGAATCACATGAATCACATTGATTTACTGGACATAGACACACACTGTTCTAACACTGTTTACGACTACATGACTAAATGCACTAATGTTACAGTCTCCCCTAGTTAAGGGAATTTCGTCCCGAAATTAACTAGCCGAAGATACTGTAAAAAGATGAGGGTACTTAAGCTTCATCTGGTCTTCACGTTCCCTGGTGAACTCAGCACCGCGTTTGCCCTCCCATCGCACTTTCACGATCGGGATACGGCTGCGTTTAAGTTTCTTGACCCCATGATCCATGATCTCAACTGGACGTTCTATGAATTGCATGTTATTCTGAATCTGAATGTCTTCCAGTGGAATCTGAACATCATGATCTGCCAAGCATTTCTTAAGATTCGATACATGAAAAGTATCGTGAACATTGCTTAGCTCCACTGGAAGTTTGAGTTTGTAGGCTATGGGACCAATCCGTTCCAGGATCTCAAAAGGTCCCACGTACCTTGGTGCAAGTTTCCCTTTCTTCCCGAATCGGACAACGCCTTTCCAGGGAGAAACCTTGAGTAAGACTCGGTCACCGACTTGAAACTCAAGCGGTTTCCGACGTCGATCAGCATAACTCTTCTGCCGATCTCGTGCGGCCTTAAGCCGTGACTGAATGATTGTGATTTTGTCTGATGTTTCCTGAATGAGTTCTGGTCCTACGACCTGTGAGTCACCAATCTCGGTCCAACAGACCGGTGATCGGCACTTTCTACCATATAGAGCTTCGAATGGTGCACATTGAATGCTCGCATGATAGCTATTGTTATATGAAAACTCAATGAGTGGGAGATGAGTGTCCCAACTTCCACCGAAGTCAATGACACAAGAACAAAGCATGTCTTCGAGTGTTTGGATAGTCCTTTCGCTTTGACCATCGGTTTGGGGATGATACGCCGTGCTAAGATTAACACACGTTCCCAAAGCCTTTTGCAATGATTGCCAAAAGCGAGAAGTGAAACAACTATCACGATCAGAAATGATTGATGTTGGTGTACCATGACGTTCAATGATTTCGTTGATGTACAATGTGGATAATTTCTCCATCTTGTAATCCTCTCGGATCGGGAGAAAATGAGCAGATTTGGTGAGTCGAATCGAATCGAATCCTCGCGGAGTTCTCGGCAACTTAGTTATGAAATCCATGGAAATTTGTTCCCATTTCCATTGAGGAATTTCAGGTTGCTGTAGAAGTCCCGAAGGTTTTTGATGTTCTGCTTTGACTTTTGAACAGGTAAGACATTTTCCCACGTATAGTGCTATGTCTTTCTTCATTCCCGGCCACCAGTAAGATGTCCTCAAGTCCTGATACATCTTGTCGGCTCCAGGATGAACTGAGTATCGCGACTTATGAGCCTCATCACAGATGAGTGTGCGCAATTCTTCAGACCTTGGAATCCAAATGCGGCCGTTGAGATATAACACCCCATCAGCTCGAGGTTCTAGTTTCTTCTCAATACCACAATCCAAGTCTGTCTTGAGTTGATTGTTTGTTACTACTTGTTGTTGTGCAATACGAATCAAGTCTTTCAAGTTTGGCTGTGTGTTGATCTCCATGGCTCTTACACGAATTGGTTTGACTGGTTCCTTGCGACTAAGAGCATCCGCCACCACATTGGCTTTACCCGGATGGTAACGAATCTCGCAGTCGTAATCAGTTAGAAGCTCAACCCAACGTCGTTGTCTCATGTTAAGTTCTTTCTGATTGAGAATGTGTTGTAGGCTCTTGTGGTCTGTATAGATTACACATTTAGTACCATACAGGTAGTGTCTCCAAATCTTCAATGCAAAGACCACAGCCCCTAACTCAAGGTCATGAGTAGTGTAATTCTTCTCGTGAACCTTAAGTTGTCTTGAAGCATAAGCAATGACCTTGTCCCGTTGCATAAGTACACAACCGAGACCAAGGTTTGAAGCATCACAGTAGACAATGAAATCATCACTGCCTTCTGGAAGACTAAGGATAGGGGAGTTGCATAACTTCTGTTTAAGAAGTTGAAATGCATCTTCCTGTTTCTGTCCCCATATAAACGCTTGACTTTTCTGAGTCAAAGTGGTAAGTGGCAAGGCAATCTTAGAGAAATTCGCAATGAATCTCCTGTAATAGCCCGCCAGACCCAGAAACGAACGAATCTCTGTTGGAGTAGATGGGGTAGTCCAGTTCTTAATCGCCTCAATCTTCGCCGGATCTACATGTATCCCATCTTTGTTTATGACATGTCCTAAGAAGTGAACCTCCTTTAGCCAAAATTCACACTTTGAGAATTTAGCATAAAGTTGTTCCTCTCTTAGTAGTTCCAAGACTTTCTTCAAATGATCCTCATGTTCTTGTTCTGACTTGGAATAAATCAGTATATCATCAATGAAGACAATAACAAACTGATCCAAGTATGGCCTGCAGACTCGATTCATCAAGTCCATGAACACTGCGGGTGCATTGGTCAGCCTAAATGGCATAACCACAAACTCATAGTGTCCATATCGAGTCCTAAATGCCGTCTTTGGTATATCCTCATCATTTACTCTTAACTGATGATACCCGGATCGCAAATCAATCTTAGAGAAGCAAGTTGCTCCCTGTAATTGATCAAACAGATCATCGATCCTGGGCAGAGGATATCTATTCTTGATTGTCAACTTGTTCAACTCACGATAGTCGATGCACATACGAAATGAACCGTCTTTCTTTTTGACAAAGAGAACCGGAGCTCCCCATGGAGAGAAACTCGGTCTTATGAAACCTTTGTCTAAAAGTTCTTGAAGCTGACTAGACAGTTCTTGCATCTCAGACGGTGCTAATCGATACGGTGACTTCGCCACTGGGTTTGCTCCAGGGACGAGATCAATTCTAAACTCCACTTGTCGGACTGGTGGTAGTCCAGGCAAGTCTTCTGGAAATACGTCTGGATATTCTCTGATAACTGGAACATCTCCAACTGCTTTCTTTTCAGGTTTCTTTTCCACTACATGAGCTAGGAAAGCATAATATTTCTTCTTCAAGTACTTCCTCGCCTTGATGCACGATACAATCTTCAATCCGCGGCATGGTTTCTCGCCGTAGACTATCATCGTTTCGCCGGACGGTAAGGGGATTCGGATAAGTTTCTCAGAGCATACGATTTCAGCATTGTTTTTGGATAACCAATCCATTCCTACTACAACTTCGAAGCTTCCGAGAGTCATAGGAATGAGATCGATGGAAAAGAGATGGTCATTTAATCTTAGCTCACAAGCATGAATTATGGAATCTACAACTATGGTCTTACCATTCGCTACTTCTACAGTATAGGGAGCAGTAAGTGTGGATAGTTGCATATTAAGCAAAGAAGCAGTATGAGTAGAGATAAAACTTTTATCGGCACCAGTATCAAATATGATAGGAACATAATGATCATTGATAAGAAATGTACCCGTGATGACTGCCGGCTCTTCACGTGCTTCAGCAGTTCCAATCACAAAAGCACGAGCAGCAGCAGTATTGTTGTTGAGTTTTGGACACTGATTTCTGAAGTGTCCCTCTGCTCCACAATTATAACAGGTCCTTCCACCTGTAGCAGCAGTGGTAGTGGTAGCAGGAGTTGCAGCAGCAAGATGAGTAGATCTACAAGTAGCTGCAAAGTGTCCCATACGCCCACATTTGAGACACTTCTTGCATGGAGTGTTGGGCAGATGATGATACTGGCATTTGGTGCAAAGTGGAAACTGGCCAGTATAAGGCTTTCTGGCTTTTGCTGGTTGTGGCATAGCAGTGATAGGTGTGGCATGAGTAGGTACAGCCGCAGTCAGCGCTGCAAAGTTCTTGATTGTCTTTTGCTTCTTCTTCTTGTGATGGTGCTGTTCAGGCTTCTTGCCTTCTTCAATCTGAGCTCTCTTGAATCCCTTTCGGGTGAGCACTCCAGACTTCACATACTCTTCAGTAAGAGTAGCACCAAGTTGAATCGTAGCCTCTAGAGTAGTAGGGTTATTACCCATGACAGTTCCCCTGACTACTAACGGTAGACCTTCAATGTATTTCTCTATCCTGCGGGATAGAGGAGTAACCAAATGGGGTACCAGAATGCACAACTCATGGAATCGAGTTGTATACTTTGCGTTCTCTCCACTATCTTGCACCAGATTCCACATCTCCACCTCCAGTTTCTTCAGTTCATGACGTGGACAAAACTTTTCCACCAGTAAGTTCTTGAATCCATCCCACGGTAAAGCTAGAGCGACTTCACGTCCTCTGGTGTTCTTCTCAGAATTCCACCAGGTGAGTGCGCCTTTGTGAAAAGCGCTTGAGGCCATCTTGACCTTCAGATTCTCAGGACATCCAGTGAAGTCGAGAATGTCTTCAATGCTTTCCAGCCATTGCAGTTGGCGAGCTCCCTCGGTACCAGAGTACTTAGGAGGCTTAGCATCGTTGAACTGCTTGAAAGTAAAGTTAGCAGTTCCAGCGTTAGTGGCATTTGAGTTGTGTGCGGAATCACTGGTACTTCCCCGAAGATTCTGGGTGATATCAGTGACCATACCAGGAATCACATCCCGCATATGAACCGCAATAGCTCGAGCAATCTTGTTGATCTCATCGTCGTTGCCACTTGTTGAACCCCCTCCGTTAGGATCACGTCGGGGAGGCATTCTACGAATAGAAGCCACAAGTGGGTCAGTAATGAGGAAGGATACAATTGAATTTTCATGATAAGGTTAGTAATATATCCATACTACTAGTATTATCATTCAATTGTAATATGATCCGGTACACGTATAAGTTATCAACTTATTTGCATGCTTATCATGTGAATATGTACGATGTTCCATGATCTCTCCACCAAACCTACACACTGACACTTTCCCGATATACCGAAAATAGCTTATATATAGGGCTCACTCTCGCTGCCCACCACCGTTTCGGTATACCACGATCATGCCCTTGCTAGCATTTGGCGACACGTTTGTACTGATTTGCAAGTGTGTTCCATTGATTAAGAATCCCATGATTTTTGATCAACTTGAACTATGATTGATTCCATGATTGAACTATGATTATGTTATGCGTGCACCTACTAACAGTTGTTAACATGTAGAACTAAGTCATACGTGTTTTCTACACTTTCCTGTTAACCTATGTCAGTAAGTACTAATGATGTAATCACTTAAGGATTTCACTTAAGGTTTACATTTACAGAATGTTCACAACTTGATTGATTCACCATAATGTTTGGTTCATCCAAGTTTGAATTGCACTTTGATTTGATTCACCAATGATTGTTTCCCAAATGTTTGTATCCCATGTGTTTGACTAATGATCCATGTTTCCAGTTGATCCCGAATCCTCACTCCAAATACAAACGCTGGATTCCCCCTAACATACTGAAATAAGCTTATATATAGGGTAAGCTCTCACCGACCCACCACTTACCTCAACACGTCAGCGTTAATCCGTCGTCTATATTTGGGCTAAGATTCCAACTGTTGATTGATTATGATTGTTTCATGATTGCCTCTTGTTCTCAAAATATGTTTATGATTATGTAAACCATGGTTCTTAATTTACTTAGAAATTAAAACCTTAGGTTTTAGCATGTGTGTCCTAGGTTAATTAACCTAGGTTCTCAATACTTACAGTATCGAGTATAATGATCTCTTGTGAGAACTTCAACTAAAGAATACTGTTACACAGATTCTAAGTTATAAAGTTCCTATGATAATGAACACCTGATAATGATAACAATGATAACAATGACAAGGATTTCAAATCAAGATTCTAAATTAATAGTTCTTGACCTTTGAATTCCTATAATGAGCATGACAAGGATTTCAAATCAAGACTCTAAATTAATAGATCTTGACATTTGAATTCCTATAATGAATATGACAAGGACTTTAGATCAAAGATACCAATCTTTGCCTCTAAATCCCATAATGAATATGACAAGGATCTTAGATCAAATATACTAAATTAATAGATCTTTGCCTCTAAATCCCATAATGAATATGACAAGGATCTTAGATCAAAGATACTAAATTAATAGATCTTTGCCTCTAAATCCCATAATGAATATGACAAGGATCTTAGGTCAAAGATATCAATCTTTGCCTCTAAATCCTATGATGATCTCTGTGTGAGAATTTCAAATCAAGGATACTATGAATACAGATCCTTGCCTCTGAAATCCTTAAATGCATATGTGTGAGAATTTAATTCGGTTTCTAAAATTATAGAAGTCCGATTCAAATTCTTTGACTCGATATCTAATCTTAGTAAAATGTCCCTAAGATCTTTCAAACTTGATGTAGACTTAGTGCTCACTTAAGTTACTTAGATCCTAAGTATCCTCAAGTCTATAGCACTTAGTCCTATTGGGTAGCTTAGGTTATAGTCTAGGTCATTAAACATTGGGTTTTTCCTAGTTCTCTCCAACCTGGCTCTGATACCAACCTGTCACACCCCTGCGCCGCGTGCGGAATCCACGGCGCGGTGACGTATGATCAGTTGAATCATGCACAAGTATTGAATAAGAACAACCACAATGGATTACTAAGTTACATAATGTTTAGACAATTGTTTAGTTACAGACAATCTATCTACCAAAAGAAAGACAACTACAGACCCAAAATATAGTTACAAAATAAGACTCCAAACAAGACAATTAAACATTTAGGATTTAGTGTGTTTCTAATCCATCCTAGCATGTTTCTTCATCTTGTTCTATCTTAGAATGGTCTCCTTAGTTGTCCCTGAGAATGTCTTAAACCTGATTACCTGAAACACGTGAAAAGTAACTGTCAACTACAGACGTAGTTGGTGAGAACAATAGGTTTAACATTTTTAAACATGAGTATATGATATAAGGCATAGGTAAGTTAAAGCATCATAAGATTCACACGGATGAGCTGCAACCCAAACTAACATCAAGTAAGAAAATGAGTGTAAACAGTCCAATCACTGTTTGCACGAGAGTCAACATATAATATCAAGTCCCAAACCACGTTTGGAGTTAGATAATGTGTCAACAGTTTTGATAAAACCATATGTAACCGAAATCTGCAGTTAGTTTATAAAACAGATTTAAAAACTAACTGCAGCAATCGGCCTGCCCCAATGTGTGTGTCCGCTTTCCCTTGTTGTGATCACCCAGTACTAACGCTAATGAATATGATACTTGATGCTTTTACAAGTTTGTTTACAACAATAGACACCATGTTTCTGAACCTTACTTTAACCGGATGTGTTAATGCCTTATTTGATAACATGAATTGAAAACCTAGATTTAATTCCACGAATTAAATCCTTTGTTTTGAATACCATGAAAAGAACCACTTGATTTGAATACCATGATGTGAACCACTTGATTTGAATACCATGTCGTGAACCACTTGATTTGAATACCATGTTGTGAACCACTTGATTTGAATACCATGTTGTGAACCACTTGATTTGAATACCATGTTGTGAACCACTTGTTTTGAATACCATGATGTGGTGTCCTTGTGTAACAACAAGGTTTATAACAAAAGAGTTTATAAAATCCTTTATCTAAAAGTGTTTATCCTTCATAAATACATTTGAGTAAATCAGTTACAAAACAGTTCAAAGATCCTTTATAAAACCTTTTTAGTGAAAAGAGTTTAATAGTTGATAATTCCCTTAAAACAGTTGATGAATCCCTAGGATTCGTAAAATGAACCCGTAATGTTTATAAGAATACACACACCTTGTGTAATGAAATATGATTGTAAATGATTGGTTTGATCACGTGTTCCTCCCCAAAACAGTTATAAAAACAGTAAAAGAGGGGCTAAAGTTCTCACCTGTCTGCAGTAGACTCCGAACTAAACAGTTAGCAAGTAGCAAACAGGACTTCTAATTGTTTCCTATAACATTGTAATCATACATAAGATATAGGATTTATAATTGTATAGACTTTGATTCATTGATTGACTTGTGTTCTCTTGAAAATGATTAACACTTGATAACTTGTTCTCATGATTATGATTGTTGTGAAAACTTGAAAGTTATGGTTTGAATCACTTGATTGATCATGGGTCCAAGAAACGAATATGAAATGTTCCATTGTGCATAAATCTTATGCATAAAATGATAATTGTTTGAGAATTGGATAACCAATGATTACTATGATTTATGAAAAGATGTTCCAATTGTTTTAGTTCTTGAGTTTGTGACTTGATCCCATTATTAGTTTAAGTTGTAACTTAAACCAACTAAGATCAATTACAAATACTTTGAGTTGTGGCCAACCATGGGCCATTTCAAATGATAATGATCCAATTGAAGGTGATGTTGAGCCAATTGCATGTGACGTTGGCCCAACAACTTGTATATAGGCCTCATAACGCGTCCAAGCTAATATCGAGCTAATTAAGATCATAATGAGTCGTATGGGCTTGGATTGGGCCTAAGGAATTTGAGTTGGGCTAAGAAATGATTAAGTAGGCCATGTAAGGTTCCAAAGCGACATTGGGCCAATTAAATATCTTAATGGGCCGAACTATCTCAATTGTGCTTGATTTAAACCTACGGGCCAAGTTGTAAATGGAATCGGGCCGTGTGAAACTGAGTTGGGCCGAGTTAGGTTGGGCTGCCAACATAGGCAGCGAACCCTTCATGTTGATGGCCTAAGGTTCGGCTATATGTTAACGAACCATGCAAAGGTTCGTGAGGTTCCTTAAGGTTTGACTACATCTCATCAGGGTTCGGCATGCATGATGGCTAACTCCTGGAGGGTTCGTTGAAAGCAAGGGTTCGTGATGGTTCGTGAAGCAGTACCAAGGTTCGTTAGGTGGTTGAAGGTTTGGCTGGATTCGTCTCTGCATGAGGGTTCGTGTGGGTGATGATGATGATGGTTCGTCGCGAGGAAGGGTTCGTAGGAGGCATGAAGGCTCGGCACCGGTTCGTGGGGTCCCCTAAGGGTTCGGCTGCTGTCTAACGAACCATGCAGGTTCGTGGAGCCTCGTTAGGGTTCGGCCATCTGAGGAAAAAGGTTCGGCCGTCGAACCTGTTACCAGCATCATCACCATCATCGAAATCCTTGGATCCAGACCACGATCTAACTAGTATAACTTCAGATAGGGTTGCTAGTGGTGCGAAAATAGAAATGGAGTGCTAAAACCGGCTGGTTGTCGGTTTTCCAACAAACACACATAGAAAACCCTACGTTCGTGATTATTCTCTCGATCATACCTCGTTTTTGGCCGGATAAAACCACTGATTTCTTGTACTTTCGTGTAGAGGATGTCAAGGGCTTCACGTGGACACCAAGAATGACGAATTCCGTTGAGAAATAAGCGAGTTACGAACGTTTAAAGCTTGGATTTTTAGAGAGAGGATAGGTTCGCGAGTTTTAGAGAGAGAAGTGGTGGTTGGCTGAAATAAATGAGAGAAATGGTCTTGATCAAGGCTTTTATAGCCCGTGAGGTATTCGGGTTCGTTTCGGTCGCTCGGTTCGCGTTTCCGGAACGTAACGCGTATTTTACGCGGTTTTAAAATAAAAGAGTTGTTAAACTCAAATAAATGATGAGTTTCAAAATTGTAAAAATATAAAATAATTAATTTAATTATTTTTACTCTTCGTGCTTTGTCAGATCGTTAAACATTCACAATTACGTGTATACCCGCAATCGCGTACGTTTTTCGATCGTATAAAATATTTAAAGTCGTTTAATCGTAATTATAAGTTCAACATTCGTATTATTATGGATCGTCACCCATAACTATACTCAGTCTCGCTTACGTATTACGATTTTTGTGAATTAATTAATTGTTATAATATTCGTCTCGACACTACGCACTAACACTAACCTGTTACACCGAACTCAGTATATATATAGGGCTCACTCTCGCTGCCCACCACTGTTTCGATATAACCAGTTACTGTTCTTGCCTAGTGAAATCGACTATAAATAAATAATACATACTTGTCTCAAGAAATAATGATTCTAACACACAAGCACATAATGAATCACATGAATCACATTGATTTACTGGACATAGACACACACTGTTCTAACACTGTTTACGACTACATGACTAAATGCACTAATGTTACATTGTGGCCATTACTTTTTCTATTTTCTCCCCCCTCTTAGCTTAATTTTCATTATTAGGGCTACTTTTATTTCCTACTTAGTGCCTTTACTTGTTATTTGCTACTTGTGCCTTAGATTAGGTTTATCTGTGCATATTTGAGTCTTATTTGCTTGTTTGATTAGGGTGTCGGTAGTTATATGCCCCATACCCGTTCGCAGGGAGCGTCGGAGTTTGAGCTTACTTCACCGGAGCAGATTTTGTGTTCCCGTCAGCAGGTAAGTTTTCTTGACCCTACTTTGATATGGAGCCACCACCACCTCCGCCACCGAGGCAGACAATTCATGAGTTAGTCATGAAGTTGGTGGAGCCTGATCTGCCATCATAGGCCCGGGAGTCAAAAACAACAACTAGCAGATTCCTTCACATGTCATGTCTACGATTACGAACTCGACTCAGTTCCATGGCCTTGACGATTTGGACGCCCCCGGCCATCTTTCATTATCCATGCGTATCTGCGATACTTTTGCGCATCAATGGCGTTTCGGAGGAGGCTGTCTATCTGCGTTTATTTCCTTTCACCCTAGCGGGCCGAGCCGGGACCTGGTTGAATTTACTTCCCAGGGACTCTATCACCACTTGAGCTGATCTGCAGACCAAGTTTCTGAAGAAGTACTATCCTCATTCCAAATTATTTGTTCCGGATGGATGATGATGAGCCATATTATTTGGCGTGGGAGCGGTTTAACTCCCATTTGAGCAGATGCCCCCGGCATGGCCTGTTCGATTGGGCCTTAGTTGAGAAGTTCTATGTAACATTTGTGCATATAGTCATGTAGTTGTAAACAGTGTTAGAACAGTGTCTATTCATGGTTCAGTTCATCAATGGGATTCGTATGTTCAAAATGTGTGCTTGTGTGTTACAGGATCTTAGTAATCAGAAAACAAGTATGTATTATTATTTACAGTCGATTTCACTAAGCAAGAACAGTAACTTGTTATATCGAAACAGTGGTGGGCAGCGAGAGTGAGCCCTATATATATACTGCGTTCGGTGTAACAGGTTAGTGTTAGTGCGTAGTGTTGAGACGAGTATTATAACATTTAATTAATTCAACAAAAATCGTAATCTGTAAGCGAGACTGAGTATAGTTATGGGTGACGATCCATAATAATACGAATGTTGAACTTATAATTACGATTAAACGACGTTAAATAATTAAAACGATCGGAAAACGTACGCGATTGCGGGTATACACGTAATTGTGAATGTTTAACGATCTGACAACACACGAAGAGTTAAAATAATTATATTAATCGCGCGTATCTCTCTCTAGAAAACCAAACTTCAATCGCGCGTATCTCACTCGTTTCTCAACGGATTTCGACGTTCTTGGTGTCCACGCGAAGCTCTCGACAAACTCTACACGAAAGTACAAGATTTACGCAGCTTTGTCCAGCCAAAAACGAGGTATGAGCCTTGGAAAGATTCGGGAAATAGGGTTTTCGAACGTGGGTTTGTTTAAACCCGACCTTTAGTCGGTTCTAGCAAACCACATTCACTTTCGAGGCCATAGGAACCTTATCTGATGCTTGTTAAGCTTAGATCTAGGTCTGGATACAGGTGATCAATGATGGTGATGATGATGGTAACAGGTTCGGCGGCCAAACCTGCATTCACAGCCGGCCGAACCCTAATGAACCTCCACGAACCGACATGGTTCGCCAACCTTCTGCCGAACCCTTAGGGGAGGATCTCACGAACCAGTGCCGAATCATCAAGCCATCACGAACCCTCTGGATCATCACGAACCTTAAGCTAACTCAGACGAACCCTATGTGGTTCATTGCTCAACTGCCGAACTATGTTTCAACCGAACTATCGTGCATGAGCAAACCCAAGCGAACCCTAAGGAGCCACGAACCTGCACGAAGTCATAAGGGATCCCACGAACCCTAGTAGCTTTCACGAACCCGTTACTAGTCTCCATGCATCCACGAACCCTACTGTGACGAACCATCACTGTGCACAAGCCTTCTACGAACCTTGCATGCCACCATGTTAGTCGAACCTATGAGGCCATATCCATAAAGGCCGAACCCTGCATGGTTCGCTACCCACTTAGCCGAACCCTTAGTCCACTGGCGAACCCAAAGTTTTGAACTTCATAGGTTCGCTGCCAAGAGTGGCAGCCCAAGGACTTCTCGGCCCAATTTAATATTTCTTGGCCCATTATGCTT
Organism: Mikania micrantha; assembly: GCA_009363875.1. Taxonomy (NCBI): domain Eukaryota; kingdom Viridiplantae; phylum Streptophyta; class Magnoliopsida; order Asterales; family Asteraceae; genus Mikania; species Mikania micrantha. Next base: position 72,970,239 of record CM018691.1, on the reverse strand, counting down.
CTGAATGGCCCAATTGAGTATTAAACTTCGGTCCACATGAGAATAAGCTCAATTCAATCCCATCCGGCCCAAACCAATCGTAGTTGGCCCATGTTATTCCCTTTTAGTGACTTTAGACCCATTAAGATCTTTAATAGGCTTGATATCAACTTTAGTTTGTACAAGGCCGATATACATGTGTTGGGACCAATCCTATATTCCATTGGCCCAATAGCACATTCAATTGGCCCATGGTCAATCTAAGTGGGCCATGGTCTTATTAAGCCCCATGGTTTATGGGTTTAAGGCCCAATTGTGTTGGCCTCGACTTATGATATTGTGAATTGATCACGAAGAGGTTAAGTGACAACTTAACATAATCGAGAGATCAATTCATAATCACAATGACTTGAAATCAATTGAACATCTTTTCACAACAAATGTTAATCAACGACTATCAAATTCATAAACATTTATCATTTTATGCATATGAATTATGCATCAAAGAACATTTCATAAGTTTCTTGGACCCATGATCAATCAAGAGATTCAAATCATAACATTCAAGTTTTCACAATAATCATTTTCAAGAGAACACAAGTCAATCAATGAATCAAAATTATACAATGATAAATCCTATATCTTATGTATGATTACAATGTTATAGGAAACAATTAGAAGTCCTGTTTGCTATTTGCTAACTGTTTAGTTCAGAGTCTACTGCAGACAGGTGAGAACATTAGCCCCTCTTTTACTGTTTTATAACTGTTTTGGGGTGGAACACGTGATCAAAACCACTATTTCAATCTGGTTACATACACAGGTTATGTGTATTCATAAAGTTTACAAGTTCATTTTCTGAATCCATGGGATTCTTCAACTGTTTAAGGAATTGTCAACTGTTTTAAAGAAATCATTCACTGTTAAACTTTTATTATTAAAAAGGATTTATAAATTGTTTCTTTAAAATGTTTTATAACAGTTTCACTCAAATGTTCTTTTAAAGGTTAAATGCTTTTATATAAATGTTTTCATAAACTCTTCTTTTGTTATAAACCTTGTTGTTACACAAGGTCAATATATCATGGTATCCAAATCAAGTGGTTCATTTTGTGACATTCAAATCAAGTGGTTCAATTCATGGTATTCAAATCAAATGTTTCATTTCAAGGGATTCAAATCATATGGTTCACATCATGGTAATCAAATCAAGGGATTCATTTTCATGTTACATAAACAAAGGATTTAACTCGTGGAGTTAAATCTAGGTTTTCAAATAAGACATTAACACATCCGGTTAAAGTAAGATTCAGAAAACATGGTGTCCATTGTTGTAAACAAACTTGCAAAAAGCATCAAGTATCACATTCATTAGCGTTAGTACTGGGTGATCACAACAAGGGAAAGCGGACACATTGTTTCTTATCCAGGATGGAGTTAGCTTTTAAATTTGTTTTAAAAGCTAACTGCAGGTCTGGTGTCATTGTTTTCTTATCCAGGATGGAGTTGGCTTTTAAATTTGCTTTTAAAAGCCAACTGCAGGTCTGGTGTCATATGGTTATCAAAACTGCTGACGTATTATCTAACTCCAAACGTGGTTTGGGACTTGATATTATCGGCTGTCGTGCGAACAGTGATTGGACTGTTTACACTCATTTTCTTACTTGATGTTAGTTTGGGTTGCAGCTCATCCGTGTGAATCTTATGATGCTTTAACTTACCTATGTCTTATATCATAAAACTCATGTTTTCAAATGTTTAAACCTATTGTTCTCACCAACTACGTCTGTAGTTGACAGTTACTTTTCACGTGTTTCAGGTAATCAGGTTTAAGACATTCTCAGGGACAACTAAGGAGACCATTCTAAGATAGAACAAGATGAAGAAACATGCTAGGATGGAATAGAAACTCACTAAATCCTAATTATTTGATTGTCTTGTTTGAAGTCTTCTTTTGTAACTATATTTTGGGTCTATAGTTGTCTTTACTTTTGGTAGATAGTTGTCTGTAACTGAACAATTGTCTTAACATTATGAAACATAGTAATCCATTGTGGTTGTTCTTATTCAATACTTGTGCATGATTCAACTGATCATACGTCACCGCGCCGTGGATTCCGCACGCGGCGCAGGGGTGTGACAGGTTGGTATCAGAGCCAAGGTTGTAGAGAACTAGGAAAAACCCAATGTTTAATGACCTAGACTATAACCTAAGCTACCCCATAGGACTAAGTGCTTTAGACTTGAGGATGCTTAGGAGCTAAGTAACTTAAGTGAGCATTAAGTCTACATTAAGCTTGAAAGATCTTAGGGACATTTTTCTAAGATTAGATATCGAGTCAAAGAATTTGAATCGGACTTCTATAATTTTAGAAACCGAATTAAATTCTCAAGCATATGCATTTAAGGATTTCAGAGGCAAGGATCTATATTCTTAGTATCCCTGATCTGAAATTCTCACACAGAGATCATTATAGAAATTCAGAGGCAAAGATCTGTATTGTCAGTATCTTTGATATGAATTTCTTGTCATATTCAGTATAGGATTTAGAGGCAAAGATTGTTATCTTTGATCTAAAGTCCTTGTCATATTCATTATAGGATTCAAAGGTCAAGATCTATTAATTTAGAACTTGGATTTGAGATCCTTGTCATATTCATTATAGGATTCAAAGGTCAAGATCTATTAATTTAGAACTTGGATTTGAGATCCTTGTCATATTCATTATAGGATTCAAAGGTCAAGATCTATTAATTTAGAACTTGGATTTGAGATCCTTGTCATATTCATTATGGGATTCAAAGATCAAGATCTATTAACTTAGAACTTGGATTTGAGATCCTTGTCATATCACTATAGGAATTCAAAGGTTGAGGTCTATTAATTTAGAACTTAGATTTGAAATCCTTGTCATTGTTATCATTATCAGGTGTTCATTATCATAGGAACTTTATAACTTAGAATCTGTGTAACAGTATTCTTTAGTTGAAGTTCTCACAGGAAATCATTATGCTCAGTACTGTAAGTATTGGGAAACTAGGTTGATTAACCTAGGACACATATACATAAACCTAAGGTCCTAGTTTCTAGTAAATTAAGGACCATGGTTTACACAATCATAAACAGAATCAAGGAACAAGAGAAATCATGAGACAATCATAATCAATCAACAGTTGGAATCTTAGCCCCAAATATAGACGACGGATTAACGCTGACGTGTTGAGGTAAGTGGTGGGTCGGTGAGAGCTTACCCTATATATATAAGCTTATTTCAGTATGTTAGGGGGAATCCGACGTTTGTATTTGGAGTGAGGATTCGGGATCAACTGGACACATGGAACATTAGTCAAAACACATGGGATACAATCATTTGGGAAACAATCATTGGTGAATCAAATCATAATGAAATTCAAACTTGGATGAACCAGACATTATGGTGAATCAACCAAGTTGTGAACATATCATAAATGTAAACCTTAAGTGAAATTCTTAAGTGATTACATCATTAGTACTTACTGGCATAAGTTAACAGGAAAGTGTAGAACACACGTATGATTTAGTTCTACATCTTAACAACTGTTAGTAGGTGCACGCATAACATAATCATAGTCCAATCATGGAATCAATCATAGTTCAAGTTGATCAAAGATCATGGGATTCTTAATCAATGGAAAACACATGGAAATCAGTACAAACGTGTTGCCAAATGCTAGCAAGGGCATGATCGTGGTATACCGAAACGGTGGTGGGCAGCGAGAGTGAGCCCTATATATAAGCTATTTTCGGTATATCAGGAAAGTGTCAGTGTGTAGGTTTGGTGGAGAGATCATGAGACATCGTACATATTCACATGATAAGTATACAAATAAGTTGATAACTTATACGTGTACTGGATCATATTACAATTGAATGATAATACTAGTAGTATGGATATATTACTGACCTTATCATGAAAAATTCAATTGTATCCATTCTCATTACTGACCCGCTTGTGGCTTCTATTCGTAGAATGCCTCCTCGACGAGACCCAAATGCTGGGGGTTCGACAAGCGGTAATGATGATGAAATTAACAAGATTGCTCGAGCTATCGCTGTTCACATGAGGGATGTGATCCCGGGTATGGTCACTGATATTACTCAGAATCTTCGGGGAAGTACCGGTGATTCTGCACACAACTCAAATGCCACAAACGCTGGAACTGCTAACTTTACTTTCAAGCAGTTCAACGATGCTAAGCCTCCTAAGTACTCTGGTACCGAAGGAGCTACCGGCCTACTGCAATGGCTGGAAAGTATCGAAGACATTCTAGACTTCACTGGATGCCCTGAAAATCTAAAGGTCAAGATGGCCTCGAGTGCATTTCATAAGGGCGCACTTACCTGGTGGAACTCTGAGAAGAACACCAGGGGACGTGAAGTCGCTCTAGCCTTACCATGGGATGGATTCAAGAACTTACTTGTGGAAAAGTTTTGTCCACGTCATGAACTGAAGAAACTGGAGGTAGAGATGTGGAATCTGGTGCAGGATAGTGGTGAAAACGCGAAGTATACAACTCGGTTCCATGAGTTGTGTATCCTCGTACCTCACTTGGTTACTCCTCTACCCCGCAGGATAGAGAAATACATTGAAGGGTTGCCCTTGGTTGTCAGAGGAACTGTCATGGGTAATAACCCTACTACTCTAGAGGCGGCAATTCAACTCGGTGCTACTCTGACCGAGGAGTATGTTAAATCGGGAGTGCTCACCCGAAAGGGATTTAAAAGAGCACAGATTGAGGAAGGCAAGAAGCCTGAACAGCACCATCACAAGAAGAAGAAACAGAAGACAATCAAGAACTTTGCAGCGTTGACTGCGGCTGCACCTACTCATGCTACTCCCCTCACTGCTATGCCACAACCCGCTAATGTCAGAAAGCAGTACACTGGCTCGTTTCCACTCTGCACCAAATGCCAGTACCATCATCTGCCCAATACTCCATGCAAGAAGTGTCTCAAGTGTGGGCGTATGGGACACTTTGCAGCGACTTGTCGATCTGCTCATCTTATTGCTGCAACAACTGCTGCCACAACTTCTGCTGCTACAGGTGGAAGAGTTTGTTATAATTGTGGGGCAGAGGGGCACTTCAGAAATCAGTGTCCAAAACTCAACAACAATACTGCTGCTGCTCGTGCTTTCGTTATTGGAACTGCTGAAGCACGCGAGGAGCCGGCAGTCATCACGGGTACATTTCTTATCAATGATCACTATGTTCCTATCATATTTGATACTGGTGCTGATAAAAGTTTTATCTCTGCTCACACTGCTTCTTTGCTTAATATGCAACTATCCACACTTACTGCTCCCTATACTGTAGAAGTAGCGAATGGTAAGACTATAGTTGTAGATTCCATCATTAATGCTTGTGAGCTAAGACTAAATGACCATCTCTTTTCCATCGATCTTATTCCTATGACCCTCGGAAGCTTTGAAGTAGTGGTAGGAATGGATTGGTTATCTAAGAATAATGCTGAGATCGTATGCTCGGAAAAGCTTATTCGAATTCCCCTACCGTCCGGTGAAACGATGATAGTCTACGGTGAGAAACCCTGCCGCGAATTGAAGATTGTATCGTGCATCAAGGCGAGGAAGTATCTGAAGAAGAAATATTATGCATTCTTAGCTCACGTGGTGGAAAAGAAACCTGACAAGAAAGCAGTTGGAGACGTACCGGTTATCAAAGACTACCCAGACGTATTTCCAGAAGACTTGCCTGGACTACCACCAGTCCGACAAGTGGAGTTTAGAATTGATCTCGTCCCTGGAGCAAACCCAGTGGCGAAGTCACCGTATCGGTTAGCACCGTCTGAGATGCAAGAACTGTCCAGTCAGCTTCAAGAACTTTTAGACAAAGGTTTTATAAGACCGAGTTTCTCTCCATGGGGAGCTCCGGTTCTCTTTGTCAAAAAGAAAGACGGTTCATTTCGCATGTGCATAGATTATCGTGAGCTGAACAAGTTAACAATCAAGAACAGATATCCTCTACCTAGGATCGATGATCTATTTGATCAATTGCAGGGAGCAACTTGCTTCTCTAAGATTGATTTACGATCCGGGTATCATCAGTTAAGAGTAAATGATGAGGATATACCAAAGACTGCATTTAGGACTCGATATGGACACTATGAGTTTGTGGTTATGCCATTTGGGCTGACCAATGCACCCGCAGTGTTCATGGACTTGATGAATCGAGTCTGCAGACCATATTTAGATCAGTTTGTTATTGTCTTTATTGATGATATACTGATTTATTCCAAGTCGGAACAAGAACATGAAGATCATTTGAGGAAAGTTCTGGAGTTACTAAGAACTGAACAACTCTATGCTAAATTCTCAAAGTGTGAATTTTGGCTAAAGGAAGTTCATTTCTTAGGACATGTCATAAACAAAGATGGAATTCATGTAGATCCAGCCAAGATTGAGGCGATTAAGAACTGGACTACTCCATCTACTCCAACAGAGATTCGTTCATTTCTGGGTCTGGCAGGTTATTATAGAAGATTCATTGCAAACTTCTCTAAGATAGCTCTGCCACTCACTACATTGACTCAGAAAAGTCAAGCTTTTATATGGGGACAGAAACAAGAAGATGCATTTCAACTTCTTAAACAGAAGTTATGCAATTCCCCTATCCTTAGTCTTCCAGAAGGCAGTGATGATTTCATTGTCTACTGTGATGCTTCAAACCTTGGCCTCGGTTGTGTACTTATGCAACGGGACAAGGTCATTGCTTATGCTTCAAGACAACTTAAGGTTCACGAGAAGAATTACACTACTCATGACCTTGAGTTAGGGGCTGTGGTCTTTGCATTGAAGATTTGGAGACACTACCTGTATGGTACTAAATGTGTCATCTATACAGACCACAAGAGCCTTCAACACATTCTCAATCAGAAAGAACTCAACATGAGACAACGACGTTGGGTTGAGCTTCTAACTGATTACGACTGCGAGATTCGTTACCATCCGGGTAAAGCCAATGTGGTGGCGGATGCTCTTAGTCGCAAGGAACCAGTCAAACCAATTCGTGTTAGAGCCATGGAGATCAACACACAGCCAAACTTGAAAGACTTGATTCGTATTGCACAACAACAAGTAGTAACAGATAATCAACTCAAGACAGACTTGGATTGTGGTATTGAGAAGAAACTAGAACCTCGAGCTGATGGGTTGTTATATCTCAACGGCCGCATTTGGATTCCAAAGTCTGAAGAATTGCGCACACTCATCTGTGATGAGGCTCATAAGTCGCGATACTCAGTTCATCCTGGAGCCGACAAGATGTATCAAGACTTGAGGACATCTTACTGGTGGCCGGGAATGAAGAAAGACATAGCACTGTACGTGGGAAAATGTCTTACTTGTTCAAAGGTTAAAGCAGAACATCAAAAGCCTTCGGGACTTCTGCAGCAACCTGAAATTCCTCAATGGAAATGGGAACAAATTTCCATGGATTTCATAACAAAGTTGCCGAGAACTCCGAGAGGTTTCGATTCAATTTGGGTGATCGTTGATCGACTCACCAAATCTGCTCATTTTCTCCCAATCCGAGAGGATTACAAGATGGAGAAGTTATCCACATTGTACATCAACGAAATCATTGCACGTCATGGTACTCCAACATCAATCATATCTGATCGTGATAGTCGTTTCACTTCTCGCTTTTGGCAATCATTGCAAAAGGCTTTGGGAACGCGTGTTAATCTTAGCACGGCGTATCATCCCCAAACCGACGGCCAAAGCGAGAGGACTATCCAAACACTTGAGGACATGCTTCGTTCTTGTGTCATTGACTTCGGTGGAAGTTGGGACACTCATCTACCACTCATTGAGTTTTCATATAACAATAGCTACCATACAAGCATTCAATGTGCACCATTCGAGGCTTTATATGGTAGAAAGTGCCGATCACCGGTCTGTTGGACCGAGATTGGTGACTCACAGGTCGTAGGACCAGAACTCATTCAGGAAACATCAGACAAAATCACAATCATTCAGTCAAGGCTTAAGGCCGCACGAGATCGGCAGAAGAGTTATGCTGATCGACGTCGGAAACCGCTTGAGTTCCAAGTTGGTGACCGAGTCTTACTCAAAGTTTCTCCCTGGAAAGGCGTTGTCCGATTCGGGAAGAAAGGGAAACTTGCACCAAGGTACGTTGGACCTTTTGAGATCCTGGAACGGATTGGTCCCGTAGCCTACAAACTCAAACTTCCAGTGGAGCTAAGCAATGTTCATGATACTTTTAATGTATCAAATCTTAAGAAATGCTTGGCGGATCATGATGTTCAGATTCCACTGGAAGACATACAGATTCAGAATAACATGCAATTCATAGAACGTCCAGTTGAGATCATGGATCATGGGGTCAAGAAACTTAAACGCAGCCGTATCCCGATCGTGAAAGTGCGATGGGAGGGCAAACGCGGTGCTGAGTTCACCTGGGAACGTGAAGACCAGATGAAGCTTAAGTACCCTCATCTTTTTACAGTACCTTCGGCTAGTTAATTTCGGGACGAAATTCCCTAAACTAGGGGAGACTGTAACATTTGTGCATATAGTCATGTAGTTGTAAACAGTGTTAGAACAGTGTCTATTCATGGTTCAGTTCATCAATGGGATTCGTATGTTCAAAATGTGTGCTTGTGTGTTACAGGATCTTAGTAATCAGAAAACAAGTATGTATTATTATTTACAGTCGATTTCACTAAGCAAGAACAGTAACTTGTTATATCGAAACAATGGTGGGCAGCGAGAGTGAGCCCTATATATATACTGCGTTCGGTGTAACAGGTTAGTGTTAGTGCGTAGTGTTGAGACGAGTATTATAACATTTAATTAATTCAACAAAAATCGTAATCTGTAAGCGAGACTGAGTATAGTTATGGGTGACGATCCATAATAATACGAATGTTGAACTTATAATTACGATTAAACGACGTTAAATAATTAAAACGATCGGAAAACGTACGCGATTGCGGGTATACACGTAATTGTGAATGTTTAACGATCTGACAACACACGAAGAGTTAAAATAATTATATTAATTATTTTATATTTTTACAATTTTGAAACTCATCATCTTAATGAGTTTAACAACTCTCTTAATTAAAAACCGCGTAAAATACGCGTTACGTTCCGGAAACGCGAACCGAGCAACCGAAACGGACCCGAATACTATACGGGCTATAAAAGCCTTGAACAAACCTTTTCCTTTCATTTTTGGCAGCCAAACCCTTTCTCTCTCTACAAGTTCGTCTACCCTCTCTCTCTCTAGAAAACCAAACTTCAATCGCGCGTATCTCACTCGTTTCTCAACGGATTTCGACGTTCTTGGTGTCCACGCGAAGCTCTCGACAAACTCTACACGAAAGTACAAGATTTACGCAGCTTTGTCCAGCCAAAAACGAGGTATGAGCCTTGGAAAGATTCGGGAAATAGGGTTTTCGAACGTGGGTTTGTTTAAACCCGACCTTTAGTCGGTTCTAGCAAACCACATTCACTTTCGAGGCCATAGGAACCTTATCTGATGCTTGTTAAGCTTAGATCTAGGTCTGGATACAGGTGATCAACGATGGTGATGATGATGGTAACAGGTTCGGCGGCCAAACCTGCATTCACAGCCGGCCGAACCCTAATGAACCTCCACGAACCGACATGGTTCGCCAACCTTCTGCCGAACCCTTAGGGGAGGATCTCACGAACCAGTGCCGAATCATCAAGCCATCACGAACCCTCTGGATCATCACGAACCTTAAGCTAACTCAGAAGAACCCTATGTGGTTCATTGCTCAACTGCCGAACTATGTTTCAACCGAACTATCGTGCATGAGCAAACCCAAGCGAACCCTAAGGAGCCACGAACCTGCACGAAGTCATAAGGGATCCCACGAACCCTAGTAGCTTTCACGAACCCGTTACTAGTCTCCATGCATCCACGAACCCTACTGTGACGAACCATCACTGTGCACAAGCCTTCTACGAACCTTGCATGCCACCATGTTAGTCGAACCTATGAGGCCATATCCATAAAGGCCGAACCCTGCATGGTTCGCTACCCACTTAGCCGAACCCTTAGTCCACTGGCGAACCCAAAGTTTTGAACTTCATAGGTTCGCTGCCAAGAGTGGCAGCCCAAGGACTTCTCGGCCCAATTTAATATTTCTTGGCCCATTATGCTTCTGAATGGCCCAATTGAGTATTAAACTTCGGTCCACATGAGAATAAGCTCAATTCAATCCCATCCGGCCCAAACCAATCGTAGTTGGCCCATGTTATTCCCTTTTAGTGACTTTAGACCCATTAAGATCTTTAATAGGCTTGATATCAACTTTAGTTTGTACAAGGCCGATATACATGTGTTGGGACCAATCCTATATTCCATTGGCCCAATAACACATTCAATTGGCCCATGGTCAATCTAAGTGGGCCATGGTCTTATTAAGCCCCATGGTTTATGGGTTTAAGGCCCAATTGTGTTGGCCTCGACTTATGATATTGTGAATTGATCACGAAGAGGTTAAGTGACAACTTAACATAATCGAGAGATCAATTCATAATCACAATGACTTGAAATCAATTGAACATCTTTTCACAACAAATGTTAATCAACGACTATCAAATTCATAAACATTTATCATTTTATGCATATGAATTATGCATCAAAGAACATTTCATAAGTTTCTTGGACCCATGATCAATCAAGAGATTCAAATCATAACATTCAAGTTTTCACAATAATCATTTTCAAGAGAACACAAGTCAATCAATGAATCAAAATTATACAATTATAAATCCTATATCTTATGTATGATTACAATGTTATAGGAAACAATTAGAAGTCCTGTTTGCTATTTGCTAACTGTTTAGTTCAGAGTCTACTGCAGACAGGTGAGAACATTAGCCCCTCTTTTACTGTTTATAACTGTTTTGGGGTGGAACACGTGATCAAAACCACTATTTCAATCTGGTTACATACACAGGTTATGTGTATTCATAAAGTTTACAAGTTCATTTTCTGAATCCATGGGATTCTTCAACTGTTTAAGGAATTGTCAACTGTTTTAAAGAAATCATTCACTGTTAAACTTTTATTATTAAAAAGGATTTATAAATTGTTTCTTTAAAATGTTTTATAACAGTTTCACTCAAATGTTCTTTTAAAGGTTAAATGCTTTTATATAAATGTTTTCATAAACTCTTCTTTTGTTATAAACCTTGTTGTTACACAAGGTCAATATATCATGGTATCCAAATCAAGTGGTTCATTTTGTGACATTCAAATCAAGTGGTTCAATTCATGGTATTCAAATCAAATGTTTCATTTCAAGGGATTCAAATCATATGGTTCACATCATGGTAATCAAATCAAGGGATTCATTTTCATGTTACATAAACAAAGGATTTAACTCGTGGAGTTAAATCTAGGTTTTCAAATAAGACATTAACACATCCGGTTAAAGTAAGATTCAGAAAACATGGTGTCCATTGTTGTAAACAAACTTGCAAAAAGCATCAAGTATCACATTCATTAGCGTTAGTACTGGGTGATCACAACAAGGGAAAGCGGACACATTGTTTCTTATCCAGGATGGAGTTAGCTTTTAAATTTGTTTTAAAAGCTAACTGCAGGTCTGGTGTCATTGTTTTCTTATCCAGGATGGAGTTGGCTTTTAAATTTGCTTTTAAAAGCCAACTGCAGGTCTGGTGTCATATGGTTATCAAAACTGCTGACGTATTATCTAACTCCAAACGTGGTTTGGGACTTGATATTATCGGCTGTCGTGCGAACAGTGATTGGACTGTTTACACTCATTTTCTTACTTGATGTTAGTTTGGGTTGCAGCTCATCCGTGTGAATCTTATGATGCTTTAACTTACCTATGTCTTATATCATAAAACTCATGTTTACAAATGTTTAAACCTATTGTTCTCACCAACTACGTCTGTAGTTGACAGTTACTTTTCACGTGTTTCAGGTAATCAGGTTTAAGACATTCTCAGGGACAACTAAGGAGACCATTCTAAGATAGAACAAGATGAAGAAGCATGCTAGGATGGAATAGAAACTCACTAAATCCTAATTATTTGATTGTCTTGTTTGAAGTCTTCTTTTGTAACTATATTTTGGGTCTATAGTTGTCTTTACTTTTGGTAGATAGTTGTCTGTAACTGAACAATTGTCTTAACATTATGAAACATAGTAATCCATTGTGGTTGTTCTTATTCAATACTTGTGCATGATTCAACTGATCATACGTCACCGCGCCGTGGATTCCGCACGCGGCGCAGGGGTGTGACATTCTATAACGGACTTACCTTGGAGACGAAGAGGAGGTTTAACACTGCGACTGGGGGACAAATCATGGATAAGAAGGAGCCCGAGGAGTGTGACGCTATGTTTGAATATTCTGTCTTAGTCGAGTATGAGGAACCGTCCTATGTGAGGAGAGCTGCGCCGGCTGTTAAGCCCACTGTTGCTACGCCAATCTGGACTAGAGGAATGCATAATGTCACACCCGACATGAGCACTGCTGCAGCCTTAGAAGCACTAGCTAAGGATATTAAGGAGTTGAAGATGGCAGCTGCTCGATGCGAGATATGTCGGGGTGGACATAATACTGCTGAGTGTCCGATTACTGATCAGGCACAAGTTGAGGCCATAAATTCTGGATGGAACAGATATTTCAATCCCAATCCTAATTGGAACCAGAATTCAAATTGGCGAGGCAAGAATCAGGGACGTCATCAGCATCAGCATTCAAACTGGAGGGAAACAACAGCTGCTCCTATGAGAGACCATTGACACACCAGATTCTTATCACTGAGAAAGATGCACCGGAAGTACATGAAGATGCTACAACAGATCATGGATAAAGACAAGGTGCGTGACCAGAAGATCGAGGAGCACGAAACTATATTTAGGACAGCAGGCAGGATTTTTGGATCTGCAGCGGTCGATTGGTGAGTTGGCGAAGATGTTCGATAAGAGACCAGGTGGATCATTCAGGGCGAACACTGATCCTAACCCGACGGGCCATGTAAAGGCAGTGACCACTTGCAGTGGTAGAGGAGGAGATGTAGAGCTGCCACCACTGGTCATTCGGGTTGATGATGAGCCGGTGGATGAGGAGATTGTGTTGGAGACTCATGCAGGGGTGCCATTGAGGCTAGACCCAGCAAGTAATGCACCGATCAGTGAGTCTTCTTTTGAGAGATTGAAGAGGGATAAGTTTGAGGAGAAGAAGAAAGGTAAGAGAGTAGCTGTTGAGCCTGATGTGGATTTGACTAAGCTTCGATACCCTGCACGTGTCTTGCAGTTGAAGCGTGATTAGGAGTATGGACATTTATTGGAGATGTTCAAGCAGCTGAAGATAAATCTCCCATTTGTAGAGGCTCTCCAGCATATGCCTAAATATGCTAAATTCTTGAAAGACCTCCTGTCTAACAAGAAGAAATTGGAGACACTCTCTACTGTCACCTTGGGAGCTAGGTGTTTGGCATTGGTTCAGAACAAATTGCCAGAGAAGCTCGAGAATCCAGAGATATTCACCATTTCCTGCAAGTTTTGAGGTTCTTCTGTGAACCATGCATTGGTTGATCTATGTGCTAGCATCAATTTGATTCCTTACTTGATTTATACGCAGCTAGATATTGGAGAGCCGGCACCTACATGCATGAGCCTGGCATTGGTTGATCGGTCAGTTAAGTATCCTAGGGGAATTGTTGAGAATGTCCTGGTGAAGGTGGACAAGTTTGTTTTCCCCGTGGATTTTGTCATACTTGACATGCAGGCCGATGACCGAGTTCCCCTCATTATGGGACGACCCTTCCTTCGCACGACAAAGGCGATGACTGATGTTTATGAGAGGAAGATCTCATTATGTGTTGGAGATGATACCGTCACCTTTGATGTGGTGAAGTCTATGATGAACTCCAGTGGCCAGGACGATCATGTTTACTTCCTTGATGCATGGGAGATTAGGACTTAGGTGACGTGGATGCGAGAGATGAGGTTATGGGAGATGAGGTCCATGATGCTGCTATTGAGGCTTACCTTGATTAATTTCCTAGCAGTTTAGTAGTGGATCCTCCTTTTTATCCCACGGTTGAGGCTCCCCCATCATTAGAGCTAAAGGAGTTGCCACCTCACCTTGAGTATGCATTCCTTGATGGGGACTCTGATCTACCTGTCATTATTTCAGCAGCTCTGACAGATGTAGAGAAGAGTAGACTGATTAGTGTGCTGGAGGAGCACAAGCAGTCGATTGCATGGAAGTTGATCGACATAAAGGGTATTCACCCATCTTTCTGTATGCATTGCATTCTGATTGAGGAGGATTTCAAGCCAGTGGTTCAGCCACAGAGACGGCTTAATCCTATCATGGGTGACGTTGTGAAGAAGGAGGTCCTTAGGTTGTTAGATGCTGGGCTCATATACCCTATCTCTTATTCATCTTGGGTGAGCCCAGTACATGTGGTCCCTAAGAAGGGCGGGATGATGGTGATGGTGAACGAGAAGAAGGAGATACTTCCCACCAGGACAGTCACCAGATGGAGGGTGTGCATAGATTATCAGAAGTTGAATGACGCCGCCCGGAAGGACCACTTCCCTCTCCCGTTTATTGATCAGATGCCGGAGCGTTTGTCAGGACAACAGTTTTACTGTTTCCTTGACTGTTTCTCAAGTCATTTCTAGATCCCGATTGCACCAGAGGATCAAGAGAAAACCACCTTTACATGCCCGTACAGTACTTTTGCATATCGACGTATGCCTTTTGGGTTATCTAAAGCTCCAGCCACTTTTCAGACATGCATGGTTGCCATCTTCTAGGACATGGTCGAAACTTCCATGGAGGTTTTTATGGATGATTTTTCTGTGTTTGGGAGTTCTTTCGATCAGTGTTTGACCAACCTGGAGAAGATGCTCAGGAGATGTGTTGAGACCAATCTTATACTCAACTTTGAGAAATGCCATTTCATGGCCACCGAGGGGATTGTTCTTGGACATAAGATATCTCGTGACGACATTCAGGTTGATAAAGCTAAAATTGAGACCATTAGCAAACTTCCTCTTCCTACGAGTGTTAAAGCTGTGCGAAGCTTTCTAGGTCATGCGGGATTCTGCAGACGTTTCATTAAGGATTTTTCTATGATCACCCGACCTATCACTCGTCTTTTTTAGAAGGATGTGGAGTTTGTGTTCGATGATGAGTGTTTGAGAGCCTTCGAGTATTTGAAGGACAGGCTGGTGATCGCACCCATTTTTATAGCCCCGACTGGAGCCGGCCGTTCGAGGTCATGTGCGACGCGAGTGATTTCGCTGTGGGGGCTGTCTTGGGGCAGAGGGTGGATAAGCATTTCCACCCTACTTATTATGCGAGTAATACCTTAGATGCCACCCTGGAGAACTATACGACTACTAAGAAGGAGTTGTTGGCGGTAGTCTACGCATTTGATAAATTTAAGTCTTATCTCGTCCTCTCCAAGACTGTTGTCTATACCGATCATGCGGCTCCGCGTTACCTCTTTGCTAAAAAAGACGCGAAGCCAAGACTGATCAGGTGGATACTCCTTCTGTCCGAGTTTGATATCGAGATCAAGGATAAGAAGGGAGCTGAGAATGTAGTCACTGACCATTTGTCATGACTTGAGGATCCGGATAGGGAGTTCATTCGCGCGGGCGCGATGAGGGATCGGGTTCCCCAGGAGATGCTGATGAGCGTGGGGATAAGTGAGATCTGCCGCACAGAGAGGCTGGATGAGGGATCACCTTGGTTTTCATACATTGCCAATTATTTGGCCAATGGATTCCTTCTTAAGGGTTTGACATCCCAGCAGTGCAAGAAATTCTTTGCCGACACGAGGCATTACATTTGGGATGCGCCTTACCTTTTCCGTGTGGGTGCTGATCAGGTTTTTAGGAGGTGTGTGAGCAAAGAGGAAGGATTAGAGATCCTTAGGCATTGTCATGAGGGGCTAACCGGTGGTCATCACGGACCTTCTTCCACCGCGAAGAAGGTATTTTATTCTGGTTTTTATGAGCCTACAATTTTTAAGGATGCTCATGAGCTAGTTAGGAAGTGCGATCCCGTCAGAGGACAGGAAACATCTCATCCAGGAATGAGATGCCCCAGTATCCTATTCAGGTTGTTGAAATCTTTGATATTTGGGGCATTGATTTCATGGGACCTTTCCCTACTTCTCGAGGGAACAGGCACATCCTCGTCGCGATTGATTATGTTTCTACGTGGGTGGACGCACAGGCGCTCCCCACTAATGACGCGCGAGTGGTGGTGAGATTTCTGAAGTACTTGTTCTGTGACATCCATCAATTTTTCAGGTTTTAATCTCGATCAAACCTTAAATTTTATGCAGCTGTATAAACGAAGAACACGATGTGTTTTCGGGTAAATCCTTGTTTTGATCCGTTGTATTGCCCGGTTTGCATGAAATCATAACTATGATTATAATGGTTTAAACCATTTGTGTTGGTTTGGTGAATCTGATCTGGATCGTATCAAGAAGCTTTATGAACAATTAAACACATGTGGAATATATTCTTAATCTATAAGAATCAAAGAAGAACAAGCATTTCCATAAACACCTTCATTCAATTAATCAATAACAATTGATTACAACTCTCACACATAGAAAACACACACAGGTTTCTAAAGTTCTTCAAGTTTTCCAAAGTTATGAAGAAATCAGACAAACCTTCTATATAAACAGACCTGTCAGCCGAACCTATTTCCTAGCCGAACCCTTAGGTTCCCCAGCCGAACCTTGAGGTTCGCTGGGCGAACCTAGGTTGCCAAACCTAATAGGTTCGCATAACCTTTCCAAGGTTATAGGTTCGCCAAACCTATCAATGTGATAGGTTCGCCGAACCTGCTAAGGTTCGTGGGCCAGACGAACCTAAGCAAAACCTTTATAAACCTTCTATAATTTACATGTTTGATAAACAACCTATTACAAAGATGCACTAACAAACTCCCCCTTAATAGTTGCTATCAAAAATCTTTAGTCTTCGTCTTCGGTCTTTATCATCAACTTTGTCTTCAAATTTGTCATCAACTCCACGAGTTTCTCCACAAACATTATCTTCAGCTCGTATCACCACAGATCTAGGAATCTTGGCTAACCTTTCAATTTCCATCTTAGCATCCCTGTCATCAATTTCCTTCTGTACCGTCATCAGCTCCACATACAAATAGTTCACATCTTCCCAATTGCATCCTGAATGTATACCCAGAGTGTAACACATCCGTGCAATGGTCTGAAACTGAACTGCCATATCCTTGTAGCTTATTCCAACATCATGATAACTTTTAACTGCAAAAATCTCAGCCATGTTAAGCAAATCAATGTCATCCTTCGAGCAGTTAACAATCCAAACAGGATCCAACATTCTGATAACCCTCCATTGTTCTTCTTGTCTTAACAAAATAACTGCTTCAGAAGTCTTCTCATCATAGAACCAGAACTTGAAATATGAATTCCAATTCTGTTCTACCTTCCTTAACCTTGGTCTTTTAAACACTTTCGTCTTTGGATATCCATGTATCTTGTCTGTTGCTTGAGGAGACAACAAACTCCACCCAGACCTAGCCTCCTTCTTCAATAACTTCTCAAAAGTTTCATGGTGTTTTGTCTGAATAGGCTTGATCATCTTCAATCTAGAAAACTCCATACACTCAAAGGATGGCAAAGACATTAGATCTAATGCCTTTCCAAAGTACTGACATCCATCAATCCGCTTCACCACGTAACATCCTTTATCAATGACACTTCCTGGAATATTGTGAAAGTAACCATAACTAACAATTCTTCCAATCATATTCGATTTAGATCCAATCTTGAATCTTGTGAATTGTTTAGTTTGATTGTCTTGAGCTTTATCGTCTATTACTTCAATCATTTGCTTGAATATATACAAGTGATCAACAATATACTTCAATTCATCTTGATTCTCCTTCCATAGATCCATGTTAGTCTTTTCTTTAACTTGAGCCAATGAAGTTCTTGACACACCTCCAAGATCAAAAATCTTCTTTAAAGTATTCAGATTGTACAAGTTTTCATCAACTGGATCATCATGCTCAAAATCAAAGAACTCTAAATCATTATCTTGCTCAAAGTTAAACACTTGATCTGCATCAATTTCAAACATATCATTGAAATCCTTTGATGAATAACCTCCAGCTATCTCTCCTTCTTCCAAATCTTTATCTTTAAATCTTTCAACAATCAATCTCTGCAAATCAATATCAGAATGTTGTTTAAACAATTCAAGAAAAGTAGGAAGAGAATAATCAACAATCTCCTTTGGTTCCATTTCAGTTAAATCTTCAAAGTCATCATCATTACAATCATTAGCCCTATCAGAAGAAACAGCTGTAACAGGAGTAGCATCCAAAGTAATCTTTGACGGATCATAAACAACGATAGCTCTAGTCATAGAATTCAAACCACCATTTCCACCTGATCCACCTACCACATCACCATCATCTTCATCATCATTATCATGAGCATTCAAGCCTAGATGTTCATCAATATCAGAATCACCATAGTCCACCTTCTCATCTTCTTCTTTCTCTTCTTCCTCATTCAAATTCACAAACACCTTCTCTGCACCAGAAGCTTCAGCCTTAGAATCTTTAACTTGCAATTCATCAATTCTTTGTCTCAAATCTCTATTCTCGTTCTGCAGCTCAGCAATATCAACATTATGAATATCAATCATAAACTCCAAAGAAGCAATTCTTTCGTTCATCATCTTTTTCTCAAGCAAATCTTCTTCCCTCCATTTCATCAGCTGAGCAATTTGAATTTTCATCTCATCTAATTCACAGGTACCCGAAGAAGATGGTTGATCAGCTTTGACTTTATCCTTTTCCATCTTGTATAAATCAAACTCTTTTGACAACATAGAAATTCTTCTTCTACGCTTAGTATCATCATAATCCATAGTAAAATTTAGATCCAAATCATCTAAATTTCCAAACAAGGAATCATCTCTGGAAGTAGAAGCTGGATCTGGAAATGATGTTGTCACTATAGTAGTCTCCATGAAAGAAGGAACAAAAGAAGCTACGTTCACATACTCAGGAACAAAACCTCCTTGAACTGTAGAAACAAAAACTGGTGTAGAAATATGCACTGTAGCAGAAACTGGTGTAGATGTAACAACAGGAACAGATGGAGAAAAAACTGCAGGAGTAACAACAGATGAGGATACAATGATCCTAGGAGCTTTAGATTTCTTCATTGTTGTTGGACCTTTGGCCATCCTCTTCTTATTCTTTGGCCTTGAAGACTCAGGCTCTTCAGCAACAAAACTAGGATCATCTTTCTCTTCTCTTGCTTCCTCTGTTTGTTCTGGAGCAGCTCTCTTCTTCAATCTCCTGATCATATTGTTTCCAACTTGAACAGTCTCAAACTCAGACTCAGTATCAGTAGACTCTACACCTTCATCTTCACCTTCAACATTCTCAGCATCAACATGAATGGAAGAATTATCTTCTTATTGTCTTTGTTCTTCATGTTGATCTGGAAAGATAACATCAAGAGGTACCAAGGTAGTAGGAGTTACACTTGGCCCTTGAGATTGAGATTGTCTTGGTTGTTGTGATCGGGAGGACTGAGCAGGTGATTTCCTTGTCTGTTGTCTTGGAGGAGGAGGAGGAGGTGGGTGTTGCTGATCATCATCATCATCACTAAAAGCTTCATTATCAGCACCAGAATCTGTATGCCTCCATGCATCATCCTCAGGAGCTACATAATTAGCCCTGGCACAATGACAAACTAAATCTTTCTCCAACACAGCATCATTGCTCTTCTGATATACTTTGACCTGACCAAGACTTGAGTCAGTCATATGCTTAAGCTTAAGAAGATCAGTAGCAACTCTGGGCAGCATCTGTTCAGGAAACCTCTCATCAATGAGCATCTGAACAAATCGGGGATACATGTAGAATCGATCTTTAGCTTTGGTGATATTGTCAGACATATATCTGAATGTCATAGCTGAGAAATTGAACGATTTGTTCAAGATCAATGCCACCATAACCGATCGCATAAGATCTCTGAGCTCATCAAAAGTACCCTTCCTCATACTCAGACAGTGTAGCAATACATGAGCTAGCAGCTTATACTGTAAAGGAAGCTTTCCCTTCTTGATTGAAGTCACATTGTAGATTCCAAAGTATCGTATCCGCAGAAAACAACCTTTGATGCACCTTTCTGGAATGAAAGTCATCCCAGCAGGTTCTCCTCCAAACTGTAACACCCGTCTGATGTCAGCTTCTGTAATACGAATTGGTTGTCAAAGCATATTCGCCTCTATCACATACTCCTCATCAACACTGATCAATCTGGCAGACTCCCAGAAGCTCTATATGTGATCTGTATATCTGGCATGAATTAGAGATGGCATGATAAATCTGTGATCATCTCAGAAACTCAATCATTGGTTTGAAAGATGTGCTTGTCTCCGAAAGTAAGATTCGCCATTTCTACAATCAGAAAAAAAACAAGATTAAAACAAAATTTTTAAAAAATAAAAAAAAAAACAAAAAAAATTTCTATGTGTTGAACCCAGGGAGTTTATGTGACCTCCTTTTCAGTTTACCCTTCTTGCATGACACACACACATCAGGGAGTTTGAAATGTTTAACCGGTACAACCTCAACTAAATGATTGTGTACGAGATGATTCATCTTCCTGATATGAATATGCCCCATCCGTCAGTGCCAAGAACGTGTATGTTTCTCCGGAAAGAGTTAGATCGACCCTCCAGCAGGCTGTCTGGTCATCCAGCCCCTCACCCAACCTCTTTACAGTCCCTCCTCGGTCAGGATAACCTCCACGATGTGGCGATGTTGGGTTGCAAGCTATGTTCTCGTCTCGATCAGACCAATGGTGATAGGGATGATGTTAGGGGTTTACAGGGCTATACGTTAAAGTTCTGATGGCCGGATTGAAGCTGGAACAGTCGGTGATGAAGCAGAATGGAAGTAAGAACCCAACACAAACATGGATCTGGTAATATTCATGATTTTATGTTTGGATCTTCTTTTGTAATCGACATATCCAACATTTACAAGTTTTAGTGTTATTGATTTGGTGATATGATGATTAAAACAGGTCAGATCTATGAATCGGGAGTTGTTTGGGTCGTTCCCGACACTCCCGAGCCTCAACTCAACAAAAGTCAACCACGGTCAAAGCTGATCAACCGGTCAGATCCGGCTAACATCAGGTTCAACCTGTTCGATTATGTTCGTGAGGCAAAAACGAACACATTGGTGTATTTAGATCTCGAAACAGGTGTTTGGTTATCAAAACATGTTTGCGAACTGGCCCGGAAGGTATACACGCGCTAATCTTGTCATACTAATCTTGAATCGTGTGTTATGATTTAATTACTTCATGAATAAAAGCAAACTAATATAAATGGGAGCAATTCTATAGATTAATTTAATTTAGACTGAACGCAGCGCGCACGTCCAAGGCCTACGTGGGCAATTAATTTTCCGGCGGACGCAATGGAAGGGAGGAGGAGGCTGCATCTGGGATGAATTTGCACGTGAGACATGCGTAGAAAAAGAAGAAAAAGTGGTGGGCCACCTCTTTAAAATCATTTTATTTTTTAAAAAAAGGTAACGGTTATATTTTCAAAAAAAAAAATTTAATTTTTTTAAAATTCTAACCTCTATATTTAAAAAAACGGCTAGTTTTTTCCCCTATAAATACCCACTCAAAGTTACTCATTTTTCACCCAAAAATCTTATACAACTTCTCTTAATTTTTTCAACTTTCACACTCTCAAAATGGATCCAAGAGCCCCCATTTTCGTTCACTCAATTCTTAAACGATGACGATCATGTCTAGCAAAACCCACCGCAACAACCTTCATTCCCTCAGTTCTCACAAACACAACAGTTTTCTCAATATTCACAACCACAACCGTTTCCCCAGTTTCACCAACAAGGACATTCATTCCTCTAATTTGGTCAATTTCCTATCATGCCACAGTTTTGTCAACCACAGCCAGCTTTTGATGCTCAACAATGACAACAATTTCTTCAATGGCAAGAATATCAAAAAACCTCCCAAAAGCAACAAACTCAATTTTAACAAACTCAGAAACATGTGGAATCACAAAATAAAAGGCCGCAAAAAAGAAGAAGAACCAACCAAGATGGTGACTAAGAATGACGAACAACCAACCAAGATGAGTCGTCAAAAGTGGCCACAAAGTGATGAGGTGTTGCTTGCACAAGATATAATTTCAACTTCTGAGAATCCAATCACTAGCAACAACTAAAATGTAGATGCTTTTTGGAGCAAGATTGAAAAGTACTACAATGAAAGTTAACCTTCAATTCTTAGAGATGCTCATAATCTAAGAAGTCATTGGCATATGTTTAAATCTAAGTTGAATAGATTTAATAAGTTGTTCTTACAAGTCAAATCTCGTTACAGAAGTGGTTGGTCAGACGACCAGTACATCCAAGAGTCCAACAAGAATTTTGCTGCTTTCACATATGAACGTGTATGGAATGTTGTGAAAGAGCATGGTAAGGACAACTATGTTACTCATATTCATGGTTTTCAACCCCCTAAAAGAACAAAAACTAGCAGCTCGGGGGTGTATACGATCTCAGCTTCTGATGCCAACTTTGGTGAGAATCCTGAAATCACAACATCACTTGAGGATATTGATAAAGAAGACTTTGAAGTTCAACTTCAACATGTTACTACAACATGTCCAATTGGGAGGGACAAGGCCAAAGCAGAAACCAAAGGCAAAGCAGGAATAGAACCTTCTAAATACGACCTAAGGAAGCTCAAGCTCATTGAAGAGACATCTTCAACCAATCATGCTAAGAGTGAAGCAATTGAAAATTTCGAGCATTGAATAAAAAAATTCTATGAAATTGAGAAAAAGAATCTTGAGATGAAACAAAAAAGAATTGAGATGCAAGAGCAGCAAATACTCTTCATTGACACCACTAACATGAATCCATTTCAACGAGCTGAAAACGAGGCAATGTGCGAGCAAATCCGTGAGAAATACGGCTACAATCGTCATGTTTAGATTAATTTTAGGAAAGTGCTTAGATTAATTTATTTTTACGTCTATTATGATTTATGTATTTTTATTTTTAATTTTAGGAAAATGTAATTTCTTTCTATGCAATGGAAGATTAATTCTTAACAAAGTGTAGCACAACGGCTAGTTTTCTAACGGCTAGTTTTCCTAACGGCTAGTTTCCTAACGGCTAGTTTTCCCAACTGCTAGTTTTCCCACCACTATAAATACCTATCTAAACCAGCCATTTTTAACACAAACAAATTCCTTTTCCTCAAACACTAATCAATACAATTCAAAATGAGTTCAGATGATGATCAAGTCCCACAAAACATCCTGATGATTTTGTCTGAACACTTTCAAAATCTCATTTCCGATGATGTTGAAGAAATAACGATGCAGTTGTTTGCACCTGATGCTGAAGATGATGTTGATTCACAAGAAGAAATTTTTTCTAGACAGAAGGGCAAACGAAAATACATAAATAGAGGCCGGAAGGATAGAGACTATTTGTGGAACAATTACTTTGCTCCAGAGCCGGTTTACGATGAAAGCTTCTTTAGACGAAGGTTCAGGATGAGCCTATGTCTTTTTAATCACATTCTTGAATAAATCTCTAAAAAAGGAAGATGTCAACATTTTAAATATTTCAGACAACGATATGATGCCATTGGTGTAAAAGGTCTTTCACCAAGACAAAAACGTACAAGTGCAATTCGTCAATTGGCTTATGGTGCATCAGCTGACCAATGTGATTAGTACATACACATAGGTGAAAGCACTTCCATCGAATGTCTACACAAGTTCTGTAGGTCTATTGTTGAGGTTTTTGGACCACGATATCTTAGAAGGCCTAAAAAGATGACATTCAACTGTTGCTCCAACTGCATTCTGAAAAACATGGGTTTGCTGGAATGCTTGGAAGCATAGATTTTATGCATTGGGGTTGGAGAAACTGCCCAACGGCTTGGAAAGGGCAATATACTCGAGGTGATCATGGTTATCCAACTATCATGCTAGAGGCTGTGACATTACACGACCTTTGGATTTGGCATGCATTCTTTGGAGTGGCAGGTTCAAACAATGATATCAATGTTCTTAATCAATCACTTGTATTCATTCAAATTTTGGAAGGGAATGCACCACAGTGTAACTTTACAGCGAACGGGCATGAGTACACGCAAGGATACTATCATGCAGATGGCATTTACCCAGAACGGTCAACACTGGTAAAGAGTTTTGTTTATCCTCCAAACAATAATCTTAAAATGCAATACTATAAGCGACGGCAGGAGTCTTGTCGAAAGGATGTTGAACGAGCATTTGGTGTCCTCCAAGCAAGGTGAGCAATGATACGAGGCCCTGGAAGATCTACCAGAATACCAGTGTTGGGTGATATAATGCATGCATGTATCATTCTACATAATATGATTGTAGAAGATGAAGGTCATGCGATAACTAATTGGTCCCCTGAAAAACACGAGCCTGAACCATCAAGTTATAATGAAGGTGCACCGGCTGAATTTGCAAACTATTTGTAGAGGTTTAAATCTTTACGAAGCAAAGATACTCATATCGCACTACGCAACGATCTTATGGAACATCTTTGGAATCTTAGGCAAGCCAATCAAGAGTAGATTTTCTAGGAAAACTTAATTTTCGGTCTTGTTTTCTTTTAATTTTTTTTTTTTAATTTTAGGTGTAGTTTAATTTTAAGTATTTTTATTTTATTTTTTTAGGAAAATGTAATTTCTTTTTCTGTAATGCCATTTTAATTTTTATTTAATTTTTTTCTTTTTTTAATTATTTAATTATATTTTATATTTATTTATTAAATATGTTTTTACATTAAAAATCATTTGTTTAAAAGAAAAATATGAAATGAAATGGTGATGTGGAAGAGAGAGAATGCATGTGGAAAGGATGTGTTGGAGTTAAAAAGATGAGAGAGAATGCAGTGATGCCTAGGACGCATGTAGTAAATGCAGTCTTAGCATTGCGGGTAGTCTTAATAGTTGCTGAAATCTAGAAATTCGTAAACATGTTAAGTAAACAAATCTAGTGTGTACGACATCAAGAGATTTGAGACGGACACGTTTATTTTAACCAAAATCTATCTAATAGTATGATTTGACGATTTTAATTATATGAGACTTGGATATATAAACAAATAGCATGGATTTTATTTACATTTTAAATTGAGCATGTTAATACCAAACCCAACAAATTATCCTTTATTCGAGTAGTGGACATTCTCATAAATCAATTCGAAGTATTTATACATTATATAAGTGAAAATATTGGTTGGAAAACGAATCTTTTGAATATAATAGATATGTAATTGATAAACAATGTATTTATATATTTTATAAACAGATACACGAACATATTGGTCTTAAACAAATAAATGTGTATATATTTAAAGCCACCGTTAAACATTGGCAACCAATTTTGGGATAAACCAATAAACACATAAGATAGTGTAAGACAATCTATTTTATAAAATGGTATGTTTTCAAACAGATAGTATACATATTGTTATAATATATAAAGTTTGTTTAAGGTATAATACTTGAAACTTACGTATGATAAATATGTAAAGTCTTGTAAGTTTTCATGTAGTTTGTATATACAAATGAAATGTCAATGATAATAATAATAATTGTTAGGTTTTGATAATTATAAGTATGATTACTAATTATCATATTTTGATAATCAAAAGTATCTATAACAAATATTCATCCTTAGACAAATATAATCTCAATCAACAAAACAAATAAATGGATCTCTTACAAGTATTATGAATATATACATAATTGACGTGAACTTACTCGATATAAATCAACGAATCAAGTTAACACAAGTGAGGATGCATTAGATAACGTAACGATCGTTGTGTCGAATAATAACATGAAACGGACTACCTAAATTAATCTATGGTACACATTTGATCAGGATCTCGTACTCGACTCAATTGGGAAATATTATACTAGCTCAGACACACATAGAGTTGAGTAGCACGTTTGGTTACTCTGATTTTGATTAACACAATACATGGATGTTGTTTTCATTGCTACATACAAGGTGAGTTTCACAACCCCTTTATACTATTTTTGTATTCGAAACTCAGGGGAGAAATCATGCACAACACATTATTTGAACACAAGTGATACACACATAATGTTATTACACGAGTCACATTTATCGCATTAAGTCTCATATTCTATAACCGTTAATTGTGGGTAAACGTGAATTATTGGGAATAGTACTATTCGGGAGTAACAACCCCCGCCCGTGGTCAGTCGCTCTAACTTTGACTGGAGGTCAGATCGGGTGCATAATATTCATCTCAATACAATGTTTTGTGATAGAACATTAGGATGGGGCAACTCAATCATGTCAAGTTCGGTTATGGAAGCTCATGATAATAATGGTTAACTCATGATATTGTTTTGAGAACAATAGAAAGATTTTGAAATCTTGTGGATCAAATGGAAAAAAAATATTTTAACTTAACAACGATTTGAAAACTATGTTTCAACTCATTAAACCTTGTGAACTCATCAGCTTTATGCTGACTGTTTTTAGCATGTTTTCTCACATAATTGAAAAGATACTATGGGACACATTTTGGGTTTTTGGCATTAGTAGTCACATTGCATCATTCATACCATTTGCTTACGTACAATTAAGATTAAAACACATGCCGATGGCCATTTAGTTTTACCAATGCGAAGGTTAGTATTCTCTTATTTTCAATGTGTTCTTGATATTCAGTTCGTCTCATCCCCGTGTTCTCAACCTCAGGCGGGGGTGTGACAGTTACGTGTGTTTGTTAGTCAATTTTTTTGTCAATAGAACATTTTATTTTTGAGTACATGTATGTATTTTTTAATTAACCCACTCGTAAAAGGTTTGTATTTAATTTTGTGTGTAAACTTTTTTACACTTACCTCGTTGTTTTTTTTCAAATGAAAAACTTTAAATGATAATACATATAATTTATATATAACTCATCATGTAATATCTGTATAGTAGACATTGGTATGGACGACACTTGTAAGTACATGTATGTAATTATAAGTTAGTTTGTAAATACATTGTGTAGATTCATATTTCAACAGGTACAACAGTTTGCACACACTACAGCTGTGACATGAGATTTCTCTCAGTAACGAGGAAATCTGATGTCTGATAGCATACATTCATAAGTTATGCAATCCAAAACAACCAAATTATGAAACATAAACGTTGTGAGAAAACAAGCTCAAAATAATCAATGATAACATTCTGAAAGTTTAAATGATACCAAAACAATCGTCGTGTTTGTACGGATGACTATTCATACAAATACGCGCGAATGTTATACGTTCTGACGAAACAGTTTAAATAAACGATTTTGAAAATAATTAATAATAATATTTCACGTAAAATATTTACTACGAATTACCACCTTAAAAGATAAAATGAAACCATATTTAATAAAAACGTAATAGTTACGTTATCTTCGTAATAAAATGCGTCAAAGTGAAACCGATCAAACATGATCGCGAGGGAAACCATCTGGGGTATAAAAACCCTTAATTTCTCTCCTACCCCACATTGAATGCAGCTCTATCTTCTTTCTCTCTCTACATTCCCGTTTTTCTCTATCTAGAAATTCACCAACAAATCCCACAAGCTACCATTGCAAAATTCCACCAAATCGAACAAATAAAGTGTCCAAATGTTCATCTCGATGAAAGGAAGCTGAAAGTAGGAAGGATCTGCCCTAACTCGAGCTCGATCGACTGAAAATCTAGTGAAACGGTTCGTATTTTTAGGTTTTTCTTCATATCAGCAAATCTGAGTTTAAAACCAAATTTTGAATCTTCAAAACTCATGAACCTGCAACAAAATCATTCTAGCAAGTCTTGGGATTACCTGGATTAATTATGGGAAGGCTTAGAAGTGATAGAAGGGTCTAATGAGATTAGTATCGATTCAAGAAACTCACAAACCTCATAGTATCGATGGGTTAGGAGTTCCAGAACATGTTTCATCGAAACTTATAGGTTCGATGGATGCATGGGGTCCGAACCTAGTCGATAATGGCAAGCTCATTGAAGCCCAAGTTCAATGAAACAGGCATTACGTCGATATGACTAGTGTCGATGACCTAGTATCCATGCTAGGGTCAAATGTCAACTGGTATCGACGGAAAGGAACTTGAAACTTTGAAGGGTTAGCATGTCGATACTATTGATCCAAGACTTAAACCAATTCAAATTAGCCTTCTAGTTAGCAATCCAAGTATTCATGGAATAGATACTGATCGAAATTGATAAAATCGGTGACCCTCGATCGATACTAATGACCCATCGATAGTGGTAGTATCGATGGGCAACCCAAATGATTTTCGGTCGATACTAATAATCTCTACACCCCATTAACAATCCAGATCCATTGATAATACTTAAACAAGGGTTATCCAAGGGGAATGATCTTAAGGGTGGTCGATATAAACGGGCTAAAAGAGAATAGTATCGATGCTAAGGGAGGCCATCGATGTTATCACGTGATGTTATCACCTAAAATCCACTAATTAACCCTCACGCATCATCATCAATCTTAAAGTATGTGATTTTAGGTTAGTATAAATGATCTACATCAAACTTCATGGTTTTTAAACCACATTACGACCCATACCCGAATATACTTCCACCCCAAACATAAAATCTTCATAACCCACAAAAATTTTGTTCAAAACTCTTAAAATCACTTACCAAGATGATAGATGATGGTTATGGTGATCATTGATGTGCTTGCATTCGAATTTAGACTCAAGAATGGCAAGAATTAGGGCAATTTTCATGGATTTTGAGATTTCTTTCTCCTTTCCCTTGTTCACGTCTCCATCCCTCTTTCTCTCTATTTCATCTAATTTTGACCATCTTTGACCAAGGAATTCATTTTAACTCCTTGTAATCCAAATTTTATCTTTTGGCAATTTCAGCCCCTAAATTTTCAATTAAATTTTTATTTAGTTTTCTTTTAACTTAACTTACTTATTTACTAGATTCAATTATTAATTAGTTCTTGATACAAGTTAAATAGCATTTAACTTGAAATAGCATCTTGATCAATTAAAATATAATTAATCGCGAAATGGTTCGTTAAAGTTGAGCTTAAGTTGGGAAGAAAATGGTTTTGATACATAAGATACTAAACACAAACGAGAGGAAGAATTGACGTTCATAGAACAATATGAACACGTGCTCATAAGTCCTAAATCATATCAAATACAATATAGGAATCTGAAAACAATCAAGTACAACAACAAGTGAGGGCATCGATACTCAATCATAGTTCATTGCACACTCGATCAAGGTGAGAACATAGCCCCTATTTTGCTGGTTTTACAACTGTTTTGGGGTGGAACATGTGATCAAAGGTTTTCATTATACAATATTATCTAGTAAGTATTATAAAACTTTTTCACAGTATTAAGTTTTATAAACTAATAAACATGTAAACTTTGGAATTTCAAAGGAAACAATTTTAGTTCAACCTTGGTATATAAATAAGGTATTCAACTATTTTTTTCAAGCAAGGTATTCTACCATTGTATTCAATCAAGATATTCACTCACTGTATTCAACCACTGGATTCAATCATTAAACTTTTGATCAAGCATTTTATTATTATAAACTTCATAACATGTGGTCATGGTGTCCTTTGTTGTAAACGAACTCATACACATCAAGACACAATCATTCATTCATTCTTTCATTCTTGATCATAATCTTGATAACGTTAGTATTATGTGATCACCATGAGGGAAAGCAAGACACATTTGGTTAAGCCAAGGCTGCAGTTAGCATTTTAAATTTGTTTTAGGAACTAACTGCATATTAAGATGCTTTATGACAACATGGATTTGCTGCTAATTAGGGTTACCAGTGTAGGTTATATTAGCCGGGTTACGTCAACACGGAGTTGTTGTTGAATAAATTCAACAGCATGGGCCATGTTGAATGCTTTGGGCCGACTGCCGATGTCACACCTCGAGCCGACGGGCCGGATCGTGTGTCCCGTCGGGCGGAAGGTTCCTGGAGCGTGATATCGGGAATGATAATCGTGATTATCAGATTGTTTATATAGCATCAACATTGAGAATAACTAATGCACAAGTAGCATTAAACTAGGATTACAAAGTTAAATTACAATTGTCACTGTTTGATAATTTAACTGAGTAAACCTATCAAAAGAATCAAATGTTTACTATCTTGTAACTGTACAAGATATCAAAAGTGATTCATAACAAACAGCAAAATGTACGCTTTCCAAAAACTACTAGGTCCTCAAACTGGGCATCCTAGCATGCATTCCTGAGCCTTAGCTTATTCCTGTACGTCACCTAAGAAAGCATGTAAGAAAAAAACAAAGTCAACACAATGGTTGGTGAGTTCATATAGTTTAGTATTTGTAAAATAGCTTTTGCAAACCTTTTCGGTAACAACCTTAACCTCATTAACATAACCTATAATATCCAGCTCGGTATCCTTATATACAGGGCATACGAAAGGGTCGAGCCTACAACCAGCCCAGACGCCATCCCACCACATACTAAACCACATATGACATTGTTGTTAATGATAATTAAGCGTTTTACCTACCATCCAATCCCCTTTCCATCATAGCTTTAAGCGTTCTATTAAAAAGTTTAAATCGCGCACACAATAGCATTTGCAAGTCTAGACTTGAGAGTTACCTTTATGGACAACTGAACACCCTAAGGAATCCAGTATCCGTCCATATCGGAACTAGTTGTGAATCGAAACATCGGTGTTTTGATAAAGGATTTCCCAAGATGACACGAAGTCAACTAAAGAAAACCAGAATCATCCTAGTCGCACATCACAAAATATGGGTGGACAATGAGGAATCATTGTATGGCAAGCACTGAGAGGCCAACAGTCTGCTCCTCAAGGTCCTGACTATGAAGAACACCATATGGCAAGCACTGAGAGGCCAATTAGTCCGGTCTACAATAGCCGATAGCTTTAGCATACAAGTTCATAGCCTGTTGTCTTAGCATTTCAAGCATACCAGAGTTTAAAGCATTCTCAGCATTTCGAGCAATAGAAGCACTTCAAGCATATAAGCCTTTCTGAATTTGAGTATTCAAGCTTTCAAAGTATAGTTGATAAAAGCATTTCAAAGTTTTAGCATTTGTATTATTAAGCATTTAAAAGCTTCTATAGTTTTAAGCAAACTAGTATCAGTGTATGAAGTATTAGCATTAAGAATAAGCGTATAAGGCATTAGCATTAAGGATAACTGTATAAAGCACTAGCATTATGGATAAGTATAAAAGCATTTAAGCATCATTTGAACATTTATTTAAAATGTATAAACATGCTTCTCAGTCCCGTAGTAAAATCAAAATAGTTTGAAAAGAGACAAATGAACTCACCTGTGTTGCTAAGTATGAATCACAAAAGATAATGCGCGCTCGTTAGTTGTAGCTTTAGTATCTTCAACACGTGAGTTGTTTTAAGAGATTCGAATACTATAAGCCTTTATAATAGACGCAAACTAGGGTTTTGGTCTCGGCGTGCAACTAAGTGTCTTATGTTGCTAATGAGTTTCTATGATCCTTTCTAACTAATCTAATACATTACCCGTTTGTAACCCTTGTCCCTTATGTAGTGGCTATTAAACCTTAGCTATGTAAGGTTTATGTTAATTGCATTCAAAGTCTTTAATTAAAATATTTTGATTAGTTCATTCAAAGTTAAACCGTTAAGTTAAAAGCATTTAATTAATTTAAGGAAGTTTATCATCAATTTCATTTATTAAAACCATAATTTATTTTAAGAAAAATCATAAGTTAGCTTGTTAGACTTTGGTTAATCTAATTTGATCAACTCTAAGTCTATGGTTAAGTCTTAGTTTCCCTTGGTTCTTTGATCATTCGTGAGTACAACTTAGCTTAGAAGTTCCATGGAACTATCTAACTTAGTTGTATGAGGTATGATACTTACTAAGTATTGGGTGTTAATAATGAATTAACACTAACACTTAGTTGATTCCTTGATTCTTTGCAACTTATACTTTATGCTAAAATAGTTAAAACCCTTGATGTTGTTGCATAAATCTTTGCTTAACTTTAATCCCATTTGGTAGATAACATCTATGTCCACATCTTATCTTAGTTTAAAGAGATGGATTATTGAAGCCAATGGTTTAGATGAGGCACAAAACCGAATTTGCATTTAAAAACCCGAATAGGTTTTTCTCATGCTAACACACACCCATTCAACCCATGCATGAAAATTTACGTGACCCCCCGATGCATATCATGCACCCAAAACACCTTCATAGTGATTTGTAGTTCACACCCAAGTCCTTAGCCGAAGGGGCCCTGGCCGGATCAGCTGGGCCGAAAGAGAGTGACTTGGCCGAATGTGGTTCCATCCGATTGAAAGCCTAGCCGACCGAATGTGAGTTTGAGCCGAAGGAGGTAGCGTGAGTAAGGGGTGACCCAATCGAATAGCAGCCGAACGAAAGGCTCAGTTGGCCTTGGCCTTTTGGCCTTGGCCATTCGTCCCTAAGGTGGTTCGGTCGACAGCAGCTGGCCGTGTCCTTTGGGTGGGCCGGCCATTCGGCCTAGCTGGGCAAAGCTCATTCGGCCGGTCGAGCCTATCACTAGGCAGCCATGGTTTTACAAGGCAACGACTAGGTATTGGAATGAAGCTTGTTCCTACTTCATTCTAAGTGTATTTGGGGAGATTTCCCTAATGTTTGGAAATGTTTCAACCGGTCAAAGATGTGGCCGATTATATGGTTTTGAAAACCCTAAAACTCGAATTTAGAATTCGTTTTTACCTCGATTCAGATGGTTCTTGGCTCAGATCGTTTGTACTTTCAAGATCTACGTGAGGTGGTGGTCGTTTAGACACCAAAATGGCTTGATTTGGTTGAGAAATGAAGAAGATAGAGTGAGGGTTTCTAGAGAGAGTGTAGAGAGAGAAAGTGACGATTTTGGGGTGATGGTGGCTGGTAGGTGGAAGGGTAATGGGGAAATAAATGCCCCATTTAATTCTTTCAACTACCCGCGTGTTCGGTCTCGTTCGGTTTCGCTCGGTTTCGCATAAAACGTCGGTTTTCCTTCGTTTTCGTAACGAAACGTTACGGTTTTAAAAGCAAAGTTTATAAATTTACTTTAGATGTTAATTTCTAGTAAATTAACTAAATATCTTCCGTTTATTTAAATTTTCAGAAATTATTTAATTTACCGTTTAAATCGAATCGTATAGTCGTCGTGCGTATTCGTTCGAATCGTCACCCGTACAAATACGACGATAACTACACTTTTCAATATGGTTTTCTAATTATTGGACATCATTCAGAACGTTAAACTTTCAGATATATTGGTACAGATTATTACCTATACGAATAATCCGTCATTTTAGCATTCCCATAACGACGTCCGTTATCGTTTTGTTCTGTTCAACCTTGCATACATTTATACATAATATCATCCTAGCAAGCATTTATGTGCCAGTTCAGTGTTTTCTGATATGTTTTTGACTGTTAGACTGTGAGTTTGAATCAGGATGCCGAAACAATTGCATAATACTTTTGTGTCAAGCATTACATGATAATAGCATACAAATAGTTCACATAGTTTGTACTTGAGTTACTATGCAAGTTACTGTGCAGATCACTGTTCCGGTAGCGTTTCCGGCACTGATGTTACAGCTGATCTAACTCCAAATGTAATTTGGGACTTGATCTTAAGTTGGCATATTTTAGGGAACAATCTAGACTGACCTCATTCATTCTTTTACTTGATGTTATTTTGTGTTACAATTATCCATGACACATGTATACTATGTTTTATTCATGTTGTTCAAACTTTATTCATGTTGTTCATAAAATTTACCCTTACAATTTTATTTACTAAACTATGGTTATCACCGACTACTTGTATGTGACAGGTACTTTTCACGTGTTTTAGGTAATCAGTGATATGATATTTCAAGGACAACTAAGGTGACCTAGTTAATATAGAACAAGATCAATAAACACACTAGGATGGATTAGAAACTCATTTAAATCCTTGTTGTTTAATTATCTTGTCTGTTCTTATTTTGTAAACAATACTTTTGAGGTCGGTTAGTTGTCATTCTTTTGGTAGATAGTTAGAAAGCTTGTAATCAAACCATGTTTAACATTATGAAACTTTGTAATCATTGTGGTTGTTCTGTCAATACTTGTGCATGATTAAACCATCGATCGTCATCGCGCGGTGTATTCCGCATGCGGTGCAGGGGATGTGATAGGTTGGTATCAAAGCCAAGGTTGTAGAGAACTAAGAAAAAACCAAAAGTTAATGGCCTAGACTATAACCTAAGCTACCCCATTTGACTAAGTGCTATAGGCTTGAGCATACTTAGGATCTAAGTAAACTTGAGATAACATTAAGTTTGTGTTAAGCTTGGAGATCTTAGGGAAAAAATTTTTCAAAGTTACTTTTCAAAATTAAGGAATTTGGAGTTGAGATTCTGTTATTTTAGGATCCAAAGTAAATTCCTCAATGTCTATTCATCAAAGGATTTCGGAGGCAAAGATCTATATTGTTAGTATCTTTGATCTAAAATTCTTAGCATTCTTACATATTTAGAACTTCATTAATAGGAATCTGTGTTATCAGCATTCTTAAATTGAGGTTCTCAATAGGAATCATAATACTCAATATTGTAAGTGTTGAGAGACTGAATATTCCAGGTTAGAGTCTTAATTTCAAGTAAATCAAAACTATGGTTTTCATAATCATAAACATAGTCATAGTTCAAGAAAAAAACCCTGAACAATTGTGGGATGGGATCCTAGCTTCAAATACAAACGACGGTCTAGTTCTGGCATACTGAAGTGGTGGTGGGCTGGCGGCTGGGCTTGACTCTACGTATGCCCTATATATAAACTTTCAGTATGACAGGGGGAATTTGACGTGACTATTTGAAGTGAAGATGATGAAGAAATCAACAAGATTGCCCGAGTCCTCTCTCTTCACATGAAGGAGTTTATCCCAGGAATGGTCACTGACATCACCATAAACCTGCAGGGAAGTGGTGGTGACTCAGCAACCAACAACTCAAACACCAGCGATACTGGAACTGCTACTTTCACTTTCAAGCAGTTCAATGATGCTTAGCCTCCTAAGTACGCCGGTACTGAGGGTGCTACAAGCCTACTACAATGGCTTGAGAGCATCAAGGACATTCATGACTTCACCGGATGTCCTATACACCTCAAGGTCAAAATGGCCTCAAGTGCTTTTCACAAAGGCGCCCTGATTTGGTGGAACTCTGAGAAGAACACCAGAGGCCGGGAAGTTACTTTGGCCTTACCATGGGAAGACTTTAAGAAATCGCTCGTGGAGCAATTTTGTCCTTACCATGAACTGAAGAAACTAGAAGCCGAGATGTGGAGTCTGGCTCAAGATAGTGGTGAAAATGCAAAGTGCACAACTCCCTTCCATGAGTTGTGCATCTTGGTTCCACACTGGTTACTCCTCTATCCAAAAAGATAGAGAAGTACATCGAGGGACTGCCCCTAGTTAGCAGAGGAAATATCAGGGGAAGTAGCCCCACCACGTTGGAGGCGGCTATTCACTAAGCGAAACTCTAACTAAGGAGTATGTCAAGGGGCTACTCCACAGGAAGGGTGCAAAGGGGGATAAAGTTTAGCACAATAGGAAGCCCGAACAACAGCAACTGAAGATGAAGAAACATAAGACAATCAAGAACTATGTAGCCGCAATTGTAGCTGCACCAAGACAAGTTACACCAATCACTGTTGTTCCACCAGCTGCTGTGGCAAGAAACCATACACTGGCAAATACCCGCAATGCCCTAAGTGCTGGTATCATCATCTCCCTACCCTTCCATGCCAACATTGCACAAAGTGGGGAAGGTACGAGCACTTGGCGGCAACGTGTCGTGCCACAACTTTTGCTGCCACTACCATTGCAACTGTTCCTGCTATTACAAGTGGAAAAGCTTGTTACAACTGCAGAGCATAGGGACACTTCAGAAACCAGTGTCCATGTCTCAACAACAACACAGCTTCCACTGTTTGTGCTTTTGTCATCGGAGCAACCGAAGTACGCAAGGAGCCAATAGTCATCACAGGTACTTTTCTCATCAACAACCATTATATTTCCATATTGTTTGATACTGGTGCAGACAAAAGTTTTGTCTCTTCTACCATTGCATCATTATATGGTATACAACCATGAGTACTTGCTACCCCATATACGGTAGAAGTGGCTGATGGTAAGAACATACTTGTAAAATCTGTACTTTGTGGTTGTGAACTCATGTTGAATGATCATTCGTTCACCATCGACCTCATTCCAATGACAGTTGGAAGCTTTTAAGTGGTCATTGGAATGGATTGGTTATCAAAACATAACGTTATAGTCATTTGTTCGGAAAAATTACCTGGATTCCCCTACCGTTTGGCGAAATGATGAGAGTATACAGCGAGAAGCCATGCCACAGATTGAATATTGTGTCGTGCATCAAGGCGCGGAAGTACCTGAAGAAGAAATATTGTGCCTTCTTGGCACATGTAACGGAGAAGAAATTTGAGAAGCAGACGTTGAAAGACATGCCAGTCATTAGAGATTACCCTGAAGTAATTCTAGAACACTTCCCCGGACTACCACTAGTCCAACAAGTGGAGTTTCGACTCGATCTCATCCCTAAAGAGAACCTAGTGGAGAAGTCACCATACCGGTTAGCACCATTTAAGATGCAAGAACTGTCTAGTCAGCTTCAAGAACTTCTACACAAAGGGTTCATTTGACCGAGCTACTCACCATGGGGAGGTCCGGTTCTCTTTGCCAAGAAGAAAGACGGTTCGTTTGGTATGCGCATTGACTACTAGGAACTGAACAAGTTAACAATCAAGAACAAATATCTTCTGCCCAGGATCGATGATCTGTTTGATTAATTACAGGGAGAAACTTGCTTCTCTAAGATTGACTTACGATCTAGGTATCACAGTTGAGAGTAAATGATAAGGATATACCAAAAACTGCGTTTAGGACTCTATATGGGCACTACGAATTTATTCTAACTAACGCGCCAGCAGTGTTCATGGACTTGATGAATCGGGTCTGCAGGCCTTACTTAGATTAGTTTGTTATTGTCTTCATTGATGATATACTAATTTATTCTAAGTCGGAACAGAAGCACGAGAGTCATTCGAGGACAATCTTAGAACTACCAAGAACTGAACAACCTTATGCCAAATTCTAAAAATGTGAATTTTGGCAAAAGGAGGTTCATATCTTAGGTTATGTTATCAATAGGTATGGGATACATGTAGATCCAGCGAAAATAGAAGCAATTAAGAACTGTACTACCCCAGCCACTCCAATAGAAATCCATTCATTTCTGGGTCAGGAAGGTTACTATCAAAGGTTCATTGCGAACTTTTCAAGGATTTCCTTGCCACTTACAATACTAACCTAGAAGAGTCAAGTGTTCATATGGGGGCAGAAATAAGAAGATGTATTTCAACCTCTTAAACAAAAGTTATGCAACTCCCTTATTCTTAGCCTTCCAGAAGGCAATGATGATTTCATTGTCTACTGTGATGCTTCAAACCTTGGTCTCGGTTGTGTACCTATGCAATGAGACAAGTTCATTGCGTATGCTTCAAGACAACTTAAGGTTCATGAGAAGAATTATACTGCTCATGACCTTGAGTCAGGGGCAATGGTTTTTGCACTGAAGATTTGGAGACTCTACCCTTATGGCACCAAATGTGTCATATACACGGACCACAAGAGCCTACAACACATTCTCAATCAGTTAGAGCTCAACGTGAGACAGAGGCTTTGGGTTGAGCTGCTAACTAATTATGACTTCGAGATTCGCTACCATCCGGGTAAAGCTAATGTGGTGGCGGATGCTCTTAGTCGCAAGGAACCAATCAAGCCATTACGTGTTAAAGCTATGGAGATCAACACTCAACCAAACTTGAAAGACTTGATTCATATTGCACAACAACAGGTGGTGATCAACAATCAGCTGAAGACAGAATTAGATTGCGGAGTTGAAGGTAAACTAGAACCTTGATAAGATGGGGTTCTATACTTCAACGGTCATATTTAGATCCAAAATTAGAGGAATTGGGCACTCTCATCTGTGATGAGGCTCATAAGTCACGATATTCAGTTCATCTGAGAGCTAACAAGATGTATCAAGACTTGAGAATGTCTTATTGGTGGCCCGGGATGAAAAAAAGACATAACCCTATATGTAGGGAAATATCTAACATGTTCAAAAGTCAAAGCAAAACATTAGAAACCCTCAGGACTTCTGCAGCAACCTGAAATTCCTCAATGGAAATGGGAACAAATTTCAATGGATTTCATAACCAAGTTGTTGAGAAAGCCGCGAGGATTACAAAATAGAAAAGTTAACCACATTATACATCAATGATATCATTGCGCGTCATGGTACAACAACATCAATCATATCCGATTGTGATAGTCGTTTCACTTCTTCCTTTTGGCAATCATTGCAAAAGGCTTTAGGAACCTATGTTAACCTTAGGACGGCGTATCATCCCCAAAGCGACGGTCAAAGTGAAAGGACTATCCAGACACTCGAGGACAAGCTTCGTTCTTGTGTGATTGATTTTGGAGGAAGTTGGGACACTTATCTTCCACTCATTGAGTTTTCATAAAACAATAGATACCACATGAGCATTCAATATGCACCATTTGAAGCTCTATATGGTAGGAAGTGGCGATCACCGGTCTGCTGGACCGAGATTGGTGACTCACAGGTCGTAGGGCTTGAACTCAATCAAGAAACAATCGATAAGATCTCAATCATTCAATCAAGGCTAAAGGCCGCAAGAGATCGGCAAAAGAGTTATGTTGATCGGCGTCAGAAAACGCTTGAGTATCAAGTCGGTGACGGAGTCTTACTCAAAGTTTCTCCCTAGAAAGGCGTTGTCCGATTCGGGAAGAAAGGGAAACTTGCACCGAGGTACGTTGGACCCTTTGAAATCCTAGAAAGGGTTTGTCCCGTAGCCTACAAACTTAAACTTCCAATCGAGCTAAGCAATGTTCACGATACATTTCATGTGTCTAATCTTAAGAAATGCTTAGCTGATCACGATGTTCAAATTCCACTGGAAGACATTCAAATTCAGAACAATAGGCAATTATTTGAGCGTCCAGTCGATATCATGGATCATGGAGACAAGAATTTTAAACGTCACTGTATTCCGATCATAAAGGTACGATGGGAAGGAAAACGTGATGCAGAGTTCACCTGCGAAGGTGAAGGCCAAATGAAGCTAAAGTACCCTCATCTTTTTATAGGATCTTTAGCTAGTTAATTCCGGGACGAAATTTCCTCAACTTGGGGAGACTGTAACATCTGTACAGTAATCGTTGGTACGGACGACGCTTGTAAGTACATGTATGTAATTATAAGATAGTTTGTAAATACATTGTGTATATTCATGTTTCAACAGGTACAACAGTTTGTACACACTACAACTGAGACATGAGATTTCTCTCAGTAACGAGGAAATCTGATGTCTGACAGCATACATTCATAAGTCATGTAATCCAAAACAACCAAATTATGAAACATAAACGTTGTGAGAAAACAAGCTCAAAATAATCAATGATAACATTATGGAATATTAAATTAACAGTGTATTTGTGGGGATAACGATTTGCAGGAATATATTTGCGGGTTTAATATTTTAAAAGATATCTTATAATTAGAAAACTAAAACATAAATTAAAACAACCGTCGTGTTTGTACGGGTGACAATTCGTACGAATACGCGCAAAAATTATACGTTCTGACGAAACAGTTTAAATAAGCGATTTCGAAAATAAATTAATAATAATATTTCACGTAAGATATTTAATAGGAATTACCACATTAAAAGATAAAATGAACCATATTTAATAGAAACGTAATAGTTACGTTATATTCGTAATAAAACGCGTCAACGCCAAACCGATCAAACACGAACGCACGGGAAACCATCTTGGGTATAAAAACCCTTAATTTCTCTCCTACCCCACATTGAATGCAGCTCTATCTTCTTTCTCTCTCTACATTCCCGTTTTGTCTCTCTTTAGAAATTCACCAACAAAACCCACAAGCTACCATAGCAAAACTCCACCAAATCTAGCAAATAAGGTGTCCAAACGTTCATCTCAATGAAAGGAAGTTGAAAGTAGAAAGCATGTGCCCTAACTCGAGCTCAATCGACTGAAAATCTAGTGAGAAGGTTCGTATTTTTAGGGTTTTCGTCATTTCAGCAAATATTAGTTTAAAACCAGATTTCGAATCTTCAAAACTCATTAACCAGCAACAAAATGATTCTAGCAAGTCTTGGGCTACCTGGATTAATCATGGGAAGGCTTAGATTTGATAGAAGGGTCTAAGGAGATTAGTATCGACACAAGAAACTCACAAGCCTCATAGTATCGATGGGTTAGGTGTTCCAGCACATGTTTCATCGAAACTGATAGGTTCGATGGATGCATGGGGTCCGAACCTAGACGATAATGGAAAGCTCACTAAAGTCCAAGTTCAATGACACATGCACCACGTCGATATGACTAGTGTCAATGACGTAGTATCGATGCTAGAGACAAATGTCAACTGGTAGTAACAACGGAAAGGAACTTGAAACTTCGAAGGGTTAGCATATCGATACTATTGCTCCAAGACTTAAACCATTCCGAATTACCCTTCTAGTTAGCAATACAAGTAGTCATGGAATAGATATTGATCGAAATTGATAGAATCGATGTACTAATGACCCATCGATATTGGTAGTATCAATGGGCAACACAAATGAGTTTTGGTCCATAGTAACAATCTCTACACCCCATTAACAATCCAGATCCATTGATAATACTTAAACAAGGGTTATCCAAGTGGAATGATCTTAAGGGTGGTCGATATTAGCGGGCTAAAACAGAATAGGATCGATGCTAAGGAAGGCTATCGGTACTGATGGTATCGATGGGCCATCTTGGAGCAAACCACCTTTATTGATTGATATTAACAAACTCGAAACCCCTTGCCTTGCCATAAATCATCAATACTAGTCCCTTGAACATGTCCATGTGTTCCAAGACATACCATATCCAAAGATAAACATAAGTTAATGGGGAATCAACTAGGATAACCTAGGGTAGTCCGGTGGGGTGTTAGGATCCTTTAACTCGACACTAGGTATTGATCCTTAGCCATTTAATCAATAAGAGTTCATTATGGTTATTCATTAATCAAATTAACTTATAATAATGCTACAATGATTAAGTTATTGATAACATTGTTATGATAACAAAGTTTACAAAACACATAAATTTCATACTATGCCATGCATGATAAGTTCATGTATGGTTAAGTATGTGGTATACTTCTTAAAAACATTGTAAACATACTTTCTTATGATTTGAAACATAGTTACGATAGTACTTAAATAACTTTTTGTCACACACCGAGCCGGCGGGCTGGATCCACTTTCCTGTCGGGCGGAAAGTTCTCGGGGCGCGATATCGTTTGATAATCACAATGATCACATTGTTTGCATAGCACATGATATAATAACGAGAAATGCTAACATGACAATGATATAGAATTACAAAGTTAAATTACATTGTTTCTTCATAATTTAACCAAGTAAATCTATCCCAAAAGAATCAAAGTGTTTCTATCTTGTAACTATACATGATCTACAAAAGATGATTCATTTTTTTGTCATTTCCAAAATATGCATGACACAAAATGTAGCCAGGTCTTCTAAAAGTCCACTAGCTATGTCCCTGAATGTCTGAATAACTAAACCTGTTCGTCACCTAAGAAAACATGCATTTAAACAAAGTCGAAACAAGGTTGGTGAGTTGATAAGTTTGATAATTGAAAACCTTGAATTGTTCACATACACAGTCACAATATCATACATGTTACTTGTAGATTGTTTGATTCACCCATTCTCACAATGGCCTCTCCATAGTTATACTTACAAGTAGTATCTCATCCTATTAGTTATGTTTATATATAGGGCATATGCAGGGGAACAAGCCCCAGCCACCATCCCACCACATACCTAATGGAACTTAACACCACTTGCAATACAACTATAGATACCCATTATCATTTAACCTGTTCATCCCGTTTGATAATCATCCGTTGTATCATATGTAGAATAATATGTCGAGAGGGGTTTAGTTATCAACCCTAAGTATTGATACACCCTCAGTGTATTAAGGAAATCAGATTAATTTAATCTGATCCTTGTTATTATTCTATTTCTTGTGGGATTAACTGTTATTCACTTTTAAATATAAGAGTGTTAGTTAACCAATTGATATATGTTCCCCACTTGAAGTGCATAGAGCCTAAAAGAAATCCATTGCAATCCTCACGTAATCAGATTACAATGCATCCGATTTACCTCTACCACTTTGTATTACCGTAGGCCTCATCGAAACTGTTACTAAAAATATGACATGAAGGAAAATAAATTCCTCAGTCTACTAGTCAACAGGAAATGATGGATTAGTTACAATGTCACTGCAGATTAATATCACCATGTGCTGCATACCAGACCCTGACTGTTCGTCGCCCTGTCACTGGTCATACGTTACCGGCCAATGATGATTACGATCAACATACTAGCCCTACTAGCTAGAGGTTTGTTAAACCTATGGTACCACTATGCTATCGTCGGTTTAGTCACGTCAAACTAACTGGTCAGAGATTTGTGAAGGGACTTACAATGATCAAACTTGAATACATGGCACATGATTGAAATGATATAATGTAGACAGTTCAATAGTAATCAATTGTATTGTGTTCACCAATGTTGTTTGTTCTCAATATTGTGTGTTCTCGTTGTTAAGAAAGTTGTATAAGATCTTGTCTTATTATACAATGTTAGTTGTTGTGTGAATGATGTTGTTATCATGAAGGTACATTATCATGATTATCATTCTTGTTGTTCCATATAGTCACCCTGTTGCCACTACAGTGTTGTAAGAACTAGTCTTGCTACACTTAGTCGACTCAGGTGGTGGATGATACTTGTTTTGTGTTACCTTGTAAATTTGCACCGAGTTATCAGCTAAGTGTTATAAGAACTTGTCTTATTACACTTAACTAACTCAGATGGCGAATGATATTATGGGGATATATTATCCTCATATCATTCTTGTTTGTCGTTGTCGTCATCATGTTCACCTGTGATAATCTCATTGTTTGTTCTTGTAAGAATAATTAAGCGTTATAAGATAGAATCTTACAACTATGTTATTCTATTGTGTTGATGATTTATGAAGTTATATTATCATATTCATCTTAGTTGTCTCTGTCCTAATATAATCATACAAGCATGCATACAATGATAAACGATAATAAGTCAAGCAATATTATCTAAGTCAAAGTATAAGCAGTATGTTGTTCTAAAACTTTTAAACAAATAAAAGATTTAGCATGTTTCTCAGCCCTGAGAGTTTAAAATCAGTTAATGACTAGAAAAGGGGCATATGAACTCACCTTGTAGTTGTTGTGGTTGACTAAGTATGAACAAGAATGAAGGCGCTCTTTGTTGTACTTGTTGAATTCACGACCCTGTATTTATTTCCCATTGTTTATAACTTGGAAGTATAAGTTGTATGTACTCGAGTGCGTGTGAGTGTTAGTCTTAAGGTTGACTAACACTCCTCGGTTTTGGTCTTCATTCGGCCCTATTTACTTGTTATGCATTTTGATAGCACTTAAACCAATTAGGTTAAAGTTAGAATGCTTTGACTTTTGTTTTATGTTCAACTTGATTTGATGTCCTAATAAGGAGGGTTCTAAGTGAAAAACTTAGGTTTGTGTTATTATTTCTCTCTTTGTCCTAACACTTTAAAACCACTTGTTAACTGTCACACCCCGAGCCGGCGGGGTAGGATCGGGTTTCCCCGACGGGCGGAA
Source organism: Mikania micrantha (assembly GCA_009363875.1). NCBI lineage: Eukaryota > Viridiplantae > Streptophyta > Magnoliopsida > Asterales > Asteraceae > Mikania > Mikania micrantha. The sequence continues at coordinate 72,926,089 of CM018691.1, read as the reverse complement.
GGTTCCCGGGGCGCGATATCGTGAGTGATAATCGTAATGATCAGATTGTTTACATTGCACATGATATATAAATGAGAACTTACTAGAATAAAATAGAATTACAAAGTTAAATTACATCAGTTAAGTTTATAATTTAACAATGTAAATCTACAATAACATCATAAATCTTCAATCTTGTATCTGCACAAGATATACAAAATAACTGTGTATGATGTCCAAAAGTATGCAGGTCCAAAAGCTAGGTCCTCTATCTGTAACCTAGTCCAAAAGAAACAACTCTTCAGTTGACCTGTTCGTCACCTGAGAAGTCATGCAAAAATAAAGTCAACACATGGTTGGTGAGTTCATATAGTTTAGTATTTGAAAATGATTTGAAAATCCCTTTCGGTAAAGACCCTAACCTCATTAACTTCAAATGTAATATCCATATCGGTATGCTTATATATAGGGCATACCCCTGAGTCGAGCCTACAAACCTGCCCAGACGCCATCCCACCACATACTAATACGCATATGACACTGTTGTTAATGATAATTAAGTATTTTTACCCTACACCTCTAATTTAGATTATTCTTTCCAAAATTTGATTTACCTTTGATTCTCTTGAGTTCATCATAGGCACATGATTTCCCAAAAGTCAGTGATGGAAATAAAATGTTCAATATTTAATTTAATAATTAAAAAAAACATTTAAATACAACTAAGACATGATGATTGGGTCTTATTTGACTCAATCAATTAGACTTAGTTGTTGGTGGTTGTCCAAGTTGTAACCTCTCACACGTGACCCACGCCAGGCATAACTCACAAGGAGTATACCTGAACTGACCGGGATTTTAATGTTTTGCCCTTACAGCTTGACCCAATGGTCTTTTGTACATGCGGGGACTTTAAGGATATCCTTTGATTCTTGATCTCTTTGATTCTCTTGATATGACTTTGATATTGATTTCCTTTGATAGTTCATGTTATTGCCCGTATAGCCTGACTACAAGAGTCTTCTATACTTGTGTTACACGTGGTCTTGATTCCCTATACAACTGACATCCACCTTAACTCAAATATTAATGATTTCATTAGATTGTAATGATTTCGTTATTTCAATGATTCACACACATTTATGATTTCTGATTCCTTGAGTCTCTTGATCTTGATCTTTAGAATTTCCATGATTCACAATGATAATTGATTCTTGATTATGATTCTTTGTTCTCAGATCCCACACTGAATTAGATTTCCTTTAAATATGATCTTTTGATTTAGTTACTTTGATTTCACTTTGAATATAGATTCTTGAATTTGAGCTTGATGGACTAAGGGTTTATTTAGAGTTTATATTTAAAGTATTACTCATAAGAGTAATTTAATTAACTTGATAATTTGATCTGTTTAATAGTTACCTAGACAGGAGTCTAGGAGTATCAACAAACATATATATGTAAAACATATAATAAATAAAAGCATTTAAATAAACAGTTTAGAATAAAACAGTTTACGCATGCTTCTCAGCCCCGCGTTTTAAAACAAAAATGTTTAGAAAAGGGGCAATGAACTCACCTGTGCTGCTATGTAAATGAGCTAATACAAAATGCGCGCTCTTGTTGTAGCTTAGGTTTCTTCGGTTCCTGAGTTATTTTATAAGAATTCGAATATAATAAGTACGCGTAATAGTCGTCTTATCTAAGTCTTTGTCTTGGTGTGTGTAACTAAGTGTCCTAGTACTAAGTGTATCTAGAATCTAATCTAACTTAGTTACCCTTTTTATGACCCCAAATCCCATGGTTAATTATAATAACTTACTTTTATATCTTTAGAAATTTCGGCAGAGTTTCCTTTGTTTTCTGTTTAAAATCCAGACAATTATATTGTCTATTTTACAACAAAATCCCAATCAATGATATTATATCTAACTTTTATAACTAAATAAACTTAAAAGAAACCAATGACATTTATAAATGACATTTCAAATTAAACAAGATTTTAGAAATCATTAAATTAGCTTTTATCAATTTATAACACCTTCATTTTAGTTAGGAACATCATTACTTGAGTTTAAGTAATCACTTAAGGTATGATGGGCTTAATTAAGCCCCATTGGGCTCACTTAGGCCCAATAATAAACTTTGATTTCAATTGAATATCCTTGCTTTCTAATTGACCAAGATTCAAATCCTTAAATGGTCTCATGTAGATAATTACACATCTAAGTGAATTATCATTAATAAACATTCCATAATGTAAATGTTGATAACCTAGTTCATCACTTGATCTTAAACCCCTTGTTATTTGTCCTTAATGCTCTCATTTTTAATAACCAATTGTTACCAAAGATTTAGTATCTCATGTCATTCCCATACACACCCACATATTCCATGCACACACATATTTATTTCCATACATGTATGCACCTTTTATGATCAACTTCTCATGAAATGCTAAATTTAATGGTCCATTAATCATTCCCTAGGTTATAACATTAATTTCATTGATCCTAGATCCATATTAACCCCATTAAACAACTCCTAGGTTCGACATGTTGTCCAGGGCAGCAAACCTATGGTCTTAACCCATAGGTTCGGCTGAGTTATACCATCTAAAGGTTCGGCTACATCACAAGTGGTCCTAGGGTTCGGCTGCCATCTACCCTAGGTTCGTGAACTGCATGGTTCGCCATAGGCTCGGCTAGGGTTCGGCCACAAGGAAGGTTCGGCCGGGGTTAGTGAATGTAGCAGGTTCGTGTCAGGTAACCACAGGTTCGTTGCAGAGAGGTTCGTGGCTGATAGGGTAACCACAGGTTCGTTGCCGATCTGATGGTTCACGAGCCTGTATTCTTTCTTCCTTGTTTGCGGCTCCAATCTGTTACAAACACATTCCTGACAATACCTAAACGTGTATACACCTTCATCTAAGTGTTTTAAGTGTTTAATATCGATTATAGTAGCCAAAACCACATGAACTCTTGAAAACCCTATAAAACCGAAATTAAAATGGATATTTACCTTAGCTTTCGTGGATGAAAGTTCACAATACTTGTACTTCTGTAATCTACAAGATGAGAGGATCGTAATGACACCTAGAACACTTGAATCCACTAAGATTTGAGCTTCAAACCTTAGAGAGAAGATTGAATCTTGAAAAAGAACTAGAGAGAGAGGGAGTAGGACGAGATTGAGAGAGAGATGGGTGAAATGGTGGTGGTTGTGGCATTTAATGCCCACATTAAATGTGGGATAAATACCCAATCGTTCGGTCTCGTTCGGTTTCGCGTAAAGTGCCGGTTCGTGTGGTTTTCGCGGCGAAAAGACACGGTTTATAAAATTAGAAATCATTTAATTATTCTGAGTTGTGATTCCTAAAAAATTAAGTAATATCTTCTATTTATTTAAACTTAAAATATTAATTTACTGTTTATATCGAAACGTACGGTCGTCGCGCGTATTCGTTCGAATCGTCATTCGTACGAACACGACGATAACTATACTTTTCAATCTTGTTTTCTAATTAAAGAATATCATTCAGAACATTAAACTTTCAGATATATTCGTACAGATCGTCACCTATACGAATAACCTGTCGATTCAGCATTCACATAACAATATTCGCGTTGTTTTGTTCTTTGAAGCCTCACATACGTTTTTACATAATAAATCCTAACAGAAATCACATGATGGTTCTGTATTGTCAAATAATTATCTGACTCAAGAACCGTATTCTGAACTTTGTTTTCCAAATTGAATCTGAACTGTGCTTTGATAACATGAAATGAAAATGATATACAATTGATAACTGAAATATGTACCTGATTTACAGTTCATGTACTGTAGAGATCACTGTTCCGGTGATGGTTCCGGCACTGATGTTACATTAACATATCCGCAACACCATGTTTTAAGCTTTATGAATCCAAGTCCCAAAACCTTGCCACCTTTGTAGCAACATACCGTAATAACCATGCATGCGTTTATTAGTTTATTTCCAAAGTGTTTGTTTATTTCAATGTTAAATGGGCCGAATTACTAAAGTGGACAGAACTATTTGTGGGCCGAGCCAATAAGTTCCTTGGGCTTAAATAATGGTCCAAACAAATGTCTTGGGCCAGGACAGTTCGCGGGCCGACTAATGTGTGTGATGGGCCGGTTGGTTTTGCTTGGGTCAAATGAGGTTGTGGGCCAGATTAACCAACATGGGCCAAGCAAATGGGCTTAGACAGGTCGAAGGGGAGTGTGGCTCAATTCCAGCGAACCTTGGGATTCCTTTAGCTAGAGGTTCGGCCCTGTTATGGTTCGGTGATGAGGGTTCGGTGGGTCCTGAGGTTCGGTGGAGGAGTTCGTCCATGACAATAGGTTCGTGGCCATGTAGGCTCGGTGATAGTGCAGGTTCGCAGGTCATGGGTTCATTCCTGTAGAGTTCGTGAACATGGGAGGTTCGGCTGATCGAAGACTGGTCCAGCATGGGTTCGTGAGACCTTGGTTCGTGGGTGGAGACTTAGGCTGCTAGCGGGTCGGCTGACATGGAGGTTTGCATGGCTGGTGAGGTTCGGCATTGGTGGTCCGCAGCAGGGGTTCGGCTGATGGTGGTTCGCAGCTCACAGGTTCGTTGGTCCTAGGTTCGGCCTCCCTTGGTGCCCAGCTCCACCCAGATTCGGCTGGTCGAAGGTTCGGCCAGCCCAGTTCCTTCGCACACCTGCATCTGCTCACCATCATCTTCGAGTTTTCTGTTGTTGCAGGGTTGTTCCCATGTTGGTGGTATGACAGGAAAAGTTTTCGAGGGTGTAGGATTCGAAGGGGTTGGTCTAAAACCGGTTAAGGTTTAGTGAGACAAAACAAGAGTGAAAACCCTAAATTTTCAAACCCTTCAAGCTTCTTTACCTCGATTTCGGCTAGACAACTTCTCAGATTTGTTGTACTTTCTTGTAGAGAACGTCGAGAGCTTCGTTTAGGCTCCAAGAACACTTGATTTCATCAAGAAATGGATGAGTTATGGTGATTTGAAGCTTGAAAATGGTGGTGGGAGAGGAATCCGGAAATGAGAGTTAGAGAAAGAGAGAAGATGGTAGAAATGAGGAAAAAGCCCTCATTTAGGGTTTTTATACTCCGTGCGTGTTCGGGTTCGTTTCGTTTGCTCGGTTCGCGCATTCGTTGCGTTTCCGGAACGTTACCCGCGTTTTACGCATTTAAAAATAAAAAGGATTTATTTTTAAGATTTTAAAAGATGGTTATTCCTAGTAAATTTTCTAAATTTGTTTTTGTTAAATTATTTTATCGAAAACGATTATTTTAACTGTTTCGTCAAGTCGCGTCACCTTCGCGCATATTCGTTCAAATCGTCATCCGAACGAACACGACGATGGTTTTGCTTTCTGATTCTTGTTTTCTACTTTTCAGTCATCATTTCAGAACGTTAAACTCACAGATATGTTTGTGTGAATCGTCACCCACGCAAACACACTGCCAGTTCGTTAATTTGCAATAACACTGCATTTATGTTTTGAATTGTGTTTCCTCACTGACGAACTCAACTAAACTTCTTGTTTTCACGTTGTTTTCATATTGATTTATCGGCCATCTGATTCTTGTAATCTATGGATATCAGATCGCAACCGATATGTTCTTGTTGTTTACTTGTACATGTTGTTTCTCTTGATTCGTTGTACTTAGGTTTTCGCCTAAATACATACAACTATTGTTTATCGTGAATTGTTGTACTTACAGTATTTACTTATATACATACAACTGTTTCTTGTTTTTCTGAGTTATGTTATCACACACACTGTTCATACGTTGTATTTACACACAGTAAATAGTGAAAGTACTCATACCGTACGGACTTGCCGGATGATCAGGTACTGGTTGTCACACTTTTATAATTAAATGATAATCATTATTGGTTGAGCTTAAGTTGGGAAGCAAATGGTTATGATACGTAAGATACTAAACACAAAAAGATAGGATGAATTGAAATCCATAGAACAATATGAACATGTACTCATAAGTCCACAGGAATCTAAAAACAATCAAAGTGCAACAACAAGTGAGGGCATCGATACTCAATCATAGTTCATCATAGTTCATTGCACACTTGATCAAGGTGAGAACATAGCCCCTATTTTACTGTTTTTACAACTGTTTTGGGGTGGAACATGTGATCAAAGGTTTTCATTGTACAATCTTATCTAGTAAGTGTTATAAAACTCTTTCACAGTATTAAGTTTTATAAACTAATAAACTTGTAAACTTTTGGCGGCTACTTGTTGCTTGTAATCTCTGTTGAATCTGGGCTATCTTATCAGTAGTCTTGTAACATCACTGTATTTCCGGTCGTCCGTACATCCGTACGATTGTACTGTTATGACCAGATATAATAATTATTAATGATAATGAATTACTGGATTCATTATTTGATGATTATCACTGTTATTGGTATACATATTTAGAACATACTATACGCGTAAACCATGGAAAGTTTAGTTGTAAACCAACTAAACAAAACCAGAGAGTTTATCGCAGTTATATTGTTGATGATTATGGAATTGGATTGGAATGGAAAGGAACTAGGAGTTTGTTTGTTGTTTGGTTACTAAACATAGTCAAGGACACATGGTCATGATTTATCGAAATAGCGGTGGGACGGTGTTGGGGAGGTTGTGATCTACCCCTGCATATGCCCTATACATATGCATATTTCGGTCTATCATGGATGTGTCAGTCACTTGGTTTAGTGGGTTTTGGATTGGGAATTGTAACATTAAAGATAATAAAATGATTAAAATAATAATGCGATGGTCAGGTTACGAACTCAATTTAAACACGAATATTAATTCAGAAATATTAACTTAATAAATGTATTCGCGTGGGTGACGATTCACACGAATATAATTATTAAGAATAATATTCTGAAACGATATTCCATAAAATATAAATCAAATCGAAATACGATACGAGCGTCGGATTCGCAAAGATGACGATCTTTACGAATACGTACGCAAGTAATGTGTTTCAACTAGAAAATAAAATAATATTCAACGATAATAAATTAATAAATGGAAATTTATAACGTTTATTAGGAAACACAACCTAAAAACAAAACCGAATAAATCGTGTTATTTAAATAAATAAATTAACGAAAATGAAACGGAATCGTTCTACGAAACAATTTATTCAAAATCATTTTATTTAAAAACGAAACTTATTTATTTAAATATTTTATGCTTTGAATATGTTTTACGTTAAAAACTGAACATTTAATACGAGTTATCGCGATAAAAACGAGACCGAGCACACGAGGAGAACCCGGGCTATAAAAGCCCACTCTTTCTTCTTCTTTCTCATTTTTCAAGACACATTTCTCTCTCTAAACTCCCAAAAACGCACCCTCTCTCTAACTTCTCTCTAGCTTTTCTCGTTCGTTACTCAACGGATTCGCGAGATCTTGGTGGCTAGACGACCGCACGATCGAGGGGAAGAAGAAAATACCAAGAAACTTGGCATTCGGTGGACGTTTTGAGGTAAATCTCAGATTTTAGTTTCGGTTTTGTTGGAAATCATGAACCTTATAAGTTGTTGATGATATAACCGGTTGAACACATTAAAAACACTAAAAACAAACTTGTATGATGGAGGGTAAGTCATGGGATTCGATCTATAACCTTAGGAACGTTCAAGGGAGGAGATGGGTAAAGGTTGGCTCGAGAATAATAGATGACGAACCTGTAGCTCAGCCCTAGCCGAACCTGTGAAGTCTATTGACAAACCATGCTGAACGAACCTGGCATCATGAAATCTTGTTCAGCGAACCTGTGTGCATGGGACTCGAAAATTCCTCAGCTTTGGCGAACCTGTTGCATCACGTGGCCAGACGAACCTTGGGTATGGTGTACAGGTTGGCGAGCCTTGATGCTCTAGCCGAACCCTTGGAGTCCACAAACCCTGGTTGCCCGGAGCCTTCCCAGCCGAACCATTTCTGAGTAGCGAACCTAAGGGAGACATGAACCTTATGCATCACGAACCTGTGAACACATGGGTCACCGAACCTTCGCTAAACTACGAACCTGGGTGGGCCGAACCCTACCCAGCGAACCTTCACCTAACCAGCAAACCCATTTAGCTGACCGAACCTGCTTGGCAATGATGCAGCGAACCTTTGTGTCACGAACCTCCTTGTAGCCGAGCCTTAGCACTCCAACGAACCCTAGGTCTGTAGCCCATCCAATTGGCCGAACCTTGGGCCTATTTGGGCCGAACCTAGCCTGAAACAAACCTAAGTGCTGGGTCGAGTTGTAGCTAGCCGAACCTAGGTATAAAAATGCCATAGGTTCGCTGCCATCTTGAATGATCCAACCTAAGTGTAGAACAAGGGTTAAGGACGAAGAAAACACTATGAGAAATACATTTAATGGACATGCATGCATGAACCAAAATAGTCACCATTTATTTTATTTAAATACATAAGATAAATAATGAGGTTTTATAATAATGTGAACTTGTGGAACTTGAATAGGATTTTATTAAACTTAAAGAGAATTTTATAAATTTGATAATGGTGGTGGAACGAGGAAAATTATGCATGTATGGAGATACGTATGAATAAAGATAATATCTCTATGCTTATTTAAGGGGAAATATACATACGAGCTCACTAGTAACTATCATTATTAGATAATTGAAACTAATAAGTTGAACGACATCTTGATGATGATCCTTGATAAACCTTAAGTGTCATAAGTTAACTTAGAATAAATACGCTAAGTAATTAAACATTTGGGGATTTAAAAAGAACGATTAAATTGAAATGAAATGCGTATGCTTATAAACATTAAAACATATACAGGTGATTGAGTTGTTTGTGACTTATATTACGCGAGCGCGCATCCTACTAAAACGCTGATCCTAAGGACTCAGGTGAGTTCTCATACCCTCCCTTTTTAAACTGTTTTGTTTTAAAACTCGGAGGTGAAACATGTATACCAATGTTAAAAATATTATTTTGATAACACATGGATGACACCTATTTATCAATATGATATTCATATTATGGATTATCACTATTTGTGGATTTTCACTGATTATCATACATCCGTGTAACATTGTTATTGACTCCGGTCAACAACAATGATTACATGTATTGCCACTTGGATTATCACAACTCCATGAATCATTGCCTTTAACTTCGGTTAATTGCATTTGATTTCATGCATTGTCACGTGGGTTGCTTCCACTCCATGGATCATGTCTTTAACTTATGTTAATTACATAAATTCCATGTATTGTCACATATACTCTTTGAGAATATTGATGTTTGAGATTGGTTGAATGGTTATGTGGTTGATTATCTATTATTGTCTATGATTATCTATGATTAACTATGATTAAATTGATTGTGTGATAATGTGTTGGTTATGTGGTTGGATTTTGTGATGGGATGATTGTGTTGGATATTCTCACAGGTACTCATGTGGATTATCACAGAAAACTATAAACTTTTAAACTCATTTTATATAAACACTTTGTGAAACACTTTTAAATATAAAACTTATGATTACTCACCAACTACTTTGTAGTTGACACTTGATTTTCTTACATGTTTCAGGTAATGAAGCTAAGTATGTTGAGGAAGATGAACTTACACTTTTGGACATCATCATATAGGATCTTGGACTTAGCTAATTAACTGAAATTCTGGCGATTTGAATTTAGTTAGATAGCTAATTCTCTTTTGTAATTGATGTAACTAATTCATGATAGACATTATTTTTGTGTATTTAATTTGGTTGATTGAATGATATGTGATGATTTAATTTAGATGCCCACGAGCTTTTGAACAATCTACACATCCCTCGTGGCATCCCGACGTTTCCGCCATCGGTCGGGGTGTTACAAGTCTCCTGAATAAGTTCAGGCCCGGTGATTCTGTTGTCTCCCACTTCGGTCCAACAAATTGGAGACCGACATTTTCTACCATATAGTGCTTCAAACGGAGCACATCCAATACTGATGTGGTAGCTGTTGTTGTTGGAGAACTCAATGAGTGGTAAATGTTTATCCCAACTTCCACCGAAGTCTAGGATGCATGTTCTCAACATATCCTCTAGGGTTTGAATTGTTCGCTCACTTTGTCCATCCGTTTGTGGATGATAAGCGGTGCTCAAGTTTACATTTGTCCCTAAGGATTGTTGCAATGATTGCCAGAATCGCGATGTAAATCGACTGTCCCGGTCAGAATTAATAGACAATGGCACACCGTGCCGTACTACTATTTCATCGACATAGAGTCTTGCTAGCTTTTCTGTCACACCCCCAAATTCCCACTCGTGGTGTCAGTCCACGTGGGTGTGACGTGGCCAGGATCACAACTCATGGTCATATTGAACGACTCTATATGAGTTAACTCAATCATACAGTTTGTAAAATAAGACTAGTTTCATAAGTCAAGCAGCGGAAAAGTTCATCATTAAAGCAGCGGAATTAAGTAATCAGAACTACATTGTTAACATTGTTTGAAATGACAAAAAAAATCAAAACACAAGCCTAGGATTAGAGTCTATATGTATGCAGACTCTCTTGTGCATCTCCATGTGCATCCTAGCTCGTGCTGTTCAGTTACCTGAGAATACATGCTAAAATGTGTCAACATAAAGTTGGTGAGTTCACAGGTTTAAGTATTGGAAAGAAGTAAAACAGTTATATATATACTGGGTATGTTAAATAGTTTTGTTAGATCTACGATCCGTGGAGTGTGTCATGTCATCTTACCGAAACTCGACTGTTTCCATTTGCCTCTGCGGGTCATCGCTAAACCCGACATCAACATCGATATTACACTCGTTATGACATCCTGTCAACGTTGTTGCCGAGTGGGGTTGGTCAAACCCAGTAGTACTACGTAATAACGACTCGTTTGTACACAACTAACGGTAAGGGTGGAGAGGACTTGTTGCGATAATAGTACACTCAAAATAGTTTTTCGACATACCAGTCATATATCTAAAACAGTTGCATAGAATTCTCACCCTAAAAGATTAGTAAAACAGTTAAGAGTAAAAGTGGGGCTGTAAACTCACCTGAGTCTGCTTGAGTGCGTTCTTACGAGAACGGAGTAGCTCGCTGGCTAGTAGTTACCTATATCACATAGGTGTTATAAGTTTGTGATCATATTTGTGTTGGTCTCACAGGACCGTATTCGTGTCTAAACAACTCCTGGTTGTTATGCGGGTCGCGTTGACCGTGGTTGACCGTGTTGGTCGTGTTGACCATGTTTGACCTAACGACCCGTTGGTGAATCGTGTGTCGGTTGTGTATCGTGTAACATTCGTGTAAGTGCTCGTCGGGTGCAAAACGTGCAAGTCGCGTCTATGGACAACTTACTATTTATAGTAAGTTTCCAGTTATGGAAAGTTCACAAAGCGCAACGGTTTTAAAGTTCTAGCATGCTCGTTAGTCCTACATGATCATGTTAACACATAGCACATTATCATACGAAATCAGGGAAGCATATAGGTCACGTTTGTATACCAAAGTTTCCTAAAAAGGAAAGTCTCTAGATCTAGCATGCGCGATATCGGGAACCATCAATGCAGTAATCATATTAAAACATAGTAAATCACTTAGCATGCTCAAATTGCTCATAACATTTCTACATTGGTATATCGTAACATAAAGTTACTAAAAATAGTAATCATGGCATAAACACCACAAATGATCATCCTAAACACTTCTAGTTCATTTTCATATCACATATCATCATAGTAAGTCATTAAACATCATTTAAACATGTTAATCTAAACCAATCCATCATCTAGCTACATTTCAATTTTAAAAGTTACAAAATATAGTAACTATGACTATTATCATACAAATGACCATCCTAATCAATCCTAGACCATTTTTATAACACATAATATCATATTATGCCTTTTAACATTATTTAATCTTTCTCATATAATCAAAATCACCATTTATCAGTATTTAGGCCCCAAAAGTTACTAAATATAGTAACTTGGCTAAATATGACCAAAATCAACTTCAAAATCACATTCCAATCATCAATATCATCCTAAAATCATTCTAATAGCAAATCCTTAAACATTTATGTTGACAATATCATCCATCTCACCATTTTGTAGCTCAAAAGTTACTATTAATAGAAAGTTCATCAAAATCATAGTTTTAACCATATCAAAAAGATCTAATCATGCCATATACTACCAATATCATCGTGTAACACATTTGAACATTCAAAATCATCCCACATGCCATGGATCATACATGCATGTGAGGTTTTCACTTGTTTATGACCAAATCATGAAATCTCTACATACACAATATCATGGATCATCCTAAATCTTCATCTAAACATCATAGATCATCATCAATAAGAGAAACATCAATAAACCCATATTCAAAAGAGTGCAGATTCGTGCATGTGATGCTCATGCACTTGCATGTGTGTTTTAAGCATTGCATGTGTGCTTGTGTGTGCTTTTAAGCTATAAAGGATGTGTTACTACCTTCTAAGGCTTCAAAGGACACTGAGGTGATGCTTATTCAGCTCCTGGAACTCCTGGTTCGTTGGTCTTGACAAGAACAAGAAGATGATGGTGGTGGATGGTGTTCTAGGGGTCTTCCTTCAAGGTTCCCAAGCTTCAAAATAGTCTTCAATGGCTTCCAAGGGGCTGTTACAGGGGTTTTGGAGAAGAAGAGGTCGTCGAATGGCGTGCTTGGCCGAAGGAAATGATTATAAGTGATAGGGTAGGCATAATGGTCTTGGATTTATAAAGATTTGCCGTTTGACACCCGTCGCGTACCGCGACGAAAGGCCAAAAAGATGCTTCGCGATACGCGAAGGAATTCGGGATTCAAACCCCCGCGACGCCTGTCGCGTACCGCTACGGGAACTCCTGTTGGGCCATCGCGTACCGCTATGGGTTCATGAGAAGCCCAATAAGTCTAATTTTGTTGTTTCGAACCGATTTTCGCATATTTCTCGATTACGATTATCGTTTCTCGACCTATAAACATTGTTCCCAATACTTTAGGTTCCCTAGAACCTACGTGCAGTGAAAGTGTATTGTGGTTTCACCAACGTTCGCTATTCAAGACACGTGCGTTGTGTTTTGCGATAATTCCTTGAATTATCGGTGCGTTTGGTCTGTTGTGCCACGTGTCATGCTAAATAGTAGTTATTCTAGTGCCACGTATGAAATAATAATATAAATTATTATTAAAATAAAGTTATTGCTGACCTGGAATTTACGGGGTGTCACATCATCCCCCTGTTAATAGGAATTTCGTCCCGAAATTCAGTTCGTGTCGTCGGTGTTTGGCTAGTTTGTGAACAGGTGAAGATATTTCCCTTCATTTGGTCCTATAGTTTCCATGAAGAATTTCGGTTCACGTCTCGAGCTCCATCGTACCTTGTCTATCGGTATATGACTAAGTTTGAGCTTCCTGACTTTTCGCTCCATAACTCCTATTGATTCCTCAATGAAGTGCGGTTGCTCATCGACTCGGATTTCTTCTAAGGGAATAGCACGTGTTTCGTCGCATGAGCTCTTCTAGAGGTTAGATACATGAAGGGCTTTTGTGTACGTTACTTAGCACATGTAGCAAGTTCAATTTGTAGGTCACGGGGCCTATCCGTTTGGTGTTCTCAAAAGGTGTGATGTAACGAGGATTCAGCTTCCTTTGTTTGCCAATTTGTATAACTCCTTGCCAGGGCGAGACCTCGAGTAACATTCTGTCTCCCACCTGAAATCCCAAGGTTTCACGCCTCTTGTCGGCATAGCTTTTCTGTCTGTCCCGAGCTGTTGCCATTCGTTTACGTATTTGCACGATTTTCTTGGTCGTTTCGTGCACAAGTTCGAGGCTTGTCAGTTGGCTTTCACAACTTCCGCCCAACAAATGAATGATCGACACTTACGTCCCTAGAGTGCTTCGAACGTTGCAGCTTGTATGCTCGTGTGATAAGTATTGTTGTACGAGGACTTAACTAACGGTAAGCGAGTCTCCCAGCTATTGTCAAAGTCATTGACACATGCTTGAAGTGCGTTTTCCAATCTCTGTATAGTTCGTTCGCTCTGCCCATCAGTTTGCGGATGTTAACGGTTCTCATACCCAAATCTCGTGCCCAAGGTCTGATGCTAGGATTTCCAGAAATGTGACGTAAATCAGTTGTCGCGGTTAGAGATGATCAAGATTAGCACTACCCGTCGAGTGACCACTTCCTTCAGGTAAATTCGATTCAGTTTTTCTAGTTTGTCGGTCTCCTTGATGGGTACAAAGTGTGCAAGCTTCGTTGGTAGGTTAATAATTACTTAAACAGTATCGCAACCACTTGCCGTCCTTGGCAGTTTAGTTATTAAGTCCATAGGACTCTACCTCCATTTCCACATTGGTATCTTGGATTGTTGAAACAACCCTAATGGCTTTTGGTACTCCATCTTGACCTTTGAGCACGTTAACCACTTACCCACGTAAGTTGTTAATTTTGCCTTCACCCTCGGCCGCCGATGGGTCGTCTTTAGGTCACGGTATATTGTGTCAGGGACCGGGTGTAAAGAATGTTGGCTCCTTTGAGCTTCATCCATCACTACGCCTCTCAGTCCTCCGTAGTGTGGAATCCAGTTCCGATCCATAAGATAGTAGGTTACGTCGGCCTTCACCTTCATCTGTTTATCCGTGCCACGCAGGGGTAAGTGAGTGAGGTCCTTGACCTTCAGAGCTTCCTGTTGTGTAGTTCGGATTCTGATTGGGTAGCTCCGAGTGAATCGTAAGTTGTAGTGTTCGTACGCCCTTGGTTGTTTCTTTCCGGCTCATCGCGTCGGCTACTACGTTAGTTTTTCTAGTGTGGTACTTGATAGCACAATCACAATCGCCTATCAGCTAGTCCCATCTGAGTTGTCTCATGTTCAGTCCCTTCTGGTCGAAGGTGTGTTGCAGTCTCTTATGATTGATGAATATCGTGCATTTCGTGTCGGATAGGTAGTGTCACCAGATCTTTTATGCGAGCACTACGGCTCCCAATTCCAAGTCATGAGTCGTGTAGTTCTTTTCGTGCACTTTCAATTGTCGTGACGCATAAGCTATCACCTTCTCGCGTTGCTTCAATACACAACCGAGTCCTTGTTTTGATGTGTCGCGATAAACTACAAAGTCTTCGCACCCGTCCGGTAGTGATAGAATAGGTGCACTGCACAATTTCTGCTTCAACAAGTCGAAAGCATCTTCTTGTTTCTCTCCCCATTCGAATTTCTTGTCTTTGTGCGTAACGGAAGTCAATGATTGTGCAATCTTCAAGGATCCCTCAATAGATAGCCTGTAGTATCCGGCCAATCCCAGAAACTGTCGCACCTCAGTCGGAGTCTTTGGTGCTATCCAGTTCTTAATGGCCTCGATCTTGGCTGGATCTACGTGTATTCCTTTTGCGTTTACTACGTGTCCAAGAAACTGGACTTCGCGAATCCAAAAATCGCATTTGGAAAACTTCGCGTATTGTTGTTCCCTCTTCAGTAGTTCCAAGACACGCTTTAAGTGGTCGGCGTGTTCTTCTTGGGTCCTGGAGTATATCAGGATATCATCTATGAACACGATTACGAATTTGTCCAGATACGGCTTACACACCCGATTCATGAGATCCATGAATACTGCCGGTGCGTTGGTCAGTTCGAAGGGCATGACCAAACATTCGTAATGTCAATCTTGCGTCCTAAAGATCGTCTTAGGAATGTCCTTTTCTTGTATCCTCGTTTGATGGTAATCGGATCTCAAAACGATCTTCGGGTAATAGCTTGAACCTTACAACTAGTCTAACAAATCGTCCATTCGTGGTAATGGTATCGATTCCTGTTTGTCACCATGCTTAACTCTCGGTAGTCGATACACATTCGGGAATACCTGTCTTTCTTTCTCACAAGCAGGACTGGTGATCCTCATGTTGATAATCTTGGTCTGGTTAACTCTTTGTCTAACAACTCTTGCAATTGATTAGTCAGTTTCTTGCATCTTAGTTGGTCCAATTGGTATGGCGCTTTGACGGTTAGTGCGGCTCACGGTGTGAGTTCTACCTGAAACTCCACTTGTCGCTTTGGGGTAGTCCAGGTAGATCTTTGGGAAAATTACAAACAACTTCAATATCCTCCATCTTCCTTTCCTTCTACGATTGTTTCGTGATACGAACTAATATCGTTGAGTATCCTTTCTGTAGGTACTTGCTAGCCTATGACATGGTGTTTCGCGTTATTCTCCGTCGTTCTCTCTGAATAGGGATCTGATTTCCATTTGACAACGTAACATTGATCTATCTTCTTATTGCACACACTCTCTGCTTGGTCTATAGTTACTAGTCTGTCCCCACCACTGCATCAAAGTTTTCGGGACTTACTGAAATTAGGTCGATCTCAAATTCGTGACCCGTCAACACCAAGGCGCATCCTTTGAAAATGTGTCGTGTCTCAATCAGCTTACAGTCGGCTAACTCTTATAGTCTAAGGATGTCGGGGTAATGTTAAGCATTTTACTAAATTCGCTAAGCATCAGGCTACTCTTAGCACCAATATCACATTACATACTAGCATATGCATTATGTAAAAGGAACGTACCGGTCACGATGATGGAATCGTCTTTTTCTTCTTTGGAGTCAATTACAAATGCATGGCCTGTTGTCACGCTTTCTTTTTCCTTCAGCTGTGAGCAATCCCTGCGCCAATGCCCAGGCTTGCCACACCTATGACACCCTTTAATGATATTCTGGTTGTCTTTGCTATCAACCGGCTTGCGTCTATACTCCTTGGCCATGTGACCGTTTCTTCCGCATTTCCGACATCGATAGCGTTCACACTGGCCATTGTGATGATAGGGGCATCTGTTGCACTTAGGGTATTTCCCCTGGTAGACATTCTTTCCCTTGGTGCTGGATTGTGTAGCAGTAAAGTCGCTAGTTGTTGCTGACTGGTTATGGAGTTGAAATTGTTGGGAAGAGGGAGTTTGGTTGTGACTAGGCTCCCACTTGCGCTTGCAATCCTGAGGCTTCAGGTGTTCACCCCTCTTGGGTAACTTACCCTGTGCTACCGCTTGGTTAGTCATATGGTGAGCCAGGCAAATAGTGGGTTGAAGGAGAGTGGGGTCTATCATGATAACCAAGCTTTGGATCTGTTCGGGTAATCCACTGACATACGGCTCAATCTTTTTGTATTTCGGGGTCACCATTTC
The DNA here is from genome assembly GCA_009363875.1 of Mikania micrantha. Lineage (NCBI taxonomy): Eukaryota > Viridiplantae > Streptophyta > Magnoliopsida > Asterales > Asteraceae > Mikania > Mikania micrantha. The sequence continues at coordinate 72,908,887 of CM018691.1, read as the reverse complement.
TGGGCATTGTTTACACCATTCGTGAAATCGAGTGGTGTACTGTTCGATTTCAGATCCTTCCATTTTGTGATTCCAGAACCCCTCCAGTTTCTTGATTTCGTTCTGTGGACAGTATTCTTCCTTCAACATTTTGACGAAATTTTCCCAGGGAATTGAGTTAGCAGTCTCCAGACTCAGTGTCTGGACATGCGAATTCCACCAAGTGAGGGCTTGTCCTTCTAGAGTCCCGGTAGCAAATTTCACTTTGTCTTCTTCATAACACTTGCACATGTGGAAGATTGATTCGGCCCTCTTAACCCATTGGAGCAGTCCTACCGCTCCTTCTGATCCCGTGTATGGTTGAGGATGGTAGCTAAGGAAAGTTTTGAAGGTGCATCCTCTTGAGCTGTTGTTGTGAGTCTCACTTCCTGTCTCACTGTTTAAGCATGCAGCCTCGTAATCCGTAATGGCTTTGTTAACCAGTTGTTCTACCATGGCCTCGACAGCCGCAGAATCGATTGACGGGTTGTCAGTGCGCACATACGTTCCTTGACCATCCATTTGTTGGTATCTATATACAATAGATATTGTATTACTCACTGTTAGAGTTATTGCGTGTAAGCATGTGTAGGGAGGAAATATATCATAAGCTTAAGATATCATTTCAAAAGTAGGATCGTAGGTTTGACGAGATTACTACTACCGAAATGATTTGTATGAGCACAACTCGCTCATATCGGTTCTAACAATAGTACAATACTATATATAATAAAGAAATAACCTACTCGGTGGAAATAGTGGAGCTCGAATCTCCACTTTCAGAGGTGTACTATACAGTTTCCCTGATGGTTATAGCTTATCAATTCAACTTGCCAGAATTTGTATGTACCTATAAATTCACGATTACGTTGGCCACCATAATCGTCAATTTATCTTACACAGTCATTCTAGTTCATTCAATCTCAAGCTACTTAACAATCTCGGGTTCGAAGTTTTGCTTCCTGAGTGTCGATACTAAGGTTACAATCCATAAACATGTGTCATTTGACTGGGTTTACACTCAGGAAAGAGGTTGGGAAAGGCGTTCGATTTGAGTTGGATTGTGCTATAGGAGTCTTCTTCATAGCATAGAAGAGTTTCCCTTCGGTCTTGAGTTCGCCTTTTCTCTAATTCCCTTGCACAGGTCGTATGTGTAGTTGAGTGTTAACGCCCACTAAGGGTGCCAGAGGCATGATCGTAAGAGTCAGATCAGGTCACGAAGCATATTGTTAAGTTAAGCACATAATGTGTTGTGTGAAACTAGTGTAGTGTCTATTATAGAGCAGTGGCTATAGTCTAAGTTCACTACATGCAAACCTAGTTCCCTATAACCAAAGCTCTGATACCAGTCTGTCACACCCCCAAATTCCCACTCGTGGTGTCAGTCCACGTGGGTGTGACGTGGCCAGGATCACAGCTCATGGTCATATTGAACGACTCTATATGAGTTAACTCAATCATACAGTTTGTAAAATAAGACTAGTTTCATAAGTCAAGCAGCGAAAAAGTTCATCATTAAAGCAGCGGAATTAAGTAATCAGAACTACATTGTTAACATTGTTTGAAATGACAAAAAAAAATCAAAACACAAGCCTAGGATTAGAGTCTATATGTATGCAGACTCTCTTGTGCATCTCCATGTGCATCCTAGCTCGTGCTGTTCAGTTACCTGAGAATACATGCTAAAATGTGTCAACATAAAGTTGGTGAGTTCACAGGTTTAAGTATTGGAAAGCAGTAAAACAGTTATATATACTGGGTATGTTAAATAGTTTTGTTAGATCTACGATCCGTGGAGTGTGTCATGTCATCTTACCGAAACTCGACTGTTTCCATTTGCCTCTGCGGGTCATCGCTAAACCCGACATCAACATCGATATTACACTCGTTATGACATCCTGTCAACGTTGTTGCCGAGTGGGGTTGGTCAAACCCAGTAGTACTACGTAATAACGACTCGTTTGTACACAACTAACGGTAAGGGTGGAGAGGACTTGCTGCGATAATAGTACACTCAAAATATTTTTTCGACATACCAGTCATATATCTAAAACAGTTGCATAGCATTCTCACCCCAAAAGATTAGTAAAACAGTTAAGAGTAAAAGTGGGGCTGTAAACTCACCTGAGTCTGCTTGAGTGCGTTCTTACGAGAACGGAGTAGCTTGCTGGCTAGTAGTTACCTATATCACATAGGTGTTATAAGTTTGTGATCATATTTGTATTGTTCTCACAGGACCGTATTCATGTCTAAACAACTCCTGGTTGTTATGCGGGTCGCGTTGACCGTGGTTGACCGTGTTGGTCGTGTTGACCGTGTTTGACCTAACGACCCGTTGGTGAATCGTGTGTCGGTTGTGTATCGTGTAACATTCGTGTAAGTGCTCGTCGGGTGCAAAACGTGCAAGTCGCGTCTATGGACAACTTACTATTTATAGTAAGTTTCCATTTATGGAAAGTTCACAAAGCGTAACGGTTTTAAAGTTCTAGCATGCTCGTTAGTCCTACATGATCATGTTAACACATAGCACATTATCATACGAAATCAGGGAAGCATATGTGACAATCCGATATTTTGACTTAACTTTGTTAACTGAAAGTGGCCCAATAGTAGTTATGAGGCCCAATTGAATAGAAGTAAAGCCCAATGAAACCAAGGAAGGCCAATGAGGCCCAAGTAGGCCCATTAAGGCCAAAGTAGGCCCAAGGTAGGCCTATTTATAGTTATGAGGCCCAAAAGGATTTAATTTGGTTAAATAAGCCCAAACATATTTGAAATACATGAAATTGGCTTGAAATTTGTTAGATAATTAAATTTTGAATATTAGAAGTCAAAATTCGAGTTATGGATGTTATTAGAAGTTGAAATTTCTTTCCATAATCAACTATAGTTGAATTAAGCTATCTTAGATCACTCCATTATGGTTATAAGCATCTAGTATATAAGGATTAAGGTGGGAATCAAGTAAAAACGGGATTTTGACTTTAGATAGTCAAAATTCGTGTATGAAACCAAAGGAAATTCGGAATTTCTTAAAAATTCGAATTTTAACCAGTCATTAAATATTCTAAATCATCATATTGATGATTATCATCAATAATTAGCGATTATAATAGACCATAATGTCGAATTAATGCAATAGTAGTTCAAAAGATGAAACCGTAGGCCTTAACTCTAGATTACCCACAATTCGGTTTCAATTTGCACAGTTGGATCTCCCTAAACACTAGTCGACATTCTCTGAGGGTAATACAAGCAACAATTTGGTCTCACAAACTCTGGATTGAAGAATTGGATCGTGAAGGAGCCGAATCTAGGGCTTGGAGTGAACTACAACAAATTGGAATCAAATCAGGTAATGCTCGACACCTACAACATCTAAAAGGGCCTATTAAATAAAGCCATGTATCAATTTTGGGTTCTAACAGCAAAACACATGAGTTTGATTGTTAGGGTTCATAATAAGAATGTATTTGGGGGATTCCAATAAATCGAATTCGAAAACCAAATTGATGTACACAGATAGTTTCGTGACATTACATTGAATGAAATCCCTAAGTAAATTTCATCATACAATATCGAATTTTATGATCTTGGATTCTAGGGTTCTTTGTTTGAACGATTTGGGGGTTAGTGATCAACTTGTTTTAAAAATGAAATTAAGTATTATGGTTAGTTTCAGAAAGCTCCGATTAAGATAATCCATGCATCAATTTTATATAAAAACACCGAATTATAAGATTTTGATTTTAGAGTTCTTGAGTAAAAAGAAATTTGGAGAAATTGATATAAACGGATTTAGTTTTTGAATTAAACCAACCAGACCTGTTCGAAATATCATTTACATTGAAAAACCTATGAAATCAGAACATGTTGATTATCAATTCGTTTAATTCGAAATAGGAGTTGATGAACGTGGGTTCGAACATGTTCAAAACCGATTGAATGAGTTATAATGAATGATAGTTCAAATCAGAATCACCCATATAGTCGTTTGAAGGATTAGAACGAAACCCCTAAGGTTTAAGGATCGAAATTTATTGAATTGTGGGTCAATTGGGGTGCGAATGCTTCGGCTATAGTAGGACAAGGGGAGAACTTGACATCAATAGTTAAAACCAATTCAAATGGAATCTGGTAAGGAAAAGTGGAACAGATCAGATGGTAGAGCGTGTGTGGGTTTAGTTGAAGGTCTCAGGTTCGAGCCCGGCCTTCAACATTTTTTTGGGGTTTAAAACAAATTTTGAGTTTTAGATCATAATTTCTTTATTCTAACTCCGTTTTAACCCGTTCGAGTTGCGTTGGAACCGTAACGGGAATACGAACACATTGGAATGATAAAATTTATATTTTATCACGAAAACGAAATCGCGTATAATTACGTTTATTTAAATAAAATCGTATGTGATTTTATTTAAACGATTTCAAAAGCACGCGTACACCCGTATGCATATTCCTAACATTCTAACATACGTATGTTGACACGTATGTGATTTCAAGCACAAAACGATATCTCGAATAATACTAAGTTATTGTTAAACACAGGATCTTCGTAGGAGAACTGTTTACACGAGTTTAAGTGCGTTTGATCATTTTGAAATTATCAAAGGTGCGTACACGGCCCCTTTCTTATTTTAAACTGTTTTGGGGGAGAAAACATGTGCAACAAACTCTTTTTAGATACATATCACTTGCATGAGTTAGCTGTTTACATTATGTGACAACATAGCAATTTGAAAGTCCTTACACACCTCGAACCGTTTAGTTTGCCGTAGCGCAAAGCGTGGTAGTTGGAAATAGATCTATTAGTTTTGACAAACCTCACCTGGTAGATGGGATCTACGCAGGTGTTTGACTGACCAAACACACATTACTATTGTTCGTGCTAGACAATAGTGGCAAGGCAAAAACATGCTATAGCATGGCAATTCATCAGCTTCGGTATTGACCACTTATGTAAATAGTTTATATGACTAGCTATCATGACTGTGCATGTGTGATTATGTTATCTACAAACTTGATATTCAAACTGTTGTTTTGAACATTGTGACTACTTAAAACCTGTGTTATGCACCAACCTTTGTGTTGACTTGATTTACATGTTTTCTCAGGACGCTAAGGCGCGCAATAAAGACTGGCATGGACTAGGAGATAAAGTCGCATGCATTTATTATATTTCAGTTATTTGAGTTTGAACACTTGATACTTTGTATTGTAATTTACACTTTACAACTCTTACTGGTTTTAAAACGCTTCCGCAAATTTTGAAAACTCTGATGTTATGTTTAAAGACCAAAGTATGTTTTGAAAATTCATATAGAGGTCTTCGTTATGTCTAATGATCTGAGATCCTGGTTTGTCACGTTCCCAAACGGTATGATTCCGTTAGTTGAAAATTGGGGGTGTGACAGATTGGTATCAGAGCCATTGGTTATAGCGAACTAGGTTTGCATTTGTAGACTTAGACTATGACTGTTAGACATTAGACACATATGTTTACACACCACCGTCATCACCACCACCACCTATTCCATCTCCTCCACCATATGAGAGGGATGACTCAGATCCGGAGGAGGACCCAGACGAGGATCCCGAGGAGGATCCAGATGAGGACCCGGATGAGGATCCGGAGGAGGAGCCAGTGGAGGGCACTCAGCAGATCCCTGCTGAGGGACCTTCTACACATCCACCACCAGTACTAGATGCTCCTGAGCCTAAGAGGCAAAGGACGGACGCTGAGGAGATCGCCAAACTGCGCGAGGATTTGTACGAGGCAGAAGATAGGATCGCACAACACTCTCAGGAACAATGGGATGCTAATGAGAGGCAAGAGGAACTTGCCCATCTGGTTCATGATATGCGGAATGAGATGATTAACTTGATTGATCGTCTTGAAGCTTCAGAGAACCGAGCTGAGATCTTGGAGGGCAGAATAGAAGCCTTGGAGGATTTAGTAGCATCAGACAATGAAGAGGAGGATGAGGAGAATGGAGAGGAAGAAGGGGAGGAACCAGCACCAGTTGTTGATTCCGATCCTGAATCCACGGTTGAGGATGATTGACTTTTCTTTGTTTGTTTTGTTTAAACTTATTAGGAACGGGTTGTGTTCCTACATTAGTAAGTTGAAAACTTGTATTTGATTTCAAAAGTATTGTACTCAAAGCAAATTTCTATCTATTGAAGAGCCATTATTTATTCCCAACAGTTGTGTTGATTTATATTATATGTTGTGTTTGTTGTTTTACTTACACATGTTACATTAGACTTTGCAAGCATGCTAACACTTCTTGTAAATAGGAAACTAATGGCTGAAGGAAACGTTCACATGACAGTCGCTGAGCTCAATGAGCTAATTAATAGCCGAGTCGCTGAGGCAATCGCACAATATGCTCAGACACACAACACAGGGCCACAGGGTCCAGCTGGGGGATTGGTTAACCCACAAGTCTGCACGTTCAAGATGTTCTTGGACTGTAAACCACATAATTTCAAAGGGTCGGAGGGGGCCATAGGACTCCTTCGGTGGATTGAAAAGGCGGAGTCTGTGTTTGAAATGTGCAACTGCCCTGACGAGAGCAAAGTGAAGTTTGCAACGGGAACATTGGAGGGTCCAGCATTAACCTGGTGGAACTCAAATGTTCAGACTCTGGGGTTGGGTGAGGCAAATGCCTTGACATGGAACAACTTCAAAACTTTACTGCAAGAGGAGTACTGTCCACGCAGTGAAATGCAGAAGTTAGAGGAGGAATATTGGCACCTCAAGATGGAGGGGTCAAATATTGAAGAGTACACAACCAGGTCACATGAGTTGGCCAGACTTCTACCACACATGGCTACTCCAGCCAGCAAGTGGATTGAAAGATACATTGGAGGACTAGTGCCTCAGATCCAGGGGTTGGTTACTTCAGCAAATCCCACCACCATTCAACAAGTTGTTCGTTTAGCGCATCAGCTTACTGATCAGGCAGTGTTACAAGGGACTCTGCCCAAACGAACATCTGCTACCAAGGTGGGAGATCATAAAAGAAAGTGGGAAGGTAACAACTCAAAGAGTCACAATCAACAATCATATCAGCAAAACCGGAAGCAAGACTCAAACAAGTCTTATCATAATTCAAGCAGTGGTCAGCAATCATCATCATCGGGGGGTTATATTGGTAAACACCCTAAGTGCAACAGGTGTGGTTACCATCATGCAGGTAATCAGTGTGATAGAGCTAAGTGCCAGAGGTGTGGCAAGTTTGGACATGCGGCTAAGGATTGTCGCGGGGAGCTACAGAACAACCACAACAACCAGAATAATAACCAGAACAACACACAGAAGGGTTGTTTTGAGTGTGGCAAGATGGGGTATTTTAAGAAAGATTGCCCACAGCTCAAGAAAGGCGGGGACAATAATGTCAATAGCAATGGTAATGGCAATGGTAATGGCAACGGTAATGGTAATGGCACCAACAACAACAATAACAACAACAACAACAACAATGGTGCTAGAGGCAGGGCGTTTGTGATTGAAGGACGTCAAGCGCGGGAGGATCCCAACATTGTTACGGGTACGTTCCTCTTAAATAATCACTATGCCTCTATGTTATTTGACACGGGTGCCGATCGGAGTTTTGTATCTAGTTCACTTGCTAAGTTGCTAAATGTTAGTCCCACTGCCTTAGTTAGTCCATACACTGTGGAATTAGCTGATGGTAAGTTGATTGTAGTGGAAAATATTTTTAAGGGATGTATCCTTGATTTGATGGGTCAAACAATAGAGATTGATCTTATGCCTATTGCCTTAGGCAGTTTTGATGTAGTCATTGGCATGGACTGGTTGTCCAAACACCAGGCTGAAATAGTATGCCATGAAAAGATTGTTCGTATACCTCTTACAAATGGAGAGACGCTGTATGTACAAGGTGAAAAGATCAGTACGCCACTGCGTCTCATATCTTGTATGAAAGCACACAAGTGTCTACGTAAGGGTCATACAGCAGTTATAGCCCTTATAACTGAAAAACCGGTAGTTGAGAAGAAGATAGAAGATATACCCGTAGTTTGTGAATTTCCGCAGGTATTTCCAGAAGACTTGCCGGGATTACCGCCTATCAGACAGGTGGAATTCCGAATCGATCTTACACCGGATGCAGCACCGATAGCTAGAGCGCCCTATCGACTTGCACCGTCAGAGATGCAAGAGTTATCTACACAATTGCAAGAGTTGTTGGATAAGGGTTTCATATGGCCTAGTTTTTCACCGTGGGGAGCTCCAGTTTTGTTTGTTAAGAAGGACGGAACTTTCCGTATGTGTATAGATTACCGGGAATTGAACAAGGTTACTATCAAGAACCGGTATCCGTTACCCAGAATTGATGATCTGTTCGATCAGTTGCAAGGTTCGAGCTACTACTCGAAGATTGATCTCAGGTCTGGTTATCATCAACTAAGAGTCCAGGAGGAGGATATTCCAAAGACAGCATTCAGAACACGCTATGGCCATTATGAGTTATTGGTCATGCCATTTGGGTTGACAAACGCTCCAGCTGTATTCATGGATCTCATGAATCGTGTTTGTAAACCTTATCTTGATAAGTTTGTCATTGTTTTCATCGATGACATTCTCATCTATTCACAATCTGAAGAAGAACATGCTGAACATCTTCGATTACTGCTAGAGTTATTGAAACAGGAACAACTGTACGCTAAGTTCTCGAAATGTGATTTCTGGATGCGAGAAGTACAATTCTTGGGGCATATAGTTAATGAAAAGGGTATACATGTTGATCAAGCGAAGATTGAAGCGATTAAGAATTGGGAAGCACCCAAGACCCCTACCGAGGTACGACAATTCCTTGGTTTGGTGGGTTATTATCGACGATTCATTGAGGGTTTCTCAAAGATCGCTCAACCACTTACAGCTCTTACGTATAAGGGGACAAAGTATAACTGGACGGATAAACAGGAAGCTGCATTCCAGTTATTGAAACAGAAACTCTGCAGTGCACCAATTCTGTCCTTACCGGAAGGGACGGAAGATTTTGTGGTGTATTGTGATACATCTGCACAGGGTTTGGGATGTGTGTTGATGCAACGTGATAAAGTGATTGCTTATGCTTCAAGGCAACTACGACAACACGAAAAGAATTACACTACTCATGACTTGGAGTTAGGAGCAGTGGTTTTTGCTTTGAAGATTTTGAGGCATTATCTGTATGGAACTAAGTGTACTATTTACACTGATCATAAGAGTTTGCAATATATCTTTGATCAGAAGGAGCTTAATATGAGGCAACGACGATGGGTTGAGTTGTTGAACGATTATGAGTGTGCGATTAAGTATCACCCGGGAAAAGCTAATGTGGTAGCTGATGCTTTGAGCAGAAAAGACACAACAGGAACAAGACGGGTTCGTGCACTTATGATGACAATACATACTGACTTACCTGACAAGGTACGCAGTGCTCAGATTGAGGCTTTGAAAAAGGAAAACTTGGTACAGGAATCTTTACGGGGAATGGAAGAACAACTGGATGTTAAGTCTGATGGAATTCGTTATTTCATTAATCGACTTTGGATACCTTTGTATGGAGGTTTGAGGGAACTCGTGATGGATGAAGCACACAAGTCCAGGTATTCAGTCCATCCAGGATCAGACAAGATGTATCATGATTTGAAGGCACTGTATTGGTGGCCTCATATGAAAGCTGATATTGCTAAGTACGTTAGCAAATGTTTGACTTGTTCGAAAGTCAAAGTTGAATACCAGAAGCCATCTGGTTTACTGCAACAACCAGAGATACCGATGTGGAAGTGGGAACAGATTTCGATGGATTTCATTACTAAGTTACCCCGTACACCGAGCGGTTGTGATACGATATGGGTAATTGTCGATCGATTAACGAAATCTGCACACTTCTTAGCAATCAAAGAAACTGACAAGATGGAGAAATTGACTCGCATTTACATTAAGGAAGTGGTAGCACGGCATGGCGTGCCAATCTCTATCATATCAGATCGGGATGCTCGATTTACTTCCAACTTTTGGAAATCTCTTCATAAGTCATTAGGGACTCGTTTGGATATGAGTACCGCTTATCATCCGCAGACCGACGGTCAAAGTGAACGAACGATTCAAACGCTCGAGGATATGTTACGAGCTTGTGTAATTGACTTTGGTGACAGTTGGGAAAATCATTTACCGTTAGTGGAATTCTCTTACAACAATAGTTATCATACGAGTATTCAAGCAGCACCGTTTGAAGCTTTGTATGGTCGCAAATGTCGTTCACCAGTTTGCTGGGCTGAAATTGGTGACAGTCAGATAACAGGTCCTGAATTGGTACACGAGACGACAGAGAAGATAGTTCAAATCCGGAACCGTATGGCAGCGGCCCGGGATCGACAGAAGAGCTATGCTGACAAACGTCGAAAACCGTTAGAATTTCAAGTAGGAGACCGAGTTCTTCTAAAGGTATCACCTTGGAAAGGTGTGATACGATTCGGCAAACGCGGAAAGCTTAGTCCACGTTACGTAGGACCTTTTGAGATTCTGAAAAGGATTGGTCCGGTTGCGTATCAACTCAAACTACCGGATGAACTCAGTGGAGTTAATGATGTCTTTCACGTATCGAATTTAAAGAAATGTCTTTCTGATGAGACATTGATTGTACCGTTGGAAGAAATACAAGTGGATGAACAGTTACGATTCACAGAGGAACCAGCAGAAATTATGGACCGAGAGGTCAAACAGCTTAAGCAAAGCAAGATTCCAATAGTCAAAGTTCGGTGGAATTCAAGACGTGGTCCTGAATTCACATGGGAACGGGAAGACCAAATGATGAAGAAGTATCCTCATCTGTTCAAAACAGCAACTACAAACACTGCGAGCGCAGGTTAAATTTCGGGACGAAATTTCCTTCAACAAGGGGATGACGTGATGTTTCACACATCAACACTGCAAATTTCAAACTGTAAGCACAAACACTTTTATTCAATTGATTTTGTTACAAACATTTGTGCTACATTACATTCTATATATTTTATGTGCTACATTTCATATGTTACATGTTATAGTAGTACATACATGATTAGTTACACACATTTTATTATGTGCGGGATTGCATAGTACAAACAGTTACAGACACTCACTATGTGTGAGGTTACACAACACAGTATGATCAAACACAAACAGTTACAGTTAGGTGAACTAACTAGTGTACACGCAAACAGTCACATTGAACGATCACATTGAATTGTGATGTTGCAAGCATTAGACTTTGTGTGTGAGTACACACAAGCACACAGAATGATCAAATTACACTAGCACGCACGATTTAAACTCGTAAGTAGTTTCCTAACTACTCCTAACAATTACTAATTTTCGGGACGAAAATTCCTTCAACAAGGGGATGATGTGACAATCCGATATTTTGACTTAACTTTGTTAACTGAAAGTGGCCCAATAGTAGTTATGAGGCCCAATTGAATAGAAGTAAAGCCCAATGAAACCAAGGAAGGCCAATGAGGCCCAAGTAGGCCCATTAAGGCCAAAGTAGGCCCAAGGTAGGCCCAATGAGGCCCAAGGTAGGCCTATTTATAGTTATGAGGCCCAAAAGGATTTAATTTGGTTAAATAAGCCCAAACATATTTGAAATAGATGAAATTGGCTTGAAATTTGTTAGATAATTAAATTTTGACTATTAGAAGTCAAAATTCGAGTTATGGATGTTATTAGAAGTTGAAATTTCTTTCCATAATCAACTATAGTTGAATTAAGCTATCTTAGATCACTCCATTATGGTTATAAGCATCTAGTATATAAGGATTAAGGTGGGAATCAAGTAAAAACGGGATTTTGACTTTAGATAGTCAAAATTCGTGTATGAAACCAAAGGAAATTCGGAATTTCTTAAAAATTCGAATTTTAACCAGTCATTAAATATTCTAAATCATCATATTGATGATTATCATCAATAATTAGCGGTTATAATAGACCATAATGTCGAATTAATGCAATAGTAGTTCAAAAGATGAAACCGTAGGCCTTAACTCTAGATTACCCACAATTCGGTTTCAATTTGCACAGTTGGATCTCCCTAAACACTAGTCGACATTCTCTGAGGGTAATACAAGCAACAATTTGGTCTCACAAACTCTGGATTGAAGAATTGGATCGTGAAGGAGCCGAATCTAGGGCTTGGAGTGAACTACAACAAATTGGAATCAAATCAGGTAATGCTCGACACCTACAACATCTAAAAGGGCCTATTAAATAAAGCCATGTATCAATTTTGGGTTCTAACAGCAAAACACATGAGTTTGATTGTTAGGGTTCATAATAAGAACGTATTTGGGGGATTCCAATAAATCGAATTCGAAAACCAAATTGATGTACACAGATAGTTTCGTGACATTACATTGAATGAAATCCCTAAGTAAATTTCATCATACAATATCGAATTTTATGATCTTGGATTCTAGGGTTCTTTGTTTGAACGATTTGGGGGTTAGTGATCAACTTGTTTTAAAAATGAAATTAAGTATTATGGTTAGTTTCAGAAAGCTCCGATTAAGATAATCCATGCATCAATTTTATATAAAAACACCGAATTATAAGATTTTGATTTTAGAGTTCTTGAGTAAAAAGAAATTTGGGGAAATTGATATAAACGGATTTAGTTTTTGAATTAAACCAACCAGACCTGTTCGAAATATCATTTACATTGAAAAACCTATGAAATCAGAACATGTTGATTATCAATTCGTTTAATTCGAAATAGGAGTTGATGAACGTGGGTTCGAACATGTTCAAACCGATTGAATGAGTTATAATGAATGATAGTTCAAATCAGAATCACCCATATAGTCGTTTGAAGGATTAGAACGAAACCCCTAAGGTTTAAGGATCGAAATTTATTGAATTGTGGGTCAATTGGGGTGCGAATGCTTCGGCTATAGTAGGACAAGGGGAGAACTTGACATCAATAGTTAAAACCAATTCAAATGGAATCTGGTAAGGAAAAGTGGAACAGATCAGATGGTAGAGCGTGTGTGGGTTTAGTTGAAGGTCTCAGGTTCGAGCCCGGCCTTCAACATTTTTTTGGGGTTTAAAACAAATTTTGAGTTTTAGATCATAATTTCTTTATTCTAACTCCGTTTTAACCCGTTCGAGTTGCGTTGGAACCGTAACGGGAATACGAACACATTGGAATGATAAAATTTATATTTTATCATGAAAACGAAATCGCGTATAATTACGTTTATTTAAATAAAATCGTATGTGATTTTATTTAAACGATTTCAAAAGCACGCGTACACCCGTATGCATATTCCTAACATTCTAACATACGTATGTTGACACGTATGTGATTTCAAGCACAAAACGATATCTCGAATAATACTAAGTTATTGTTAAACACAGGATCTTCGTAGGAGAACTGTTTACACGAGTTTAAGTGCGTTTGATCATTCTGCAATTATCAAAGGTGCGTACACGGCCCCTTTCTTATTTTAAACTGTTTTGGGGGAGAAAACATGTGCAACAAACTCTTTTTAGATACATATCACTTGCATGAGTTAGCTGTTTACATTATGTGACAACATAGCAATTTGAAAGTCCTTACACACCTCGAACCGTTTAGTTTGCCGTAGCGCAAAGCGTGGTAGTTGGAAATAGATCTATTAGGTTTGACAAACCTCACCTGGTAGATGGGATCTACGCAGGTGTTTGACTGACCAAACACACATTACTATTGTTCGTGCTAGACAATAGTGGCAAGGCAAAAACATGCTATAGCATGGCAATTCGTCAGCTTCGGTGTCGACCACTTATGTAAATAGTTTATATGACTAGCTATCATGACTGTGCATGTGTGATTATGTTATCTACAAACTTGATATTCAAACTGTTGTTTTGAACATTGTGACTACTTAAAACCTGTGTTATGCACCAACCTTTGTGTTGACTTGATTTACATGTTTTCTCAGGACGCTAAGGCGCGCAATAAAGACTGGCATGGACTAGGAGATAGAGTCGCATGCATTTATTATATTTCAGTTATTTGAGTTTGAACACTTGATACTTTGTATTGTAATTTACACTTTACAACTCTTACCGGTTTTAAAACGCTTCCGCAAATTTTGAAAACTCTGATGTTATGTTTAAAGACCAAAGTATGTTTTGAAAATTCATATATAGGTCTTCGTTATGTCTAATGATCTGAGATCCTGGTTTGTCATGTTCCCAAACGGTATGATTCCGTTAGTTGAAAATTGGGGGTGTGACAGCATATAGGTCACGTTTGTATACCAAAGTTTCCTAAAAAGGAAAGTCTCTAGATCTAGCATGCGCGATATCGGGAACCATCTAACTTAGAATGCAGTAATCATATTAAAACATAGTAAATCACTTAGCATGCTCAAATTGCTCATAACATTTCTACATTGGTATATCGTAACATAAAGTTACTAAAAATAGTAATCATGGCATAAACACCACAAATGATCATCCTAAACACTTCTAGTTCATTTTCATATCACATATCATCAATGTAAGTCATTAAACATCATTTAAACATGTTAATCTAAACCAATCCATCATCTAGCTACATTTCAATTTTAAAAGTTAACTATGACTATTATCATACAAATGACCATCCTAATCAATCCTAGACCATTTTTATAACACATAATATCATATTATGCCTTTTAACATTATCTAATCTTTCTCATATAGTCAAAATCACCATTTATCAGTATTTAGGCCCCAAAAGTTACTAAAAATAGTAACTTGGCTAAATATGACCAAAATCAACTTCAAAATCACATTCCAATCATCAATATCATCCTAAAATCATTCTAATAGCAAATCCTTAAACATTTATGTTCACAATATCATCCATCTCACCATTTTGTAGCTCAAAAGTTACTATTAATAGAAAGTTCATCAAAATCATAGTTTTAACCATATCAACAAGATCTAATCATGCCATATACTACCAATATCATCGTGTAACACATTTGAACATTCAAAATCATCCCACATGCCATGGATCATACATGCATGTGAGGTTTTCACTTGTTTATGACCAAATCATGAAATCTCTACATACACAATATCATGGATCATCATAAATCTTCATCTAAACATCATAGATCATCCTCAATAAGAGAAACATCAATAAACCCAGATTCAAAAGAGTGCAAATTCGTGCATGTGATGCTCATGCACTTGCATGTGTGTTTTAAGCATTGCATGTGTGCTTGTGTGTGCTTTTAAGCTATAAAGGATGTGTTACTACCTTCTAAGGCTTCAAAGGACACTGAGGTGATGCTTATTCAGCTCCTGGAACTCCTGGTTCGTTGGTCTTGACAAGAACAAGAAGATGATGGTGGTGGATGGTGTTCTAGGGGTCTTCCTTCAAGGTTCCCAAGCTTCAAAATAGTCTTCAATGGCTTCCAAGGGGCTGTTACAGGGGTTTTGGAGAAGAAGAGGTCGTCGAATGGCGTGCTTGGCCGAAGGAAATGATTATAAGTGATAGGGTAGGCATAATGGTCTTGGATTTATAAAGATTTGCCGTCTGACACCCGTCGCGTATCGCGACGAAAGGCCAAAAAGATGATTCGCGATACGCGAAGGAATTCAGGATTCAAACCCCCGCGACGCCTGTCGCGTACCGCTACGGGAACTCCTGTTGGGCCATCGCGTACCGCGATGGGTTCATGAGAAGCCCAATAAGTCTAATTTTGTTGTTTCGAACCGATTTTCGCGTATTTCTCGATTACGATTATCGTTTCTCGACCTATAAACATTGTTCCCAATACTTTAGGTTCCCTAGAACCTACGTGCAGTGAAAGTGTATTGTGGTTTCACCAACGTTCGCTATTCAAGACACGTGCGTTGTGTTTTGCGATAATTCCTTGAATTATCGGTGCGTTTGGTCTGTTGTGCCACATGTCACGCTAAATAGTAGTTATTCTAGAGTCACGTATGAAATAATAATATAAATTATTATTAAAATAAAGTTATTGCTGACATGGAATTTACGGGGTGTCACATTTTCCATCTTGTAATTTTCTCTGATCGGCAAGAAGTGTGCGGACTTGGTCATTCGATCAACGATGACCCAAATCGAATCGTGTTCACTGGAAGTGCGGGGTAGCTTGGTAATAAAATCCATAGCTATTTGTTCCCACTTCCGTTGTGGTATCTCTGGTTGTTCCAGCAAACCTGACGGTTTCTGGTGTTCAGCTTTGACCTTGGCACAAGTGATGCATTTGCCATAGAAGTGGCAACATCTTTTTTCATACCTGGCCACCAGTAAAACGACCTAAGGTCTTGGTACATCTTATCAGCACCGGGATGAACAGAGTATCGTGTCTTGTGTGCCTCGTCAAGTATAAGTGTTCGAAGTTCATCTACCGCCAGGATCCAAACACGATCCTGAAAATAGATAACTCCATCTTGTTTTGTCTCAAAGTGTTTCTCGGCACCACAATCAAGCTCGTGTTTCAAGTTGTTTCTTGCCATTGCGTCTTGTTGTGTAGCTGGGAGACTCATCTGCCGTTAGTTGAGTTCTCATACAACAACAGCTGCCACAACAGTATACAAGCTGCACCATTCGAGGCACTTTACAGACGTAAGTGTCGATCTCCCATCTACTGGGCAGAAGTTGGACAAACGCCGCAAACGAGTGTTGCTCAAGGTCTCGCCCTGGAAGGGAGTAATTCGGTTTGGCAAACGAGGAAAGCTGAGCCCTCGCTATATTGGACCATTCGAGATCACCAAACGAATAGGTCCCGTAGTCTATGAACTAAACCTGCCAAACGAACTGAGTAGTGTACACAACGTGTTTCACATCTCGAACCTCAAGAAGTGCTTATCCGATTAAACACTTCTCATTCCTCTTGAGGAGATACAGATCGACGAACAATTAAACTTCGTTGAGGAACCGGTGGGGATTATGGATCGGGAAATCAAGAAGCTTAAGCTCAAAAAGATACCGATAGTGAAAGTGCGATGGAATTCGCGACGCGGTCCGAAATTCACATGGGAACGTGAGGATCAAATGAAAAATAAATACCCACATCTGTTCACGGAACCGACAAACACCGGCAAAACGAGCTGAATTTCGGGACGAAATTCTTTCTAACAAGGGGATGATGTGACACCCCGTAATTTCCAGGTCAGCAACTGTTTTAATTAAATGTTTATTTAAATGCTATTTGTACACGTGGCACAACAGTACGAACACTGACACACAACAAGATAATTCAAGGAATTATCAAGAAACCTCACACACGTGTCAAAACACACGAACGTTGGTGAACGTTTATCACATTGTGTAACAAAACACTCGAAACCTCACGAAACGCTCAAACATTGAACTTGGAAGTTCAAACGAGGCCAAGCGTTAGTTCGTAAACGTGAAAACGGCGACGAACGGATCAAACCCATGAAATTGAGCCTGTTGGGCTCTTCAGGGGCCCATCGCGGTACGCGATGGCCCTCAAGAAGTTCCATAGCGGTACGCGAAGGAAGGCGGGAGGTTTTGAATCCCGAAATCCATCGCGGTACGCTGAGAGGGTCTAGGACCCTCTCAGTTGTACGCGACGCCTCCCAGTCGACAATATCTTTATAAATCCAAGACCATTATGCCTAATCTATCTTTTCTAATCATAATACGCGACTGAACACGCCACCACTCGACCATCTTCAACCTTTAACCCCTGTTACAACCATTTTCCACCATTGAAGACCACTTGGAAGCTCTAAGTTTGGAGGTTGAAGCTTGTTAAATACTTTGAAGCCCGAAGAATCATCACCACCTTGTTCTTGCTAAGGATTCTTGCTGTCCAGAAGCTCCTAGAGCTATTGAACTTGTCATCTTAGCCACTTGAGAGCATCCAAAGGTAGTTCTATGCTCAAAACACTCTTTCCTCACATCTACACTCACATGCAATGGGTGAAACCCACATGCAAGCACCTATAGTGCACATGCACGAGATTTTAATCTGGGTTTGTTGGTTTTGATATGATTCTTGATGATCAAAAGTGATTTTGTGATATATTTTGATGATCTATAATGATGGGTGTTGATAAAACTCATGGTTGTATATAGACTGATGAAATAGCTACATGCATGTGCAATCTAATGCATTTTATATGATTTTCGATGATGTTACATGATTATAGGTGTTGTTGAAGACGAATCACATGAGTTAGAATAGTCAAAACGGTTAAAATATGGTTATTTGATAAACTTTCCATTAGTAGTAACTTTTTAGTTACAAAATGGGAATATGGATGATATTGGTAACATGCATGCATATGGATTACTATTAGAATGTATATAGGATGATATTGATGCATAGGATGTGATTTTGATGTTGATTATGGTCATATATGGCATAGTTACTATATTTAGTAACTTTTCGGGTCAAAATAATGAAGTGTGGTGATTTGGACTAAATTGGTATGTTTAAATGATGCTAGATAGTATAAAATGATGATTTGTATCATGAAAATGGTTTAGGTATGTTTAGAATGGTCATTTGGATGAAAATTGACAAAGTTACTATTTATAGTAACTTTATTTGGTGAATTATCAATTGGTGAACGTATTGTATGATATGAGCATGCTAAATGGTTATCATGTCACACCCCCACCTCCTGTTACACCAGACGACGTCATTTTTAAAGGTAGCGGAAGCATAGCGGCGAAGTCTCGAAGGTGAGGGGTGACTTACTTGATCCGGTATCATAACACACATAGTTAAGAAAAGCACTAATTACAAATCACGACAAATATTTATTACATGTCCTGAATATCCGTTTACAACTTAAGTTCCTTCTATTACATCCCAAGTCCTAACTACATGGTGCGTGCACAGGTGTTTCCTCACCGTTGGTACTGATTACCTGTAAAAGATTTAAAGTTTAAAAATATCAGTATAAAACTGGTGAGTTCATAAATAAGACTCGATACAATATGATATGATAGTAAAGTCAATGGTACACATTAACATAAGTGAATAATCATGTGACCCGTATCCAGATCCTTTCTGACAGTCCAGTCAAGAAAATAACCGAAGTTAAAATCCGTGCCTCTAACTCAATGTCTCACTACATCAAGTCGATACCAGGAATGGTGACAAGCATTCACACAAGGGTAGACGCTATCTATCCATGAATGGGGTTGTCAGCCCGATAGTACTATCTTTGTCCACACATTCGGCCCCACATGGGTTAACCAGATACAGTTGGTTTTGAGGACTTTTGTTGTACACAGAAAATAGTCATAATCCCATGACACCCACATGCAAGCCGGTATTGCAATTGTTACTAAACATATCACACGTTTGATAAAGATTTCATAATAGTCACCCCGATGTTAAGAAAACAGTAAAAGAAAAGGGGTTGTATGAAACTCACCTGAAGTTTATGAAAAGATAAAATCACACGAACGGTGGCTAAAAATGCTAGTCTGCATTAGTTTATTTATAATTAATTATTTGTGTTTTAACTTGCTGATTAGATCTGTTTGAACGTTCAATGTCACCGACATTGTAATGAAAAGTCATCGAACTAACATTAGATGTTTAATTAATTATTTAGTCTAATATCATACAATGTACTATAATGTAGGTACCTATACCCGTTTAGGTACCTTGTGTTAAGTTGATGACTCATTGGATTAGCCGGGATAATCTCCGACTAATTAGTTAGGTAATGCTGTTGATTATATTACTTAAACAGTCCCTAGATGAAATCTCGGCTTAGGAATGATTAATTCTTGTCACTAATTATCCATGTATCACAAAACATAACAATATGACATTGGAATAGGTTAAACAATCATGTTTAACATATTAATCCGACTGTTATCATAAAACCAGACAGTTATTCCAATTGGTAGGGTAATAATTGTGATTAGTTTGAAACACTTGGGATTAACCTTGCATTTCAAAGATTAACCAAAATAATCACCTACATTGTCATAATCCAATGGTTTAAACCATTAGAAGTATTGTTATGGTTTGGTGAAAACCGGGCATTATAACGGATCAAAACAGGCATTTACCCGTTAACAAGACAAGTTATCCGTCAAAAATCATTCCTAGCTATCATTTAAGCAATAATCAACAACCCTAACTATATCATTACATTCAAAAACACGATCTAATCAATGAAGATCAAGTCAGAAGGTTAAAAAGGATAGTTACCCAAATCAGACGATTCTACGGGCAAAATCACGATCAGGACGTGTATACACGTTCACCGGTTCGAGCTGGACGTTCTGGGGGTGTCAAATATGAGTTTTGGTGGGAGATTGGTCAAGATCTTGAGTTACAGAGGGTTTAAAGTCGAGAGGAAAGAAAATAGAATTTTCTGCATGCTTCTGCGATATAACAAGCTGGTTCAACAGACCGACCTACTCGTCGCGTACCGCGACGAGTGGCCCACATGTCGTCGCGTACCGCGAGGGATTCCGGATAAAATTTGATATCGTGACTTGTCGCGTACCGCGACAAGACTCCAAGGAGTCGTCGCGTACCGCGAGGGATCCAATTTCAAGATTTTTCTTCGTTTCGCGATTCCGGACAATCCGTAACTCGGTTTCACGCACGGTTTTCTCCCATGTTCCCAATTTCTCGCACACTTTAAACCTGTAATGATTAAAATCATCAATTTAACACAGATTCCTAGAACGACCAAACGTGCTCGTGTTATTGATGACGTAATGTTTACCTGCAATTGTCACAGTCTCCTCCTGTTACAGAAATTTCGTCCCGAAATTTGCTTTAACTCCTACAGTTTGATCGCCTATGTAAACAAATGAGGATACTTCTGTTTCATGCGGTCTTCACGTTCCCAAGTGTACTCTGGCCCTCGTTTAGAATTCCATTTGACTTTTACAATTGGTATTCGACTTCGTTTGAGGGTCTTTTCATCTCGATCCATTACTTCGACTGGTTCTTCCGTGAACTGTAGGTTTTCGGCAATGTGTATCTCATCAAGAGGTATGACTAGTGACTCGTCCAATAGGCACTTTTTCAGATTCGAGACATGAAACACATCATGTATGTTACTAAGTTCTGAGGGTAACTCTAATCTGTATGCTACCATTCCAATCCTTTCAAGAATTGTAAATGGTCCTACAAATCTTGGTGAGAGTTTTCCTCGTTTACCGAATCTGAAAATACCTTTCCAGGGAGAGACTTTTAGCATCACTTTATCACCAATCTGGAATTCGAGTGGTCTACGTCGATTATCAGCATAACTCTTCTGTCGATCGCATGCTGCTTTAATTCGTTCCTGAATGAGCGCGATCTTATCAGTCGTTTCCTGGATCAGTTCCGGGCCAACAATCTGACTTTCGCCTACTTCTGACCAACACACAGGAGATCGGCATTTGCGCCCGTACAAAGCTTCAAATGGAGCACATTGGATACTAGTATGATAGCTGTTATTATAAGAAAATTCAACCAATGGCAGATGAGTATCCCAGCTACCTCCAAAATCAATTACACAGCTTCGAAGCATGTCTTCTAATGTTTGATTTGTACGTTCAGTCTGCCCATCCGTTTGTGGATGATAAGCTGTGCTCATGTTGATCTGTGTACCCAAGGCATGTTGAAGAGTTTGCCAAAAACGTGACATAAATCGACTATCTCTATCAGAAATAATAGAGATTGGCACTCCATGTCGCATTACGATTTCGTTGATGTAGAGTTTAGCTAAACGGTCCATGGAATAGTCTTCCCGAATTGGTAAGAAATGTGCTGATTTGGTAAGGCGATCTACGATGACCCAAATAGCATCATGGTTATGCGCCGTTCTGGGTAATTTAGTGATGAAATCCATGGAAATTTGTTCCCATTTCCACATAGGGATTTCTGGTTGTTGCAATAGCCCAGATGGTCTTTGATGTTCTGCCTTAACCTTAAGGCACGTTAAGCATTTATTCACATATTCTGCTATTTGTTTCTTCATACCAGGCCACCAGTAGAAGTCTTTGAGATCTTTATACATCTTGTCAGTACCTGGATGAATAGAATATTTGGATTTGTGAGCTTCGTCCAAGATAATTGGTCTGATATTACCAAGTACTGGGATCCATGCTCGGTTTTTGAAATATAATATTCCATCCGTTTTGGTTTCAAGTTGTTTATCTAACCCTCGTAATTTCTCATCGGTGTAATTTGTTGTTTGCAAGGCCTGCCGTTGAGTTTCACGTATTTGAGGGTTTAGACTAGTTAGAATCGTCATTTCCAGCGCTTTCACACGTATGGGTTTGACTCTCTCTTTGCGACTTAAAGCATCGGCTACAACATTTGCTTTACCTGGGTGGTAACGGATTTCGCAATCATAGTCGTTCAGAAGTTCCACCCATCGCCTTTGTCGCATATTTAGCATTTTCTGATCTAGAATGTGTTGAAGACTTTTGTGATCTGTATAGACCGTACACTTCGTCCCGTACAAGTAATGTCTCCATATCTTGAGTGCAAACACTACTGCACCAAGTTCTAGATCATGAGTGGTGTAATTCTTCTCGTGCACTTTTAGCTGCCGAGAAGCATAGGCAATCACCTTGTTGTTCTGCATCAGCACACACCCGAGTCCTTGACGTGAGGCATCACAGAAGACTATGAAATTCTCTGTGCCTTCTGGTAGTGCCAGAATAGGTGCATTGCAGAGTTTATGCTTCAACAGTTGAAATGCCTCCTCCTGTTGAGAGTCCCATATGAACTTTTGATCTTTCTGGGTTAGAGTAGTTAAAGGCAAGGCTATCTTTGAAAAGTTCTTGATGAATCTTCTGTAATAGCCCGCTAACCCTAAGAATTGACGAATCTCTGTTGGGGTTTTCGGTGTCTCCCATTGCTTTACCGCTTCAATCTTGCTGGGATCCACTTGTATACCATTTTCATTTACTACATGCCCAAGAAACTGGACTTCCCGTAACCAGAACTCACATTTGGAAAATTTGGCATAAAGTTTCTCATGTGCTAAAAGTTCCAAGATCAGTTTTAAGTGTTGCACATGTTCTTGTTGACTGCGGGAGTAAATGAGAATGTCATCAATAAAAACAATCACGAATTTATCCAAGTAAGGTCTACACACACGATTCATCAGATCCATAAACACTGCAGGCGCATTAGTCAGCCCGAAGGGCATTACTAAAAACTCATAATGCCCGTATCGAGTTCGAAAAGCTGTTTTAGAAACATCATCATCATGGATTCGTAGTTGATGATATCCAGATCTGAGATCGATTTTTGAAAAATAGATAGCACCTTGCAATTGATCGAATAGATCATCTATACGGGGTAGTGGATAACGATTTTTGATTGTCAATTTATTGAGTTCCCGATAGTCGATACACATCCTGAGAGTACCGTCCTTTTTTTTCACAAAAAGGATAGGTGCGCCCCAAGGTGAGTAACTCGGTCTAATGAAACCTTTGTCTAAAAGTTCCTGTAATTGACTCGATAGTTCTTGCATTTCCGATGGAGCCAATCGGTAAGGAGCTTTAGCTATAGGTGCTGCTCCTGGTACTAAGTCAATACGAAACTCAACTTGTCTCACTGGGGGTAATCCTGATATATCGTCAGGAAAAACTTCAGGATATTCTCGAACTACAGGAATGTCTTCAATACGTTTTTGATGTGGTTTGTTTTCAGTCACGTAAGCTAAAAAGGCTTGACAGCCCTTTCTTAAGCACTTTCGAGCTTGCATACATGATATGATACTCAGTTTCCTGCCAGCCCTTTCACCTTGTATCATAAGTGTATCACCATTTGGTAATGAAATACGAATCATCTTATTTTGACATATGACTTCCACTCGATTTTCTGAAAGCCAGTCCATACCAATAACAACATCAAAGCTTCCCAATTCAATAGGAAGAAGATCAATATTAAAAAGATGATCGTTTAGATTCAATAAACACCCTTGAATCACATTGTTAGTCATAATTGACTTGCCATTAGCAAGTTCAATGACGTAAGGGTTTGTTAGGTTATCAACGGCCAATCCGAGTAGTGAAGCAAAATCAGAGGAAACAAAACTTTTGTCCGCTCCGGTGTCAAAAAGAACAGATACATAGTGATTGTTAAGAAGAAACGTACCGGTAACGGTGTTGTTATCACGTCGAGCCTCTTCCGCCCCTATCTGGAAGGCTCTTCCTCTTGCTTCATTGCCCTGGTTGGTGTTGTTGGTAGGGCAGTTTTTCATGAAGTGATCCGGGCTTCCACATCTGAAACACGACCGGTTGATTTGTTGTGGTTGTTGTTGTTGAGTTCCTTGGTTTGATCGGCGAACAGGGAGATTGCAATATTTGGAGAAATGCCCGACCTTGTTACAATTGTTACAAACAGGGCAGGGTCCCACATGATGAAATGGGCACTTAAGACATTTAGGTGCTTGCCCTACATAGGCTTTTCTCTCCAAAGTTGTGGCAATGTATCCCTTTGCCATTTGCACATTCCGGCTGGGTTCCACCGGAGCCCCTGGTTTGCCTTTCCCAACCCATTTTCGTTTCACCCCTTTAACAGTGCTGGGGGTAGTGGTTGCCAGACTGCTGCTTGACTCACCTTTCACTGTCAATGTACCACTTCTTACTGCAACATCGGTAAGCCTGGTGGTTAAGGTGATAGCATGTTTCAAAGTACGTGGTTCAGCTGCCGTGACCATTCCCTTGATTTGAGGTACCAGACCTTTGATATATTTTCTATCAAAGCCTGCTCAGTTGGAAACATGTTTGGCAGCAGACATGTTAATTCGTGAAATCGATCGGTATATTTCAAACAATCAGCACCGATCATAGAATGGTTCCAAAATTCCTCTTGGAGCTTTTGGATTTCAGTGATGGGACAATATTCTGACAGAATCAAAGTTTTAAACTCGTCCCAAGTCATAGCATCCACAACAGCCGTGGTCAAGGTTTTTGCCTGGGTATTCCACCAGGTCAATGCTGAGTCTGTCAGTGAACAAGCTGCATAAGACACTTTGTGTTCAGCCAAACACTGGCTGATCTTGAGCTTAGTCTCCATGCTCTCAATCCATTTCAAAAGTCCTGACGCTCCTTCCTTCCCCGTAAAAGTAGGGGGATTGCAAGAAGCGAAGTACTTATAAGTGCATCCTCGTTGTGGAGGATCCGGATTGATTGTGTTGGTACTAGTCGTATGGCGGGTTTCAACATGTCCGCCTGTAGCATTATGCTCCGTATGGACTCTACCCGAGCCAGAAGCACGATTTGTTTGATATTGGGCCAACATGCCCGTAAGAACAGCGGATAATTGGTCACCTGCTATACGAGCAACGTCCGCTTCATTTAGACTGGGTCCATTCACAGGTGGATCCTGAATGGATTCTTGAGTTTGAGGATTTTTAGCAGAACGACCTCTTCTAGGGGCCATAGTCTGATCACACACAGATAAAGTAAAGTCAGAACAAGAATCCATAGTCGTAATAAAGACAAATGTTGTATAACTACTTCGAGTTTTTCACAGTTATATTGTACACCACTAAGTCATGTTCATAGTTGCAGTTATACTAGTACGTCTGTTTATCTTGCCAAGCGTATACTAGTATCATTTTATAGTCTACCAAAATGACACCGATTTAGACATGTTACTACACTGATATGTACTAGTATTACATTATTTCACTATAATGTAGTACCGATATTAATATGTTTCTACACGTGTTTGTTATGTACTAGTATTACATTATTTCACTATAATGTAACACCGATATTGATATGACCCTATCACAAATTTTGTTACGTACTAGTATTACATTACTTCACCGCAATGTAACACCGATATTGTTATGACTCCACATGAGTCTTGTTATGTACTAGTATTACATTACTTCACCGCAATGTAACACCGATATTGTTATGTTTTCGCACAAGTTTTCTTTTTATATGACTTGAAAAGTTAGCACCGGCTATAATGTAAAGACACAATGTTGCACATACAATGTTAAAAGAAAACTTTTATTATAACTGTCACAGTTGTACATTAGGATTAGTACATATGCAAGAAAATATCCTAATGCAGTTGTACCCACTATTACAACCTAACCGTCCGAGGCCTATTTTACAAGTCAAAACTTCCTCGGAGTAGTACAGTCCAGCCTATTCGATTCCTTTACCGTAGTAAATACAGTAAACATGTGATAATGATGGCCACCGCTGCCATCACTATTGCTGCGTCCAACAGTCGTAGCTCCATCCTCATATTGCCTAACCCTACCATCCATCCCCTAACTCTCTCTACCCCACTCCTACACATACCACCCAAAGTCCACTGAAGTCTACCCTCAATCACCTCCCTCCATGCCCTGGCACCTGCCTCCAGGACAGCAACATGTTCAGCTAAACTCTCATAGGCCGTGCGAGTTTCCCACAGAGTGTCACGTGTTTCCTGCAATGAAACACGCGATAACTGAAGATCCAATGTAACCCGTCGCAGCTGAGCTCTCATCTCAGCCTGCTGAGATGACTCGCCTTCCTCATGTATGGAATGAGGTACATCCCGAGGTGCTAGTGGTCCTCTCGGAATAGGACCTGTCGAGATGCGGGCTCGTCCCCGCCTTCCTCCAAACCCTGTAAATACTGGTACTTGCTGTGGTGGTGTAGGGCTTTGTGCCCTCCCGATAGCTGGTGAGTCAGCATCTAACAGATGCTGAGGTATAGGTGGTGTAGGTGGTATTGATGGTAAAGTCTGGTGGGACATTTGAGATGACGGCACTGTCTGTGTTGATCCTGAACTTGTTTCCGTGCCAAATGAATCACTTTCTGAGTCTGTCATTGCTGTATCGACACACAAGTTCGTATTAGTAACATACAATAAATAAATAACAACAACATTTATTTGAGTGTTTATATTTGTTAACTATGTTCGGTGCTCTCAGTGTAACTATTCGAGCCTATGGTTATAATCTAGGTTTCTAAGTCCGCCTAAATTCTATAACCTGTGGCTCTGATACCACCCTGTCACACCCCCACCTCCTGTCACCAGACGACGTCATTTTTAAAGGTAGCGGAAGCATAGCGGCGAAGTCTCGAAGGTGAGGGGTGACTTACTTGATCCGGTATCATAACACACATAGTTAAGAAAAGCACTAATTACAAATCACGACAAATATTTATTACATGTCCTGAATATCCGTTTACAACTTAAGTTCCTTCTATTACATCCCAAGTCCTAACTACATGGTGCGTGCACAGGTGTTTCCTCACCGTTGGTACTGATTACCTGTAAAAGATTTAAAGTTTAAAAATATCAGTATAAAACTGGTGAGTTCATAAATAAGACTCGATACAATATGATATGATAGTAAAGTCAATGGTACACATTAACATAAGTGAATAATCATGTGACCCGTATCCAGATCCTTTCTGACAGTCCAGTCTAGAAAATAACCGAAGTTAAAATCCGTGCCTCTAACTCAATGTCTCACTACATCAAGTCGATACCAGGAATGGTGACAAGCATTCACACAAGGGTAGACGCTATCTATCCATGAATGGGGTTGTCAGCCCGATAGTACTATCTTTGTCCACACATTCGGCCCCACATGGGTTAACCAGATACAGTTGGTTTTGAGGACTTTTGTTGTACACAGAAAATAGTCATAATCCCATGACACCCACATGCAAGCCGGTATTGCAATTGTTACTAAACATATCACACGTTTGATAAAGATTTCATAATAGTCACCCCGATGTTAAGAAAACAGTAAAAGAAAAGGGGTTGTATGAAACTCACCTGAAGTTTATGAAAAGATAAAATCACACGAACGGTGGCTAAAAATGCTAATCTGCATTAGTTTATTTATAATTAATTATTTGTGTTTTAACTTGCTGATTAGATCTGTTTGAACGTTCAATGTCACCGACATTGTAATGAAAAGTCATCGAACTAACATTAGATGTTTAATTAATTATTTAGTCTAATATCATACAATGTACTATAATGTAGGTACCTATACCCGTTTAGGTACCTTGTGTTAAGTTGATGACTCATTGGATTAGCCGGGATAATCTCCGACTAATTAGTTAGGTAATGCTGTTGATTATATTACTTAAACAGTCCCTAGATGAAATCTCGGCTTAGGAATGATTAATTCTTGTCACTAATTATCCATGTATCACAAAACATAACAATATGACATTGGAATAGGTTAAACAATCATGTTTAACATATTAATCCGACTGTTATCATAAAACCAGACAGTTATTCCAATTGGTAGGGTAATAATTGTGATTAGTTTGAAACACTTGGGATTAACCTTGCATTTCAAAGATTAACCAAAATAATCACCTACATTGTCATAATCCAATGGTTTAAACCATTAGAAGTATTGTTATGGTTTGGTGAAAACCGGGCATTATAACGGATCAAAACAGGCATTTACCCGTTAACAAGACAAGTTATCCGTCAAAAATCATTCCTAGCTATCATCTAAGCAATAATCAACAACCCTAACTATATCATTACATTCAAAAACACGATCTAATCAATGAAGATCAAGTCAGAAGGTTAAAAAGGATAGTTACCCAAATCAGACGATTCTACGGGCAAAATCACGATCAGGACGTGTATACACGTTCACCGGTTCGAGCTGGACGTTCTGGTGGTGTCAAATATGAGTTTTGGTGGGAGATTGGTCAAGATCTTGAGTTACAGAGGGTTTAAAGTCGAGAGGAAAGAAAATAGAATTTTCTGCATGCTTCTGCGATATAACAAGCTGGTTCAACAGACCGACCTACTCGTCGCGTACCGCGACGAGTGGCCCACATGTCGTCGCGTACCGCGAGGGATTCCGGATAAAATTTGATATCGTGACTTGTCGCGTACCGCGACAAGACTCCAAGGAGTCGTCGCGTACCGCGAGGGATCCAATTTCAATATTTTTCTTCGTTTCGCGATTCCGGACAATCCGTAACTCGGTTTCACGCACGGTTTTCTCCCATGTTCCCAATTTCTCGCACACTTTAAACCTGTAATGATTAAAATCATCAATTTAACACAGATTCCTAGAACGACCAAACGTGCTCGTGTTATTGATGACGTAATGTTTACCTGCAATTGTCACATATCATAACTTAAAATGGCTAATGCATGCTAAGATAGATGGTTTCCGATATCACACTTGCTAGAATTAGAAACTTTCCTTTTTAGGAAACTTTTGTATGCAAACATGACTTACGTGACTTACTTGATTCGAATGATCACATGCTATGTGTTAACATGATCACGTAGGATTTAACGAGCATGTTAGAACTTTAAAAACGATATGTTATGTGAAACTTTCCATAAATGGAAACTTACTATAAATAGTAAGTTGTCCATAGACGCGACTTGCGCGTTTTGCACACAACGAGCACTTACATGAATGTTACACGATTCGCAACCAACACATGGTTCACCAACGGGTTGTTGACTTGACACGGTAAAACTTGGTCTGACACGGTCTAACACGGTCAATGTGGACAAACATGAGCAAACACGGTCAATGTGGACCGACACGGACAAACATGAACAACCAAGGGTTGTTGAGCACAAACACGAGCACTAGCACGAACACAAACACAAACACAAACACGATCACTTACACAAACTCACGTATGGTATACGATATAGGTAGCCGGTGACCAACTATGCAACGACGCAGGAGCTTACGCTTACATTCTCTTATTCACACTAAGGTGAGTTTACGGCCCCTCTTTACTCTTTTCAAATGTTTTAAATAAGGGGAGAATACTAGTTGAATCGAGTCAAACAATTATGCTATTACAAACATTTTATTGTGTATGCTGGTTTATTAGACAAACATTAAGTGTTGAACTCGTAACAAGTCCTCACAAAGTCTTACCGTTAATGTACGAACAACGTGGTAGGTTTGGATGGATCCGTTTGGGTGTGACTAACCCCACGAGGCACAATTTTGACTGGAGGTCATAACCCATGAAACTCTGACCTGATTTGCTACGTATACGAGACATAGCGGAGGTAAGGACAAACAAGTCTAGTTCGGTAGTGACGCACTGACACTTGGAGCCTAGGGCTCGGTACTAACATTATGATAAACAACATGACACATGTTTTCCATTACTATATGTATATATCAAAACCTGTTAACTCACCAACCATTGTGTTGACACTTTTTCTTAAACTTGTATTCTTAGGTAACTGACAGGCACCCGGAACAGGAATGCACTTAGGGGATTTGAGCATAGGATCCGCTTGCATTTCCATTTGTGTCTTTGAACAAACAATATTTATTTTGTTATGACTATTTAAAACTTGTAATGTATGACATTTACTTTCCGCTGCATGTTGAAACAATTATATTTTCCCGCTGCTATGATATTATACTTTCTGTTGCAAACTATTTTGTTACTTATATGTCAAACATTGTGATTTGAAAACGCATATAGAGTTGTTCTATATGACCTTGAGCTGTGATTCTGGCCACGTCACACCCACGTGGACTAACGCCATAAGTGGGAATTTGGGGTGTGACAGACTGGTATCAGAGCCTTGGTTATAGAGAACTAGGTTTGCATGTAGTAAACTTAGACCATAGCCATTGCTCAACATTAGACACTACACTTAGAATTGCACACTGATATGTTATTGTTATCACAATTATTTGTTACTTACTGATTTGAGACTTACAGGATGGCCGAAAATATTGAGGATGCCAGGAGGAACCCGGAAAAACGCTCGGCGAACGAAGAGCTGACTGAGGAGAGCCGTCAGAGAGTCCTGGACATAGTAGCCTAGGTGGATGAGGAGATGGACCGCCAAGCCCGACGGGCTAGGCATGACAGGTTCTGGGGTTGGTACCCCATGACTATTCGAGAGTGGATTGAGGGGAGAGAGTACCTCCACCCCGATATCTAGGTGATACATCTACTGGCCATCAACTACCACATCTTTGAGTACCGATGGAGCGGGCATTCGTAGCCCACGTAGCCTACACTAGACGAGAGGCTAGGAGGAACCATGAGCTATCGGACGAGGTCCGAGTTCTTCGTGAGAGAACCAATGCCTTGAGGGGCGGGTTGACAACCTGCAGGAGGAACCATGAGCTATCGGACGAGGTCCGAGTTCTTCGTGAGAGATCCAACGCCTTGAGGGGCGGGTTGACAACCTGCAGGAGCAGGTAGAGAACCTGCGGACTCAGATGGCACAGTTGATGGGCCAGCATGGACAGATCGTTGAGATCATGCAGGAGCATGACGGACGTATAGCTGCGACGGAAGTCGCAAACGAGGAGAATCAGGCCATGATTCAGGCCATTGATGCCATGCTCAACGCATGGGCGGAGCAGTTCATTATGGAACCACCTCCCGATTGAGGACCTCGAAGAGGGTGATTTTGATGAGGATCCTGAAGAAGATCCCGAGGAGGATGGAGACGAGGAGCTAGCTGAGAGTGATGTCTCACACTCCACTATAGACTCGGACTAGTTAGATCATTCTATTTCTGTATTTCATTTTGTATTACCTAGACGAGCGGGATGTGCTCATATGAACTCGTAGTATTGTTATCTTTTGAAAAATTATTGTACTTCAAATTTTCTATTAATGAAATGATATTTTATTTTATTACTGTACATTCTGATTGTGATTGGTTGCTAACATAACATCTAAATGACATCTGGCTAACACCCTAACACATGATGACTAACACTCTATCCCTTCCATATAGATTTCATCCATGGCAGGAAGAGGAACATCTGCACGCCACCACAAGCGAACAATGGATGCGGCAGTCATTAAAATGATGGTTGACCGTCGAGTCAACAAGGCGCTTGCCGAGTATGAAACGAGTCACCAACACAGCGAAACTAGTGGGACGAACAACGGTACTAGCACTCGCCTAACATGACTAACATAGTGTAGCTAACACGAATACTAACACGCGGCATTTGTTTCTGACAAGCAGGATCGCATGGCAGCACCAACAAGGGGTGCTCATTCAAATCATTTCTGAACTCTCACAGTCACACCCCCAAATTTCAACTAACGAAATCATAACGTTTAGGGCGTGACAAACCAGGATCTCAGTCTTTAGACACAGCGAAAGACCTCTATATGATTTTCAAACATAATTTTGGCCTGAACTGTAATATCAAAGTTTCAAAGTTTGCGGAAGCGTTTTAAAACAAGTAACAAAACGTAACGGTTTGTAAAATGTAAATTGCAAGTCAAAGTCTTAAATATTCAAATTCAAAACACATGAATTAAAAAGTATGCATGAGACTCTACATCCTAGTCCATGCTTGTCCCTACTTGTGCTTTAGTGTCCTGAGAAAACATGTAAATCAAGTCAACACAAAGGTTGGTGCATACACAGGTTTGAATAGTCACAAATGTTTGAAACAACTGTTTGAAACGAAGTGTTTGCAAATAACATAATAACACATGCATAGTCATGATATCTAGTCATTTGTACTATTTACATAAGCGGTCGACACCGAAGCTGACTGTTAGAATGTAATTTGCCTTTCCACTATTGTCTTGCACAAACAATAGTATTGTTTGAATTGGCTAGTCAAAAACTTGCGTAGACCTACAATCTACCAAGTGAGGTTTGTCAAACCCAATAGATTTATTTCCAACTACCACGCTTTGCACTACAGCAAACTAAACGGTTCGATATGTAAGGACTTGAAATGCTATGTTCGCACTTATCGTAAATAGCTAACTCATGCAAGTGATATGTATCTAAAATGTTTGTTTGCACATGTTTTCTCCCCCAAAACAGTTAAAATAAGAAAAGAGGCCGCGTACGCACCTTTGAATGCAGTAGAATGATCAAACACACGTGAAATCGCGTAAACAGTCTTCTACGAGAAATCTATGTTTTAAAAATAACGTTATATTATTCGGGATGTCGTTTGTGTTTGAAATCACATACGTGTCAACACACATATGTTAGATTGTTATAAACGTACACACGATAGTATGTACAATTCTAAATTAGTTTGTTTCAATCTTATATGCCAATACGAATTTGTTTAAATATGCGTAATTATACGCGATTAAGTTTTCAGGTTAAAATATAAATTTTATTATTTTATTACGTTCGAAATTAAATTCTGGTTCCAACGAAATTCGAATGGACTAAATCGGAGTTAGAACGAGCAAGTTACGGGTTAAAAACCAAAATGGTTTTTAAATTCAAAAACCCGGCAGAGGTGTGGCTCGAAACCACGACCCCCAGAACAAACCACACACATCTAACCAACTGGTCTGCTCTTACAATTGTGAATGGATTGATTTAAATTAGTTTTAAGCATCCTTTAGTCACCATGAATCCCTCAATTACTCCCCGATTCGAACCCGATCGAACCTAAACCCATGGGGTTTTGTTCCTGGGATCCAACCGACCCTGTGGATGGTTTTAGTTTCAAAAAGCATTCACTATAACCCGATTTATTGGATTTACAAATGTCGAACTCAAGTTCTAATACTCATAGATCGACTGGATCAAATTTGTTAATGTTAATTTGCAAAATCATAGGGTTTTTAGTGAAACAATGATTTCAAAATTATCTGTGTTCTTTAATTCGATTTCCTTGTTCAATTTCATCAAACACCCAAAACGTTTTCATCACATGAACCCTAGAATGAGAAATCCTTGAATTTATTATTATTTGATAAAATTGATATGGGTTAATCCTAAATCGGAGTTCTCTGAAACTCAGGGTATAAATCAATTTGATTTATAATCATTTTTGATTAAAAACCCCCAATTCTTCCCACCCCAAAAACCCTAGAACACGAAGTTATAAAATTCGATATTGTTAGATGTAAGTAACATAGGGATTTCGTTCGATGGAACCCCACGAAGCTACTGTATGATTTACTTTGAGTTTAAAACACGTTTGTCTAGAAATCCCCAATTCGGTTTCAAAGATGAACCCTAGAATATGAACTTGATCAATTCGTTAAAAGGTGATGTAATTGTCATAGATATTTCTTTTAAAATGATATTCCAAAGCTGCCTATGAGTTTCAATTTGATTATCGATTTTAGTTTCGCAAAAATCCCCAAATCATTTTCTAGTATGAACCCTAGAATATGAACTCATATAATTCGATATTAGAATCACCAATTATAATGGGGCTAAGCTTAGTCGGCCTGTTTAGGTTATATAGAAGTCGATTATTACCTGGTTTGATGTTGCATGAGTGTAGTTCGACTTTTAAGTTGAGGTTCGGCAGACTCACGATCAACTCTTCTATCCGAGACTTGTTGCTTTAAATTGGTATATGGAAAAGCTTCTAAATGTGCCGAATTGAGTATGTAGATGTTCAATTTTTGTGACTTATGGCCGAGATATACAGTTTTGATATGTAAAGCTATGGTTTCCACTTTTTGATAGACATTCTGTTTAATTCGAGTGTTATGAATCAAATTAACGCTCGGGTAATGATGGAAATCATTAATGTGATAATCATTGATAGTTTAATTCGTTTGTAACCTTGATTCTACCTTGAATTTTCGGATTTCATATTGGTATAGTCCGAATTTTGACTTCCCAAAGTCAAAATAGATAGTTTAATGTAATAACAAATCTGATCCTTGTAGTTCAGGTGTTGGTAACCTCATTTTGTTCCATTTCAATCCCTCTGGTTTGATTTTATTCAATTTCGTAAAGCTCCCGTTAGTTTTCGGTTAACGGAGTTAATCCGAAATGCCGGATTGTCACATCATCCCTTTGTTGAAGGAATTTTCGTCCTGAAAATTGTTAAATGTTAGAAGTAGTTAGGACACTACTTGTGAGTTCAAAATGTACGTGTTCGTGCAATATTTGATCATTCCGTGTATGTGTGGGTACTCACACCAGGTTCAAGGTTTGTAACATCACACATAAGTGTGATCGTTCTTTGTAGTTGTTTGCGTGCACACCAGTTAATACACTTAACTGTGATTGTCTGTGTTCAAGCATAACGTACTATGTACCGTTGCACATAGCTAACCATTTGTAACTGTTTGTGCTATATAACCTCGTACATAGTAAAATGGGTGTAACTAATCATGTTTGTACTACCATATCATGTAACATATGAAATGTATCACATAAAATGTAATGTAACACAAATGTTTGTAACCAAACCAATTGTATAAAATGCTTGTGCTTACAGTTTGAAATGTGAAGTGTTGAAATGTGAAGCACACGTCATCCCCTTGTTGATGGAAATTTAGTCCCGAAATTTAACGTGTCTTCTCAGTGTTTGCAGTTGTCATTTTGAACAGATGAGGATACTTCTTCATCATTTGATCTTCCCTTTCCCATGTGAATTCAGGTCCACGTCTTGAATTCCACCAAACTTTGACTATCAGAATCTTGCTTTGTTTGAGTTGTTTGACCTCTCGGTCCATGATTTCAACCGGTTCATCAATGAACCGTAACTGTTCGTCCACTTGTATTTCTTCAAGTGGTACAACCAATGTCTCGTCAGAAAGACATTTCTTCAAGTTTGAAACGTGAAGTACATCATGAACTCCGATGAGTTCATCCGGTAATTGAAGTTGATATGCTACCGGACCAATCCTTTTCAGAATCTCAAAAGGTCCTACGTAGCGTGGGCTAAGCTTCCCACGCTTGCCGAATCGTATCACACCTTTCCAAGGTGATACCTTTAGAAGAACTCGGTCTCCTACTTGAAATTCCAACGGCTTGCGACGTTTGTCAGCATAACTCTTTTGTCGATCCCGGGCCGCTGCCATACGGTTCCGGATTTGAATTATCTTCTCAGTCATTTCATGTACTAGTTCAGACCCTGTTATTTGACTGTCACCAATTTCAGCCCAACAAATAGGTGATCGACATTTACGACCATATAAAGCTTCAAACGGTGGTGCCTGAATACTTGTATGATAGCTGTTGTTGTAAGAGAATCCACCAATAGTAGGTGGGTTTCGCAGCTGTCACCAAAATCAATGACACAAGCTCGTAACATATCTTCGAGTGTCTGAATCGTACGTTCAATTTGACCGTCGGTTTGCGGATGGTATGCAGTACTCATGTCTAAACGAGTTCCTAATGACTTATGGAGAGACTTCCAAAAGTTTGAAGTAAATCGGGCATCCCGATCTGATATGATCGAAATTGGTACGCCATGTCGCGCTACCAATTCCTTAATGTAAATGCGAGTCAATTTCTCCATTTTGTCTGTCACCTTAATTGCCAAGAAATGTGCAGATTTCGTTAAACGATCAAAAATTACCCATATCACAACCACTTGATGTACGGGGTAACTTAGTAATAAAATCCATCGAAATCTGTTCCTATTTCCACATACGTATTTCTGGTTGTTGCAATAAACCAGATGGCTTTTGATATTCAACTTTGACTTTCGAAC
The DNA here is from genome assembly GCA_009363875.1 of Mikania micrantha. Classification (NCBI taxonomy): domain Eukaryota; kingdom Viridiplantae; phylum Streptophyta; class Magnoliopsida; order Asterales; family Asteraceae; genus Mikania; species Mikania micrantha. The sequence continues at coordinate 72,872,481 of CM018691.1, read as the reverse complement.
AAGTCAAACATTTGCTAACGTACTTAGCAATGTCGGCTTTCATATGAGGCCACCAATACAGTGCCTTCAAGTCATGATACATCTTCTCTGATCCCGGATGGACTGAATATCTGGATTTGTGCGCTTCATCCATCACGAGTTCCCTTAGACCACCATGCTAAAGGTATCCAAAGTCGATTAATGAAACAACGAGTTCCATCAGACATGACACCCAATTGTTTTTCCATTCCTCGTAAGGATTCCTGTTCCAAGTTATCCTTTTCTAAGGCTTCAAGCTGAGCACTGCGTACCTTGTCAGGTAAGTCAGTATGTATCGTCATCATAAGTGCACGAACCCGTCTTGTTGATGTTGTGTCTTTTCTACTTAGAGCATCAGCTACCACATTAGCTTTTCCCGGATGGTACTTGATTGCGCATTCATAGTCATTCAAAACTCGACCAATCGTCGCTGTCTCATATTTTGTTTCTTCTGATCAAAGATATGTTGCAGACTCTTATGATCAGTATAAATGGTACACCTGGTTCCATATAAATAGTGTCTCCAAATCTTCAAAGCAAATACCACTGCTCCTAACTCCAAGTCATGAGTAGTGTAATTCTTTTCGTGTGGTCGCAGTTGTCGTGACGCGTAAGCAATCACTTTATCACGTTGCATCAACACACATCCCAAACCCTGGGCAGATGCATCACAATACACCATAAAATCTTCTGTTCCTTTCGGTAAGGATATAATCGGTGCACTGCAGAGTTTTTGTTTCAATAGCTGGAATGCAGCTTCCTGTTTATCCGTCCATTTATAATTCGTCCCATTGTGAGTAAGGGCGGTAAGCGGTTGAGCGATCTTTGAGAAACCCTCAATATATCGTCGGTAGTAACCCGCTAAACCTAGGAATTATCGTACCTCGGTAGGGGTCTTTGGTGCTTCCCAATTCTTAATCGCTTCAATTTTCGCTGGATCAACATGTATGCCTTTTTCATTGACTATATGACCCAAGAATTGAACTTCTCGCATCCAGAAGTCACATTTCGAGAACTTAGCGTACAATTGTTCTTGTTTCAGTAATTCTAATAGCAATCGAAGATGTTCAACATGCTCCTCCTCAGTCTGAGAATAGATGAGAATGTCATCAATAAAAACAATGACAAACTTATCAAGATAAGGTTTGCAGACTCGATTCATGAGATCCATGAATACTGCTGGAGCGTTTGTCAACCCAAATGGCATGACCAAGAATTCGTAATTGCCATAACGTGTTTTGAATGCTGTCTTAGGAATATCTTCCTCCTGTACTCTGAGTTGATGATAACCATATCTGAGATCAATCTTCGAGTAGTAACTCGAACCTTGCAATTGATCGAACAAATCATCAATTCGAGGTAATGGATACCGGTTTTTGATGGTAACTTTGTTAAGTTCCCGGTAATCAATGCACATACGGAAAGTTATGTCCTTTTTCTTAACAAATAAGACTGGAGCTCCCCAAGGTGAAAAACTAGGTCGTATGAAACCCTTATCCAACAACTCTTGCAGTTGTGTAGATAACTCTTGCATCTCAGATGGTGCAAGTCGATAAGGCGCCCTAGCTATCGATGCCGCGTCTGGTGAAAGTTCGATTCGAAATTCCACTTGTCTGATAGGTGGTAACCCAGCTAGGTCTTCTGGAAATACTTCAGGAAATTCACAAACTACTGGGATGTCTTCAATCTTCTTCTCAGCTACCGGTTTTTCAGTTATAAGTGCTATAACTGCTGTATGACCTTTACGCAGACATTTGTGTGCCTTCATACAAGATATGAGACGCAGTGGCATACTGCTCTTCTCGCCTTGTACATACAGTGTCTCTCCATGTGGAAGAGGTATACGAAAAATCTTTTCCTGGCATACTATTTCAGCCTGGTGTTTCGACAACCAGTCCATGCCAATGACTACATCAAAACTGTCTAAAGCGATAGGCATAAGGTCAATGTCCAGTGTTTGACCCATCAAATCAAGGATACATCCTTTAAGGATTTGTTCAACTACAATTAACTTGCCATCAGCTTGTTCTACAGTGTAAGGGTCTTCTAGAGTAGTAGGACTAATATTTAGCAACTTAGAAAATGTACTAGATACAAAACTCTGGTCTGCACCAGTGTCAAATAGCATAGAGACAGAGTGATTATTCAAGAGGAACGTACCCGTAACGATGTTGGGATCCTCCCGTGCTTGGCGTCCTCCAATCACGAATGCCCTACCCTTAGCACCATTGTTGTTATTACGGTTGTTATTGGTGCCATTACCGTTGCCGTTTGTATCATTAGCCCCTCCTTTCTTGAGTTGTGGGCAATCCTTTTTTAAATGCCCCGGCTTTCCGCACTCATAAAAACCCCTTTGTGTGTTGTTCTGGTTGTTGGAGTTTGTTTGCAGCTCCCCACGGCAGTCTTTGGTTGCGTGACCCATCTAACCACACCGTTGGCATCGGTGCTTGTCACATTGATTCCCTTGATGATGGAATACACATTTGTTGCATTTTGGGTATTTACCAATATACCCTCCTGATGGCGACTGACTGCTGTTTGAATTGTAAGGAGTCTTGTTTGACTCCTGCTTGCGGCTCTGCTGAAATGATTGTTGGTTGAAATTCTTGAAGTTGCTACTTTCCCACTTCCTCTTGTGGTCTCCCACCTTAGTTGCTGTGGTCCGTTTAGGCAGAGTTGTTTGTAGTACTGGCTGATCAGTCAGTTGGTGCACCAACCGAACAGCTTGTTAATCGTTGTGGGATTTGCAGAAGTGACTAACCCTTGGATCTGAGGCACTAATCCCCCAATGTACCTCTCAATTCACTTGCTGGGTATAGTAGCCATGTGAGATAAAGGTCTGGTTAGTTCATGTGATCAAGTAGTGTACTCCTCGATATTATACCCTTCCATTTTAAGATGCCAGTACTCGTCCTCCAACTTTTGCACCTCATTGCGAGGGCAATATTCCTCCTGCATCAGTGTCTTGAACCCATTCCAAGTTAGGGCATTGGCCTCACCCAATCCCAATGTCTGAACATTGGATTTCCACCAAGTCAATGCTGGACCCTCCAAAGTTCCCGTAGCGTACTTAACCTTATTCTCTACAGGCCAGTTGCACATCTCAAACACTGACTCTGCCTCTTCAATCCATCGAAGAAGTTCAACGGCCCCCTCCGATCCTTTGAAATTGTGCGGTTTGCAGTCCAAAAATGTTTTGAACATGCACACCTGTTGGTTTACCAATCCCCCTGTTGGACCATGTGGTCCTGTTGTGTGTGTTTGAGTATAGTTCGCGATAGCCTCCGCGACTCTACGGTTGATCAGTTCATTGAGTTCAGCAACTCTCATATTTACGTTTTCCCCAGCCATTATCTTCATAGTTAGAATAAGTGTTAGAGTATTATCAAAATACAATGTGAAATGTGTAAACGATACAATAAACAAACATATAACTGTATGATTTGAACACCACTGTTAGCAATAGGTAATAATTTTCCAATAGATAATAATTCGAATTGGTTACAATGCTTTTATTATCAAAACAAAAGTTTTCAAACATCTAATATTGGGACACAACCCACCCCTTCTAGGTTTAAAATAAATAAATCAGGCATCCTCAATAGTAGAATCAGCATCAGAATCAGCATCCTGTGTTGGTACCTCCTCTAACTCCTCTTCCTCCTCAGAATCTGATGCAACCAACTCCTCCAACTCTATAAGTCTCTCCTCTGCTATCTCCGCTCGATGCTCCTCCTCCTGCACTCGTGCAGTCATATGAGTGATGTCAATCTCCATCCCGTTGACTACGTTACGAAGCTCTGCGTATCGAGCGTTCACATCCCTAAGCTCTTGCGCGAGCTGCTCGATCCTATCATCAGCCCACTTTGACTCCCAGGTCAGTCGGGCAATATCATCAGACTCAAATCGCGACCTCTTAGGGGCACCCAATGTAGGTGGCATCCGATCAGAAGACTCCTCATCGGGATCCTCTTCAGGATCCTCCTATGGGTCCTCCTTCGGATCCTCCTCTGGATCCTCCTCTGGGTCGTCCTCCGCGGGATCCTCCTCCGGATCCTCCTCTGGGTCCTCCTCCTCGGGATCCTCCTCCGGATCCTCCTCTGGGTCCTCCTCCAGATCCTCCTCATAATCCTACACTGCTGGAGCTATCGGCTCCTCATCATCAAGTACGATCACGTGCGGTGGTGATGGTACTGCCATATCTGTTACATAATACCATATGTAAATAATATGCCAAACTCAGATGTGTAAACAAGTGTCAAATTTCTAACAGTTATAGTCTAAGTCTACTAATGCAAACCTAGTTCGCTATAACCGATGTCTCTAATACCAATCTGTCACACCCCCAAATTTCAACTAACGGAATCATACCGTTTAGGGCGTGACAAACCAGGATCTCAGTCATTAGACACAGCGAAAGACCTCTATATGATTTTCAAACATAATTTTGATCTAAACTGTAATATCAAAGTTTCAAAGTTTGCAAAAGCGTTTTAAAACTAGTAACAAAACGTAACGGTTTGTAAAATGTAAATTACAAGTCAAAGTCTTAAATATTCAAATTCAAAACACATGAATTAAAAAGTATGCATGAGACTCCACATCCTAGTCCATGCTTGTCCTTGCTTGTGCTTTAGTGTCCTTAGGAAACATGTAAATCAAGTCAACACAAAGTTGGTGCATACACAGGTTTGAATAGTCACAAATGTTTGAAACAACTGTTTGAAACAAAATGTTTGCAGATAACATAATCACACATTCATAGTCATGATAGCTAGTCATTTGTACTATTTACATAAGCGGTCGACACCTAAACTGACTGTTAGAATGTAATTTGCCTTTCCACTATTGTCTAGCACAAACAATAGTAATGTTTGAATTTGCTAGTCAAAAACTTGCGTAGACCTACAACCTACCAAGTGAGGTTTGTCAAACCCAATAGATCTATTTCCAACTACCACGCTTTGCACTACGGCAAACTAAACGGTTCGATATGTAAGGACCTGAAATGCTATGTTCACACTTATCGTAAATAGCTAACTCATGCAAGTGATATGTATCTAAAATGTTTGTTTGCACATGTTTTCTCCCCCAAAACAGTTAAAATAAGAAAAGGGGCCGTGTACGCACCTTTGAATGCAGTAGAATGATCAAATACACGTGAAATCGCGTAAACAGTCTTCTACGAGAAATCTATGTTTTAAAAATAACGTTATATTATTCGGGATGTCGTTTGTGTTTGAAATCAAATACGTGTCAACACACGTATTTTAGATTGTTATAAATGTACACACGATAGTATGTACAATTCTAAATTTGTTTATTTCAATCGTATATGCCAATACGAATTTGTTTAAATATGCGTAATTATACGCGATTATGTTTTCAGGTTAAAATATAAATTTTATTATTTTATTACGTTCGAAATTAAATTCTGGTTCAACAAAATTCGAACGGACTAAATCGGAGTTAGAACGAGCAAGTTACGGGTTAAAAACCAAAATGGTTTTTAAATTCAAAAACCCGGCAGAGGTGTGGCTCGAACCCACGACCCCCCGAACCAACCACACACACCTAACCAACTGGTCTGCTCTTACAATTGTGAATGGATTGATTTCAATTAGTTTTAAGCATCCATAAATCGGGTTCCTTCCTATTAACCATAACCGAACCAAGAATCCCTCAATTACTCCCCGATTCCAACCCGATCGATCCATGGGGTTTTGTTCCTGGGATGCAACCGACCCATTGGATGGTTTTAATTTCAAAAATCATTCACTATAACCCGATTTATTGGATTTACAAATGTCGAACTCAAGTTCTAATACTCATAGATCGACTGGATTAAATTCGTTAATGTTAATTTGCAAAATCATAGGGTTTTTAGCAGAAAAATGATTTCGAAATTATCTGTGTTCTTTAATTTGATTTCCTTGTTCGATTTCATCAAACACCCAAAACGTTTTCATCACATGAACCCTAGAATTAGAAATCCTTGAATTCATTATTGTTTGATAAAATTGATATGGGTTAATCCTAAATCGGAGTTCTCTGAAACTCAGGGTATAAATCAATTTGATTTATAATCGTTTTTGAATAAAAACCCCCAATTCTTCCCACCCCAAGAACCCTAGAACACGAAGTTATAAAATTCGATATTGTTAGATGTAAGTAATATAGGGATTTCGTTCGATGGAACCCCACGAAGCTACTGTATGATTTATTTTGAGTTTAAAACACGTTTGTGTAGAAATCCCCAATTCGGTTTCAAAGATGAACCCTAGAATATGAAATAGATCAATTCATAAAAAGGTGATGTAATTGTCAAAGAGATTTCTTTTAAAATGATATTCTGAAGCTGCCTATGGGTTTCAATTTGATTATCGTTTTTAGTTTGGTAAAAATCCCCAAATCGTTTTCTAGTATGAACCCTAGAATATGAACTCATATAATTCGATATTAGAATCACCAATTATCATGGGGCTAAGCTTAGTCGACCTGTTTAGGTTATATAGAAGTTGATTATTACCAGGTTTGATGTTGCACGAGTGTAGTTCGACTTTTAAGTTGAGGTTCGGCCGACTCACGATCAACTATTCTATCCGAGACTTGTTGCTTCGAATTGGTATATGGAAAAGCTTCTAATGTGCCGACTTGAGTATGTAGATGTTCAATTTTTGTGAATTATGGCAGAGATATACAGTTTTGATATGTAAAGCTACGGTTTCGACTTTTTGATTGACATTCTGTTTAATTCGAGTGTTATGAATGAAATTAACGCTCGGGTAATGATGGAAATCATTAATGTGATAATAATTGATAGTTTAATTCGTTTGTAACCGTGATTCTACCTTGAATTTTCTGTTTTAATATTGGTATAGTCCGAATTTTCACTTCCCAAAGTCAAAATAGATAGTTTAATGTAATAACAAATCTGATCCTTGTAGTTCAGGTGTTGGTAACCTCATTTTGTTCCATTTCAATCCCTCTGGTTTGATTTTATTCAATTTTGTACAATTCTCGTTAGTTTTCGGTTAACGGAGTTAATCCGAAATGCCAGATTGTCACAGTCACCCTCACACTTTCAAGGGAACCGAGGGAGCTGTTGGGATGCTCCGTTGGATTGAAAAGGCTGAATTTGTATTCGCAATGTGCGAATGTGCTGAGGAAAACAGGGTCAAGTATGCGACCGGTACTCTGGAGGGACTAGCCCTCACTTGGTGGAACACTCACGTTCAAACACTGGGTTTGGACGGAGCCAACTCAATGACATGGGCTGATTTCACCAGACTGCTGCAGGAGGAATACTGTCCTCGTGATGAGATTAGGAAGCTGGAGACTGAATTTTGGGTTCTCAAGATGGTCGGATCGGAAATCGAGCAGTACTGCACTCGATTTCATGAGCTCTGTAAACTATGCCCGGCTATGGTAACACCGGAGTACAAAAAGATCGAGCAGTTCATCAGCGGACTACCAGAACAAATTCAAAGCATGGTGACAGCATCTGACCTCACCACCATCCAACCGTTGATCCGACTGGCACACAAACTCACTGATCAAGCTGTAGCTCAGGGAAAGCTACTGAAACGAGGTGAACATCTAAAACCTCAAGAAAGCCACAAACGAAAGTGGGAACCCAGCCACCATCAATCTCAACTATCTCATCAACAACAACAAAGATCTGCACCGGCAAGAGCCTTTACTACTATCCAACCTGATGACAAGGGGAAGGGTGTATATCAGGGAAAATACCCGCTGTGTAACCGATGCTCTTATCACCACTTCGAACAATGTGAGAGGTATCGTTGTCTGAAATGCGAAAGACATGGCCACATGGCCAAAGATTGCAGATCCAAGTTCCCTAACAACAACAACCCAACCACAACCCGAACAACAACAACAACCAGAACACCCTCAAAGGATGTTATGAATGTGGAAATCCGGGTCACATGAGGAGGGATTGCCCTCACCTGAAAAAGGCCGGAGGTGGAGCGGCAAAGGGCCGAGCGTTTGTGATTGGCTCAGGGGAAGCCAAGGATGACCCTAACATCGTAACCGGTACGTTCCTTTTAAATAATTTATATGCTAGTATATTATTTGATACCGGTGCCGATAGGAGCTTTATATCTAGTGAGTTTAGTAAATTACTAAATATTACCCCAACACCACTAGACTATAAGTATACCGTAGAGTTAGCAGACGGCAAACTAATCGAAACACAACACGTCTTTCGAGGATGCGTCATGGTTTTGGCGGATCACGAGCTCGAAATCGACTTGATGCCGATGACTCTCGGGAGCTTCGATATGGTCGTTGGAATGGACTAGCTATCCGCGAACCAAGCTGAGATCGTATGCAACCAGAAGATTGTGAAAGTTACATTACCAAGCGGGGAACATATCTCAATCCAAGGAGAACGACGGGGAGTACCTCTGAAAATCATGTCTTGCATCAGTGCCGGAACCGTACCAGAACAATGATCTCAACAGTGCCATGAACAGTAATCAGGTACGAACTTTACGTATTTCAGTGTGTGTTACATATTCATATCATATATCATATTCATTTTGTATTATCAAACAGTAAGGAATTAAATTAGAAAAATGGTTTGTGAACTTTACTAAATTAAAATATATGATTTGACTTAATATTTGACTTAAAACGAATTAAATTAGAAACGTGTTAACTAAAGAACTTGTTATGATTAACTGTTGGGATACGGGTGACAAATGGGTATTTAAGTTAGACTAGTTAGATTAAATCTTAGAATCACATTAGCAACATAGGACACTCAGTTGCACACCGAGACCAAACCTTTGATACGACGACTAATACGTATACTTAATGTATTCGAATTCTTTTAAAACAACTCAGGAACCGAAGAAACCTAAGCTACAACAAAGAGAGCGCCTTTTGTGGTAGATCATTTGCACAGCAACACAGGTGAGTTCATTGCCCCTTTTCTAAACATTTTTGTTTTCAAACGCGGGGCTGAGAAGCATGCGTAAACCTTTTTACTTAAATTGTTTTACGTAAATGCTTTTACTTATTATTTGCTTATTATATATGCTTGTTTATACTCCTGGACTCCTGTCTAGGTAATTGCTATACATAATTAACTACCAAGTTAATTAAATTACTCTTATGAGTAATACCTTAATTCTAAAACTCTAAACAAACCCTTAGTCCATCAAGCTCAAATTCAAGAATCTAAATTCAAAGTGGAATCAAAAGAACTAAAGTTTAAGATCAAATTCAATGGAATCTAATCCAGTGTGTGATCAGTAAACTAAGGATCCAAATCAAAAATCTATAATCAAGAATCTATAATCATTGTGGAATCATGGAAATCAAAAGATCAGAATCAAGAGAATCAAGTGAATCATGGGAATCATAACCGTGTGTGAATCAAGGAAATAGTGAAATCATTAAAATCTAATGAAATCATTAATGCTTAAATTAAGGTGGATGTCAGTTGTATAGAAATCAAGACCACGTGTAACACACGGAAAGTCCCGACATAAATAGTAGACTCTTGTAGTCAAGTTATATGGGCAATAACGGAAACTATTAAACAAATCAAAATCAGGAGAATCAAAGAAGATCAAGAATCAAAGGATATACTTAAAGTCCCGGCATGTACAGTAGACCAATGGGTCAAGCTGATACGGACATCATTAAAGTCCCGACACATACAGGTAGACTCCTTGTGGGTCATGCCTAATATGGGCCACATGTGAGAGGGTACAACTTGGACAACCACCAACAACTAAGTCTAATTGATTGAGTCAAATAAGGCCCAATCATCATTTCTTAGTTGTATTTAAATGTTTCGTTATTAATTTAATTTCTCATTTAATATTATATTTCTACAAATGCTTTGGGGTAATCATGAATACATGGTGAACTCAAGAGATCAAAGGTAAATCTATTTGTGGAAATCAAAATCTAAATTGAAGGTGAATGGAGTGAAACGCTTAATTATCATTAACAACAATATACTAAGCAGTCCGGTATGTGGTGGGACGGTGGCTGGGGCTTGTCCCCTACATATGCCCTATATATAAGCATACTTGATTGGAAAGCATAGGTGGTTGTTTATGAGGTTAAGGTTGTCATTTCGGGGGATCAAGGTAAACATTTTCAGGGTAATCAAACTCTATGAATCAGATGTTATGAAATCAAAGATGTGAGATGAAACGCTTAATTATCACCATGAACAATATATCATGTGGTTTAGTATGTGGTGGGATGTCACACCCCCTGCGCCGCATGCGGAATCCACGGCGCGGTGACGTATGAATAGTTGAATCATGCACAAGTATTGATTAAGAACAACCACAATGGATTACTATGTTGCATAATGTTTAGACAATTGTTTAGTTACAGACAACTATCTAACAAAAGAATGAAAACTACAGACCCAAAATATAGTTTACAAATTAAGACTTCAAACAAGACAATTAAACATTCAGGATTTTAGTGTATTTCTAAATCCATCCTAGCATGTTTCTTCGTCTTGTTCTATCTTAAACGGTCTCCTTAGTTGTCCCTTAGTATGTCTTAAACCTGATTACCTGAAACACGTGAAAAGAAACTGTCAACTACAGAAGTAGTTGGTGAGAACAATAGGTTTAACATTTGAAAACATGAACTTGCAATGTAAGGCATATGTATAAAGCAATAAATGAAATACATGGATGAGCTGCAACCCAAACTAACATCAAGTATGTACAAGTGTGTCCAAACAGCCAGCAGACCGTTTGCTAAAGAAGCCAACACATAATCAAGTCCCAAACCACGTTTGGAGTTAGATAATGTATCAGCCATTTTGATAAACCACAATGAAACCAAACCTGCAGTTAGCTTATAAAACAAATTTAAAAGCTAACTCCATTTTGGTATGAACCAGTGTGTCCGCTTTCCCTTGTTGTGATCACCCAGTACTAACGCTAATGAATATGAAACTTGATGTGTTTATAAGTTTGTTTACAACAGTGGACACCATGTTTTTGAACCTTACTTTAAAACCATTGATTTAATGCCTTATTTGATAACATGACTTGAAACCTTGTTGAATACCATGATTTGAATCCTTTGTTTGAACACCATGAAATGAATCCTTTGTTTGAACACCATGAAAACCATTGTTTGAATACCATGTTTTGAAACCCTTGATTGAGTACATAAGATAATGTCCTTGTACAGTAACAAGGTTGATAAAAGATTATTTTCAAAAACACGAGTTTATAGTAAAAGAGTCTATAAGTCAAATCATTTAAAAGTGTTTGTCATTTATAAAACCATTTGAGTAAAACCGATATAAAACAGTTCCGGGAAACTTTATAAAACCTCTTTGATAGAAAGTGTTTAACAGTGGATAAAATCCTTTAAAACAGTTGAATAATCTGATGATTTTGTACCATGAACCTGTAATGTTTGTAGAATGACATACATCTTGTATAATGAAATACAAATGTAATTAATGTATTTGATCTCGTGTTCCACCCCAAAACAGTTGAAAAACAGTAAAAGAGAGGCTAATGTTCTCACCTGTCTGCAGTAGAATCTGAACTATAACAAATAGCAAGTAGCAAACAGGACTTCTAACTAGTTCCTATATCATTGTAATCATACATAAGATATAAGATTTATAATTGTATAGACTTCGATTCATTGATTGACTTGTGTTAACTTGAACTTGATTAACTCTTGATTACATGATCCCATGCTTATGAATGTTGTGTGAACTCGAAAGCCATGATTTAGTCACTTGATTGAGAGTTGTTTCATGTAAAAGAGATGTCATATCCTTTTATGCAGAACTTGTATGCATAAAATGACAAGTGTTGATGATGTTTGATGACCATGATTTGATATGTAAAATGTGTAGATATGTTGAAGTGTTTTAGACCCCTTGTGATTATGAATTGATCTCATTATTAATTTAGGTTAAACTTAACCCAACCAAGATCAATTCATAATTACTTTGCATTGTGGGCCCCACCATGGGCCAAAAACAATTGTTATTGGGCCAAGTATGTGAGTGTAGGCCAAAGTTCCAAACGAGACTCAATGTTGGTTACCTATTGGGCCAAAACAACGTGTATATAGGTCATGTAGGGTTCCAAAGATAATATTGAGCCAAATAAATATCATGATGGGTCGATATAACTTAATTGGGCTTGGTTTAGTCTACGGGACCGAGTGCTAATGAAGTTGGGCCGCATAAAGTTGAATTGGGCAGAAAGGATTATGGGCTGCCAACTTGGGCAGCGAACCTTTTAGGTTCAAGAGGGCCTAGGTTTGCCGGTCATGAGAACACAACCAAGGTTCGGCCAAGAACCCAACAAGGTTCGGCTCTTATGATGTGCATGTAAGGTTCGACCATAGGTTCGCCCATGCAACCTATGCATGGGTTCGCCCAGCTGGACATGTTCATCACCCATACGTCCTGCTGTTCAGGGTTCGCCGAGCTGAGGATGGTTCATGATACACACCCAGGATTCGTCCAGTCATCATGGGTTCGTTGCATGCAAAGAAAGGTTCGCTGGGTATCCTATGGTTCGTCTGAAATGAAAATGGTTCGTCTACATGCATGGGTTCGTGATGCAGCTTATGGTTCGGTGAAGGCTCGTGGGAACCCTAGGGTTCGGCTGGTACTTCAACGAACCATGCAGGGTTCATGGGCTCCATAAGGTTCGGCTCTAGTAGATGAGGGTTCGCCTAGAATGTTCATCAACATGAAGGTTCGGCTCCAACTTGCACACACGAACCTGTGCATTTTCATCATCCTCATCCGCTCGAATCCTCGGTTTGAAGCTCACTATGGTGTTGTTGCATGAGTACCAGTCCTCGTGAAGGTTAGGGATCGACATAGATGACTTAAAACCGGTTGTAGCTAGGTTCGACCAAAACACAAACAAAACCCTCTTTTTCAGCTCGTTCTTTCGATCATACCTTGTTTTTGGCCAGATAAATCCACAGATCCTTTGTACTTTCGTGTAGAGAATGTCGAGAGCTTCGCGTGCGTTCAAGAATCACCGAAATCCGTTGAGAAACGAGCGAGTTACGAGCGTTTGAAGTTCGGTTTTCTAGAGAGAGAAAGGGTTGACGAATTTCTAGAGAGAGGAAGGGTTATTGGTGAAATAAATGAGAAAAATAGCCTTCTTCAAGGCTTTTATAGTCTGGGTGGTATTCGGGTTCGTTTCGGTCGCTCGGTTCGCGTTTCCGGAACGTAACGCGCATTTTACACGATTTAAATAAAGGCTTATTATTCTCATCATTTTGATGAGTTTCAAAATTGTAAAAATGTAAAGTAATGTATTTTAATTATTTTTTTACTCTTCGTGTTTTGACAGATCGTTAAACAACCGCAATTACGTGTATACCCGCAATCGCGTACGTTTTTCGATCGTATTAATTATTTAAGCAGTTTAATCATAATTATAAGTTCAACATTCGTATCATTATGGATCGTCACCCATAACTATACTCAGTCTCGCTTACGTATTACGACTTTTGTTTAATTAATTGTCATAATATTCGTCTCAACACTACGCACTAAGACTATCCCATTACACCGAACGCAGTTTATGTATAGGGCATACCCCAGATTCCAGCTGCCTGCCGTACCTGACGCCGTCCCACCACTGTTTCGATATAATACGATACTGGTCTTGCCTAGCGAACTCGACTGTAAATAAATGATATATACTTGTTCCTAAATAATAAAGATCCTAACACACAAGCACATTATGAACACATGAATCACATTGACTGATTTGATATGAAATCACATTTGTTCTAACACTGTTTACAACTACCGTGACTAAATGTACAAATGTTACAGTCTCCCCTAGTCAAGGGAATTTCGTCCCGAAATTAACTAGCCGAAGGTACTGTTAAAAGATGAGGTTACTTAAGCTTCATCTGGTCTTCACGTTCCCAGGTGAACTCAGCACCGCGTTTGCCCTCCCATCGTACCTTTACGATCGGGATACGGTTGCGTTTAAGTTTCTTGACCCCATGATCCATGATTTCAACCGGACGTTCTATGAATTGTATGTTGTTTTGAATCTGAATGTCTTCCAGTGGAATCTGAACATCATGATCTGCCAAGCATTTCTTAAGATTTGATACATGAAAAGTATCGTGAACATTGCTTAGCTCCACTGGAAGTCTGAGTTTGTAGGCTACGGGACCAATCCTTTCCAGGATCTCAAAAGGTCCAACGTACCTTGTGCAAGTTTCCCTTTCTTCCCAAATCGGACAACGCCTTTCCAGAGAGAAACTTTGAGTAAGACTCGGTCACCGACTTGAAACTCAAGCGGCTTCCGACGTCGATCAGCATAACTCTTCTGCCGATCTCGTGCGGCCTTAAGCCTTGATTGAATGATTGTGATTTTGTCTGATGTTTCCTGAATAAGTTCTGGTCCTACAACCTGTGAGTCACCAACCTCGGTCCAGCAGACCGGTGATCGGCACTTTCTACCATACAATGCTTCGAATGGTGCACATTGAATGCTTGTATGGTAGCTGTTGTTATACGAAAACTCAATGAGTGGAAGATGAGTGTCCCAACTCCCACCAAAGTCAATCACACAAGAACGTTTCATGTCCTCGAGTGTTTGGATAGTCCTTTCACTTTGACCGTCGGTTTGGGGATGGTACGCCGTGCTAAGATTAACACGAGTTCCCAAAGCCTTTTGCAATGTTTGCCAGAAGCGAGAAGTGAAGTGACTATCACGATCAGATATGATTGATGTCGGAGTACCATGACGCGCAATGATTTCGTTGATGTACAATGTGGATAACTTCTCCATTTTGTAATCCTCTCGGATCGGGAGAAAATGAGCAGATTTGGTGAGTCGATCAACGATCACCCAAATCGAATCGAATCCTCGCGGAGTTCTCGGCAACTTAGTTATGAAATCCATGGAAATTTGCTCCCATTTCCATTGAGGAATTTCAGTTACTGCAGAAGTCCCGAAGGCTTTTGATGTTCTGCTTTGACTTTGGAACATGTAAGACATTTTCCCACATACAGTGCTATGTCTTTCTTCATTTCTGGCCACTAGTAAGATGCCCGCAAGTCTTGGTACATCATATCTACTCCAGGATGAACTGAGTATCGCAACTTATGAGCCTCATCACAGATGAGTGTGCGCAATTCTTCTAACTTTGGAATCCAGATGCGGCCGTTGAGATATAACACCCCGTCAGATCGAGGTTCCAGTTTCTTCTCAATTCTGCAGTCTAAGTCTGCCTTAAGCTGATTGTCTGTTACTACTTGTTGTTGTGCAATACAAATCAGATCCTTCAAGTTTGGTTGTGTGTTGATCTCCATTGCTCTTACACGAATTGGTTTGACTGGTTCCTTACGACTAAGAGCATCCGCTACCACATTGGCTTTACCCGGGTGGTAACGAATCTCACAGTCGTAATCAGTTAGAAGCTCAACCCAACGCCGTTGTCTCATGTTGAGTTCTTTCTGATTAAGGATGTGTTGCAAGCTCTTGTGGTCTGTATAGATGACACATTTAGTACCATACAGGTAGTGTCTCCAAATCTTCAATGCAAAGACCACATCCCCTAACTCAAGGTCATGAGTAGTATAATTCTTCTCGTGAACCTTAAGGTGTCTTGAAGCATATGCAATGACCTTGTCCCGTTGCATAAGTACACAACCGAGACCAAGGTTTGAAGCATCACAGTAGACAATGAAATAGTCACTGCCCTCTAGAAGACTAAGGATAGGGGAATTGCATAACTTCTGTTTAAGAAGTTGAAATGTGTCTTCTTGCTTCTGTCCCCATATGAACGCTTGACTTTTCTGGGTTAATGTAGTAAGTGGCAAGCCGATCATTGAAAAGTTCGCAATGAACCTTCGGTAATAGCCTGCCAATCCCAAAAATGAACGAATCTCTGTTGGAGTAGATGGGGTAGTCCAGTTCTTAATCACCTCAATCTTCGCTGGATCTACGTGTATCCCATCCTTGTTAATGACATGTCCTAAGAAGTGAACTTCTTTTAGCCAAAATTCACACTTTGAGAATTTAGCATAAAGCTGTTCAGCTCTTAGTAATTCTAAGACTTTCTTCAAATGATCTTCATGATCTTGCTCTGTCTTGGAATAGATCAGTATATCATCAATAAAGACAATAACAAACTGATCTAAATATGGTCTGCAGACTCGATTCATCAAGTCCATGAACACTGCCGGTGCATTGGTCAGCCCAAATGGCATAATGACAAACTCATAGTGTCCATATCGAGTCCTAAATGCAGTCTTTGGTATATCCTCATCATTTACTCGTAACTGATGATACCCGGATCGTAAATCAATCTTAGAGAAGCAAGTCGCTCCCTGTAATTGGTCAAACAGATCATCGATCCTAGGTAAAGGATATCTGTTCTTGACCGTCAACTTGTTTAGCTCACGATAATCAATGCACATACGAAATGAACCGTCTTTCTTTTTGACAAAGAGTACCGGAGCTCCCCAAGGAGAGAAACTCGGTCTTATGAAACCCTTGTCTAGAAGTTCTTGAAGTTGACTAGACAGTTCCTGCATCTCAAACGGTGCTAATCGATATGGTGACTTTGCCACTGGGTTTGCTCCAGCGACGAGATCGATTCTAAAATCCACTTGCCGGATCGGTGGTAGTCCAGGCAAGTCTTCTGGAAATACTTCAGGATAATCTCTGATAACTGGAACGTCTCCAACTGCTTTCTTTTCAGGTTTCTTCTCTACCACGTGAGCTAGGAACGCATAGTATTTCTTCTTCAAGTACTCCCTAGCCTTGATGCACGATACAATCTTTAATCCGCGGCAGGGTTTCTCGCAATAGATTCTCATCGTTTCGCCGGACGGTAAAGGAATCCGTATAAGTTTCTCCGAACATACAATTTTGGCATTGTTTTTGGATAACCAATCCATTCCTATCACAACTTCGAAGCTTCCGAGTGTCATAGGAATAAGATCGATGAGGAAAAGATGGTCGTTTAATCTTAATTCACAACCATGTATTATAGAATCTACAAGTAGGGTTTTACCATCAGCTACTTCTACGGTATACGGAGCAGTAAGCATAGATGGTTGTATGTTAAATAAAGAAGCAGTATGAGCAGAGATAAAGCTTTTATCAGCACCAGTATCAAATATGATAGAAACGTAATGACCATTAAGGAGAAATGTACCCGTGACAACTGCTGGCTCCTCGCGTGCTTCGGCAGCTTCGATAATAAAAGCACGAGCAGTAGCAGTGTTCTTGTTGAGTTTTGGACACCGGTTTCTGAAGTGTCCTTCTGCCCCACAATTGTAACAGACCCTTCCACCAGTAGCAGTAGGAGTTGTGGTAGCAGTTGTTGCAGTAGCAAGATGAGCAGATCGGCATGTAGCTGCCAAGTGTCCCATCCGCCCACACTTGAGACACTTCTTGCATGGAGTATTGGGTAGGTGATGATATTGGCATTTGGTGCAAAGTGGAAACGGGCCAGTGTAAGGCTTTCTGACTGTTAAAGATTGTGGCATAGCAGTAATGGGTGTGGCATGAGTGGGTGTAGCTGCAGTCAAGGCTGCAAAGTTCTTGATTGTCTTTTGCTTCTTCTTCTTGTGATGTTGTTGTTCAGGCTTCTTGCCTTCATCAATCTGTGCTCTCTTGTACCCCTTTCGGGTGAGCACCCCAGACTTAACGTATTCTTCGGTAAGGCTAGCTCCAAGATGAATCGCTGCCTCTAGAGTAGTGGGGTTATTCCCCATCACAGTTCCCCTGACAACTAGAGGTAAGCCTTCGATGTACTTCTCTATCCTACGGGATAGAGGAGTAACCAGGTGTGGCACCAGAATGCACAACTCATGGAAACGAGTTGTATATTTCGCGTTCTCGCCGCTGTCTTGGACCAAGTTCCATATTTCCACCTCAAGTTTCTTCAGCTCGTGGCGTGGACAAAACTGTTCCACCAATACCTTCTTGAACTCCTCCCATGGTAAAGCTAATGCGACTTCCCGTCCTCTGGTGTTCTTCTCAGAATTCCACAGGTGAGTGCGCCGTTGTGAAAAGCGCTCGAGGCCATTTTGACCTTCAGATTTTCAGGACATCCTGTGAAATCAAGAATATCCTCGATGCTCTCCAGCCACTGCAGTAGGCCAGTAGCTCCTTCGGTACCAGCGTACTTAGGAGGTTTAGCATCATTGAACTGCTTGAAAGTGAAGTTAGCAGTTCCAGTGTTGGTAGCATTTGAGTTATGTGCGGAATCACTAGTACTTCCCAGAATATTCTGGGTAATATCAGTGACCATGCCCGGAATGACATCTCTCATGTGTATAGCGATGGCTCGGGAAATCTTGTTGATCTCATTGTCGTTGCCACTTGTCGAACCCCCTCCGTTAGGATCACGTCGGGGAGGCATTCTACGAATAGAAGCCACAAGTGGGTCAGTAATGAGAAAGGATACAATTGAATTTGCATGATAAAATTGGTAATATATCCATACTACTAGTACTATCATTCAATTGTAATATGAGCATGTATACGTATAAGCAATCAGCTCATTAGCATACTTCTCATGTGAATGTGTATGATGTTCCATGATCTCACTCCACCAAACCAACACACTGACACTTTCCCGATATACCGAAGATAGCTTATATATAGGGCATACGAAAGGGTCAAGCAAACTGCCAGCCCAGACGCCATCCCACCACCGCTTCGATATACCACGATCATGTCCTTGCTAGCATTTGGCAACATGTTTGTACTGATTTCCATGTATGTTCCATTGATTAAGAATCCCATGATCTTTGATCAATTTGAACTATGATTGAACCCATGATTGAACTATGTTTGAATTATGTGTGCACCTACTAACAATCGTTAACATGTAGAACTAAATCATATGTGTGCTCTACATTTTTATTGTTAAACTATGTTCGTAAGTACTAATGATGTAATCACTTAAGAATTTCACTTAAGGTTTACATTGAAAGAATGTTCGCAACTTGATTGATTCACACACAATGTTTGACTCATCCAAGTCTGAATAGCACAATGATTTGATTCACCAATGATTGTATCTCAAATGATTGTATCTCATGTATTTGACTAATGTTCAATGATTCCAGTTGCTCCCGAATCTTTACTTCAAATACGAACGCCAGATTCCCCCTGACATACCGAAATAAGCTTATATATAGGGCTAGCTCTCACCGCCCACCACTTACCTCAGCACGTCGGCGTTAATCCGCCGTTTGTATTTGGAGCTAAGATTCCAACTCTTGATTGATTATGATTGGTTCATGTTTGACTCTTGATCCTTGATTATGATTATGAATGTGTAAACCGTGGTCCCTAATTTACTTGAAATTAAGACCTTAGTATGTGTGTCCTAGATTAATTAACCTAGGTTCTCAATACTTTCAGTATTGAGTATAATGATCTACTGTGAGAACTTCAACTAAAGAATACTTTTACACAGATTCTAAGTTATAAAGTTCCTATGATAATGAATACCTGATAATGACAACATGACAAGGATTTCATATCAAAGATTCTTAAATTATAGATCTTGACCTCTGAATTCCTATGAGCATGATGAGGATTTTAGATCAAAGATACTAAGTATACAGATCTTTGCCTCTAAATTCCTCTGATGAACTCTGATTGAGAATTCCATATCAAGAATACTAAGAATACAGATCCTTGCCTCTGGAATCCTTTAATGAACTCTGTGTGAGAATTTCAGATCAAGGATACTAAGAATACAGACCCTTGCCTCTGAAATCCTTAAATGGATATATGTGAGAAATTTAATTCGGTTTCTAAAATTATAGAATTTCGATTCAAATTCCTTGACTCGATATCTAATCTTAGAAAAGTATCCCTAAGATCTTTCAAGCTTTATATGAACTTAATGCTTACTCAAGTTACTTAGATCCTAAGAATCCTCAAGCCTATAGCACTTAGTCCTATTGGGTAGCTTAGGTTATAGTCTAGGTCATTAAGCATTGGGTTTTTCCTAGTTCTCTACAACCTTGGCTCTGATACCAACCTGTCACACCCCCTGCGCCGCGTGCGGAATCCCCGGCGCGGTGGCGTATGAATAGTTGAATCATGCACAAGTATTGATTAAGAACAACCACAATGGATTACTATGTTGCATAATGTTTAGACAATTGTTTAGTTACAGACAACTATCTAACAAAAGAATGACAACTACAGACCCAAAATATAGTTTACAAAATAAGACTTCAAACAAGACAATTAAACATTCAGGATTTTAGTGTATTTCTAAATCCATCCTAGCATGTTTCTTCATCTTGTTCTATCTTAAACGGTCTCCTTAGTTGTCCCTTAGTATGTCTTAAACCTGATTACCTGAAACACGTGAAAAGAAACTGTCAACTACAGAAGTAGTTGGTGAGAACAATAGGTTTAACATTTGAAAACATGAACTTGCAATGTAAGGCATAAGTATAAAGCAATAAATGAAATACATGGATGAGCTGCAACCCAAACTAACATCAAGTATGTACAAGTGTGTCCAAACAGTCAGCAGACCGTTTGCTAAAGAAGCCAACATATAATCAAGTCCCAAACCACGTTTGGAGTTAGATAATGTATCAGCCATTTTGATAAACCATAATGAAACCAAACCTGCAGTTAGCTTATAAAACAAATTTAAAAGCTAACTCCATTTTGGTATGAACCAGTGTGTCCGCTTTCCCTTGTTGTGATCACCCAGTAGTAACGCTAATGAATATGAAACTTGATGTGTTTATAAGTTTATTTACAACAGTGGACACCATGTTTTTGAACCTTACTTTAAAACCATTGATTTAATGTCTTATTTGATAACATGACTTGAAACCTTGTTGAATACCATGATTTGAATCCTTTGTTTGAACACCATGAAATGAATCCTTTGTTTGAACCCCATGAAAACCATTGTTTGAATACCATGTTTTGAAACCCTTGATTGAGTACATAAGATAATGTCCTTGTATAGTAACAAGGTTGATAAAAGATTATTTTCAAAAACACGAGTTTATAGTAAAAGAGTCTATAAGTCAAATAATTTAAAAGTGTTTGTCATTTATAAAACCATTTGAGTAAAACCGATATAAAACAGTTCCGGGAAACTTTATAAAACCTCTTTGATAGAAAGTGTTTAACAGTGGATAAAATCCTTTAAAACAGTTGAATAATCTGATGATTTTGTACCATGAACCTGTAATGTTTGTAGAATGACATACATCTTGTATAATGAAATACAAATGTAATTAATGTATTTGATCATGTGTTCCACCCCAAAACAGTTGAAAAACAGTAAAAGAGGGGCCAATGTTCTCACGTGTCTACAGTAGACTATGAACTATAACAAATAGCAAGTAGCGAACAGGACTTCTAACTGGTTCCTATATCATTGTAATCATACATAAGATATAAGATTTATAATTGTATAGACTTTGATTCATTGATTGACTTATGTTAACTTGAACTTGATTAACTCTTGATTACATGATCCCATGCTTATGAATGTTGTGTGAACTCGAAAGCCATGATTTAGTCACTTGATTGAGAGTTGTTTCATGTAAAAGAGATGTCATATCCTTTTATGCACAACTTGTATGCATAAAATGACAAGTGTTGATGATGTTTGATGACCATGATTTGATATGTAAAATGTTAGATATGTTGAAGTGTTTTAGACCCCTTGTGATTATGAATTGATCTCATTATTAATTTAGGTTAAACTTAACCCAAACAAGATCAATTCATAATTACTTTGCATTGTGGGCCCCACCATGGGCCAAAAACAATTGTTATTGGGCCAAGTATGTGAGTGTAGGCCAAAGTTCCAAACGAGACTCAATGTTGGTTACCTATTGGGCCAAAACAACGTGTATATAGGTCATGTAGGGTTCCAAAGATAATATTGAGCCAAATAAAGATCATGATGGGTCGATATAACTTAATTGGGCTTGGTTTAGTCTACTGGACCGAGTGCTAATGAAGTTGGGCCGCATAAAGTTGAATTGGGCAGAAAGGATTATGGGCTGCCAACTTGGGCAGCGAACCTTTTAGGTTCAAGAGGGCCTAGGTTCGCCGGTCATGAGAACACCACCAAGGTTCGGCCAAGAACCCAACAAGGTTCGGCTCTTATGATGTGCATGTAAGGTTCGACCATAGGTTCGCCCATGCAACCTATGCATGGGTTCGCCCAGCTGGACAGGTTCATCACCTATACGTCCTGCTGTTCAGGGTTCGCCGAGCTGAGGATGGTTCATGATACACACCCAGGATTCGTCCAGTCATCATGGGTTCGTTGCATGAAAAGAAAGGTTCGCTGGGTATCCTATGGTTCGTCTGAAATGAAAATGGTTCGTCTACATGCAAGGGTTCGTGATGCAGCTTATGGTTCGGTGAAGGCTCGTGGGAACCCCTAAGGTTCGGCTGGTACTTCAACGAACCATGCAGGGTTCATGGGCTCCATACGGTTCGGCTCTAGTGGATGAGGGTTCGCCTAGAATGTTCATCAGCATGAAGGTTCGGCTCCAACTTGCACACACGAACCTGTGCATTTTCATCATCCTCGTCAGCTCGAATCCTCGGTTTGAAGCTCACTATGGTGTTGTTGCATGAGTACCAGTCCTCGTGAAGGTTAGGGATCGACTAAGTTGACTTAAAACCGGTCGTAGCTAGGTTCGACCAAAACACAAACAAAAACCCTCTTTTTCAGCTCGTTCTTTTGATCATACTTTGTTTTTGGCTGGATAAATCCACAGATCCTTTGTACTTTCGTGTAGAGAATGTCGAGAGCTTCGCATGGGTTCAAGAATCACCGAAATCCATTGAGAAACGAGCGAGTTACGAGCGTTTGAAGTTCGGTTTTCTAGAGAGAGAAAGGGTTGACGAATTTCTAGAGAGAGGAAGGGTTGTTGGTGAAATAAATGAGAAAAATAGCCTTTTTCAAGGCTTTTATAGTCTGGGTGGTATTCGGGTTCGTTTCGATCACTCGGTTCGCGTTTCCGGAACGTAACGCGCATTTTACACGATTTAATTATCATTAACAACAATATACTAAGCAGTCCGGTATGTGGTGGGACGGTGGCTGGGGCTTGTCCCCTACATATGCCCTATATATAAGCATACTTGATTGGAAAGCATAGGTGGTTGTTTATGAGGTTAAGGTTGTCATTTCGGGGGATCAAGGTAAACATTTTCAGGGTAATCAAACTCTATGAATCAGATGTTATGAAATCAAAGATGTGAGATGAAACGCTTAATTATCACCATGAACAATATATCATGTGGTTTAGTATGTGGTGCGATGTCACACCCCCTGCGCCGCATGCGGAATCCACGGCGCGGTGACGTATGAATAGTTGAATCATGCACAAGTATTGATTAAGAACAACCGCAATGGATTACTATGTTGCATAATGTTTAGACAATTGTTTAGTTACAGACAACTATCTAACAAAAGAATGAAAATTACAGACCCAAAATATAGTTTACAAAATAAGACTTCAAACAAGACAATTAAACATTCAGGATTTTAGTGTATTTCTAAATCCATCCTAGCATGTTTCTTCGTCTTGTTCTATCTTAAACGGTCTCCTTAGTTGTCCCTTAGTATGTCTTAAACCTGATTACCTGAAACACGTGAAAAGAAACTGTCAACTACAGAAGTAGTTGGTGAGAACAATAGGTTTAACATTTGAAAACATGAACTTGCAATGTAAGGCATATGTATAAAGCAATAAATGAAATACATGGATGAGCTGCAACCCAAACTAACATCAAGTATGTACAAGTGTGTCCAAACAGCCAGCAGACCGTTTGCTAAAGAAGCCAACACATAATCAAGTCCCAAACCACGTTTGGAGTTAGATAATGTATCAGCCATTTTGATAAACCACAATGAAACCAAACCTGCAGTTAGCTTATAAAACAAATTTAAAAGCTAACTCCATTTTGGTATGAACCAGTGTGTCCGCTTTCCCTTGTTGTGATCACCCAGTACTAACGCTAATGAATATGAAACTTGATGTGTTTATAAGTTTGTTTACAACAGTGGACACCATGTTTTTGAACCTTACTTTAAAACCATTGATTTAATGCCTTATTTGATAACATGACTTGAAACCTTGTTGAATACCATGATTTGAATCCTTTGTTTGAACACCATGAAATGAATCCTTTGTTTGAACACCATGAAAACCATTGTTTGAATACCATGTTTTGAAACCCTTGATTGAGTACATAAGATAATGTCCTTGTACAGTAACAAGGTTGATAAAAGATTATTTTCAAAAACACGAGTTTATAGTAAAAGAGTCTATAAGTCAAATCATTTAAAAGTGTTTGTCATTTATAAAACCATTTGAGTAAAACCGATATAAAACAGTTCCGGGAAACTTTATAAAACCTCTTTGATAGAAAGTGTTTAACAGTGGATAAAATCCTTTAAAACAGTTGAATAATCTGATGATTTTGTACCATAAACCTGTAATGTTTGTAGAATGACATACATCTTGTATAATGAAATACAAATGTAATTAATGTATTTGATCTCGTGTTCCACCCCAAAACAGTTGAAAAACAGTAAAAGAGAGGCTAATGTTCTCACCTGTCTGCAGTAGAATCTGAACTATAACAAATAGCAAGTAGCAAACAGGACTTCTAACTAGTTCCTATATCATTGTAATCATACATAAGATATAAGATTTATAATTGTATAGACTTCGATTCATTGATTGACTTGTGTTAACTTGAACTTGATTAACTCTTGATTACATGATCCCATGCTTATGAATGTTGTGTGAACTCGAAAGCCATGATTTAGTCACTTGATTGAGAGTTGTTTCATGTAAAAGAGATGTCATATCCTTTTATGCAGAACTTGTATGCATAAAATGACAAGTGTTGATGATGTTTGATGACCATGATTTGATATGTAAAATGTGTAGGTATGTTGAAGTGTTTTAGACCCCTTGTGATTATGAATTGATCTCATTATTAATTTAGGTTAAACTTAACCCAACCAAGATCAATTCATAATTACTTTGCATTGTGGGCCCCACCATGGGCCAAAAACAATTGTTATTGGGCCAAGTATGTGAGTGTAGGCCAAAGTTCCAAACGAGACTCAATGTTGGTTACCTATTGGGCCAAAACAACGTGTATATAGGTCATGTAGGGTTCCAAAGATAATATTGAGCCAAATAAATATCATGATGGGTCGATATAACTTAATTGGGCTTGGTTTAGTCTACGGGACCGAGTGCTAATGAAGTTGGGCCGCATAAAGTTGAATTGGGCAGAAAGGATTATGGGCTGCCAACTTGGGCAGCGAACCTTTTAGGTTCAAGAGGGCCTAGGTTCGCCGGTCATGAGAACACAACCAAGGTTCGGCCAAGAACCCAACAAGGTTCGGCTCTTATGATGTGCATGTAAGGTTCGACCATAGGTTCGCCCATGCAACCTATGCATGGGTTCGCCCAGCTGGACATGTTCATCACCCATACGTCCTGCTGTTCAGGGTTCCCCGAGCTGAGGATGGTTCATGATACACACCCAGGATTCGTCCAGTCATCATGGGTTCGTTGCATGCAAAGAAAGGTTCGCTGGGTATCCTATGGTTCGTCTGAAATGAAAATGGTTCGTCTACATGCATGGGTTCGTGATGCAGCTTATGGTTCGGTGAAGGCTCGTGGGAACCCCTAGGGTTCGGCTGGTACTTCAACGAACCATGCAGGGTTCATGGGCTCCATAAGGTTCGGCTCTAGTAGATGAGGGTTCGCCTAGAATGTTCATCAACATGAAGGTTCGGCTCCAACTTGCACACACGAACCTGTGCATTTTCATCATCCTCATCCGCTCGAATCCTCGGTTTGAAGCTCACTATGGTGTTGTTGCATGAGTACCAGTCCTCGTGAAGGTTAGGGATCGACATAGATGACTTAAAACCGGTTGTAGCTAGGTTCGACCAAAACACAAACAAAAACCCTCTTTTTCAGCTCGTTCTTTCGATCATACCTTGTTTTTGGCCAGATAAATCCACAGATCCTTTGTACTTTCGTGTAGAGAATGTCGAGAGCTTCGCGTGCGTTCAAGAATCACCGAAATCCGTTGAGAAACGAGTGAGTTACGAGCGTTTGAAGTTCGGTTTTCTAGAGAGAGAAAGGGTTGACGAATTTCTAGAGAGAGGAAGGGTTATTGGTGAAATAAATGAGAAAAATAGCCTTCTTCAAGGCTTTTATAGTCTGGGTGGTATTCGGGTTCGTTTCGGTCGCTCGGTTCGCGTTTCCGGAACGTAACGCGCATTTTACACGATTTAAATAAAGGCTTATTATTCTCATCATTTTGATGAGTTTCAAAATTGTAAAAATGTAAAATAATGTATTTTAATTATTTTTTTACTCTTCGTGTTTTGACAGATCATTAAACAACCGCAATTACGTGTATACCCGCAATCGCGTACGTTTTTCGATCGTATTAATTATTTAAGCAGTTTAATCATAATTATAAGTTCAACATTCGTATCATTATGGATCGTCACCCATAACTATACTCAGTCTCGCTTACGTATTACGACTTTTGTTTAATTAATTGTCATAATATTCGTCTCAACACTACGCACTAAGACTATCCCATTACACCGAACGCAGTTTATGTATAGGGCATACCCCAGATTCCAGCTGCCTGCCGTACCTGACGCCGTCCCACCACTGTTTCGATATAATACGATACTGGTCTTGCCTAGCGAACTCGACTGTAAATAAATGATATATACTTGTTCCTAAATAATAAAGATCCTAACACACAAGCACATTATGAACACATGAATCACATTGACTGATTTGATATGAAATCACATTTGTTCTAACACTGTTTACAACTACCGTGACTAAATGTACAAATGTTACAGTCTCCCCTAGTCAAGGGAATTTCGTCCCGAAATTAACTAGCCGAAGGTACTGTTAAAAGATGAGGTTACTTAAGCTTCATCTGGTCTTCACGTTCCCAGGTGAACTCAGCACCGCGTTTGCCCTCCCATCGTACCTTTACGATCGGGATACGGTTGCGTTTAAGTTTCTTGACCCCATGATCCATGATTTCAACCGGACGTTCTTTGAATTGCATGTTGTTTTGAATCTGAATGTCTTCCAGTGGAATCTGAACATCATGATCTGCCAAGCATTTCTTAAGATTTGATACATGAAAAGTATCGTGAACATTGCTTAGCTCCACTGGAAGTCTGAGTTTGTAGGCTACGGGACCAATCCTTTCCAGGATCTCAAAAGGTCCAACGTACCTTGTGCAAGTTTCCCTTTCTTCCCAAATCGGACAACGCCTTTCCAGGGAGAAACTTTGAGTAAGACTCGGTCACCGACTTGAAACTCAAGCGGCTTCCGACGTCGATCAGCATAACTCTTCTGCCGATCTCGTGCGGCCTTAAGCCTTGATTGAATGATTGTGATTTTGTCTGATGTTTCCTGAATAAGTTCTGGTCCTACAACCTGTGAGTCACCAACCTCGGTCCAGCAGACCGGTGATCGGCACTTTCTACCATACAATGCTTCGAATGGTGCACATTGAATGCTTGTATGGTAGCTGTTGTTATACGAAAACTCAATGAGTGGAAGATGAGTGTCCCAACTCCCACCAAAGTCAATCACATAAGAACGTTTCATGTCCTCGAGTGTTTGGATAGTCCTTTCACTTTGACCGTCGGTTTGGGGATGGTACGCCGTGCTAAGATTAACACGAGTTCCCAAAGCCTTTTGCAATGTTTGCCAGAAGCGAGAAGTGAAGCGACTATCACGATCAGATATGATTGATGTCGGAGTACCATGACGCGCAATGATTTCGTTGATGTACAATGTGGATAACTTCTCCATTTTGTAATCCTCTCGGATCGGGAGAAAATGAGCAGATTTGGTGAGTCGATCAACGATCACCCAAATCGAATCGAATCCTCGCGGAGTTCTCGGCAACTTAGTTATGAAATCCATGGAAATTTGCTCCCATTTCCATTGAGGAATTTCAGTTACTGCAGAAGTCCCGAAGGCTTTTGATGTTCTGCTTTGACTTTGGAACATGTAAGACATTTTCCCACATACAGTGCTATGTCTTTCTTCATTTCTGGCCACTAGTAAGATGCCCGCAAGTCTTGGTACATCATATCTACTCCAGGATGAACTGAGTATCGCAACTTATGAGCCTCATCACAGATGAGTGTGCGCAATTCTTCTAACTTTGGAATCCAGATGCGGCCGTTGAGATATAACACCCCGTCAGATCGAGGTTCCAGTTTCTTCTCAATTCTGCAGTCTAAGTCTGCCTTAAGCTGATTGTCTGTTACTACTTGTTGTTGTGCAATACAAATCAGATCCTTCAAGTTTGGTTGTGTGTTGATCTCCATTGCTCTTACACGAATTGGTTTGACTGGTTCCTTACGACTAAGAGCATCCGCTACCACATTGGCTTTACCCGGGTGGTAACGAATCTCACAGTCGTAATCAGTTAGAAGCTCAACCCAACGCCGTTGTCTCATGTTGAGTTCTTTCTGATTAAGGATGTGTTGCAAGCTCTTGTGGTCTGTATAGATGACACATTTAGTACCATACAGGTAGTGTCTCCAAATCTTCAATGCAAAGACCACATCCCCTAACTCAAGGTCATGAGTAGTATAATTCTTCTCGTGAACCTTAAGGTGTCTTGAAGCATATGCAATGACCTTGTCCCGTTGCATAAGTACACAACCGAGACCAAGGTTTGAAGCATCACAGTAGACAATGAAATAGTCACTGCCCTCTAGAAGACTAAGGATAGGGGAGTTGCATAACTTCTGTTTAAGAAGTTGAAATGTGTCTTCTTGCTTCTGTCCCCATATGAACGCTTGACTTTTCTGGGTTAATGTAGTAAGTGGCAAGCCGATCATTGAAAAGTTCGCAATGAACCTTCGGTAATAGCCTGCCAATCCCAAAAATGAACGAATCTCTGTTGGAGTAGATGGGGTAGTCCAGTTCTTAATCACCTCAATCTTCGCTGGATCTACGTGTATCCCATCCTTGTTAATGACATGTCCTAAGAAGTGAACTTCTTTTAGCCAAAATTCACACTTTGAGAATTTAGCATAAAGCTGTTCAGCTCTTAGTAATTCTAAGACTTTCTTCAAATGATCTTCATGATCTTGCTCTGTCTTGGAATAGATCAGTATATCATCAATAAAGACAATAACAAACTGATCTAAATATGGTCTGCAGACTCGATTCATCAAGTCCATGAACACTGCCGGTGCATTGGTCAGCCCAAATGGCATAATGACAAACTCATAGTGTCCATATCGAGTCCTAAATGCAGTTTTTGGTATATCCTCATCATTTACTCATAACTGATGATACCCGGATCGTAAATCAATCTTAGAGAAGCAAGTCGCTCCCTGTAATTGGTCAAACAGATCATCGATCCTAGGTAAAGGATATCTGTTCTTGACCGTCAACTTGTTTAGCTCACGATAATCAATGCACATACGAAATGAACCGTCTTTCTTCTTGACAAAGAGTACCGGAGCTCCCCAAGGAGAGAAACTCGGTCTTATGAAACCCTTGTCTAGAAGTTCTTGAAGTTGACTAGACAGTTCCTGCATCTCAAACGGTGCTAATCGATATGGTGACTTTGCCACTGGGTTTGCTCCAGCGACGAGATCGATTCTAAAATCCACTTGCCGGATCGGTGGTAGTCCAGGCAAGTCTTCTGGAAATACTTCAGGATAATCTCTGATAACTGGAACGTCTCCAACTGCTTTCTTTTCAGGTTTCTTCTCTACCACGTGAGCTAGGAACGCATAGTATTTCTTCTTCAAGTACTCCCTAGCCTTGATGCACGATACAATCTTTAATCCGCGGCAGGGTTTCTCGCAATAGATTCTCATCGTTTCGCCGGACGGTAAAGGAATCCGTATAAGTTTCTCCGAACATACAATTTTGGCATTGTTTTTGGATAACCAATCCATTCCGATCACAACTTCGAAGCTTCCGAGTGTCATAGGAATAAGATCGATGAGGAAAAGATGGTCGTTTAATCTTAATTCACAACCATGTATTATAGAATCTACAAGTAGGGTTTTACCATCAGCTACTTCTACGGTATACGGAGCAGTAAGCATAGATGGTTGTATGTTAAATAAAGAAGCAGTATGAGCAGAGATAAAGCTTTTATCAGCACCAGTATCAAATATCATAGAAACGTAATGACCATTAAGGAGAAATGTACCCGTGACAACTGCTGGCTCCTCGCGTGCTTCGGCAGCTCCGATAATAAAAGCACGAGCAGTAGCAGTGTTCTTGTTGAGTTTTGGACACCGGTTTCTGAAGTGTCCTTCTGCCCCAAAATTGTAACAGACCCTTCCACCAGTAGCAGTAGGAGTTGTGGTAGCAGTTGTTGCAGTAGCAAGATGAGCAGATCGGCATGTAGCTGCCAAGTGTCCCATCCGCCCACACTTGAGACACTTCTTGCATGGAGTATTGGGTAGGTGATGATATTGGCATTTGGTGCAAAGTGGAAACGGGCCAGTGTAAGGCTTTCTGACTGTTGCAGATTGTGGCATAGCAGTAATGGGTGTGGCATGAGTGGGTGTAGCTGCAGTCAAGGCTGCAAAGTTCTTGATTGTCTTTTGCTTCTTCTTCTTGTGATGTTGTTGTTCAGGCTTCTTGCCTTCATCAATCTGTGCTCTCTTGTACCCCTTTCGGGTGAGCACCCCAGACTTAACGTATTCTTCGGTAAGGCTAGCTCCAAGATGAATCGCTGCCTCTAGAGTAGTGGGGTTATTCCCCATCACAGTTCCCCTGACAACTAGAGGTAAGCCTTCGATGTACTTCTCTATCCTACGGGATAGAGGAGTAACCAGGTGTGGCACCAGAATGCACAACTCATGGAAACGAGTTGTATATTTCGCGTTCTCGCCGCTGTCTTGGACCAAGTTCCACATTTCCACCTCAAGTTTCTTCAGCTCGTGGCGTGGACAAAACTGTTCCACCAATACCTTCTTGAACTCCTCCCATGGTAAAGCTAATGCGACTTCCCGTCCTCTGGTGTTCTTCTCAGAATTCCACAGGTGAGTGCGCCGTTGTGAAAAGCGCTCGAGGCCATTTTGACCTTCAGATTTTCAGGACATCCTGTGAAATCAAGAATATCCTCGATGCTCTCCAGCCACTGCAGTAGGCCAGTAGCTCCTTCGGTACCAGCGTACTTAGGAGGTTTAGCATCATTGAACTGCTTGAAAGTGAAGTTAGCACTTCCAGTGTTGGTAGCATTTGAGTTATGTGCGGAATCACTAGTACTTCCCAGAATATTCTGGGTAATATCAGTGACCATGCCCGGAATGACATCTCTCATGTGTATAGCGATGGCTCGGGAAATCTTGTTGATCTCATTGTCGTTGCCACTTGTCGAACCCCCTCCGTTAGGATCACGTCGGGGAGGCATTCTACGAATAGAAGCCACAAGTGGGTCAGTAATGAGAAAGGATACAATTGAATTTGCATGATAAAATTGGTAATATATCCATACTACTAGTACTATCATTCAATTGTAATATGAGCATGTATACGTATAAGCAATCAGCTCATTTACATACTTCTCATGTGAATGTGTATGATGTTCCATGATCTCACTCCACCAAACCAACACACTGACACTTTCCCGATATACCGAAGATAGCTTATATATAGGGCATACGAAAGGGTCAAGCAAACTGCCAGCCCAGACGCCATCCCACCACCGCTTCGATATACCACGATCATGTCCTTGCTAGCATTTGGCAACATGTTTGTACTGATTTCCATGTATGTTCCATTGATTAAGAATCCCATGATCTTTGATCAATTTGAACTATGATTGAACCCATGATTGAACTATGTTTGAATTATGTGTGCACCTACTAACAATCGTTAACATGTAGAACTAAATCATATGTGTGCTCTACATTTTTATTGTTAAACTATGTTCGTAAGTACTAATGATGTAATCACTTAAGAATTTCACTTAAGGTTTACATTGAAAGAATGTTCGCAACTTGATTGATTCACACACAATGTTTGACTCATCCAAGTCTGAATAGCACAATGATTTGATTCACCAATGATTGTATCTCAAATGATTGTATCTCATGTATTTGACTAATGTTCAATGATTCCAGTTGCTCCCGAATCTTTACTTCAAATACGAACGCCGGATTCCCCCTGACATACCGAAATAAGCTTATATATAGGGCTAGCTCTCACCGCCCACCACTTACCTCAGCACGTCGGCGTTAATCCGCCGTTTGTATTTGGAGCTAAGATTCCAACTCTTGATTGATTATGATTGGTTCATGTTTGACTCTTGATCCTTGATTATGATTATGAATGTGTAAACCGTGGTCCCTAATTTACTTGAAATTAAGACCTTAGTATGTGTGTCCTAGATTAATTAACCTAGGTTCTCAATACTTTCAGTATTGAGTATAATGATCTACTGTGAGAACTTCAACTAAAGAATACTTTTACACAGATTCTAAGTTATAAAGTTCCTATGATAATGAATACCTGATAATGACAACATGACAAGGATTTCATATCAAAGATTCTTAAATTATAGATCTTGACCTCTGAATTCCTATGAGCATGATGAGGATTTTAGATCAAAGATACTAAGTATACAGATCTTTGCCTCTAAATTCCTCTGATGAACTCTGATTGAGAATTCCAGATCAAGAATACTAAGAATACAGATCCTTGCCTCTGGAATCCTTTAATGAACTCTGTGTGAGAATTTCAGATCAAGGATACTAAGAATACAGACCCTTGCCTCTGAAATCCTTAAATGGATATATGTGAGAAATTTAATTCGGTTTCTAAAATTATAGAATTTCGATTCAAATTCCTTGACTCGATATCTAATCTTAGAAAAGTATCCCTAAGATCTTTCAAGCTTTATATGAACTTAATGCTTACTCAAGTTACTTAGATCCTAAGAATCCTCAAGCCTATAGCACTTAGTCCTATTGGGTAGCTTAGGTTATAGTCTAGGTCATTAAGCATTGGGTTTTTCCTAGTTCTCTACAACCTTGGCTCTGATACCAACCTGTCACACCCCCTGCGCCGCGTGCGGAATCCCCGGCGCGGTGGCGTATGAATAGTTGAATCATGCACAAGTATTGATTAAGAACAACCACAATGGATTACTATGTTGCATAATGTTTAGACAATTGTTTAGTTACAGACAACTATCTAACAAAAGAATGACAACTACAGACCCAAAATATAGTTTACAAAATAAGACTTCAAACAAGACAATTAAACATTCAGGATTTTAGTGTATTTCTAAATCCATCCTAGCATGTTTCTTCATCTTGTTCTATCTTAAACGGTCTCCTTAGTTGTCCCTTAGTATGTCTTAAACCTGATTACCTGAAACACGTGAAAAGAAACTGTCAACTACAGAAGTAGTTGGTGAGAACAATAGGTTTAACATTTGAAAACATGAACTTGCAATGTAAGGCATAAGTATAAAGCAATAAATGAAATACATGGATGAGCTGCAACCCAAACTAACATCAAGTATGTACAAGTGTGTCCAAACAGTCAGCAGACCGTTTGCTAAAGAAGCCAACATATAATCAAGTCCCAAACCACGTTTGGAGTTAGATAATGTATCAGCCATTTTGATAAACCATAATGAAACCAAACCTGCAGTTAGCTTATAAAACAAATTTAAAAGCTAACTCCATTTTGGTATGAACCAGTGTGTCCGCTTTCCCTTGTTGTGATCACCCAGTAGTAACGCTAATGAATATGAAACTTGATGTGTTTATAAGTTTATTTACAACAGTGGACACCATGTTTTTGAACCTTACTTTAAAACCATTGATTTAATGTCTTATTTGATAACATGACTTGAAACCTTGTTGAATACCATGATTTGAATCCTTTGTTTGAACACCATGAAATGAATCCTTTGTTTGAACCCCATGAAAACCATTGTTTGAATACCATGTTTTGAAACCCTTGATTGAGTACATAAGATAATGTCCTTGTATAGTAACAAGGTTGATAAAAGATTATTTTCAAAAACACGAGTTTATAGTAAAAGAGTCTATAAGTCAAATCATTTAAAAGTGTTTGTCATTTATAAAACCATTTGAGTAAAACCGATATAAAACAGTTCCGGGAAACTTTATAAAACCTCTTTGATAGAAAGTGTTTAACAGTGGATAAAATCCTTTAAAACAGTTGAATAATCTGATGATTTTGTACCATGAACCTGTAATGTTTGTAGAATGACATACATCTTGTATAATGAAATACAAATGTAATTAATGTATTTGATCATGTGTTCCACCCCAAAACAGTTGAAAAACAGTAAAAGAGGGGCCAATGTTCTCACGTGTCTACAGTAGACTATGAACTATAACAAATAGCAAGTAGCAAACAGGACTTCTAACTGGTTCCTATATCATTGTAATCATACATAAGATATAAGATTTATAATTGTATAGACTTTGATTCATTGATTGACTTATGTTAACTTGAACTTGATTAACTCTTGATTACATGATCCCATGCTTATGAATGTTGTGTGAACTCGAAAGCCATGATTTAGTCACTTGATTGAGAGTTGTTTCATGTAAAAGAGATGTCATATCCTTTTATGCACAACTTGTATGCATAAAATGACAAGTGTTGATGATGTTTGATGACCATGATTTGATATGTAAAATGTTAGATATGTTGAAGTGTTTTAGACCCCTTGTGATTATGAATTGATCTCATTATTAATTTAGGTTAAACTTAACCCAAACAAGATCAATTCATAATTACTTTGCATTGTGGGCCCCACCATGGGCCAAAAACAATTGTTATTGGGCCAAGTATGTGAGTGTAGGCCAAAGTTCCAAACGAGACTCAATGTTGGTTACCTATTGGGCCAAAACAACGTGTATATAGGTCATGTAGGGTTCCAAAGATAATATTGAGCCAAAACACAAACGAGACTCACTATGGTGTTGTTGCATGAGTACCAGTCCTCGTGAAGGTTAGGGATCGACTAAGTTGACTTAAAACCGGTCGTAGCTAGGTTCGACCAAAACACAAACAAAAACCCTCTTTTTCAGCTCGTTCTTTTGATCATACTTTGTTTTTGGCTGGATAAATCCACAGATCCTTTGTACTTTCGTGTAGAGAATGTCGAGAGCTTCGCATGGGTTCAAGAATCACCGAAATCCATTGAGAAACGAGCGAGTTACGAGCGTTTGAAGTTCGGTTTTCTAGAGAGAGAAAGGGTTGACGAATTTCTAGAGAGAGGAAGGGTTGTTGGTGAAATAAATGAGAAAAATAGCCTTTTTCAAGGCTTTTATAGTCTGGGTGGTATTCGGGTTCGTTTCGATCACTCGGTTCGCGTTTCCGGAACGTAACGCGCATTTTACACGATTTAAATAATGGCTTATTATTCTCATCATTTTGATGAGTTTCAAAATTGTAAAAATGTAAAATAATATATTTTAATTATTTTTTTACTCTTCGTGTTTTGACAGATCGTTAAACAACCACAATTACGTGTATACCCGCAATCGCGTACGTTTTTCGATCGTATTAATTATTTAAGCAGTTTAATCATAATTATAAGTTCAACATTCGTGTCATTATGGATCGTCACCCATAACTATACTCAGTCTCGCTTACGTATTACGACTTTTGTTTAATTAATTGTCATAATATTCGTCTCAACACTACGCACTAACACTATCCCATTACACCGAACGCAGTTTATGTATAGGGCATACCCCAGATTCCAGCTACCTACCGTACCTGACGCCGTCCCACCACTGTTTCGATATAATACGATACCGTTCTTGCCTAGCGAACTCGACTGTAAATAAATGATATATACTTGTTCCTAAATAATAAAGATCCTAACACACAAGCACATTATGAACACATGAATCACATTGACTGATTTGATATGAAAACACATTTGTTCTAACACTGTTTACAACTACCGTGACTAAATGTACAAATGTTACATTGGACGGTGGCTGGGCGGGCGGTAAGTTCGAGCCTACATATGCCCTATATATAAGCATACTGAATTGGATGGTACAGGTGGTTGTCACACCCCGAGCCGGCGGGAACAGATCGGGTTTTCCCGTCGGGCGGAAGGTTCCCGGGGCGCGATATCTTGAGTGATAATCAAATGATCAGATTGTTTCCATAGCACATGATAAATAAATGAGAAATGCTAACACATCCATGACATAGAATTACAAGATTTAATTACAATGTATCGTTCATAATTAAATCAAGTAAATCTACCAAAAAGAATCAATGTAATTATATCTTGTATCTGTACAAGATATTCAAAAGATGATTCATTGTTCTTGTCATCAAAAGCATGCAACACAAAATGAAGCTAGGTCTTCTAAAAGTCCACTAGCTTAGTCCATGCTTATCAGTAGATACACCTATTCATCACCTGAGAAAACATGCATTTAAACAAAGTCAACACTAGGTTGGTGAGTTCATAAGTAAGTAAATTGAAAATCTTGATTCATTCACATGCACATTCACAATGATAATTATGTTACTTGTATGTTGGTTGTTCACCTGTTCTCCCAATGGCTCTTCAATAGTTATATTCACAAGTACTATATTATCCCAGTAGTGATGCTTATATATAGGGCATATGTAAGGGAACTAAGCCCTAGCCAACATCCCACCACACCACTACTAGAACTCCACACTACTTGCAATACAACTATTGATTTCCATTCCCATTCCACATGATTATCTCATTCTTGATCACCTGTGATATAATGTATAGAGTAATATGATAATGTAATTGTAGTTATCGAACCGAAGTTTAGATAACCATTATATATATGTTAAGGATGTTAGATTTATCAAATCTGTTCCTTGCATTATTCTATAATTGTGGGGTTAACGGTTGTTACACTTTTGAATATTAAGAGTGTTAGTTAATTAATTGTCGTTTGTTCTCAATGCGAAGTGCATAGAGCCTAAAAGGAATCCATTGCAATCCTCACGTAATCAGATTGCAACGCATCCGATTTACCTCTATCACCTTGTATTACCGAGGGCCTCATCGAAACTATTACTAGTAATATGACATGAGAATATAATTTTACTCAGTCTACTAGTCAACAAGAAACGATGGATTAATTACTTATCACTGCAGATTAATATCACCATGTGTCGCTTTCCAGAACCTGACTTGAAGTCGCCCTGTCACCGGTCATACGTTACCGGCCAATGAATCAATACGATCAACATACTAGCCCTACAAGCTAGAGGTTTGTCAAACCTATGGTACCACTATGCTATCGTCGGTTTAGTCAGGTCAAACTAACTGGTCAGCGAATTATAGGGGCTTACATGATCAACTTGAACTAGTGGCACATGATTGAAGTGATATAATACAACAAGTCAATAGCAACTAATTGTAATTTTGTTCATCCGTGTTAATGTTCTCAATGTCATATGTTCTCCGTGTTATTAACAAGGTTAAATAAGAACTTGTCTTATTACATTATGTTAATTATTTGAGTGAATGATGTTGTTATCATGAAGTTACATTATCATGATTATCATTCTTTGTTCCATGTTCTCTTGTAATATGTGTTGAGTTGTAAAGCTAAGTGTTTAAAGGACTTGTCCTAATACACTTACTTAACTCTTGTATCGAATGTTATTACAAAGATACATAGTATCTTTATATCATTCATATGTTTGCCTGTGATTGTTCCAATGTTTGTTTATGCAAGAATAACTAAGTGTTATAAGATAAAATCTTACAACTATGTTATTCTAATGTGTTGATGAATTAATAAGATATATCATATCGTTCATCTGATTATCCCTGTCATATCATGATCATACAAGCATGCATACAATGATAAGCGATAATAAACAATTAAGTATTATCTAAAATCAATGTAATAGCAATTTGTTAAGCAAAACTTTTAAGTAAATAAAAGTAAGCATGTTTCTCAGCCCCGAGAGTTTAAAATCAGTTAAGATTAAAGAAAAAGGGGCATATGAACTCACCTTGTTGTTGTAGGGTTGACTTAGCTTAAAAGAAGAAATGCACGCGCTCCTTGATTGTATTGGTGGTAGTTTTTACGATCCTGTATTGATTTCACGTTGTATTTGGCTCATAAGTATTCATTCTAGCAATTTGTGTGCGTGTGTGAACTAACCCTAACTTAGTTATCACCCTTGAATCTCGGTAATGGTGTTCATTCGGCCCTTGTTCAAGTGTTATAGATTTACACATCATGTCATATTGTACTTGTCTTAATCATAAATAACCTTGTAGATTGAAAATGGTTCTTAGAAAACACTTAGGTTTTTCATAAATCTAGTTTATTACCTAAGTGTTAGAAACGTTTGTTATCATTGTTGTTACTTAGATCCAATCCATTATTAATGGGCCGAATGTTATGGGCCGTATATTTGATGTTGGCTCAATACAAAACAACATGGGCCGGTAGTTACGCGTGTGGGCCGAAAGGGAGTCGCATGGGCTTCCTGTTGGGCCAATGAGTTCATTTGAACCTTAAGTGGAGGTGTGGGCCAAATACTAGGACTTGGGCCAAATTATTGGGCTATGGACCCAATGTTGAAGACTTGGGCCAATGTGTATGTGTCTGGGCCGATCCTAGTTAGCTTTTGGGCTGGTTGTAACATTGGGCCGAATGTTTTTGCCTGAACAATAACGAGGTGGGCTACTCGGTACAACAACCAGCGAACCCTTGGTTCGTTTGAGCCAAGGTTCGTGTATCTCAAAGGGCTAGGTGACCAGAGGTTCGTTGCATCCAAGGGTTCGGCCAAAGTTCACATCCCAAGTTGAGGGTTCAGGGTTAGCAAGGTTCGGTGGTTAATCTGCATGCATGGGTTTGCCAAGATGTGTAGGGTTTGGCGGCTGGTGTAGCGAACCTAGGGTTCGGCTAGAAGACCTCAAATGGTTCGTGGCACATTAGGTTCGGCATCTAGTCGAGGGTTCGCCTGCTTCAATCAAGTTCGACCCAAGGTTCGTAGGTCCTTGGTTCCGTGATGGTTCGGTGATACTATAAATGGTTCGGCCACGTTGCATGGGCTCGGCTTGGAGGTGCAGCAGCTCGAAGGTTCGTGAGTTGGTTATAGGGTTTGGCTCCCATGGATGGGCCATGAAAGGTTCGGCCGGCTTGCCGCACCCTCAACAGGTTCGGCCATCAACCGAGCGAACCTATTCCTCCTTCCCAACACACCTACAAGATGTTGCAGACTTGCTTCCCCATGACTAGACCGAGTGTAGGTGATTCACTTGTGATGATGTGGTTCGAACATCAAAAATTTAGTCGGTTGTATGAAGGTGTCGACCAAGACTCACAAAACCCTAGTTTTCACGATTTTCCCTTGCTCATACCTCAATTTCTAGTGGCTAACTTTCCAGATTAGTTGTACTTTCTTGAAGAGGAGGTCGAGAGCTTCGCGTAGGTTCAAGAATCACTGAATTTTGTTGAGAATTGAAGAAGATATGAAGCTCTAAAGGTCATTAATGGAGGTTTTGGTTCTAGAGAGAGAGAACCAGAAATTGTGTTTAGAGAGAGAGTGGAAAGAGAGAAATGAGAAAGAAAGGTTTCATTTAGGGTATTTATACCCCGAGAGGGTTTGGGTTCGTTTCCGTTGCTCGGTTTTGCGTTTTCGTTGCTTTTCCGGAAATTTTACTCGTAATTTAAATGTAATAAATAAAAGAAGCTAATTAATTATTTTAATTAATTGATGAGTTTCAAAATTGTAAAAATGTTAAATATTTTATTTTATTATATTACAGTCGTTCGTGTCGTTTTTTCGTTTTTGTTTCGTCGAATCGCGTCACCATCGCGCGTATTCGTTCGAATCGTCATTCGAACGAACACGACGATGGTTTTGCTTTCCGAATTTTGTTTTCTACTTTCCAGTCATCATTTCTGAACGTTAAACTCACGGATATGTTTGTGTGAATCATCACCCACGCAAACACACTGTCAGTCTGTCATTCTGAAACAACACTGTGGATTATGTTTGAATTGTGTTTCCTCACTGTCGGAATCAACTAAACATCCTGTTATCACCTTGTTTTCACACTGATTTGTCGGCCATCTGATTCCTGTCATCTATGGATATCAGATCGCAACCGATTTGTTATTGTTATTCGCTTGAACACTGTTGTTTCTCATGATTTGTTGTGTTAACTGTGCTTAGGTTTCACTTAAATACACACAACTTATGTTTCAATTGAGTGTTGTACTTACAGTATTTAAGTTTACACAAAAATAAATACAACTGTTTCTTGTAAATATGAATTCTGTTAATACAAGTACTGTGTATACACATAAAGAGTTACACACAGTTACTGTTGATAGTACACGCACCGTACGGACTTGCCGGCCGGTCTGGTACTAGTTGTCACAGTAATTCCACTCCAGTGAGACTGGCTAATCCCACATCGGTCAGTGGACTGGGGAGATCTTGGTTCATAAGTGATAATCGCCTTACACCTATCGAGGCCTTTTGGACCGTTGGTCCAGACAAAACCGTGAGCTTCGGCAAAGCGGACAATATCGGGGTGTAAGGGGCCGGATGTCACAGATGGTATCAGAGCCACCCTGGTCGCACTCGATCCGAGTGTGCTCAGCAGGGACGCTGAGGCCCTAAGGGGGGTGGAATTCCACTCCAGTTAGACTGGCTAATCCCACATCGGTCGGTGGACTGCGGAGATCTTGGTTCATAAGTGATAATCGCCTTACACCTATCGAGGCCTTTTGGACC
This sequence comes from Mikania micrantha, assembly GCA_009363875.1. Taxonomy (NCBI): domain Eukaryota; kingdom Viridiplantae; phylum Streptophyta; class Magnoliopsida; order Asterales; family Asteraceae; genus Mikania; species Mikania micrantha. The sequence continues at coordinate 72,831,602 of CM018691.1, read as the reverse complement.
GTTGGTCCAGACAAAACCGTGAGCTTCGGCAAAGCGGACAATATCGGGGTGTAAGGGGCCAGATGTGACAATGGTTAATGGTGTGGTTAAGGTTGTCATTCAGGTTATTCAAACTCATTTTTATAAAACTATATGAACTCACCAACCATGTGTTGACTTTATTTTTGCATGACTTCTCAGGTGACGAACAGGTCAACTAAGGAGTTATTACTTTTGGACTAGGATACCAGTTAGTGGACCTAGCTTTTTGGACCTGCATATTTTGAAGCAACATATTACAGATTTATTTTGTATATCGTGTGCAGATACAAGATAAAAGAATTATGACGTGATAGTAGATTTACATTGTTAAATTATGAACTTAACTGATGTAATTTAACTTTATAATTCTATTCTTCTTAGCAGTTTCTTATTTATATATCATGTGCAATGTAAACAATCTGATCATTTTGATTATCACTCACGATATCGTGCCCCGGGAACCTTCCGCCCGACGGGGAAGTCGATCTAACCCGTCTGCTCGGGGTGTGACAGATTGGTATCAGAGCTATGGTTATAGAGAAATATAGGTCATTTATTTAAACGGTTTGGCCTAGACAATAACCTAGGGACCCTGCATGTAGAGAACACATGACTTAAGATTTTATTTGCATATTGTCTTCTACATTCGATCACTGCACTAACCAATATTCTTTTGTTTATGATCAGAATGCCGCCACGAAAACAACTTCCGCTGTTACCACCACCGCACGATCTGGCTCCACACTCTTCAACACCATCACGGGCTGATTCACCACCACCACCTCCTCCACCTCCTCCTCCTCCACTCATTCCTCCTCCAAACCCGAACACGACTCAGATACTGGATCCTGCTACTGTTGCTCTGGCAACTCTACTAAGCAGTCAGCTGACTAATCAGCTGAAGGAGGTGATACTGGATATGCTCAACCGTATCCGGAATGACAGCAACAACACCGGGAACTCATCAAGGGAAGCCAGTGGGAACACTGGCGGTACATCTCATTACTCCTACAAGTCGTTTGTAGGATGTAAGCCGCCTAACTTTAGCGGTAATGAAGGAGCCGCTGGATTAATCCAATGGATAGAGAAGATTGAGACTACTCTGGACTCTGCAGTTGTCTAGAGCACCACAAGGTTTGTTATTCACTGGAACATTCAACAAACGAGCCTTGACTTGGTGGAACTCGCAAATCCAAGCAAGAGGAAGAGAAGAGGCTAGGTCAATGACCTGGGAAGACTTCAAGACCCTATTGAGAACGGAATTCTGCCCCAAGAACGAACTGCAGAAGCTGGAGGTTGAACTTTCAAACCATGTCATGAAGGGGGCTGATCACATTGGGTATACTACCTGTTACCACGAGCTGGTTGCTTTGGTGCCAGACATGGTACTAACTTTAGAGAAGAGGATTCATAGATATGTGGGTGGACTTCCCGCCTGCATTCTGGGTTTATTTGTTGCAGCAAACCCTGTTACTGTGGAGTCTGCTGTGAGTTTGTCTGGGAAACTCACTGATCTTATGGTAGCCTCTGGATTTCTGAAGAAAGAGGCTGACTCTAGCAAACAAAAGGAAGAGTCATCCAAGAAACCTCATCACCACCAACACCAGAAGAAGAAACAAAAGACTGTAAAGAACTATACCATGGCTACTCCACTTAACCAAGTAGCCATGGCATCACAGAATGTGCATAAGAAACAATATACTGGCCCACACTCTTTGTGTACTAAGTGCTAGTACCATCATGCTGCAAGCAATCAGTTCCGTCATTGCACAGGTTGTGGGAGAAAAGGACATTGGGTCCAGCAATGCAGAATGACACCAAACCAAGCAGTCAACAATGTTGTTTAACCTCTCCCTCCACCAGCCAACCAGAACAACGGTGGATGCTATAACTGTGGTGAACAAGGCACTTTGCAAAGAACTGCCCGAAGAAGGCACAACAGGAAGTTCAAGCACCCCGTGGACGAGCTTTTGCTATAGGAGCTCCAGCTGCACGCCAAGACCTGAACGTGGTCACTGGTACATTTCTCTTACATGACTTTTATGCATCTGTTCTATATGATACTAGTGCGGATCAGCGTTTTATCTCTACCGATTTTGCATGCCAACTAGATTCCATAGAGGAACAGTTAGATTTCCCTTATATCATAGAAGTAGCTAACGGGAAACAGATCACAGTTAGTACAGTATATAGGAATTGCCCATTTACACTTAATGGTCATACATTCACCATCGATTTGATACCGATGGAGTTGGGTAGTTTCGACATCATTGTAGGAATGGATTGGCTTTCTTCTAATCGAGTGGAAGTCATCTGTTCTGAGAAGCTACTTCGAGTTCCATTACCGGATGATCGTGTGCTGGAAGTCAAAGGGGATCAAGCAAAACGAAGTTTCAAAATCATCTCTTGCATAAAGGCGCGTAAGTGTTACAGAAGCAGTGTGTGGCATTTCAGGCTCATGTGGTGGAAAAGGAGAAGGACAAGAAAAAGATTCAAGACGTACCAATAGTGAAAGAGTATCCGGAAGTATTTCCTGAAGACCTACCAGGTTTGCCTCCTGCGCGACCGGTAGAGTTTCGTATAGACTTAGTTCCTGGAGCAACTCCTGTTGCTAAATCTCCTTACAGGTTAGCACCTTCAGAGATGCAGGAATTGTCAAACCAGTTACAGGAGCTACTTGATAAAGGTTTCATCAGACCGAGCTACTCGCCTTGGGGAGCTCCGGTTCTGTTCGTGAAGAAGAAACACGGATCGTTTCGAATGTGCATAGACTACCGCAAGCTGAACAAATTAACCATCAAGAATCGGTATCCATTGCCGAGGATTGATGATTTGTTTGACCAGCTGCAAGGAGCCCAATACTTCTCGAAGATTGACTTGCGGTCTGGATATCATCAGCTCAGAGTCCAAGACGAAGATATACCGAAGACGGCGTTTCGAACCAGATACGGGCATTACGAATTCATAGTGATGCCTTTCGGGTTGACGAATGCACCAACGGTTTTCATGGACCTCATGAACCGAGAGTGCAAGCTGTATCTAGACCAGTTTGTCATTGTCTTTATCGATGACATACTGATTTATTCTAAGAACAAAGCTGACCACGAGCAACATCTCAGAAAGATCTTGGAGATGTTGAAAGAAGAGAAACTTTATGCCAAATTTTCTAAGTGTGAATTTTGGCTAAGAGAAGTTCAATTTCTGGGTCATGTGGTCAACAGCGAGGGAATACACGTAAATCCCGCCAAGATTGAAGCAATAAAGAACTGGGATACTCCGAAGACACCGACGGAGATACGGTCTTTTCTGGGATTGGCAGGTTATTATAGAAGGTTTATCTCAAACTTTTCTAAGATAAATTTGCCTCTCACTAAGCTAACCCAGAAAAATGAACCATTTGTTTGGGAGCAGAAACAAGAAGATGCTTTCCAGACATTGAAACAGATATTATGTGATGCTCCAATCTTATCTCTCCCAGAAGGTTGTGATGACTTTGTTGTATACTGTGATGCCTCCCATCAGGGACTTGGTTGCGTGTTAATGCAACGGGATAAAGTTATCGCTTATGCATCAAGACAGTTAAAGATTCATGAGAAGAACTACACTACTCATGATCTGGAACTGGGAGCTGTAATCTTCGCACTAAAGATTTGGAGACATTATTTATATGGCACCAAGTGTACCATATTTACTGATCACAAGAGTCTGCAGCACATCTTTGATCAGAAGGAACTCAACATGCGACAGCGTCGTTGGGTTGAACTTCTAAATGATTACGATTGTGTGATCAAGTATCATCCGGGAAAGGCGAACGTTGTAGCTGATGCCTTGAGCCGGAAGGAACGAGTTAAACCTTTGCGCGTCAGAGCAATGGGAATGATTATGCAGACCAGCTTACGAAACAAGATTATTCAAGCACAACAAGAATCAGTTGATAGAGGAAATCTGAAGAAGGAACTCGACTGCAGAGTAGAGAAACAACTTGAGACTAAGCCTGATGGAGTGATCTACTACCAGGATCGTATATGGATTCTGGCGGTAGACAAATTGAGAAGACTTGCCTTTGATGAAGCACACAAGATGAAGTACTCTGTACATCCAGGCACCGATAAGATGTACCAAGATTTACGTGGATTTTATTGGTGGCCGGGAATGAAGAAAGACATAGCCAAGTACGTTGGTCAATGTCTTACGTGTGCGAAAGTGAAGGCGGAACACCAGAAACCGTCTGGTTTACTGGAACAGCCTGAGATTCCGCTCTGGAAGTGGGAACAAATAGCTATGGATTTCATTACCAAGCTACCCCGCACTTCTAGTGGTCATGATACGATTTGGGTTATCATCGATCGGTTGACAAAATCTGCTCATTTCTTACCGATGCGTGGCACTTTCACGATGGATAAACTGGCGAGACTGTACATCAATAAGATAGTGGTACGCCACGGTGTGCCATTGTCCATTATTTCTGATAGAGATAGCAGATTCACATCAAGGTTCTGGAAATCATTACAGAAATCTCTAGGGGCGCAGTTAAATATGAGTACAGCTTACCATCCACAAACGGACGGTCAAAGCGAACGTACAATTCAGACCCTGGAGGACATGTTGATAACCTGTGTGTTGGATTTCGGTGGGAATTGGGATTCTCATTTGCCACTGATTGAATTCTCCTACAACAACAGTTATCATAGTAGCATCGGATGCACACCAATCGAGGCTTTATACGGCCGAAAATGTCGATTGCCGATCTGTTGGAATGAAGTTGGAGACAATCGAATAACTGGGCCAGAGCTTATTCGGGAAACCACTGACAAGATTGCCCAGATTCAACAAAGACTACAAGCTACTAGGAGCAGAAAAAAGAGTTACGCCGACAAACGGCGCAAGCCGTGGAATTCCAAGTGGGAGACCGTGTCATGTTGAAGGTATCCCCATGGAAAGGTGTGGTGCGCTTAGGAAAGAAAGGCAAGTTAGCACCACGATACGTGGGACCGTTCGAGATCATCGAACCTATTGGTCCTGTGGCGTACAGGCTGAGATTACCAGATGAACTCAGCGGTGTGCATGACGTGTTTCACGTATCAAACTTAAAGAAATGCCTTGCTGAAGTGTCATTTGTCATTCCAATCAAAGAAATTCATGTTGATGAACAGTTACACTTTATCGAAGAACCTTTAGAGATTATGGATCGCAAAGTCAAGCAACTGAGGCGAAGCCGTATTCCGATTGTAAAGGTTCGATGGAACTCAAAGCGCGGACCTGAGTTTACTTGGGAACGTGAAGATCACATGAAGTCTAAGTATCCCCAACTGTTTGCAGAGGAAGACGTACCTGATAATAACTCTTAACGGGACGAAATTTCTCTAACAAGGGGAGACTGTAACATCAGTGCCAGAACTGTACCGGAACAGTAATCTCAACAGTGCAATGAACAGTAATCAGGTACGAACTTTACGTATTTCAGTGTGTGTTACATATTCATATCATATATCATATTCATTTTGTGTTATCAAACAGCAAGTTCAGAATCATTTCAGAGAAACAGAACTAAGTAATATGGTTCATCAGTCAGATACTTATCTGGCAATACAGAACCATCATCAGATTATTTGTTAGGATTTTATTACGTATAAACGTATGTGTTATAGAACAAAATACCCGGATGTTGTTACGTGAATGCTAAATCGACGGATTATTCGTATAGGTGACGATCTGTACGAATAAATCTGAAAGTTTAACGTTCTGAATGATATCCGATAATTAGAAAACAATATTGAAGAGTATAGTTATCGCCGTTTTCGTACGGGTGACGATTCGCACGAATACGCGCGACGACTGTACGATTCGATTTTAAACGGTAAATTTAATATTTTAGAAAATTTAAAATAATCGAAAGATATTTAGTTAATTTACTAGGAACAACCACTTAGGATAAATTTATAAATCTTATTTTATAAGCCGAGTCGTTGTGTTTCGGAAACTACGAAAAACCGACGTTTTACGCGTAACCGAGCAAAACCGAACCTACCGGGTATTCTTGAAACAATTAATGAGGCAGTAATTGCCATAACCAACCATCACCTACCATTCTCTTCACAATTTTCGGCCCTCTCTCTAGATTTCTCTCTCTACCTTCTCTCTACAAGAACTCCTCCAAATCTCCACCATTTCAAGCATTCTTGGTGTCAAAACGACCATCTCATCAAGTAGATCACAAAAGTACAAAGGATTCAAGCTTTTATCCATCGATTTTGAGGTAAATCTCTAGTTTATTTTCGGTTTTTGGTGTAAACTACGAATCATATGATCTCTTGTTGTTTTAACCGATATAAATACTCAGAAACACTTAGATAAACTGATGTAATCGACTAGAAAGCTTTAGGGACCAACCTGTAACAGATTTGGATCGATGATGAAGAGGATGATGCAGGTTCGTGACCAGATGCGATCGGCCGAACCTCCTTACACCTAGCCGAAGCTGCATGAGCTGTAGGGAGATGACCGAACCTAGTTGGCCGAACCCTCGAACGAACCAGCACCTTGCCGAACATTAGGGTGACGAACCTGGAATCCTAACCGAACCTTCGCATGGCCGAACCTTCTCCTTGGCCTAACCTGTAGGTGACACGAACCTAGGATGGACGAACCAATTAGCCATGAACCTGGATCGTTCACGAATCTTTTATGGCCGAACCTTAAAGGTTCATCGAACCTATGGTGGCTACCCAAAAGGTTCACTGCTTTGGTGGATACCGAACCTAAGTGTTATCGAAATCCTTATGTTGTTCCAGCGTGCATGGGAATAATACTAAGGCCCATTTTAATAATAAAGAGTGATTAGGACAATTATGGGTAGGAATTTCTATAACAAGATATTTCTTTAAACATCCTAACAACTTAGCACGAGTGTTAACATTTATTTAGTGTGCTTAAAACACTTGGGAAATTATTACAATTCATGCCGAGACAAAACAACTATTTAAAGGTTGGGTGTTGATTTAATTATTAACACTAACCTTAGGAAAAGTCTTAATAAGGATAACTACATTAGATGATTAATTATCTATGCCCAATTATTCAAAGACTTGGAGTTGTGATCATTTGGAAATCAAAGATTAGCAATGGACCGAAGTGGGCCCAATGGGCTTAACCTAAGCCCATCATTTGATAAATGTCTTTTTATTTAAAGTTAATTATGTTTTAATTAAAGAAAAATGGTTTGTGAACTTTATTAAATTAAAATATATGATTTGACTTAATATTTGACTTAAAACGAATTAAATTAGAAACGTATTAACTAAAGACCTTGTTATGATTAACTAATCGAAACACAACACGTCTTTCGAGGATGCGTCATGGTTTTGGCGGATCACGAGCTCGAAATCGACTTGATGCCGATGACTCTCGGGAGCTTCGATATGGTCGTTGGAATGGACTAGCTATCCGCGAACCAAGCTGAGATCGTATGCAACGAGAAGATTGTGAAAGTTACATTACCAAGCGGGGAACATATCTCAATCCAAGGAGAACGACGGGGAGTACCTCTGAAAATCATGTCTTGCATCAGTGCCGGAACCGTACCAGAACAATGATCTCAACAGTGCCATGAACAGTAATCAGGTACGAACTTTACGTATTTCAGTGTGTGTTACATATTCATATCATATATCATATTCATTTTGTATTATCAAACAGTAAGGAATTAAATTAGAAAAATGGTTTGTGAACTTTACTAAATTAAAATATATGATTTGACTTAATATTTGACTTAAAACGAATTAAATTAGAAACGTGTTAACTAAAGAACTTGTTATGATTAACTGTTGGGATACGGGTGACAAATGGGTATTTAAGTTAGACTAGTTAGATTAAATCTTAGAATCACATTAGCAACATAGGACACTCAGTTGCACACCGAGACCAAACCTTTGATACGACGACTAATACGTATACTTAATGTATTCGAATTCTTTTAAAACAACTCAGGAACCGAAGAAACCTAAGCTACAACAAAGAGAGCGCCTTTTGTGGTAGATCATTTGCACAGCAACACAGGTGAGTTCATTGCCCCTTTTCTAAACATTTTTGTTTTCAAACGCGGGGCTGAGAAGCATGCGTAAACCTTTTTACTTAAATTGTTTTACGTAAATGCTTTTACTTATTATTTGCTTATTATATATGCTTGTTTATACTCCTGGACTCCTGTCTAGGTAATTGCTATACATAATTAACTACCAAGTTAATTAAATTACTCTTATGAGTAATACCTTAATTCTAAAACTCTAAACAAACCCTTAGTCCATCAAGCTCAAATTCAAGAATCTAAATTCAAAGTGGAATCAAAAGAACTAAAGTTTAAGATCAAATTCAATGGAATCTAATCCAGTGTGTGATCAGTAAACTAAGGATCCAAATCAAAAATCTATAATCAAGAATCTATAATCATTGTGGAATCATGGAAATCAAAAGATCAGAATCAAGAGAATCAAGTGAATCATGGGAATCATAACCGTTTGTGAATCATGGAAATAATGAAATCATTAATGCTTAAATTAAGGTGGATGTCAGTTGTATAGAAATCAAGACCACGTGTAACACACGGAAAGTCCCGGCATAAATAGTAGACTCTTGTCGTCAAGCTATATGGGCAATAACGGAAACTATTAAACAAATCAAAATCAGGAGAATCAAAGAAGATCAAGAATCAAATGATATACTTAAAGTCCCGGCATGTACAGTAGACCAATGGGTCAAGCTGATATGGACATCATTAAAGTCCCGACACATACAGGTAGACTCCTTGTGGGTCATGCCTGATATGGGCCACATGTGAGAGGGTACAACTTGGACAAACACCAACAACTAAGTCTAATTGATTGAGTCAAATAAGGCTCAATCATCATGTCTTAGTTTTATTTAAATGTTTAGTTATTAATTTAATTTCTCATTTAATATTATATTTCTACAAATGCTTTGGGGTAATCATGAATACATGGTGAACTCAAGAGATCAAAGGTAAATCTATATGTGGAAATCAAAATCTAAATTGAAGGTGAATGGAGTGAAACGCTTAATTATCATTAACAACAATATGCTAAGCAGTCCGGTATGTGGTGGGACGGTGGCTGGGGCTTGTCCCCTACATATGCCCTATATATAAGCATACTTGATTGGAAAGCATAGGTGGTTGTTGATGAGGTTAAGGTTGTCATTTCGGGGGATCAAGGTAAACTTTTTCAGGGTAATCAAACTCTATGAATCAGATTTTATGAAATCAAAGATGTGGGATGAAACGCTTAATTATCACCAGGAACAATATATCATGTGGTTTAGTATGTGGTGGGACGGTAACTGGGTGGGCGGTAAGTTCGACCTACATATGTCCTATATATAAGCATACAGAATTGGATGGTATATGTGGTTAATGGTGAGGTTAAGGTTGTCATTCAGGTTATTCAAACTCATTTTTATAAAACTATATGAACTCACCAACCATTTGTTGACTTTATTTTTGCATGACTTCTCAGGTGACGAACAGGTCAACTAAGGAGTTATTACTTTTGGACTAGGATACCAGTTAGTGGACCTAGCTTTTTGGACCTGCATATTTTGAAGCATCATATTACAGATTTATTTTGTATATCTTGTGCAGATACAAGATAGAAGAATTATGACGTGATAGTAGATTTACATTGTTAAATTATGAACTTAACTGATGTAATTTAACTTTGTAATTTTATTCTTCTTAGCAGTTTCTTATTTATATATCATGTGCAATGTAAACAATCTGATCATTTCGATTATCACTCACGATATCGCGCCCCGGGAACCTTCCGCCCGATGGGGAAGTCGATCCAACCCGCCGGCTCGGGGTGTGACAGCGAACAAGTACATACAGAAGGGATACACTGCTATACTAGCTCTCATCTTGGAACAACAGAAACAGGAAAAGAAGATCGAGGACATTGTTGTAGTCCGAGATTTCCCCGAAGTGTTTCCCGAGGATCTACCTGGACTACCCCCGAAACGACACGTTGAGTTCCAGATAGACCTCACTCCCGGAGCAGCACCTATTGCTAAGGCTCCATACCGACTAGCACTGACGGAGTTGCAAGAACTGTCTAACCAGTTGCAAGACTGTTAGACAAGGGATTTATCAGACCGAGCTTCTCACCTTGGGGAGCACCGGTCTTGTTCGTAAAGAAGAAGGACGGATCATTCCGTATGTGTATCGACTACCGGGAGCTGAACAAGGTGACGATCAAGAATTGATACCCTTTACCGCGAATAGACGATCTGTTTGACCAATTGCAAGGGTCAAGCTACTATTCGAAGATCGATTTAAGATTGGGTTACCATCAACTGAGGATACAGGAAGATGATATTCCTAAGACTGCCTTTAGAACCCGATACGGACACTACGAATTTCTGGTTATGCCCTTTGGACTGACCAACGCACCAACTGTATTCATGGACCTCATGAATAAAGTGTGCAAACCTTATCTCGATAAATTCGTAATAGTGTTCATTGACGACATCCTGATCTACTCTAAGAATCAGGAGGAACATGCTGAACATCTGAGGTTAGTCTTGGAATTATTGAAGAACGAGCAACTGTACGCGATGTTTTCCAAATGCGACTTTTGTATTCGCTAAGTCCAATTTCTTGGACATGTGGTTAATGAGAAGGGGATACATGTAGACCCAACCAAGATTGAAGCCATTAAGAACTGGGAAGCACCAAAGACTCCAACTAAGGTGCGACAGTTCCTAGGACTGGCCGGGTACTACAAAAGATTCATCGAAGGATTTTCAAAGATCGCCCAATCACTGACAACCCTAACTCACAAAGACAAGAAGTTCGCTTGGGGAGACAAACAGGAAGCTGCTTTCAACTTGTTGAAACAGAAACTATGCACTGCACCAATCCTATCTTTGCCAGAAGGATGCGATGATTTCGTGGCGTACTGTGACGCCTCGAAACAAGGACTTGGTTGCGTGCTGATGCAATGCGAGAAAGTTATAGCATACGCTTCACAACAGCTTAAGGTGCATGAGAAAAACTACACAACTGATGACCTTGAGTTGGGAGCCGTAGTGTTTGCCTTGAAGATCTGGCGACACTACCTATATGGCACGAAATGCACTATCTTTACCGACCATAAAAGTAGGCCAACACATCTTCGAACAAAAGGAGCTGAACATGAGACAAAGAAGATGGGTCGAACTAGTGCTATCAAATACCATCCCGGTAAAGCAAACGTCGTGGCCGACGCGTTGAACCGGTAGGAGACAACTAAACGCGTACGTGCACTACAACTTACAATCCATTCTGAGTTGCCACATCAGATGCGGAACACTCAACAAGAGGCTCTGAAGGTCGAAAACCTCCCTCAGGAATCCTTGCGATGCATGGAAAAGCATATGGAGGTGAGGACCGACGGAGCATACTACTTTATGGATCGGATTTGGATTCCACACCACGGAGGATTGAGAAATGTGGTGATGGATGAAGCACACAAGAGCCGATACTCTGTACATCCGGGCTCTGACAAGATGTATCACGATTTGAATACGACTTATTGGTGGCCAAACATGAAAGCTGAGATAGCCACTTACGTACGTAAGTGTTTAACGTGCTCAAAAGTCAAGGTTAAGTACCAAAAGCCATCAGGATTACTTCAACAACCCGAGATACCGATGTGGAAATGGGAGCAAATTTCCATGGATTTCATAACTAAACTGCCTAAGACGGCAAGTGGTTGCGATACCATCTGGGTTATCGTAGACCGACTAACGAAATCTGCATACTTTCTACCCATCAAGGAGACCAACAAATTAGATAAATTGACTCGGATTTATCTCAAGGAAGTGTTCACTCGACATGGCGTGCTGATCTCAATCATCTCTGACCGCGACAGCCGAGTCACGTCGCATTTCTGGAAGTCCTTGCATAAAGCATTAGGCACGAGATTGGACATGAGTACCGCTTACCACCCGCAGACCCATGGGCAGAGCGAGCGAACTATACAAACACTGGGAGACTCATCTGCTGTTAGTTGAGTTCTCATATAATAGCAGCTACCACACCAGTATACAAGCTGCACCATTCGAGGCACTTTACGGACGTAAGTGTCGATCACCCATCTGCTAGGCGGAAGTTGGAGAAAGCCAACTGATTGGTCCCGAGCTTGTGCACGAAACAACCGAGAAGATCAAGCAGATTCGCAAACGGATGGCAGCAGCTCGAGACAGACAGAAAAGCTACACCGACAAACGCCGCAAACCGTTAGAATTCCAGGTGGGAGACAGAGTGTTGCTCAAGGTCTCGCCCTGTAAGGGAGTCATTCGGTTTGGCAAACGAGGAAAGCTGAACCCTCGCTATATTGGACCATTCGAGATCACCAAACGAATAGGTCCCGTAGCCTATGAACTAAACCTGCCAAACGAACTGAGCAGTGTACACAACGTGTTTCACATCTCAAACCTCAAGAAGTGCTTATCCGATGAAACACTTTTCATTCCTCTTGAGGAGATACAGATCGCCGAACAATTAAACTTCGTTGAGGAACCAGTGGGGATTATGGACCGGGAAATCAAGAAGCTTAAGCTCAGCAAGTACCGATAGTGAAAGTGCGATGGAATTCGCGACGCGGACCGGAATTCACATGGGAACATGAGGCTCAAATGAAACAGAAATACCCACACATGTTCACGGAACGGACAAACACCGGCAACACGAGCTGAATTTCGGGACGAAATTCTTTCTAACAAGGGGATGATGTGACACCCCGTAATTTCCAGGTCAGCAACCGTTTTAGTTAAATGTTTATTTAAATGCTATTTGTACACGTGGCACTAGAATTAGTTTAATTCAGTGTAACACGTGGCATGACAGTACGAACACTGACACACAACAAGATAATTCGAGGAATTATCAAGAAACCGCACACATGTGTCAAAACACACGAACGTTGGTGAACGTTTATCACATTGTATAACAAAACACTCGAAACCTCACGAAACGCTCAAACATTGAACTTGGAAGTTCAAACGAGGCCAAACGATAGTTCGTAAGCGTGAAAACGGCGACGAACGGATCAAACCCACGAAATTGGGCCTGTTGGGCTCTTCAGGGGCCCATCACGGTACGCGATGGCCCTCAAGTAGTTCCATAGCGGTACGCGAAGGAAGGCGGGAGGATTTGAATCCCGAAATCCATCGCGGTACGCTGAGAGCGTCTAGGACCCTCTCAACGGTACGCGACGCCGCCCAGTCGACAATATCTTTATAAATCCAAGACCATTATGCCTAATCTATCTTTTCTAATCATAATACTCGACTGAACAAGCCACCACTCGACCATCTTCAACCTTTAACCCCTGTTACAACCATTTTCCACCACTGAAGACCACTTGGAAGCTCTAAGTTTGGAGGTTGAAGCTTGTTAACCACTTTGAAGCCCGAAGAATCATCACCACCTTGTTCTTGCTAAGGATTCTTGCTGTCCAGAAGCTCCTAGAGATATTGAACTCGTCATCTCAGCCATTTGAGAGCATCCAAAGGTAGTTCTATGCTCAAAACACACTTTCCTCACATCTACACTCACATGCAATGGGTGAAACCCACATGCAAGCACCTATAGTGCACATGCACGAGATCTTGATCTGGGTTTGTTGGTTTTGATATGTTTCTTGATGATCTAAAGTGATTTTGTGACATATTTTGATGATCTATAATGATGGGTGTTGATAAAACTCAAGGTTGTATATAGAATGATGAAATAGCTACATGCATGTGCAATCTAATGCATTTTAGATGATTTTTGATGATGTTACATGATTATAGGTGTTGTTGAAGATGAATCACATGAGTTAGAATAGCCAAAACAATTATGTGAGTTTACGGCCCCTCTTTACTCTTTTCAAACGTTTTAAATGGGGGAAGAATACTAGTTGAATCGAGTCAAACAATTATGCTATTACAAACATTTTACTGTGTATGCTGGTTTATTAGACAAACATTAAGTGTTGAACTCGTAACAAGTCCTCACAAAGTCTTACCGTTAATGTACGAACAACGTGGTAGGTTTGGATGGATCCGTTTTGGTGTGACTAACCCCACGGGGCACAATTTTGACTGGAGGTCATAACCCGTGAAACTCTGACCTGATTTGCTATGTATACGAGACATAGCGGAGGCAAGGACAAACAAGTCTAGTTCGGTAGTGACGCACTGACACTTGGAGCCTAGGGCTCGGTACTAACATTATGATAAACAGCATGACACATGTTTTCCATTAATGTATGTATATATCAAAACCTGTGAACTCACCAACCATTGTGTTGACACTTTTTCTTAAACTTGTATTCTCAGGTAACTGACAGGCACCCGGAACAGGAATGCACTTAGGGGATTTGAGCCTAGGATCCGCTTGCATTTCCATTTGTGTCTTTGAACAAACAATATTTATTTTGTTATGACTATTTAAAACTTGTAAGGTATGACATTTACTTTCCACTGCATGTTGAAACAATTATATTTTCCCGCTGCTGTGATATTATACTTTCCGCTGCAAACTATTTTGTTACTTATATGTCAAACAATGTGATTTGAAAACGCATATAGAGTTCTTCTATATGACCTTGAGCTGTGATTCTGGCCACGTCACACCCACGTGGACTAACGCCACAAGTGGGAATTCGGGGGTGTGACAAATTTGTTTTAGAAACTAAATGCAGATTGGATGCTTTACGGAAATATGGATTTGCTGCTAATTACGTTTACCATCGTAGGTTATATTAGCCGGGTTACGTCAACACGGAGTTGTTGTTGAATAAATTCGACAGCATGGGCCATGTTGAATGCTTTGGGCCGACTACCGATCTAACTCCAAATGTAATTTGGGACTTGATCCTAAGTTGGCATATTTTAGTGGACAGGCGTAGACTGACCACATTCATTCTTTTACTTGATGTTAGTCTGTGTTACAATTATCCATGATACATGTATACTATGTTTTATACATGTTGTTCAAACTTTATTCATGTTGTTAATAAAATTTACCCCTTATAATTTTATTTACTAAACCTATTGTTCTCACCAACTACTTGTAGTTGACAGTTACTTTTCACGTGTTTCAGGTTATCAATGATAGGACATTTCAAGGACAACTAAGGTGACCCAGTTAAGATAGAACAAGATCAAGAAACAAGCTAGGATTGATTAGAAACTCATTTAAATCCTTGTTGTTTAATTATCTTGTATGTTCTTATTTTGTAAACAATATTTTTGAGGTCAATTAGTTGTCATTCGTTTGGTAGATAGTTAGAAATCTTGTAATCAAACCATGTTTAACATTATGAAACTTAGTAATCATTGTGGTTGTTCTTTCAATACTTGTGCATGATTCAACCATTGATCGTCACCGCGCCGTGGATTCCGCACGCGATGCAGGGGTGTGACACATCCTATGTCATTTACGAATATTGATAACTACTCTTGATGTTGTAGCTTGTAGTTTGTAGGAAAAGAAAACACGTGTAAAAGAGTTGTTGTATAAAACCAATATCAAAGCCAACTTACAGATTCCATTGAAACTGTGATTACTAATCACCAAAAATATAAAGAATACAAAAAAACCTAACTATTACAACTCAATCTATTTACAATGACACAAACCCTAAAACTGTATCAGATCTTATAAGATCTGAATAACAAGACTATCTATGTTGTTCTACAAGATCTGTAGGCCAGAAATACAAAGAAACTCACAAGAACATATAGATGACTTCAAACCCTAATCTCTCATGAACAAAACACCAAAGAGAGATAAGAGTACAAAAGATACCTCAGAACTCTAAGACCAACCTTCAAATGTGAATCCAAAGGTGCATGCATAAATTGACTCAAATATTGTACAACATATGCTATATCAGGTCTAGTCAGTGACAAATATATAAGCTTTCCAATTAATTTTTGATAACCAGTTACATTTTCTACGGCAACTTTGTTTATTTTAGCCTTTGACCCTACTATAAAACTTTGTTCTATAGGTGTCTTAACCGGTTTACATCCCAAGTATCCAAACTCAGACAATAACTCTAGACAATATTTCCTTTGAGATAAACAAATACCTTTCTCAGAATACAATGCTTCAAGTCCAAGAAAATATCTCAAAATACCATGATCTTTAATTAAAAAAACTCTTACTTAAAAAATCTTTGACATTATTAAATTCTGACTTATCATTTTCAGCAATCACTATATCATCTACATATACAAGCCGCATTACAAACACCGAATTTTTAGATTTTATGAACAAGGAATGATCACAAGAACTTTGGATACAACCAATTTCAAGAAGAACTCCAGTCAATTTTCCATACCATTTTCTATGTGCTTGTTTTAAACCATATATAGATTTTACTAACTTACACAATCTTGTTTCATTTTTCGAATAATACCCTTCAGGCAGTGACATGAATACATCTTCAGTTAGATTATCATACAAAAAAGTATTATTTATATCTAATTGAAACAATGACCAATTATTTTGTAAGGCTAAACAAATTACACATCTAAGAGTCACCATTTTCACAACTGGTGAAAATGTTTCATCAAAGTCAATTCCTTTACGTTGTTAAAACCCTTTGCAACTAATCTAGCCTTATAACGATATATTCACCTGTTGATTTATACTTTATCTTATAAACCCACTTACATCCTATTTCTTTTCTACCTATAGGAAGTTTTACTAGCTCCCACATATTATTTCTATGCAATGCTTCCATTTAAGAATTCTTTGCATCTATCCAATGTTGACTAGTGGATGCTTTAGCATAAGACACAACAGTTTTATTTAGACTAGTTACAAAACTCAAATTTTCAGCAGACAGTTTTGAGTAATTAAGTACTCTTTCTAAACCATATTTGACCTTTCCTTCAACAACAAAGCCACTAAACTTGTGTGGAAAAGTAGAAGTCCTAGTTGAGGTTTGTATGGGTCTAGCCATAGAAAAATTATTCTGGTTATTTAAGCCACTAGAATTACCCTCAGATAGGCTAATCTAATCATTTAAAACATGCGAATCAATATCATTGCTACTAGTACTAGTTCAGCTAGTACCAGCACCGCCAGTCCGGCTAGTACCAGCACCAGACCCTACCCCCTCACAGTCCTATGGATAACACACTGGCCGCCGAGTTGAAAACGCTACCTCTCCAGTGGATTCATCAGTGGTTGTTGGTTGCTGGTTAGCATGAGATGATTCTTCATATATCATCGCCCCCTCCCCCATCATCATTGGGATTTTCCTCACTCAAGACTCTTGGCTCAACTATGTCAAAAAAATTTAAGGTACTGACCTCAGATATATTTTCAAAATCAGAATCATTTGAACCCTTAAATGGGAAAATATTTTCATAAAAATGAACGACTCTTGAAAAAAGAAGAGATTTACTATCTGAACTCCATAACTTGTAACCTTTCTTAACAATGGAATATCCTATTAAAATACACTTTTCAGATTTACTAGAAAACTAATTTGTTGAATTTAAAATAGTGCTAGAACATAGACAACCAAAGATTCTTAATTGAGTAAGAGAGGGCTGAAAACCAAACATAACCTCATACGGAATTTTTCCTTTTAACACAGAAGTAGGGTCTTGTTTATTAAATATACAGCTATTAGAACACACTTAGACAAGAAAGTTAGAGGTAAACCTCCTTGAAATAACAAAGCTCTAAAAAAAATTAATAGGTGTCTATGTTTCCTTTCTAATTTTGTTGTGGGGTATAAGGACAAGATGACACACCCCCAATTTTCAACTAACGGAATCATACCGTTTGGGACGTGACAAACCAGGATCTCAGATCATTAGACATAACGAAGACCTCTATATGATTTTCAAACATACTTTGGTCTAAAACTGTAATATCAAAGTTCTAACGTTGCGGAAGCGTTTTTAAAACAATAACAAACATAACGGTTTAAAAACTGTAAATTACAAATCAAAATGTTCAAAGTTAAAACAACTCTAATGTAAATTATGCATGCGACTCGATCTCCTAGTCCATGCTTGCTTGATCTTGTACCTTAACGTCCTGAGAAAACATGTAAACCAAGTCAACACAAAGGTTGGTGCATACACAGGTTTGTTTGATCATAAATGTTTGAAACAACTGTTTGAAACGAAATGTTTACAGATAACATAATCACACATGCATAGTCATGATAGCTAGTCATTTGTACTATTTACATAAGCGGTCGACACCGAAGCTGACTGTTAGAAGGTACTTTGCCTTTTCCACTATTGTCTAGCACAAACAATAGTAATGTGAATTGGCTAGTCAAACACTTGCGTAGACCTACAATCTACCAAGTGAGGTTTGTCAAACCTAATAGATCTATTTCCAACTACCATGCTTTGCACTACGGCAAACTAAACGGTTCGATATGTAAGGACTTGTAATGCTATGTTCGCAATTAACGTAAACAGCTAACTCATGCAAGTGATATGTATCTAAAATGTTTGTTGCACATGTTTTCTCCCCCAAAACAGTTAAAATAAGAAAAGGGGCCATGTACGCACCTTTGATTGTGAGTAGAATGATCAAACACACGTGCAGTCGTGTAGATAATCCTCTACGAAGAATCTGTGTTTAAACAATAACGTGGTGTTATTCGGGATATCGTTTTGTGTTTGAACTCACATACGTGTCAACACACGTATGTTAGATTGTTAAAATCGTGCATACGTAAGTACGCGTGACTTTGTTTTCGGTTGCTCAAACCGTATAAGTATATATGATTCTTTTAAGCACGCGTAATTATACCCGATTGTGATTTCATGTCAAAAATATACATTTTATTGTTTCATTAGATTCGGACTTCAATTCTGGTTCCAACGCAATTGGAACGGATTGAAACGGAGTTAGAATGAAGAAGTTATGTTTAAAATACTAAAAATTAGTTTAAAATTAAAAAACCAATGGTCCTTGGATTCGAACCCGCGACCACTCCTTCACCACTCACACACCTTACCATCCCCTCTAATTCAGTTTTTATTAACAGATTCCAATTTAAATGCTTTTAAGCATAACTTTCCCCCCTTTGTTAACCATAACCGAATCAATTGGTTCCTGATTTGAACCTAATCGACTACTGGACCATGGGGCTATTACTCCACAGGTCTAAACGAGTTTACCCATGGTCTCAATTCGTTAAAGAAATTGACAGAATCAACAAAATGATGTCTAAAAGTTTCGAACTCATGCACCAACGTTTACAATTTGATTAAATTGATTTCGTTTAGATTGATCTGAAAAACTCATATGGTTCTCATTCATAATGGAATTTTGAAATTGTTTGTGCTAATTAATTTGAGTATCGAGTTCGTTTAGTTCGAAACCCCCAAAAATGTTTATGTTAAAAACCCTAGAATTCAAACTCTATCAATTCGTTATCATTTCATAAAATTGACACATGGTTTTCAATCTAAAGATGAATTTCGAACCTGTCTGTGTTGCTTAATTTGATTTTAAAGTCCTTTCTCATCAAAACCCCCAAATCGTTTTGAATTAGGAACCCTAGAATTGAAATGATACACTTCGCTATTTATGAGTGAAATTAATCTAGGGATTTCGTTCCATGTGATGCCACGACACACTCTGTATAACTCAATTTGATTTTCAAGTTCATTTTTAATAAAACCCCCAATTCGTCTTACACCATAAACCCTATAAACCGAAATCATTAGATTCGTGTTTGTTTCATGAAATTGGCATATGAGTTAGTTTATTCGGAAGTTTCTGAAACTAATGGTGATATTTAATTTCATTTTAGAGTCCATCGCGATAGAAACCCCCAAAACCATTTTCGTGATGAACCCTAGAATTAAAGTTCATACAATTCGAGTTTTTGACATGAAATCAGTATAGGAGTTTGTTTAATCGGCCTTTTTAGGGTGTGTAGGAGTGATCACTTACTTGTTTTGGTTTCTATTTGATGAAGATCGACTATATGTGCACTTCGGCCAAAGTCTCGATCAAATTCTTCGATCCGATGCTTCTGCGATCGAATTTCCGTATGCTACCCACACTAAGAGTGCCGATTTGGGTTCAGAAAGCTTCAATTTGATTAATTAGTTTCGTATTATACACTCACGAGTTCAACCGACTTCGGTTACAATTTTTAAGTCATTATCTCGTTTAATTCAATGATTTCTGTTCCAGTAACGCATTATAGTTGTTAATGGTCATCAATGGAATGATTATTAACGGATTAATTTCAGTTACAAGTCCCTTTATTGAGAATTTCGAATTCCAGTTGATAAACATACGAATTTTGACTTTCAAAAGTCAAAATCCCCACTTTGATGATATTACAAGTGTGATCCTTGTATTTTAATGTTTCTAGGTCCATTTTGTTCAATTCTAATCCTTTTAGATGATATTATTTGATTCCGTATAATTTCTGTTAACTCTTCAGTTAACAGAGTTAATCCGGAATGCCGGATTGTCACATTATCCCCTTGTTGAAGGAATTTTCGTCCCGAAAATTAGTAAATGTTAAAAGTAGTTAGGAAACTACTTGTGAGTTCAAATCGTACGTGTTAGTGTGATGTCTAATCATTCTGTGTGCTTGTGTGTGCTCACACACCAGATTTAACGTTTGCAACATCACACCGGAGTGTGATCGTTCTATTTAACTGTTTGCGTGCACCCCAGTTAGTACGCCTAACTGTGAATGTTTGTGTTTGATCATACTGTGCTATGTAATCTTGTACATAGCGGGTGTTTGCAACTGTTTGCACTATGTATTCTCGCACATAGAAAAATGTTTGGAACTAATCATGTATGTACTACCATAACATGAAACATATGAAATGTACCACATAAAATGTAATGTAGCACATAGTTTGTAACAAAACCAATTGTATAAAGTGTTTGTGCTTACAGTTTGAAATCTGAAATGTTGATGTGTGAAGCATCACGTCATCCCCTTGTTGAAGGAAACTTCGTCCCGAAATTTAACGTGTCTTCACAGTGTTTGCAGTTGTTGTTTTGAACAGATGAGGATACTTCTTCATCATTCGATCTTCCCTTTCCCATGTGAATTCAGGTCCACGTCTTGAATTCCAACGGACTTTGACTATCGGAATCTTGCTTTGTTTGAGCTGTTTGACCTCTCGGTCCATGATTTCAGCCGGTTCTTCAATGAATCGTAACTATTCGTCCACTTGTATTTCCTCCAGTGGCACAATCAATGTCTCATCTGAAAGACATTTCTTTAAGTTTGAAACGTGAAAGACATCATGAACTCCGCTGAGTTCATCCGGTAATTGAAGTTGATACGCAACCGGACCAATCCTTTTCAGGATCTCAAAAGGTCCTACGTAACGTGGGCTAAGCTTCCCGCGCTTGCCGAATTGTATCACACCTTTCCAAGGTGATACCTTTAGAAGAACTCGGTCTCCTACTTGAAATTCCAATGGCTTGCGACGTTTATCAGCGTAACTCTTCTGCCAATCCCGGGCCGCCGCCATACGGTTCCAGATTTGTACAATCTTCTCAGTCGTTTCGTGCCCTAGTTCAAGACCTGTTATCTGACTGTCACCAATTTCAGCCCAACAAACTGGTGAACGACATTTGCGACCGTATAAAGCTTCAAACGGTGCAGCTTGAATACTTGTATGATAACTGTTGTTGTAAGAGAATTCCACTAACGGTAAGTGGTTTTCCCAGCTATCACCAAAATCAATGACACAAGCTCGAAACATATCCTCGAACGTTTGGATTGTACGTTCACTTTGATCGTCGGTTTGCGGATAATAGGCAGTACTCATGTCTAGACGAGTTCCCAATGACTTATGGAGAGATTTCCAAAAGTTTGAAGTGAATCGGGCATCCCGATCTGATATGATGGAAATTGGTACGCCATGTCGTGCTACCACTTCCCTGATGTAAATGCGAGTCAATTTCTCCATTTTGTCTGTTTCCTTAATTGCAAAGAAATGTGCAGATTTCGTTAAACAATCAAAAATTACCCATATCGTATCACAACCACTTGATGTACGGGGTAACTTAGTAATGAAATCCATCGAAATCTGTTCCCATTTCCACATAGGTATTTCAGGTTGTTGCAATAAACCAGATGGCTTTAGATATTCAACTTTGACTTTCGAACAAGTCAAACATTTGCTAACGTACTTAGCAATGTCGGCTTTCATATGAGGCCACCAATACAGTGCCTTCAAGTCATGATACATCTTGTCTGATCGCGGATGGACTCAATATCTAGACTTGTGTGCTTCATCCATCACGAGTTCCCTTAAACCACCATGCAAAGGTATCCACAGTCGATTAATGAAATAACAAATTCCATCAGGCTTGACATCCAATTGTGTTTCCATCCCTCGTAAGGATTCCTGTACCAAGTTATCCTTTTCTAAGGCTTCAAGCTGAGCACTGCGTACCTTGTCAGGTAAGTCAGTATGTATCGTCAACATAAGTGCGCGAACCCGTCTTGTTGATGTTGTGTCTTTTCTGCTTAAAGCATCAGCTACCACATTAGCTTTTCCTGGATGATACTTGATTGCGCATTCGTAGTCATTCAACAACTCAACCCATCGTCGCTGTCTCATATTGAGCTCCTTCTGATCAAAAATATGTTGCAAAATCTTATGATCAGTGTAAATGGTACACTTGGTTCCATATAGGTAATGCCTCCAAATCTTCAAAGCAAAAACCACTGCTCCTAGCTCCAAGTCGTGAGTAGTGTAATTCTTTTTGTGTGGTCTCAGTTGCCTAGAAGCGTAAGCAATCACTTTATCACGCTGCATCAACACACATCCCAAACCCTGGGCAGATGCATCACAATACACCATAAAGTCTTCCGTCCCTTCCGGTAAGGACAGAATCGGTGCACTGCAGAGTTTCTGTTTTAATAGCTGGAATGCGGCTTCCTATTTGTCCGTCCAGTTATACTTCATTCCTTTGTGAGTAAGAGTTGTAAGTGGTTGAGCGATCTTTGAGAAACCTTCAATGAATCGTCGGCAAGAACCTGCCAAACCAAGGAATGGTCGTACCTCGGTAGGGGTTTTTGGTGCTTCCCAATTTTTAATCGCTTCAATTTTCGTTGGATCAACATGTATGCCCTTTTCATTGACTATATGACCCAGGAATTGAACTTCTCGCATCCAGAAGTCACATTTCGAGAACTTAGCATACAATTGTTCTTGTTTCAGTAATTCCAACAGCAATCGAAGATGTTCAGCATGCTCCTCCTCAGACTGAGAATAGATGAGAATGTCATTAATGAAAACAATGACAAACTTATCAAGATAAGGCTTGCAGACTCGATTCATGAGATCCATGAATACTTCTGGAGCGTTTGTCAACCCAAATGGCATGACCAAGAATTCGTAATGGACATAGCGCGTCCTAAATGCTGTCTTTGGAATATCTTCCTCTTGGACTCTGAGTTAATGATAACCCGATCTGAGATCAATCTTCGAGTGGTAACTCGAACCTTGCAACTGATCGAACAGATCGTCAATTCTAGGTAACGGATACCGGTTTTTGATGGTAACCTTGTTAAGTTCCCTGTAATCAATACCCATACGGAAAGTCCCGTCCTTTTTCTTAACAAATAAGACTGGAGCTCCCCACGGTGAAAAACTAGGTCGTATAAAGCCCTTATCCAAAAACTCTTGCAGTTGTGTAGATAACTCTTGCATCTCAGACGGTGCAAGTCGATAAGGCGCCCTAGCTATCGGTGCTGCGTCTGGTGTAAGGTCGATTCGAAATTCCACTTGCCTGATAGGCGGTAATCCCGGTAGGTCTTCTGGAAAGACTTCAGGAAATTAACAAACTACTGGGATGTCTTCTATCTTCTTCTCAGCTACCGGCTTCTCAGTTATAAGTGCTATAACTGCTGTATGACCTTTACGCAGACATTTGTGTGCTTTCATACAAGATATGAGACGCAGTGGCGTACTGCACTTCTCACCTTGTACGTACAGTGTCTCCCCATGTGAGAGAGGTATACGAACGATCTTCTCATGACATACTATTTCAGCCTGGTGTTTGGACAACCAGTCCATGCCAATGACTACATCAAAACTGCCTAAAGTGATAGGCATAAGATCAATTTCCAGTGTTTGACCCATCAAGTCAAGCATACATCCCTTAAGGATTTGTTCAACTACAATTAACTTGCCATCAGCTAGTTCTACAGTGTATGTGTTTTCTAAGGCAGTGGGACTAACATTTAGCAACTTAGAAAATGAACTAGATACAAAACTCCGGTCTGCACCAGTATCAAATAGCATAGAGGCATAGTGATTATTCAAGAGGAACGTACCCGTGACAATGTTGGGATCCTCCCATGCCTGACGTCCTCCAATCACAAACGCCCTGCCCCTAGCACCATTGTTGTTGTTATTGTTGTTGTTATTGGTGCCATTACCGTTGCCGTTTCCGTTGCCATTTGCATCATTAGTCCCGCCCTTCTTGAGTTGTGGACAATCCTTCTTGAAATGCCCCGGCTTGCCACACTCATAACACCCCTTTTGAGTGTTGTTCTGGTTGTTGTTCTAATTGTTGGAGTTGTTTTGCAGTTCCCCGCGGCAATCCTTAGCTGCATGCCCTCCTTTAACGCACCGTTGGCACCGGTACTTATCACACTGATTCCCGACATGATGGAATCCACACTTGTTGCACTTTGGGTATTTACCAATATACCCCCCCTGATGATGATGACTGCTGACCACTGTTCGAATTGTGATAAGACTTGTTTGAATCTTGCTTGCGATTTTGCTGAAACGACTGTTGGCTGAAATTCTTGGAGTTGCTACCTTCCCACTTCCGCTTATGATCTCCCACATTAGTAGCTGATGTTCGTTTAGGCAGAGTTCCCTGTAACACTGCCTGATCGATCAGTTGATGCGCCAACCGAACAGCTTGTTGAATAGTGGTGGGATTTGCAGAAGTGACTAGTCCCTGGATCTGAGGCACTAATCCCCCAATGTACCTCTCTATCCACTTGCTTGCTGGAGTAGCCATGTGAGGTAGGAGTCTGGCTAGTTCATGAGATCGAGTAGTGTACTCCTCGATGTTAGACCCCTCCATCTTGAGATGCCAATACTCCTCTTCCAGCTTCTGCATTTCACTGCGAGGACAATACTCCTCTTGCAGTAATGTTTTGAACCCATTCCAGGTTAATGCATTAGCTTCTCCCAATCCCAGAGTTTGAACATTAGAGTTCCACCAGGTCAACGCTGGACCCTCCAACGTACCCGTGGCATATTTGACTTTGTTTTCTTCAGGACAGTTGCACATTTAGAACACTGATTCCGCCTTTTGAATCCATTGTAGGAGTCCAATAGCCCCTTCCGACCCTTTGAAATTGTGAGGCTTACAATCCAAAAATGTTTTGAATGTGCATACCGGTGGGTTTATTAATCCCCCTGCTGGACCCTGAGGTCCTGTCGTGTGTGTCTGCGTGTAGTTCACGATAGCCTCCGCGATTCTGTTGTTGATCAACTCATTGAGTTCTGCAACTGTCATATTGACGTTTTCACCGGCCATTATCTTCCTAGTTAGAATAAATGTTAGAGTGTTATCAAAGTCCAAGGTGAAATGTGTAAACAATACAACAAACAAACATGTAACTGTATGAATTAACACAACTGTTGGCAACAAGTAATCAATAGATAATAATCTGATTTGATTACAATACTTTCAAAATCAAAACATAGGTTTTCAAACATCTAATATAGGGACACAACCCGCCCCTTCTAGGTTTAAACAAAATAAAGAAAAATCAGGCTTCCTCAATAGTAGAATCAGCATCAGAATCAACATCTTGTGCTGGTATCTCCTCCTCTTCCTCTTCCTCCTCTGCTTCGGATACAAACTGCTCCTCCAATACAATCAACCTCCCCTCAGCAATGTCGGCTCGATGTTCCTCCTCTTGCACTCATGTAGTCAGATGTACGATGTGAGACTCCATTCCTAAACTACACTGCAAAGCTCTGCGTATCGGGCGTTTACATCCCGGAGCTCCTGTGCCATGTGCTCGATCCTATCATTAGCCCACTTTAACTCCCAGGTCAATCGGGCGATATCATCCAACTCAAATCGTGGCCTCTTACAGGCACGAAATCTAGGTGGCATACGGTAAGAAGACTCCTCGGTGGGATCCTCCTCAGGTGCCTTCTGTGGGCCCCCCTGCGGTGCCTCCTCAGGATCCTCGTCAGGATCCTCCTGTGGATCCTCCTCCGGATCCTCCTCTGGGTCGTCCTCTTCAGGATCCTCCTCCGGATCCTCATCCGAGTCCTCCACGGGATCCTCCTCTGGATCCTCCTCATGATCCTGAAATGATGGAGCTATCGGCTCCTCGTCATCAAGTACGATCACGTGTGGCAGTGATGGTGCTGCCATATCTGTTACATAAGACCATATGTAAATACCAGGAAAAAGCAGTTGCGTAAACAAGTGTCTAATGTCTAACAGTTATAGTCTAAGTCTACTAATGCAAACCTAGTTCGCTATAACCAATGGCTCTGATCCCACTCTGTCACACCCCCAATTTTCAACTAACGGAATCATACCGTTCGGGACGTGACAAACCAGGATCTCAGATCATTAGACATAACGAAGACCTCTATATGATTTTCAAACATACTTTGGTCTAAAACTGTAATATCAAAGTTCTAACGTTGCGGAAGCGTTTTTAAAACAATAACAAACATAACGGTTAGAAAACTGTAAATTACAAATCAAAATGTTCAAAGTTAAAACAACGGTAATGTAAATTATGCATGCGACTCGATCTCCTAGTCCATGCTTGCTTGATCTTGTACCTTAACGTCCTGAGAAAACATGTAAACCAAGTCAACACAAAGGTTGGTGCATACACATGTTTGTTTGATCATAAATGTTTCAAACAACTGTTTGAAACGAAATGTTTACAGATAACATAATCACACATGCATAGTCATGATAGCTAGTCATTTGTACTATTTACATAAGCGGTCGACACCGAAGCTGACTGTTAGAATGTACTTAGCCTTTTCCACTATTGTCTAGCACAAACAATAGTAATGTGAATTGGCTAGTCAAACACTTACGTAGACCTACAATCTACCAAGTGAGGTTTGTCAAACCTAATAGATCTATTTCCAACTACCACGCTTTGCACTACGGCAAACTAAACGGTTCAATATGTAAGGACTTGTAATGCTATGTTCGCACTTAATGTAAACAGCTAACTCATGCGAGTGATATGTATCTAAAATGTTTGTTGCACATGTTTTCTCCCCCAAAACAGTTAAAATTAGAAAAAGGGTCGTGTACGCACCTTTGATTGTGAGTAGAATGATCAAACACACGTGCAGTCGCGTAGATAATCCTCTACGAAGAATCTGTGTTTAAACAATAACGTGGTGTTATTCGGGATATCGTTTTGTGTTTGAACTCACATACGTGTCAACACACGTATGTTAGATTATTAGAATCGTGCATACGTAAGTACGCGTGACTTAGTTTTCGGTTGCTCAAACCGTATAAGTATATACGATTCTTTTAAGCACGCGTAATTATACCCGATTGTGATTTCATGTCAAAAATATACATTTTATTGTTTCACTAGATTCGGAATTCAATTCTGGTTCCAACGCAATTGGAACGGATTGAAACGGAGTTAGAATGAAGAAGTTATGTTTAAAATACTAAAAATTAGTTTAAAACTAAAAACCCAATGGTCATTGGATTCGAACCCGCGACCACTCCTTCACCACTCACACACCTTACCATACCCTCTGATTCAGTTTTTATTAACAGATTCCAATTTAAATGCTTTTAAGCATAACTTAGCTGGTCCCCCCTTTGTTAACCATAACCGAATCAATTGGTTCCCGATTTGAACCTAATCGACTACTGGACCATGGGGCTATTACTCCACAGGTCTAAACGAGTTTACCCATGGTCTCAATTCGTTAAAGAAATTGACAGAATCAACAAAATGATGTCTAAAAGTTTCGAACTCATGCACCAACGTTTACAATTTGATTAAATCGATTTCGTTTAGATTGATCTGAAAAACTCATATGGTTCTCATTCATAATGGAATTTTGAAAGTGTTTGTGCTAATTAATTTGAGTATCGAGTTCGTTTAGTTCGAAACCCCCAAAAACGTTTATGTTAAAAACCCTAGAATTCAAACTCTATCAATTCATTATCATTTCATAAAATTGACACATGGTTTTCAATCTAAAGATGAATTTCGAACCTGTCTGTGTTGCTTAATTTGATTTAAAGTCCTTTCTCATCAAAACCCCCAAATCGTTTTGAATTAGGAACCCTAGAATTGAAATGATACACTTCGCTATTTATGAGTGAAATTAATCTAGGGATTTCGTTCCATGTGATGCCATGACACACTCTGTATAACTCAATTTGATTTTCATGTTCATTTTTAATAAAACCCCCAATTCGTCTTACACCATAAACCCTAGAAACCGAAATCATTATATTCGTGTTTGTTTCATGAAATTGGCATATGAGTTAGTTTATTCGGAGGTTTCTGAAACTAATGGTGATATTTAATTTCATTTTAGAATCCATCGCGATCGAAACCCCCAAAACTGTTTTCGTGATGAACCCTAGAATTATTCATACAATTCGAGTTTTTGATATGAAATCAGTATAGGTGTTTGTTTAATCGGCCTTTTTAGGGTGTGTAGGAGTGATCACTTACTTATTTTGGTTTCTATTTGATGAAGATCGACTATATGTGCACTTCAGCCAAAGTCTCGATCAAATTCTTCGATCCGATGCTTCTGCGATCAAATTTCCGTATGCTACCCACACTAAGAGTGTCGATTTGGGTTCAGAAAGCTTCAATTTGAATAATTAGTTTCATATTATACACTCACGAGTTCAACCGACTTCGGTTACAATTTTTAAGTCATTATCTCGTTTAATTCAATGATTTTTGTTCCAATAACGCATTATAGTTGTTAATGGTCATCAATGGAATGATTATTAACGGATTAATTTCAGTTACAAGTCCCTTTATTGAGAATTTCGAATTCCAGTTGAAAAACATACGAATTTTGACTTTCAAAAGTCAAAATCCCCACTTTGATGATATTATAAGTGTGATCCTAGTATTTTAATGTTTCTAGGCCCATTTTGTTCAATTCTAATCCTTTTAGATGATATTATTTGATTCCGTATAATTTATGTTACACTACAAATAAAATGCCATTTAGTGGCACACATTTTTAGTGACATTTAATTTTTGTGCCACAACTGTATGATTTAGTGGCACTTTGAGTTTGTAACATTTGTTTGACCCATACTTTTAGTAGCACTTATTATTTATGCCTTTAAATTATATTTTAGTGGCACTTTAAATATGCCACACTTAATTAACATCTATTTTTATGGCATTTAACTTATGCCACTAAATCAATTTAATATTTTTCATATTTATCATTCCCTCTCAAAATTCATTCCCTCTTAAAATTCACTTAAATAAATTTTACTAAAATAAAATACCCATATAATATAAACAAGTAAATAAATAAACATAAGTAAATAGAATAGAACATAAAAGATCCCATATAGATGTTTGTGCGTGAGAAGATCTGAAGAAAAGAAATCGCCTTTGACCTAATCGGTGCCTTCTACAGACATGGGATGAAGATCTGTGAGGGTTTTCAAAATCTAATCTCAGAGTTCAATTCAACAAGTTATGATCAAGTTTTGGGGAAGGGTGGAGCAAAGCAACAGACAAAGGTTCTTCACGATAACACCCAGTTGTCACTTCCACCCCGTGTTTTCTATTGACAAAGACCACCACTTTGGTTACCGCTGTTGGCCATGATAAATGTTTTGATGACGGGGATGGAGGGATCCATTGGCAATGAATGTGGTGGTTTAGCGGCGATTGCTGCCTCATAGCAACAGAAGATGGCAAGGAATTGTGTTCTGGTTATGTATAAATCTTTCCTTTTGATATGATTTTACTTAGACAAGACCACTAGGAATTCAAAAATCATGAATTTTATTCTGGAATTTTAGTATTTTAATGGAATCTTCAATCCTTTTCGCTCTCATCTCATGATTTATTGTGGTTCCATTAACATATACAAAGTCATATAAACAAATGCTTTTAGGGGTTTTTCGAGAGAAAGGGTGTATCACACAAAAATAATAGGAATTAGGGTTGTTAATGTATGAATGTGTATCAGATGCATTTTACCTTACAATTGTTCCCTGTAAGCATGCTATACTATTTTTAGGGCTTATAATATGGGTTGGTTCAGTTCATAAAATTGCAGTAATTATCATCAAATATAATCAATTTTTTATCTTTGCTGAATTTCTTGAATATATTAATGTTCTCCCAAAGTGAAAGGTGGATCCACGTAAGGATGATTATTGAATGAACTTGCTCCAAATACCCTTCGTTTCAACAATTTCTACACCAAGTACAGTAACTTTCCTTGATATGTAATATCATTTTTATATAAGTTTTATTTAGTTATGATGATAAGGTTGAATCTATCTGTTAATAGTTTAATATTATAGTTGTTCAGACTTGAGTTGCTTAATGATGGGAAGAGCTACAATAAGGGAAGTGATTGCCAGTTTCATGCTAGAAAATATGTGATCTTTTGTGATTAGTGAAATTATTTTCATTTCGATATTCATGTTTTAAATGATGTGTAAGATGCGGGAACCACAATTTGCTATTGTTGAATGTATTTTCAAATGCAATAGTTAACCAACTTGTTGCATAAATTATACAGGCAGGTTGACAACCTGAGGCAAAAATGTGAAATTCAAGAAGCTAAGGTTAGACAATCAAGATTCAAGTAAACAAGCTCAGGAAGCAATGGTATTGGTTGCTGAGGAGCCTGCAAATTTTATGGCTACAAAAGATGCGATCAAATCTCATATTTCACAGGTAGTTCCTTCTATATAATTACATGTGTAATTCTTTACATTTAAAATAGCATGACGTGTATTTATTTTAACTTGTTGTTTTGATACTAAGAGTCGGGGTCTCTTCAAAAGCAGCCCCTCTTTCCTTAGGAATAGAGGTAAGGTTTTCTAGGCATCTCACCCTCCCAATATCCTACAAATAGCCATACTGTGAGCAAGATTTGCAAGGTATTGTTTCTGTTATACTAATTGCAATTAAGCTTGATTTAATAAACGTTAGTTTTGAAGTTGAAGGAATCATATTTGATGTCCAATAGCAAAACTTGTTAATAGCTCCTAGGTGTTTGTATCTGAAACAAAATTTATGTTGTCGTTAAATTCACCTCATTTAACCAAGGTTAGTTTCATACTTTCACAGAGCTCTTGTCATCTTACATATGAAGTTAGATGTTTTGTGCATCACCTAATTAAATTTATGCATGATGTTTTTGTGTGTGTGTTCTTTTGTATTTGAAAAAAGGAGATGTAATTTCAGGGCTATAGTGTATTTGTTTTGTTTGCAGTTTTAGTATCTTGTTTTTTATTAGATTTATGTCCACTTGGAACATATTAGATTAATGTGTTCACCTCGATGTTAATCAAGAAATTTATGAACATAAATTGATGTTAAAGGTCAACATTACCTCAAATGTTAATTTTTTTTGACCTCAAAAGAAGTCATATGAATGTTGAAGTCACAAGGTCAACATGCTGATTATTTAAGATGCTATGCTACTTCATGTTTGTAGTTTTGATTTCTTTTGGCAATTGTTCCAATTGGTGTATTTGAGTTCTATGAGCTATTTGTGCCTTTTTTTTGGGAGAATTTATATACCATATATGAATATATATTTGAATGAATCCATGGCGTTATTTCTCATGCACTTATTCAAATGCAAGATTGCGAGTGAAACTGTAGGTTTTGCACAACTGGTCTCCCAAGTGATATTGTTGTTGAAGTGGATGCTATGTCTTTCCATCTCCATAAGGTAAACTTTACTGTTTCTTCTCTTCTCTATCAGCTGACATACTTTAACCTTGACTTCCTCGATTGTTAATTAAATCATTTATGTTTAAAAATCAAAAGCAATGTCTTTGAATAAGAAAAACCAGTCGGTAAGCTAATTTCTTTATTATTCCATTATTTTTACTCTAAAAAAATATAATCAAAATTTTATTACACGTAGTTCTTTTAAAACAAGAAAAAAACAAAATTCCTCACGCAACGCCGTTGCCTCATCAACTCATCGCCAAAAATTAGCGTCTTTCAAGTGAATTTGTTGGTTGCCAGCTCAAAATTAAATTTCCCCTTCAGTGTTGTTGGAGCCGATTTTTGGCATTTCCTTCGCCAACTAGGGACGAAATCTACTAGATTCATGTTGTGAATTTGCAAGGAATGTAATTATTTGTTTGCTTTGTAGGTTGAACATATAAACAATCTAAGGTGTTTTTGCCTAACCTTTGTTTTACACTTTCTTCTGCCATGTTCAAAAATATTTAATACTTATTACCAAGGTATGTTGGTTTTTATAAATTTGGGTCTCATGTTTCGTTTGACTTTTGCTCAAAATTGTTACTATATGCAGTTAGAAAGGCTGAAGATAAAGCCTTCGAAAATCAGATTCAGGTGGTATACAATATACATATATATATATGTATGTATATATATATAGCAAGAACTTTTAATATGCGTAAATTACTAATGCTTCCTTATATGGTTGATGATGGCAGGGTTGATATGATGAGAAGTTTTCGAGCTAAGTCATATGGCAGTGAAATATTCATCAATGATTAAATTACATGTGACGTGTAAACGTTTGAAAACCGAAAGATGTTGCGTATTACAGTGCTTTTTGACATTTTTGTATTATGTTTCGGATCAAATTTTTAATGTTATTATTTACAATCTTGTTCAACTTTTATTTTATATTTATACTGTAAAATAATGTGTCTTTGTGGCAATGTGTTATACAACTAACTATATGTGGTTTTACTGACACAAAATTTGAGCACCTAAATGTGTTTTTATATTATGGCAAAATAAAAGTGCCACTAAAACCAACATGAATATGTGACTAAGATTAATTTTTAGTGGCACAAAAATGGTGCTACAAAAGGCTCTTTTATATTTTGTGGCATAAAAAAAAGTGCCACTAAAAGTCTAAAAACTTTGTGCAGCACATTCAAAAAGTGCTACTAAAAGGCTTTAGCGTCACCACTTCTAGTGGCACTTTTTTTGTGTGCCGCACAATCTTTAAAGGGTTTATAGTGGCACTTTTTTGGTCTTTTATGACACTTTTTGTATGCCATTAAATGGCATTTTATTTGTAGTGTTAACTCTTCAGTTAACAGAGTTAATCCGGAATGCCGGATTGTCACACAAGAAGTTTGATGTAAAATACCCTTAGTTAAACAAAATTCGTTAACATGATTATTTACAAATTCAGTACCATTATCACTTCTAAACATTTTACTATTTTATTAAACTGGTTTTTGATCAGCTCATAAATACTAACCAGACTTTTGAAGACTTCATCTTTGGATTTTAACATATAATACCACACAGTTCTTGAAAAATCATCAACTATAGTTAAAAAATACTTATACCCTTCTCTACTTGATACCTTATGTAACATCTGTACTTTTAGTCATGGTAGTCGTAAACAGTGTTAGAACAATGTGTATTCATGTCCAATCAGTCAATGTGATTCATATGTTCATGATTGTGTTTGTGTGTTATAGGAATCCTTTAATTAAGAACAAGTATGTATTATTTATTTACAGTCGATTTCGCTAGGCAAGAACAGTATCGTATTATATCGAAACAGTGGTGGGACGGCGTCAGATAAGGCATGTAGCTGGACTCTGGGGTATGCCCTATATATATACTGCGTTCGGTGTAATGGGATAGTGTTAGTGCATAGTGTTTAGACGAATAGTATGACAAGCAAATTAATCAAACAAAATCGTAATGCGTAAGCGAGACTGAGTATAGTTATGGGTGACGATCCATAATGATACGAATGTTGAACTTATAATTACGAGTAAATGGCGATAAATTAATAATACGATCGAAAAAGTACGCGATTGCGGGTATACACGTAATTGTATTTGTTTAACGGTCTGGCGACGAACGAAACATAAAAATAATTGAAATATTTTATTTTACATTTTTATAATTTTGAAACTCATCAAAAACAATTCAAAATATTTATTTATTAATTTTGATGACGCGTACGTAAAAATACGCGAAGCCTACACCGAGCGAGACCAAACACGCGGGGAACCAACCGGGGCATAAAAGCCCTAAATTTCCTTCATTCTCTCATTTAATTCAGCCACAAACCCTTCTCTCTCTACAATTTTCGCACACACTCTCTCTCTAAGAAATCCAAGCTTCAAACGCGCGTATCTCCTTCGTTTCTTAACGGATTTGTGTGTTTTTGGTGTCCACGCGTAGCTCTCGACGCGTACTACAAGGAGGTGCAACAGATCTGTGGATTTATCCGGCCAAAAACGAGGTAAAATCGAAAGAAAATTCTGAAAAAGTGGGTTTCGTTCGTGAGTTTTGTTACACACACACATAGACGGTTTCTTGCACCATGGTTCGAGTTTTCGCAACCCTAGTAACCTATCACAGCACGAGACGAACTTAGATAAGGGTCTGGAACGGATTGGTTCGAAGAGGAAGAAGGGCTGAACCAGGGTTCGTGGGGCGCGGCCCTGGCCGAACCTACATGATAGCTTGCCGAACCCTAGGGAGGTGGCCGAACCTACAATCAGCTCGGCGAACCTTCTGTCTAAGATGGCGAACCTTCATCAGCCTCACCAGCCGAACCATGCCCGATCCACGAACCTTTATGCTCTAGCCAAACCCAGCCTGGTCGCCGAACCTTGTGTCACGAGCAGCGAACCTTGGGAAGCCATCACAGTCGGACGAACCGTCCATGATCAAGCGAACCATTGGGAGGCTGCCGAACCTTCTCGGCCCACAAACAAGAAGTGACGAACCCTACATCAGGAACGAACTTATGGTTCGTTGGTCACAACCAACCAAACCCTTGGACAATTGGCCGAACTCTTGCATGCAACGAACCCCTGGTTCGAGACGGGTTGCATGGGACCAACCATCGATTTCAGACGAACCCTTGCATGAAGGCCGAACCATTTGAGCGGGCGAAACCATTAGCACAACCTAGCCGAACCTTCATAGCACCACCAAACCCTATGAGTGATCATGGCCGAACCTTGATCAAATAGAAACCAGATAAGTTCGCTGCCATGGGAACCCTTTTCTTCGATATACTGATCAGACAAACAACCGGCCCAAGTTCATGGCCCAACTTATTTTGTTCATGTCCATACACGCACACCATTGGTCCTTATGGTTTTGTCTTGGGCCACGTTTTCTTAATGCCCATCCCCCTATTCTCGGCCCAATCAAATTGGCCCATGGCCACTATTCGGCCCATACCACGAAACATTTGGCCCATTTCGATTAAATCGGCCCATGTCTAACCTAAGAGACCTATGACATTGTTTAAGCCCACCATGGTTTCATGGGCTCAAGGCCCAAGGTTTGGCCCACAACATAAAGTAGTTGTGAATTGATCTTATTCGGGTTAAGTGTATAACTTAACATAATTATGAGATCAAGTCAAAATCGCAAAGACTTAAACAAATTGAACATCCCTTCAAACTACATGTTAAACAAAGGTCATCGTATTCATAAAAACATGTTACTTTTATGTATACAAGTATGCATAAAGGAACATGACACATCTTTTCATGAATCAATTATCAATCAAGTGACTAAATCATGACTTTCAAATTTGCACAACATTATTAAACATGAGAACAAGTATTCAAAGGTTAATTAAGTTCAAGATAACACAAGTCAGTCAATAAGTCAAAGTCTATAAAATCATAAATCTTATATCTTATGTATGATTACAATGATATAGGAACCAGTTAGAAGTCCTGTTTGCTACTTGCTATTTGTTATAAGTTCAGAGTCTACTGCAGACAGGTGAGAATATTAGCCCCTCTTTTACTGTTTTTCAACTGTTTTGGGGTGGAACACGTGATAAAACATTCTTTATGCAAATCATATTTCATATACAGGATTTATGCTACTATTCAACTGTTACAGGTTCATTTTAGAAATCCAAGGGATTTCTCAACTATTTTCAAAAGATTTATCAACTGTTAAACAATTTCTACTAAAAGGTTTTATAAAAGGTTCATTAAACTGTTTTACACCCATTTTACACAAATGGTTTTATAAATGATAAATACTTTTAAGGAATAAGTTTTATAAACTCTTTTACTAAAATCTTGTGTTTTCAATAAAATGATACTTATTAAGCCTTGTTATTACACAAGGACTCTATTCTCAGTATTAAATCAGAGGATTCAAAACAAGGGATATAATTCAATGGTTTTCATGGTGGTATTCAAACAAAGGATTTCAATTCATGGTATTCAAACAAGTTATTTCAATCATTGGTATTTATGGTATTCACAGGAAGTTTTCAAATCATGGAAATAAAATAAGGCATTCAATCAAAGGGTTTCAATTCAAGTTTTCAAAAGCATGGTGTTCATCGTTGTGAACAAACTTATACACATATCAAGTTACATATTCATTTAGCGTTAGTACTGGGTGATCACAACAAGGGAAAGCGGACACAATTGGGCAGACCTAGTCCTGCAGTTAGCTTTTAAATTGGTTTTATAAGCCAACTGCAGGATTTGGTTACGAATGGTTTTATCAATGTTGCTGACAAATTTTCTAACCCCAAACGTAGTTTGGGACTTGATTATATGTTGGTTCTCTAGCAAACAGTCTGATGACTGTTTGGACACGTTTTACATACTTGATGTTAGTTTGGGTTGCAACCATCCATGTCTTTTAAATCGTTGTTTATTCATATGCCTTACAATGCAAATTCATATTTACAATTGTTAAACCTATTGTTCTCACCAACTACTTTTGTAGTTGACAGTTACTTTTCACGTGTTTCAGGTAATCAGGTTTAAGACATTCTAAGGGACAACTAGATGTGAAGGAAGTGAGCAACTGAAGAGAAGTAAGAGAACATTACTGAAGAAACAACTTAAAGTTTTCAAGTGTCTAGATAATGAGACCTTTGAGGAGTTAGTGACTAGATATACTTTATTGCTAAGTGAGCTTAGTAATTTGGATTATGAAGTTTCTCTTGAAGTGCAAAATGACAAACTGTTAGATGCATTACCATCTTCATGGGAGACATATGTTATGATCATCACAGAAAACACTGATTTAGAGATTACAGAACTTGTTGTTTTAATCTCTAAACTTCAATCTTTTGATCTTAATATGCAGAAAAGAAAGGCTCGAAACAAGTTTTCTACCCAAAATCCTGGTCTATATATGAAATCAAGTGTTGCTCCTACTTCTTCTTCTTCTGGTTCAGTTGCATTTTTATCAAACATGGAAGAGGGTGAAATATCTGCTGTTATTGATGAGTCAACAGAAGTGTGTTTTACTTCCGCAACTACTAAAGAGAAAACATCAGATAGTAGATCAAAATTAATGAATGTGAAGGTGTCACAAGAACATCTAGCCTTTTTCATGCAATTTGTTAATGCATATGATTCAGTTGTTTTAGATGAGACTCAAAGATTGACTGATGAAGATATGGATCAACTTGATCCAGATGACTTGGAGGAAATGGATATACAGTGGCAAATGGCTATGTTAACTAGAAGGGCGGGAAGATTTCTTCAAAGAACTGGAAGGACTGAGATTACAGGAAATTCAAAGAAGAAACTTGGTTTCTCTAAACAAAAGGTAAAATGTTACAACTGTGGAAAACTAGGACATTTTGCTAGAGAATTTGAGATGCCAGCAAGAAATAACTCTAGATTTGAAAGTGCAACTAAATCTGATAAGTTTGATCCTAGAAGAGGAGCTCCTGTTACTCCTCCATCAACAATTCCTTCAAGTTCAAAGGCAACTTCTTCAACAAAAGACAAGGCGTTACTTGTTGAAGATCAATTTTGAGCTGACTGGTCATCATATGCTGAAGAAGTTCAAGTAAATGATGAAGCTCATGTGG
The DNA here is from genome assembly GCA_009363875.1 of Mikania micrantha. NCBI lineage: Eukaryota > Viridiplantae > Streptophyta > Magnoliopsida > Asterales > Asteraceae > Mikania > Mikania micrantha. The sequence continues at coordinate 72,793,475 of CM018691.1, read as the reverse complement.
CATTTATGGCTCAGACAAATCAGAAAAAGGTTGATTTCTCTACAATTAAAAGTCTTAACATAAAACCAAAATGTTTGAAGTGTTGTGCTTATGTAGCCAAACTTGATATGTTGGCTGAGTATGGTCATTCATTGATTGATGATGTCAGATGTTTAGAAGATAATGCTAAACAATATTTAGCAAATGAACTAAAATATAAATCCAAACTGGAAGAGTACAAAGCTGATATTAAATCTTTAACATTAAAACCGACTGACATAAATGACATCATTGATCATATGATTGATGAAATGAATAATCAAACAAAGAAATGTAAGTCCATTGAATGTTCGAAGAATTCTCAACTGATTTTGAATAACATTGTGGATAATCATGTAAGAAATCCAGGCATTCATGGGATTGGTTATAAGGCGGTTCCTCCTCCTATTAATTATGGATTTCTTCCTGAAGTATCAAATGTTGTTCCATTTTATTCAAAATCTTCTAAAAATCTTGATTTGTTTTCAAATGAATTATCTAACTTGTCTAGTTTTGTTAGTCTTAAAAATGCAGGATCAAAGATAGAGGATTCAGGATTCAAGGAAGTAGTTTGTGATGTTGTCAATGAAGAATGTGAAAATGTGTCTGGTTTGGGTTTTGATGTAAACAAGAAAACTGATGTAACAAACTTGGTTGATAATAACAAAAATTCTGAAGTTTTGGAGATTGAGGATGTTGATATTAGTGATGAAGTTGTTGTGAAGGAATCTGATATTCCTAGGGATAGATGTCTGTTTGCTGAGCCCGAAAATATCATCTATTATACTCTTAAAGGAAAGAATGAAATCTTTTGTGATGATATTTACCCTTTAAATCTGGTTCAACAGGATTTGATTGACAAAGTTTTTAAAAAACCAAATGCAAAGATTTTTCACAAATCTGATCAAGTGATTCATCAGGATTGGGAAAGACTGGGAAATAAAAATTTATTCGAAAACAAACTGATCAAAAAGATTTTAAAAAGTTATTGTGTCAATCAAATGCTGATTTTTTCAAGGAAAAAGAATTTGATTCTTCATCAAAATTTTCTTCTGTTATTCAAGAGTTTTCACATGTAAATCCTGTTGTACAATGTAAAAAAAAACTTTTGATGTTAAAGAAACAGGTTGCAATGGACCTTTACTTTCACTTTCAGCTGAGTCTAGTTCAAAGACTAAGGTTCAGGACAAATGTTTATCAGAAGATGAACAGCATTCATTGATTGTTCATTCTAAGAGATGTAGGAAGAAAAAACCTAATGAACCAATTAATTTGATTGATTTTATCTCTACAGCTTTCACTGCTCGTACAGCAGCTTCCACACATAAGTTTCAACCTGTGAAGACTGTACATTGTAATCAATCAGTTGTTACTACCTCTAAATTCACTTTTGGAAAAGATCACATGACTAACAACATTTCTAAATCAAAGGTTTTTATAAATCAATGATTAAAAATGTTAATCAAAAGGTAGCAAATCAAAATGAAACTATTCCTTACAGACCAATTCCTAAACGAATTTGGATTGTAAAGTCAAATGTTTCATCTATTCCACCTGTTTCTAGAAATTTGTGTTCTTCTCCAGTTCATGTTGAAAGTCATATGACTAAGACATGGATTCCAGTTTCTTATTAATTTTGTTTTTGTGTGCAGGACACATTGTCAGGTGCTAAGAGAAATATTTGGTATATTGACAGTGGATGTTCTAGGCACATGATTGGAAATTTGGAGCTGCTTACTAAAGTTAGAAGAACAAATGGTGGTTTTGTTAAGTTTGCAGGAAACACTGGTGGATATATTACTAAAGAAGGGGTGTTATCAAATGATAGAATAAGTTTTGAACATGTCAGCTTTGTGGAACAACTTAAACATAACTTGTTGAGTGTTTCACAAGTTTGTGATAAAAAGTATTCTATCATCTTTGATAACAAAGCATGCTATATTTTGAAACCTGGAGTGATGATTCCTGATGATTGGATAGTTGTTACAGCTCCAAGACAAAACAATACATATCAACTGGATATGTCTTCTATTTCCTCATCTTCTAAACTTACATGTTTCTTTTCTAAAGCTATTGAAAAAGATTCAATTTCTTGGCACAGACGAATGGGACATGTTCATTTAAGAAAAATGAATTTTTTGATTAGAAATGATCTTGTTGAAGGTGTTCCATCTCAGTCTTTTGTGATGTCTGATCACTGTATTTCTTGTAACAAAGGAAAACAGCGCAAGAAATCACATAAGCCTAAGATTGAAAATTCCATTAATACTCCTCTAACTATGTTACATATGGATCTGTTTGGTCCTGTGTCAGTTAAGAGTGTTGGTGGAAGATCATTTTCTTTAGTAGTAACTGATGATTTTTCAAGATTTTCTTGGGTTTTCTTTTTAGGTTCTAAAGAGATTTTGAAGAATTTGATTGTTAAACTTGAGAATGAATTTTCTACACATGTTAACTTTTTGAGAAGTGATAATGAACTGAATTCAAAAATCATAATCTGGAGATGTTTTGCATTCAGAAGGGGATTTCTCATCAGTTTAGTGATCCTTATACCCCTCAACAGAATGGTGTGGCAGAACGGAAGAATCATACCTTGATAGAAACAACAAGAACTATGCTTGCAGATTCTCATCTTCTGATTACTTTTTGGGCTGAAGCAATTAATACAGCTTGTTATACATTAAACCGTGTTCTTACTGTCAAGAAGCATGGAAAGACTTCGTATCAATTGGTTAAAGGCAGAAAGCCAAATCTTGCTCATTTGGAACCTTTGGAGCAACTTGTACTTATTTGAAGATGACTTCTCCAAAATTTGAGCCTAAGGCTGTGGAAGGAATATTTTTGGGATATTCTGCTAATTCTTTGAACAAAAGAGTTCTTAATATGGCCACAAGGATGATTGAAGAAGCATATGAAGTAACTGTAAGCAGATTTACTGAACCATTGCCTGGGAAAGGTCCTGACTGGTTGTTTGATTATGATTCAGTTTTTGACTGTTTTCATAATTTGTTTCAGTCCTCTTCAAATGAACTTGCTGAATCTTTCAGTCATACAATTAATATTCATGGTTCTTTATTTCCAAGGTTTATTTTTGAATCTTCTAAAGGTGTTTCTCCAGATTTTACTGATATTCCTTCTTCATTTGTTTCTCAACAAAATGAAAGTGGTGAAGAGTTGCATTCTGAAGATGAATTTCATGATTCAATAAATGATCCATCTATTATTGTTGAATCTGAAATTCAGGGGGAGAATTTACAAGAAGAAGATACTCATATTACAAATCTTGAAGAAGAAATAGTTGTGGAAGAAATTGAGACTAATAGAGTTAATATAAATCATCCGATTGAAAACATCATTGGTGATTTAAATTCTGGAGTCAAAACAAGGAGTCAGCATGTTCAAGATGAAGAAGATGAAGTTTTATTATCAAATATTCAGGAGACAATGAATTCATGCTTGTACTCATGCTTTATAAGTCAGATTGAGCCAAAGAATGTTAAAGAAGCATTGAAGGAGTCTTACTGGATAACAGCCATGGAAGAAGAAATGAGCCAATTTGAGAAGCTTGGTGTTTGGAGGTTAGTAGATTGTCCTGAAGATGTTATTCCTATTGGTACCAAATGGGTTTTTAAATGTAAAACGGATGACAAAGGTATTATTGTGAGAAATAAAGCTAGATTGGTGGTTCAAGGATTTAATTAACAGGACGGCATTGATTATGATGAAGTATATGCTCCTGTTGCAAGAATTGAAGCAATTAGATTGTTTTTGGCATATGCTAGCTTCAAGAAGTTCAAGGTTTTTCAATTAGATGTCAAGAGTGCCTTTTTATATGGCAAAGTGAAAGAAGAAGTATATGTTGTTCAACCACCAGGTTTTGAAGATCCAAATAATCTTACTAAGTGTTATCGTCTTGATAAGGCTTTGTATGGATTACATCAGGCACCAAGGGCATGGAATGAGACATTGTCAACTCATCTGTTGGACAATGGTTTTCAAGGGGAAAGATTGATAGCACTTTGTTTATCTTGAAGAAGGATGATGACATTTTGATTGTGCATATATATGTGGATGACATTATTTTTGGAGCTACAAATGAACAATTATACAAAGATTTTGAAAAGGTTATGAAGCAGAAATTTGAAATGAGTGCAATGGGAGAATTAGCATTCTTTCTGGGAATTCAAGTAGATCAGAAGAAGGATGACTTATTCATACATCAGAGTAAATATGTACATGACATCTTGAATAAGTTCAAGATGAATGATTGTACATCTATTTCTACTCCTATTTGTATTCATCATAATTTAGGGAATAATGAGAATGGTATTGATGTTGATCAACATTTATATCGTTCAATGATTGGTTCCCTAATGTATTTAATTGCTTCTCGACTTGACATAATGTTTGCTGTTTGTTTATGTTCCAGATTTCAGGCAAAGCCTAAGGATTCACATATCAAGGCTGTGAAACGAATTTTTCGCTATTTGAAGGGAAAACCAAGTCTTGGACTTTGGTACCCTTATGATGATAGCATGAATTTTATTGTTTTTTCAGATTCTAACTATGGTGGTTGCAACCTTGACAGGAAGTCAACAACAGGGGGTTGTCAATTCTTTGGAAATAAACTTGTAACCTGGCAATGTAAGAAGCAACTTACTGTAGTTATAGCTACATGTGAAGCTGAGTATGTTGCTGCTTCAAGTTGTTGTTCACAAGTTTTTTGGATTCAACAAGAAATGCGAGATTACGGTTTAAAATATACAACCACTCCTATTTTTGTTGATAATACAGCTGCAATAGCCATTACTGAAAATGTCACACCCCCAAATTCCCACTCGTGGTGTCAGTTCACGTGGGTGTGACGTGGCCAGGATCACAGCTCATGGTCATATAGAACGACTCTATATGAATTACACAATCACACATGTATGTAAAATAACATAGTTTCATTCAATATGCAGCGGAAAGTGTTTTAACATCATAAGATAAATAAGTTGCAGCGGAAAGTAAATTGTTTGAAACAGACACTACATAGTTAAACTCATTTTCAAATACATCAAATGCACGCAATCCTAGGACATGAGTCTATATGAGTGCCAGACTCCTTAGCGTGTCCTTGTGCGTGTCCTTGCGTGTGCTCCATTCAATTACCTGAGAATACATGCGAAAAGTGTCAACTAAAAAGTTGGTGAGTTCACAGGTTTAGACAGACACAAATAGTAAACAGATATATACTGGGTATGTTAAGTTTAGTTGTTGGATACTACGATCCGTGGAGTGTGTCATGTCATCTTACCGAAACTCGACTTTTTCCGTTTGCCTCCGCGGGTCGTCGCAGAACCCGACATCAACATCGATATTACACTCGTTATGACCTCCAGTCAACGTTGTTGCCGAGTGGGGCTAGTCAAACCCAGTAGTACTACGTAATAACGACTCGTTGTCATACAATTGATGGTAAGGATAAGTGAGGACTTTATGCGATAAAAGTTACACTCGAAAATAGTTTTCACAACATACCAGTCATATACCTAAAGCAGTTGCATAGTAATCTCACCCCAATAGTTTAGCAAAACAGTTAAAGAGTAAAAGTGGGGCCGTAAACTCACCTGAGTTTGTGAAATGCGTTTGCTCAAAAGAGTTCGTGTAGCTCGCGCCGGCTAGTAGTCACCTATATCACATAGGTACTATGAGTTCGTGTTTGCGTATGTGGGTCTCACCGGACCGTGTTAGTGTTCAACAACACTAAGTGGTTATGTGGGTCGAGTTGACCGTGTTTGACCGTGTCGATCGCGCTTGACCTAACGACCCGTTGGTGACGGTTTTGGATCAAGTACTCGTGTAATGTGCGATTTAGTGTCGAGTGAAGTGTACGGATACCAAAAATCATTCCTATGAGGAAACTTACTATTTATGGTAAGTTTCTATTTTAGGAAAGTTTCCATATTTGGCAAGTCATGCATAAAGTTACATTCCGATTAATCTAACGTGCATATTTATCCTAAATGAGCATGTTATCACATAGCACGTAGTTACACATAACCGGTTTAACATAGTTTGCGCGTAAGAGTTTCCATAATTAGAAAGTGTGCCTAAACAAGCATTTTTCACCAGGTTTAACAACCAATATCATCTAACATCATTATCTTAGTCCTAAATAGCCTTTTAATCATGATCGTTACGATTAACATGCGACAAATCATGGACTTAGCAAAATAAAGTTACTATATTTAGTAACTTATAGAAATAACCAAAATCAAGTCTCCCAACAACATAATCCTTTCAATATCATCATGAAATCACTAAATAAGCATCTTAGACTCGAGATATTATCATACATATCGCTCATTTGCAATCTTATGATAAAAAGTTTCCATTTATAGTAACATTCCTAATAATCATGCTTTTAACAATTCTAACCATCCAAATGTTCTAAGAATCATCATGTTAACTTCCTAAACTTCATTCTAAGCATAAATCATGGATTTAAACACATGCATGTGACCATTAACACTATTATTCACATACTTGCAAGAATAAAGTTTCCAAATTTAGTAACAAACCCCAAATGACCACTTTTGACATAATCCAACATTCTAAATCATGTAGAACATCATCAATATTATATCTAACAACATCTCAATATCAAATGTCATGCGAATCATGCTAGATCATACATGCATGTTGATAAAAGTAACCATCTACTAGCAAAATCAATAAATCACCATGGTTTTCAAGTAAAATCATCATAGATCATCATCAAATCATTAAAGCAGTAAATAAATCAACAAATAGCACATCTAGAACATCAAAATTTCGTGATAATGGTGATGGTGGTGATGCATGTAGCCTATAGGGCTTGCATGTGTGATTTCAAGTGTTAAAATCTCGAAATAGTGTTAAAGCTACCTTAAGAGAGCAAAGGAGACTGAAATGAAACTGGAACAGAGGTGTAACAGCTTGGAATTCCCCTGAGAATGGTTTCTGGATCGTCACAAGGGATGTGGTGTCATTGTCTTACCCCGAATCTTGCCCTCAAGCTTCCTATTTTCGATCTTGAGCTTCCCCAACCACAACAATGGCTTCCAATGGCACAATGATGGTGTAGCAGAGGGAATATGGTCGAGAGAGAAGGATTCAGTCGAGAGAAATCGGAGGAGAAGGTAACAGAACGATTAACATTGGGTTTATAAAGATTTTCTGCGCAAATAGGCTCGTCGCGTACCGCGACGTCTGACAAATAGGCCTCATCGCGTAGCGCGATGATTAAAATAATCATTCGGTTCCCAAAACACGCCGCGTATCGCGATGGTGGCAGATGATCGGTCGTCGCGTACCGCGATGGTTTTCGGAGAATTCAAATTCCCCCGCCCAGGCTTCGCGTACCGCGATGGCCCATTTAGGTGCCCATCGCGTACCGCGATGGGTCTCGGTTGAGCCCAATAAGCCCAATTTCATGGTTTTGAGCCGAATTTCTCGTATTTCTCGAATACGATCATCGTTTCTCGACACATAAGTGTTGTTCTACTAACTTAGGTTCTCCGGAACCTAATTGTGCAGTGAAAGTGTATTGTGGTTCGATCCGTTCACCAACGTTCGTTATTCAAGATACGTGCGAGTTTCGTGCGATAATTCCTCGAATTATCGGTGTGTTTGGTCCGTTGTGCCACGTGTCACACTAAATACAAATATTCTAGTGCCACGTATGAAATAATAATACACATTATTATTAAAACAAAACAAATGCTGACCTGGAAATTGCGAGGTGTCACATCATCCCCCAGTTAATAGGAATTTCGTCCCGAAATTCAGTTTGTGATGCCGGTGTTAGTCTGGTCGGAGAATAAGTGAGGGTATTTCTTTTTCATCTGATCCTCTCTTTCCCAGGTGTATTCCGGTCCTCGCCGTGAGTTCCATCGGACTTTCACTATCGGTATCTTACTGAGTTTCAACTTCTTGAGTTCCCGGTCCATGATTTCCACCGGTTCCTCAACGAAGTGGAGTTGCTCATCAATCCGGATTTCCTCCAAAGGGATCGCGAGCGTTTCGTCGATAGACATTTCTTGAGATTTGAGACGTGGAACACGTTGTGTACCCTACTCAATTCTTGCGGTAGTTGTAGTTCGTAGGCCACGGGGCCTATTCGTTTAGTGATCTCGAATGGTCCGATATAACGAGGTTTTAACTTTCCCCGCTTCCCGAATCGAATCACTCCCTTCCAAGGTGAGACTTTAAGGAGTACTCGGTCTCCCACTTGGAATTCTAAAGGTTTGCGCCTCTTGTCAGCATAGCTCTTTTGTCGGTCTCGAGCTGCTACCATTCTGTTACGTATTTGCACTATCTTTTCAGTTGTTTCGTGCACTAGTTCGGGTCCGGTCAATTGGTTTTCACCAACTTCCACCCAACGGAGTGGTGATCTGCACTTACGTCCATAAAGTGCTTCAAACGGTGCAGCTCCAATGCTGGTGTGATAGCTGTTATTATAAGAGAACTCTACCAAAGGTAAGTGAGTCTCCCAGCTGTTACCGAAGTCAATCACACATGCTCGAAGCATGTCTTCCAAGGTCTGGATGGTTCGTTCACTCTGACCATCCGTTTGTGGATGATAGGCAGTGCTCATATCCAATCTTGTCCCAAGCGCCTTGTGTAAGGACTTCCAGAAATGTGCCGTGAAACGGCTGTCTCGGTCAGATATAATAGAGATTGGGACTCCGTGTCTGGATACGATTTCCTTTAAGTAGACTCGGGTTAACTTCTCCAGTTTTTCAGTTTCCTTAATCGGTAAGAAGTGTGCCGATTTCGTGAGTCGGTCTACGATAACCCAGATGGTATCGCAACCACTTGCTGTCTTCGGCAGCTTGGTAATAAAATCCATGGAAATCTGTTCCCATTTCCATACTGGAATTTCCGGTTGTTGGAGCAACCCTGACGGTTTCTGATATTCGACCTTAACCTTGGAGCAAGTCAGGCACTTACTCACATAGGTTGCAATTTCTGATTTCATGTTAGGCCACCAGTAAGTTGTCTTTAAGTCTTGGTACATCTTGTCGGAACCTGGATGTACTGAGTATCGACTCTTGTGAGCTTCATCCATCACTACTTCTCTCAATCCCCCGTAGTGTGGAATCCAAATCCGATCCATCAGATAGTAAACTCCGTCATCCTTCTGTTTCATCTGTTTATCCATACCCCGCATAGCTTCGAGGGTAAGGTTTTCCTTTTTCAGAGCTTCCTGTTGTGCAATACGGATTTGATTGGGTAGTTCAGAGTGAATGGTAAGCTGTAGAGCACGTACGCGTTTAGTTGTTTCCTTCCGGCTCAGTGCGTCGGCTACTACGTTAGCTTTCCTAGGGTGATACTTGATTGCACAGTCATAATCGCCTATTAGCTTGACCCATCTGCGTTGTCTCATGTTTAGTTCCTTCTGGTCGAAAATGTGTTGTAGGCTCTTATGATCAGTGAATATCGTGCACTTAGTGCCGTACAGATAGTGTCGCCAAATCTTCAATGCGAACACTACGGCTCCTAATTCCAAGTCATGAGTTGTGTAGTTCTTTTCGTGCACCTTTAATTGTCGTGACGCATAAGCTATAACCTTCTCGCGTTGCATCAGTACACAACCGAGTCCTTGTTTTGATGCGTCGCAATAAACTACAAAGTCTTCGCACCCGTCCGGTAGCGATAGAATGGGTGCACTGCACAATTTCTGCTTCAACAAGTCGAAAGCAGCTTCTTGTTTTTCTCCCCATTCAAACTTCTTATCTTTGTGCGTAAGGGAAGTCAATGATTGTGCGATCTTTGAGAACCCTTCGATAAATCGCCTGTAGTACCCGGCCAACCCCAGAAACTGTCGCACCTCAGTCGGGGTCTTAGGTGCAGTCCAGTTCTTGATTGCCTCGATCTTGGCTGGATCTACGTGTATTCCTTTCTCGTTTACTACGTGTCCAAGGAATTGAACTTCGCGAATCCAAAAGTTACATTTGGAAAATTTCGCATATAGTTGTTCCTTCTTCAGTAGTTCCAAGACACGCCTTAAGTGGTCGGCATGTTCTTCTTGGGTCTTGGAGTATATCAGGATATCATCTATGAACACGATTACGAATTTGTCCAGATACGGCTTACACACCCGATTCATGAGATCCATGAATATGTCGGTGCGTTAGTCAACCCAAAAGGCATGACTAGAAACTCGTAATGTCCGTACCGTGTTCTGAAAGCTGTCTTCGGTATGTCTTCCTCTTGTATCCTAAGTTGATGGTAGCCGGATCTTAAAACAATCTTCGAATAATAACTTGACCCTTGCAATTGGTCGAACAGGTCGTCTATTCGAGGTAGAGGGTATCGGTTCTTGATAGTTACCTTGTTCAGTTCCCGGTAGTCTATACACATACGGAACGAACCGTCTTTTTTTTCACGAACAGGACTGGTGCTCCCCAAGGTGAGAAGCTTGGTCGGATAAATCCCTTATCTAACAACTCTTGCAATTGATTAGATAGTTCCTGCATTTCAGTATGAGCCAATCGGTATGGTGCCTTGGCTATTGGTGCTGCTCCTAGTGTCAGATCTATCTGAAACTCCACTTGCCGTGCTGGTGGTAGTCCCGGTAGATCTTCAGGAAAGACTTCCGGATAGTCGCGAACAACTGCGATGTCTTCGATCTTCCGTTCCTTCTTTGGTTGTTCGGTGATAAGAGCTAGGATAGCCGTGTATCCTTTCTTCAGATATTTGTTTGCCTTCATGCAGGACATAATGTTTAACGGTATTCCGCGTCGTTCCCCCTGGATTGAGATCTGCTCTCCACTTGGCAACGCAATTCGCACAATCTTCTCGTTGCACACGATCTCAGCGTGGTTTGCAGATAGCCAATCCATTCCAATCACCACGTCGAAACTCCCGAGAGTTACTGGCATCAAGTCAATCACCAGCTGGTGGTTTGCTAACGTCAGAACACACCCTTTGATGATATGTTGTGTTTCGATAAGCTTGCCATCTGCTAACTCTACGGTATACTTATAGTCTAGTGGTGTTGATGTCATATCAAGCAATTTGCTAAAGTCACTAGCGATAAAACTCCTATCGGCACCGGTATCAAATAATATACTAGCATATACATTATTTAACAGAAACGTACCAGTAACGACGTTTGGATCATCTTTAGCTTCTCCTGATCCAATGACGAATGCCCGACCCCTAGCCGGGTTACCACCTGCGTTCTTGTTTTGCGGGCAATCTCGGCGCATGTGCCCTGGCTTTCCGCAAGTGAAGCACCCCTTCAATGTATTATCCTTGTTGAGGTTGGGGTTGGGGTTCGATCGGCATTCCTTGGCCAGATGTCCGTTCTTTCCACAGTTAGTACACCGGACTCTCCGGCATGGGCCGTGATGATGATATGAGCAGTTGTTACATTTGGGGTTGTTGCCACGATATCCTCCCTTGTCCTGATTGTTTGGCTGGGTGACAGTGAAAACCTTTACAGGCGCTGGCCGGTGCTGGGTTGGTTGTTGCGGTGAGAAAGTGCGGTTGTTGCTGGGTTCCCACCTCCGCTTGGGTTCTTGGGGTTTCAGATGTTCACCCCTCTTTGGCAGCTTTCCCTGGGCTACTGCCTGATCAGTGAGTTTGTGTGCCAAGCGTATCAGTGGTTGGATGGTGGAGTGGTCAGATGCAGTTACCCTGCTCTGAATTTGTTCCGGCAATCCACTAATGAATTGCTCAATCTTCTTGTACTCCGGCGTCACCATTGCCGGGCATAGCTTGCACAGTTCGTGAAACCGAGTACAGTACTTCTCGATTTCTGACCCTACCATCTTGTGTACCCAGAATTCTTCCTCAAGTTTCCGGATCTCGTCACGAGGACAATACTCCTCGTGAAGCATCCTTGTGAAATTCTCCCAAGGAATGGAGTTTGCGGTTTCAAGTCCGAGAGTCTGGACATGGGTATTCCACCAGGTGAGGGCTGGTCCCTCCAGAGTCCCGGTGGCATACTTTACTCGGTTTTCCTCCGAGCATTCAGACATGGAGAATACCGACTCCAATTTCTCGATCCAGCGAAGCAGTCCCACTGCTCCCTCGGTACCCTGGAACTTGTGAGGGTGGCAGCTCAGAAAGGCTTTAAACGAGCATCCCTTTGCTGCACTCCCTTAGGATCCTGTGCATCGGAGTTCAGTGTAACGTGTTAGTGTCGGCGTTGCCTATGTTAAGTTAATCAGGTTAGGTAGATGTCAGTACCGTTGTTAGTGCCGCTAGTTTCGCTAGCTAGTCGATTGGCTTCGTACTCCGCGAGTACTTTGTTGACCCTTCGTTCAACCATCATATTGATCCTTGCCTTCTCGGCCTTACGCTTGAGATTTCGTGCATTAGATCCCCTTCCCGACATGATTCTATATGGAAGGGTTAGATTGTTAGTCGACATATGTCAGAGTGTTAGTCAGAAGTTAGATAAGATGTCATGTCAGAGGTCAAGTTAGATATCATATCAGGGATTGTGTTAGCAATAGTCATAATAATACAACAGATAATAATAAAGCATAATTCTCATTAATACCAAATTTTTGAAGTACAATAATTTTTAAAGGAAAGCACAATATAAGTTCTTCGAGCACATCCCGCTCGTCTAGGCCAAAATAAGAAAAATACAAAATAAAATAGCTCACTAATCCGAGTCCATGGAGACATGTGAAACATCACTAACAGCGCCTCCATCATCATCATCCTCCTCAGGATCCTCATCAAAATCCCCTTCTTCGAGGTCCTCGGCCTCGAACTGCGGTTCGTCGTCCTCGACCGGCGGCTCCTCGATGAACTGCGCCGCCCATGCGTTAAGCATGGCGTCGCTAGCCTGGACCATCACCTGGGTCACGGCTATGTCCGTCCGGTTCTCAGTGATGCGCCCATCATGCTCTTGCATGATGTCCACCATCTGTCCATGCTGTGACATTAGCTGGGACACCTGGAGACGTAGGGTCTCCACCTGTTCTTCCAAACGGTCGTTTCGCTCTTCCACGGTTGTTTCGCCTTTCCAGGCGATCGTTCTTCTCGCGAAGAACACGAACCTCGTCAGATAGATCGGCGTTCCTCCTAAGCTCTCGCCGCGTAACGGCAACGTGAGCTGCAAAAGCTCTCTCCATCGGCATCCCAAGTGCCGGTAGTCGCGGGTCTGCAGAGGTGTCGCCCTTGTGTCGCAGTGGAGGTACCCGCTCCCCCAATACCCAATCCTGTAGGATGTTAGGTAGCCATCCCCAGTATCGCTCCCGAGCCAACATCTGTGCTCGCCTCTCCATCTCGGCGTCCACTTGTGCTACGATGTCGTCAATCCTACGTCGATTCTCCTCGGTCAGGTCGTCACTAGCTGGGCGTTTGCCCGGGTTCCTGTTAGCGTTGTTGTTGGCCATTCCTGTAATGTCTCAAGTTAGTAAACAACAGTTCAATAATAATAGTAATATCAGTGTGCAAGTTGTAAGTGTAGTGTCTAGTGTAGAGCAGTGGCTATAGTCTAAGTTCACTATATGCAAACCTAGTTCCCTATAACCAAGGCTCTGATACCAGTCTGTCACACCCCAAATTCCCACTCGTGGTGTCAGTCCACGTGGGTGTGACGTGGCCAGGATCACAGCTCATGGTCATATAGAACGACTCTATATGAATTACACAATCACACATGTATGTAAAATAACATAGTTTCATTCAATATGCAGCGGAAAGTGTTTTAACATCATAAGATAAATAAGTTGCAGCGGAAAGTAAATTGTTTGAAACAGACACTACATAGTTAAACTCATTTTCAAATACATCAAATGCACGCAATCCTAGGACATGAGTCTATATGAGTGCCAGACTCCTTAGCGTGTCCTTGTGCGTGTCCTTGCGTGTGCTCCATTCAATTACCTGAGAATACATGCGAAAAGTGTCAACTAAAAAGTTGGTGAGTTCACAGGTTTAGACAGACACAAATAGTAACAGATATATACTGGGTATGTTAAGTTTAGTTGTTGGATACTACGATCCGTGGAGTGTGTCATGTCATCTTACCGAAACTCGACTGTTTCCGTTTGCCTCCGCGGGTCGTCGCAGAACCCGACATCAACATCGATATTACACTCGTTATGACCTCCAGTCAACGTTGTTGCCGAGTGGGGCTAGTCAAACCCAGTAGTACTACGTAATAACGACTCGTTTGTCATACAATTGACGGTAAGGATAAGTGAGGACTTTATGCGATAAAAGTTACACTCGAAAATAGTTTTCACAACATACCAGTCATATACCTAAAGCAGTTGCATAGTAATCTCACCCCAATAGTTTAGCAAAACAGTTAAAGAGTAAAAGTGGGGCTGTAAACTCACCTGAGTTTGTGAAATGCGTTTGCTCAAAAGAGTTCGTGTAGCTCGCCGGCTAGTAGTCACCTATATCACATAGGTACTATGAGTTCGTGTTTGCGTATGTGGGTCTCACCGGACCGTGTTAGTGTTCAACAACACTAAGTGGTTATGTGGGTCGAGTTGACCGTGTTTGACCGTGTCGATCGTGCTTGACCTAACGACCCGTTGGTGACGGTTTTGGATCAAGTACTCGTGTAATGTGCGATTTAGTGTCGAGTGAAGTGTACGGATACCAAAAATCATTCCTATGAGGAAACTTACTATTTATGGTAAGTTTCTATTTTAGGAAAGTTTCCATATTTGGCAAGTCATGCATAAAGTTACATTCCGATTAATCTAACGTGCATATTTATCCTAAATGAGCATGTTATCACATAGCACGTAGTTTACACATAACCGGTTTAACATAGTTTGCGCGTAAGAGTTTCCATAATTAGAAAGTGTGCCTAAACAAGCATTTTTCACCAGGTTTAACAACCAATATCATCTAACATCATTATCTTAGTCCTAAATAGCCTTTTAATCATGATCGTTACGATTAACATGCGACAAATCATGGACTTAGCAAAATAAAGTTACTATATTTAGTAACTTATAGAAATAACCAAAATCAAGTCTCCCAACAACATAATTGTCACACCCCTGCGCCGCGTGCGGAATCCACGGCGCGGTGACGTATGAACAGTTGATTCATGCACAAGTATTGAATAAGAACAACCACAATGGATTACTACATTTCATAATGTTTAGACAGTTGTTTAGTACAGACATTCTATCTACCAAAAGAAAGACAACTACAGACCCAAAATATAGTTACAAAATAAGACTCCAAACAAGACAATTAAACATTTAGGATTTAGTGTGTTTCTAATCCATCCTAGCATGTTTCTTCATCTTGTTCTATCTTAGAATGGTCTCCTTAGTTGTCCCTGAGAATGTCTTAAACCTGATTACCTGAAACACGTGAAAAGTAACTGTCAACTACAGACGTAGTTGGTGAGAACAATAGGTTTAAATCATTTGTAAACATGAGTATATGATATAAGGCATAGGTAAGTTAAAGCAACATAAGATTCACACGGATGAGCTGCAACCCAAACTAACATCAAGTAAGAAAATGAGTGTAAACAGTCCAATCACTGTTCGCACGAAAGCCAACATATAATATCAAGTCCCAAACCACGTTTGGAGTTAGATTATGTATAGCAATTTTGAAAACCATAATGACACCAGACCTGCAGTTAGCTTTTAAAACAAATTTAAAAGCTAACTCCATCCTGGATAAGAATCAATGTGTCCGCTTTCCTTGTTGTGATCACCCAGTACTAACGCTAATGAATATGATACTTGATGCTTTTACAAGTTTGTTTACAACAATAGACACCATGTTTCTGAACCTTACTTTAACCAAATGTGTTAATGCCTTATTTGATAACATGAATTGAAAACCTAGATTTAATTCCACGAATTAAATCCTTTGTTTTGAATACCATGAAATGAATCTGTTGATTTGAATACCATGAAATGAATCTGTTGATTTGAATACCCATGAAATGAATCTGTTGATTTGAATACCATGAAATGAACCACTTGATTTGAATACCATGATGTGAACCACTTGATTTGAATACCATGAAATAGTGACCTTGTGTAACCACAAGTTTATAACAAAAGAGTTCATAAAATCATTTATTTAAAAGTGTTTATCCTTCATAAATAATTTGAGTAAATCTGTTACAAAACAGTTCAAAGATCCTTTATAAAACCTTTTAGTGAAAAGAGTTTAATAGTTGATAATTCCTTTAAAACAGTTGATGAATCCCTAGGATTCGTAAAATGAACCCGTAATGTTTATAAGAACACACACCTTGTGTAATAAAATATGTTTGTAAACGATTGGTTTGATCACGTGTTCCCCCCAAAACAGTTATAAAAAAACAGTAAAAAAGGGGGCTAATGTTCTCACCTGTCTGCAGTAGACTCTGAACTAAACAGTTAGCAAGTAGCAAACAGGACTTCTAATTGTTTCCTATAACATTGTAATCATACATAAGATATAGGATTTATAATTGTATAGACTTTGATTCATTGATTGACTTGTGTTCTCTTGAACTTGACTAACACTTGATAACTTGTTCTCATGATTATGATTGTTGTGAAAACTTGAAAGTTATGATTTGAATCACTTGATTGATCATGGGTCAATGAAACATATGAAATGTTCATTTATGCATAACCTTATGCATAAAATGATAATTGCTTGCGAATTTGATAACCATTGATTAACATGACTTATGAAAGATGATCCAATTGTTTTAGTTCTTGAGATTGTGACTTGATCCCATTATTAGTGTAAGTTGTAACTTAACCCAACTAAGATCAAATTACAAATACTTTGAGTTGTGACCAACGATGGGCCTTAAGTCCATAAAATCATGGTGGACTTAACCAAAGGCCATGGACCATTAAAATTACAATAGGCCATTGAATGAGGTGTTGGGCCCAGTGAATGGGATGTTGGCCCAACAGCTTGTATATAGGCCTTGTAACGCGCCCAAGCTCATATTGAACTAATTAGGATCATAATGAACCGTATGGGCTTGGATTGGGCCTAAGGGATTTGAGTTGGGCCGTCCAATGTTCATGTAGGCCATTTAAGCTTCTAAGTCACTATTGGGCCACTTAAGATCATCATGGGCCAAATAGGATCTAATTGGGCCTATCGGCATTGTTTGGGCCATAAGGTATTGAATTGGGCTACATGGAATTGGATTGGGCAGAAAGGTTTATGGGTTGACAATCATGGGCAGCGAACCTTGTTCCACATCCCCCTAAGGTTCGGCTGAAGTTGTTCAAGGTCCAATGGTTCGTTGCATGGCTACTAAGGTTCGTGATCTTACAGGCTTTGGCTCATGTGGGTTCGTTTCTCATGAGAAAACATCAAGGTTCGGCCAAAGAACCTTACAAGGTTCGGCTGACATAGCTTCTGCCACACGAGCTAGGGTCGTCAAGATGTATAAGGGTTCGCTGCATGTTGGTAAAGGCTCGTGAAAGCAAAGGTTCGTTCATGATCACCGAAGGTTCGCAGCAGTAGGAGGGTTCGTGGATGCATGAAGACTGGTAACAGGTTCGTGAAGAATGAAGGATGTAGGGTTCGGTTGTCTGCCAAGGGTTCGGCAAGCTGAGACACTGGTTCGGCCAAGGATGCGTGAGAAGGGTTCGCCATTCTTAAGCAGAAGGTTCGTGATGATGGTTATGGTTCGGTGATGGCTTGTGGAACTCTCTAAGGTTCGGCTAATACTCACACGAACCATTGCAGGGTTCGTGAAGTCCCTTGAGGTCCGGTCATGCCCAAGTGAAGGTTCGGCCGGGAAACCTTCCAGCGAACCTGTACGAGCATCATCACCATCATCGAACCACCAACTCCAGACCACGATCTAAGTCATTCTACTCTCGATGAAGGTTGCTACATGTGCGAAACTCGAAGGATAATGCAAATAAACCGGTTGTGTGTGTATTTCACGAACTCACAAACGAAAACCCTAATCTCGTGATTGTTCAAGCTTCAATACCTCGTTTTTGGCTGGATGAATCTGCGAAATTCTTGTACTTTCGTGTAGAGGATGTCGAGTGCTTCGTGTGGACACCAAGAACGACGAAATCCGTTGAGAAACGAAGAAGATACGCGCGTTTGAAGTTCGGTTTTCTAGAGAGAGAGGGTAGACGAGATTTCTAGAGAGAGAAGTGGTTTGTTGGAGAATTAAATGAGAAAATGACCCTCTTTAGGGCTTTTATAGCCCGAGTGATATTCGGGTCCGTTTCGGTCGCTCGGTTCGCATTTCCGACACGTAACGCGTATTTTACGCGGTTTAAAATAAAAGAGTTGTTAAACTCAAATAAATGATGAGTTTCAAAATTGTAAAATTATAAAATAATTAATTTAATTACTTTTACTCTTCGTGCGTTGACAGATCGTTAAACACTCACAATTACATGTATACCTGCAATCGCGTACGTTTTTCGATCGTATAAATTATTTAAAGTCGTTTAATCATAATTATAAGTTCAACATTCGTATCATTATGGATCGTCACCCATAACTATACTCAGTCTCGCTTACGTATTACGATTCTTGTTGAATTAATTAATTGTTATAATATTCGTCTCGACACTACGCACTAACACTAACCTGTTACACCGAACGCAATATATATATAGGGCTCACTCTCGCTGCCCACCACTGTTCGATATAACCAGTACTGTTCTTGCCTATAATCGACTGTAAATAATAATACATACTTGTTTCTGCATACTAAGATCCTGTAACACACAAGCACTGTATTACATTAACATTACGATTTTCTTATACACTTCCATAAATAACATTACTTCAACTTGAATCTAGATCCTGTAATGATAACTACACAACACAATACTAAACACATTACATACATACATGACATCTCATAGACAATATATGATAATAATATACATTTCACATATCTAACTCAATAAAATGTTCATTAATACACTTAACATATCAATTCATATCATAACATGCATCATTGAGACTCATGAAGAATTTAACATGTACACTATCGTACATTCAATCCTTTCAATATCATCATGATCATAAGCATCTTAACATTTATCATACATATCGCTATAGATAATTCCATTATATACATTCATAATCATGCTAACAATTCTAACCATCCAAATGTTCTAAGAATCATCATGTTAACTTCCTAAACTTCATTCTAGCATAAATCATGGAACTAAACACATGCATGTGACCATTAACACTATTATTCACATACTTGCAAGATAAAGTTTCCATTTAGTAACAACCCCCAAATGACCACTTTTGACATAATCCACATTCTAAATCAGTAGAACATCATCAATATCATATCTAACAACATCTCATATCAAATGTCATGCGAATCATGCTAGATCATACATGCATGTTGATAAAAGTAACCATCTACTAGCAAAATCAATAAATCACCATGGTTTTCAAGTAAAATCATCATAGATCATCATCAAATCATTAAAGCAGTAAATAAATCAACAATAGCACATCTAGAACATCTAGAACATCAAAATTTCGTGATAATAGTGATGGTGGTGATGCATGTAGCCTATAGGGCTTGCATGTGTGATTTCAAGTGTTAAAATCTCGAAATAGTGTTAGAGCTACCTTAAGAGAGCAAAAGACTGAAATGAAACTGGAACAGAGGTGTAACAGCTTGGAATTCCCCTGAGAATGGTTTCTGGATCGTCACAAGGGATGTGGTGTCGTTGTCTTACCCCGAATCTTGCCCTCAAGCTTCCTATTTTCGATCTTGAGCTTCCACAACCACAACAATGGCTTCCAATGGCACAATGATGGTGTAGCAGAGGGAATATGGTCGAGAGAGAAGGATTTTCGAGAGAAATCGGAGGAGGAGGTAACAGAATGATTAACATTGGGTTTATAAAGATTTTATGCGCAAATAGGCTCGTCGCGTACCGCGACGTCTGACAAATAAGCCTCATCGCGTAGCGCGATGATTAAAATAATCATTCGGTTCCCGAAACACGCCGCGTATCGCGATGGTGGCAGATGATCGGCCGTCGCGTACCCGATGGTTTTCGGAGAATTCAAATTCCCCCGCCCAGGCTTCGCGTACCGCGATGGCCCATTTAGGTGCCCATCGCGTACCGCGATGGGTCTCGGTTGAGCCCAATAAGCCCAATTTCATGGTTTTGAGCCGAATTTCTCGTATTTCTCGAATACGATCATCGTTTCTCGACACATAAGTGTTGTTCTACTAACTTAGGTTCTCCGGAACCTAATTGTGCAGTGAAAGTGTATTGTGGTTCGATCCGTTCACCAACGTTCGTTATTCAAGATACGTGCGAGTTTCGTGCGATAATTCCTCGAATTATCGGTGTGTTTGGTCCGTTGTGCCACGTGTCACACTAAATACAAAATATTCTAGTGCCACGTATGAAATAATAATACACATTATTATTAAAACAAAACAAATGCTGACCTGGAAATTGCGAGGTGTCACAGAAAATCCTGTTTCACATAAAAGAACAAACACATCGATATTCATCATCATTTTATTCGAGATTGTTCAGAGAAAAAGTTAATCCAACTTTTGAAAATAAATACATTGACAACATTGCTGATATTTTTACAAAAGCTTTTGATTCAACTCGTTTTTCTTCTCTTGTAGAAGGACTCGGGATAATCAATTTTGAATGAAAGATTTTGAAAAATAACACTTGAAAGTTTGTTTTAATTAGTAGATTTTTTCTTCTTCCTTTCTTATTTTTTTTTTTTTCAAAAATCATCTTTGAAACTTACATTCAAATTTATGAAAAATGATAGAATTTTGACTTATTTGAATTAATATTTCTAACAAATCAAAATTTCTTATTTATTGACAAATATACATATGATTTTGATGATATTTAATTAATGTATTAAAACATATAAGTAATATTTGATTTGAATGAATAGTTAAATTTGATTTATGAAAAACTTGAATATTTTAATTTAAATGATACTAAGTTATAAATTTTAAATTTGAATGAATTAATAAGTTCTCTATCTTAAAATTGATTTATACTAACTGAGTTTCAACAAAAATGGATTGAAAGTTGATTTAAATATATACATATCATGCCATCAATGATCTTTTAAAACATATACTGAGTTTCCTATGTTATATGTAAATATAGATCTGGAAATTCATAGCATTCATCTATTAATTTGCATAATGACTCTTTGTTGTGTGTTTCACACAGACATGTTCTTACTAGCGCATTTCATTAATTTATTGATCTATAAAGTCTTGATCAAAATAATAAATTGTTCATATCATTAATTTATTATATATGTAAAAGATCAATGGCAGCATATATTTTATCCTCAATAAATTCTGAGATTGAATAGGTTAATATCTATTTAAGTGTGAGACTTATGAATATTCATTTCTTATTTTTATAATACTGAGTATTTATTTAAATTATAGTATTTTGAGTTTTATCTGAATACCAAATTTTAAATTGTTCATAATTTGATTATGTTAATTATATGATGAAATACATGAATTAATATTGTTGTATTTATATGTATAATTTGTTGATAAATATTAAAATTTAAAAAGTTAGAAATTTTAATAAAAAATAAGTTGAATATGATTTCATATGAATGTTTTCAAAGATTTTATCAAAACATCAAAAAGATTTTTTGTTTTTAGATTTTATAAATTCAAAAATTTCAAAAATATTTTTACTTTTCATCTTTCAAGTGTGTTTTTTTCTAAATTTTTCACAAAAGGTGTTTTTGACATTTACTTTGACATTTTTGATAAAATTCAAAACTAAGTTATTTTTACAACTTTATTTTATCGATATTATTAGTATCGTTATATATAGTATTGATACTGATATCGATATTATTAGTATCGATCAAATTGTCTTTTGTCGATTCTAATAATATCGATAACATGTTTGCGCTATATATAGTATCGATACCTTCTTCTTTGACCTTTACTGTGAGAGATAATTCATCGATTTTAGTTGTTGGTGTAAAACTTTGACTGTGTTTCATTCATTTGAGATCTTTGAAACTTCTGATCAAAATGGCTGGTAATAACTTCATTTTTAACCATGAAATGATTGAGAACTAATTGTTCGAACTTTTGAATTACTTAAAGTTAAATTTGAACTAATTCATGGTTAAATCAAAGGGCTTTTTGATTAGAATGCTTAGTCGGTGTTGTCTGATGGTGATTTACATGTTTTGTTTATGGAATTTGACAATCCAAAATTCTGGAGTTTTTCAAGGTTTGAATAAGTGTTCTTATATCGATACTATTAGTATCGATGAACACTGTAGCATCGATACTAATAGTATCGATGGTAGTAGTCAAAATTTTTCTAAGTCTCAAAATATTACACTGAACCTTAGTAAGATTGTGTCGATATTATAAGTATCGATACTATTATCGATATTATTAATATCGATACAATGTTCTATTTTTGTTCAAGTGTTGCTATCTTATCAGTGTATCGATATTATTATCGATACTGATAATATCGATGATGTTGACACTTAAAAAAAATTTTGAAATTTTTATAAGTATGTTACAGTTTCTTTTGATTCTAATTTAATTTTTCCTTTTCAGGACGATTCTACAATGACAAGCATAATGTGATTGCTCTGGTGAATGAAGATTTAAAGGAAGCTTCTATATTTCGAGATGTCATTTCATTTTTGAAGCGTTCCAGAATTTCTCATGCTATATCAACTAATCCAGTGATTTCTATGCATCATGTTACTTCTTTCTGGGATAATGCGGATTTTGATTGTGCTGCTGAGCCACCTGTTCTCAGATCCAAGATTGATGATTTATCCATACAGTTTTCAGTTGAAGATCTCCGAGTTGCATTGTGATTTCAAGATTCAGATGATGATCCTCTTACTATATCAAATGATTTGATTTGTGGAGTCTTTAACCGGATGGGTTATAATGGGGATGTTACTGCATCTCAGCTGGTTAAGAAGTATCTTTATGGACAATGGTGATAGCTATTCCATGTTGTGATCATGTGTCTTTCTAACAGAAAGTCTGGGATTGATACTCTATCAAGACCATTTCAGTGTCTTATTGCTGCATTGGTATTGAATAAACCATTCAATATCAGTCAGTTGATTTTTGATGGCATGGTGAGACACATTACTGCAGATGAGAAGGAAAGTTTTCTTCAGTATCCCAGATTTCTTACAATGATCTTTGATCATTTGTATCCTCAGTTGATCAAGTCTGGTCCAGTAATCAAGATTACTGTGATGAACAAGAGGATCTTTGCTGATTGTAGACCAAAGCGAGGAGCAAATATAGCTCATACACCATTGTTTGGTCATATTATTGATGTTCAGTTTCAAGAACCAGCTGATAATTGCTTGGTTTCATGCTGATTCACCAGTTGCTGATCAACAACATCATTCAGATGAACAAGTTCAAGCAAATGATCCAGTTGTTCATGTTGATTCTGAGATGGGATGTAGTTACTTCTTCTGTTACTCCTGTAGTTGTTGAAGGTGATGGTACTGCTGAGGGTACTGCTGAAGGTACTGTTGAGGGTGAAGATACGTCTACTTCTGATTCTGAGTCAGATTCTGATGATGATGATCCTTCTATGGTAGATACTTCAAAGATGGTGTCTGGAAAGAGAAAGATTTTGCTTTCTTCTGCTTCAGAGTCTAAGAGACAGAAGATAACAGGGGACAGTGATTCTGAATATATTCCTTCTGATGGAGATTTTCATTTTGATTCTTCTGTTCATATGTCATCTTCATCTTCTCTTGCACAAGTTTCAACTACTCCAGTTGTTCCTATACAATCTACTACACCACCTGCTACTCCACCAGTTATGCCTACTATTCCTATAATGGATTCACCGAATCTTAATGCTATCTTAACTGATAGTTTTGCTACTCAGTCTTCTCAGATACTGGCTTTGCAAGCTCAGGTTCAAGAGTTGCAATCTGAAAATATTCAATTAAAGGCTCGAGTTAATACATTGGAGGTGACTGTAACTGATCTTTCAAAGCAAAATGCTTTAGTTATTTCTATACAAGACAGATTGGATACTTTACAAGCTGAGGTGGCAGCTAGTAAAGATTATCAACATGGTGTTAACAAGATGGACTTAGCTTCTTTTGCAACTATGAATGCTAAATTCAAGCGTATAACAACATGATTAAATCTTTGTATGATAATGCTTTTCAAGTTTTTAAGAATCATTATTCTCATATTCAAGGTCTTAAAGCTAAGATACAAATGATGAATCCTACAGCTCATGGGGAGACTTCTTGTAGAGCTGAAACGATTACACCATTTGTTGGTCATAGGAAGAAGATGATGATAAGCATGACAATGATCAAGGTGGTCTTTCTACTGGCATGATTCTGTTACTGCAAACAAGGAAGGTGTTGTATCTCAGGGGGAGCCAGTTGGAACATCTTCTACACCTGAAGTCAGTGATAAAG